>CM045732.1:49858495-49910995 GCA_024760905.1 Plotosus lineatus | reverse complement strand
TATGGCCTGGGGGTAAAAGGTGCTGGATTACTGGTCCTAAGGTTGGGGTTCAACAGGTTGTCTCTCAACAGGTTGTCTCTGTCCCCCCAATGCCAGCCATGTGTTTAACTGTCTATGGTGAGAGTGTAAAAGAACCATTGCTGACTTTTGTGAAGAGTAGTTGCATAGCTGTCAGCGTGTTTCTGCCCTGTGATGGGCAGTGAGCTGTCCAGGAGGGATTCTGCCCTCGCTAAGAAAGAGCGGATACATGCAAAGGACAGTGATGCCAGAAGCATGTTAACACACCAGTAACCAGTATATGCATAAGCATAATTTTTGCTTTCTTGGTCTCTAGCCACAGATGGCTGTGGAAACATTGGATTTCTAACTCATGTTTTAAATAACTTTTGAAAATAGTTATTTCATGACTAGAGACTTTTTAATCTTTTTAGTAAGATAAAAAAAACAATCCCCAATCAAGAAAGGACTATTTTCAAAAGTTTTTTCTCAGTTAATTTCTCACTAATCTTTCCAAGGGGTGCCAATAATTATGTGAAGGGAACTGTATTTTTGATAAGGCTTAACCCTTCGAACTAGGATACTAATACTGTACCTTTGTGTCCACAGTCTAAAATATCACAGTGTCTATAAGTGATTTCTTCCCAATCATATTCACCCCCAGGGGCAATCAAGAATATCCAATTAACATAATGTGCACATCTTTGGCCTGTGGGAGGAAACCGTAGCACCCAGAGGAAACTCACACATGAGGAGGATATTTACACTCCACACAGAAATGTCGTGACTGGGCACAGGACTCAAACCCATTACTTTCTTACTGTGGGGCAGATGTTCTAACCATAACACCACTGTGCCACCTTGTAGACATATCAAACTAAAGAATTGCTTTGTACTGACCAAAACTTGCTAATGACTTTCATGCTAATGACTTCCATGATAAGGATTTCACCCGGACCTAATCTAATTAAAACCCAGGTCTGACCCTATTTGCAGCTCACCTTTTAGAGCTCATCCACTGAAACAAACTGCAGAATCATATGTGGCAAAGAAGTCCTAGTTTGTACAGGCAGTCAGGAAAACTTCAGGAAATACTTATTTCACAACACCGAATTATTTATACATTTATCATGGCACTAGCCTAGAAATACTGCTCAGCATGGGTGAAACTACTACAGCTCCACTGGGACACTTACTTCAGGACCTGTAGGTAGACCTGAGCACTGTTACCACAGTGTGTCTAGTTGCTTACTTCTATGGGAGTGTGGATAACATACAGTATACCTATACAGTGAGAGATTTGACAAAGATTTCCTTTCGGCTTTTTCCCTTTCTCAGGGGTCGCCACAGCGAATGATTCACACGTTTGATTTGGCATAGGATTTTACGTCGGATGCCCTTCCTGACACAATCCTTTTAGCAAGGGACAGAAACACGCTGACCGCTTTGCAGCCTTCTCTTTACGATAGTCAACAATGGTTCTTTTAAATGCCTGTCACCATAGACAGTGAGAGACATGGCGGGCTTTTGATAACCCAGTTAGCTGCACTGGGGGACAGTGACAACCTTGTGGAGAATGGGACTTGAACCCCCAACCTAAGGATCAGTGATCCAGCATCCTATACCACTAGACCACAACTGCCCCTACAGTATACCTATACAGTATGTATTTAATCTATTATTATTTTTAAACAAAATTCTCGTTTTTCCCTATTTTACCAAAATATAATGCGACTTTTTCATAAAACACTTTTTTCTCAGTCTCAAGGAATTTGAATGGTAATCCAAAAAAAATGTACAGCTTTATTATATACCCCCATTTCACTGGACTGCGGAATGTGATGATCGTGGCTGAAAGGCGTGGAACACACTCTACGGAGGAGCTTCGGCATTTTTATATGGAAAATGGGTCAAAAAAACGACGGAAAATTGTACCCTCGGAACACCTTTGGAACGTTCATGGAATGTGCGGAAAATACACGGAAAGATCGCGGTACAATGTCGGAATACATGTGTAAAAGCGCTCGGATTACCTTCAGAACCAGTGCGGATTGCAAAGGAAGACCTTCAGATAATTCACGATACGTTCACGGAAAGCACGGAACACTCGAGGTACGACTACGGCACTACTCCATTTTAGAAGGAAGAGCTACGGAATGATTGCGGAACAGGTGGAATGAAGGCGGAATGTTCACGTTCAACATGGAATGACTAAGGAATGACTAAGGAATGACTGAGGAATGACTGAGTAATACCCCATGTAACCACGTTTCAACGAGGAAAAATTGGCAAAGATCAAAGGATTTGCTCCTGATTCCACCTCTTAATACACGGAATCGACCAAGGAAGCTCATTCTCTCGTTCAAACTATGTTTATAATGTATAATATGTTTATAATGTACAATAAATTTAAATTTTAACATATGTTTGTAATTTAGCATATGTTTCTAATGTGCAATATGTTTATAATTTACAATAAATTTAAAATTTAACTTATATTAATATGTGTAATATCAATAATGTAAATACGTTCCTTTTATTTGCACCTCAATAAATCATTCCAGACTAAAAACCATGCACAAAAGTCCAAACCACATTGATTATAACCTTAAAGCTTTATTACATGAACAGGAAAACAGAAAAAAATTAACTGGAGTAATTTAATATTTATAGTGGAAGTGACTTCTTTGAGTGGACCGCAAGTCTTCCGTGTTATCACGGAAGTGTATGCTGTCTACATGTATACATGTATGCTGCAAATCTTTCGTGAGTATTCCTTTTGGATTCTGTGGCTGCTTTTGGCCATCCGGAAGAAGGAGGAATGTTCGCAGAACATTCACGGAAATCTTGCGGAATAAAAGGAATGATCACGAACGTTTGCGGAAAGGATAATTTGCGGAAGGACTGCGGAACGTGAGGGAACACTGTTGGAAAATTTTTCCGTGAACATGCTTTTGAACATTTCTGAAAAGCACGTTTGCGGAAGATTTTGGCCTGACGGAAGAGGAGGAATACCTACAGCATCGTACAGAAGGACACGGAAGATGACGGAATGACTGAGGAACATTGTAGGATGAGTACGGTTTTGCTTCCGTGAGTCTGCCGCGCTCCAATGAAATGGGGGTAATATCTAGGAATTATGCATTCTACACAGTACTATATACGTAGTAGTTTCACTGGTCTACACTACCAAATTACTGTATACAGAAACTCAGAATCTTAAAGCAAAGGAATCAGATACTGCAGAGTTATGATGATTAGACGTATTTATTTTATCATTTTAATGCTGGCACCACATCCCCCAAGTCAACAACAAACTGGCTGGTAATTGGTAATCTATCATAATTATCTTAAAGAAAGGCTAATGGTTTGGCACTTTCAAGGACCTAATGTTTACTTAGT
The DNA here is from genome assembly GCA_024760905.1 of Plotosus lineatus. Classification (NCBI taxonomy): domain Eukaryota; kingdom Metazoa; phylum Chordata; class Actinopteri; order Siluriformes; family Plotosidae; genus Plotosus; species Plotosus lineatus. The sequence continues at coordinate 49,907,596 of CM045732.1, read as the reverse complement.
TAACAGCTACAATAAAATGTATTATATCAATTTCTTTTGTTGTAAATATTTAAATACTACATCTTACTTAGCAAAGTCATTGACTGCTTCTTCAGGAGTGGAATTATTGCAGCTATATTTTTGCATGCTAATTAGGAGTTGCATTTAATATGATGCATCTACTGGGGCATGAGGACAAAAACACATTTGAATTAAGACTTCACAAAAAAGGCTTAAATAGGACCTCACAAAAAGTGTTAAATAAGAGTTGAGACTGTGTCTTAGTGTTGCACAGTTTTGACCTTGGATTTAAAAGACTAATTTTCTTCTTCAATATGGTCACTTGACCAGGCGTTGCCCCTGGTTACAACAGCACCTTCCCATACTGGAGGCCACACAAACAGTTTACCATGCCAAAGGATGCAGACTGATGCAATAGCTCTCTCTAATGACTTTCATCATCTTCCCCTTGCTGCACAGCAGTGATACCTTCAGAAATTAGCTTTGTGTGACAGAATTGACCCGTACAAACATGTATCACAAATGGGTGCACGCTGAACACCGGGCAGTCTGAAATGTTCTTGAAAAAATATTAGTATACATAAAAAGCTGCACATTATGTTCTGGTAGAAATGAAACACATGATTATAGTTGGGGCTTCACTCAGTTGTTTCTACCCAGCTGATTTAGGTAACAACATGCATCCTCTATCAGTCTGTGCTTTGCTTTCAGGATAATAATTTAATGAGTATCTTTGTCAAGATTACAAACAAAACAAGACACAAAATATTACCTTTACATGTGGGCTCACTAGTTCTCATTAAATAGTCACTGCAAACGTGGATATTTACATGCAAATCTGATTTTGAGAGGATGCTGACCATTTAGCTCAACTTTTTCTGAAGCGTTCTTAAGCATACACAGCATACACACCCTGGCTTTTAATAATTACCGGGACACAGGAAAAAAATGCTTGTCTCTTTCCCACACTGTGTGACTAGAGCAACTGATTAGGGTGTATTTAGTCTATGTTCTACATTCATAACCTCCATGGGGCCACCAATATGGCACAATGCTTTCTCATCGGCTTCCAGGTTGTGAAAACATCTATATTGCTCGGGGATATCAGAAGAGACAATATATTAATTAGAGCAGTGGTCCCCAACCCCTGGGTTGCGGACCGATACCGGTCCGTGGATCAATTGGTACCAGGCCTAACATGAAATAATTCATTATTTCTGTTTTATTTATTATCTGAGTATGAACAATCTTTTACTTTTGAAAAATCTTTTATTTTTGAAAAATGACCGTATTCTCTCAGTTTTATGTCGGTCATTTGAGCGCTAAAACGTGACCCACAAGGGGACGACACATGAACAGAGGTGAGTTGGACATGTGTCAAACAATGGCGGGGATTTTGGGTGAGACCAAGCCTGAGCCTTCATTCTCCCAGCTGGTGCACCATCACCTGTGTTTTTTTTTTTTTTTAAGAAGAGTTCGAGCTCTACTTTCCAACCAACTTTATTTCAGCTTGAAAAATAACATTCATGGAGTGTTTATTATTATTATTATTATTATTATTATTATTATATAAAAAATATAATTATATTATATAACAACAACAATAATAATAATAATAATAATAATAATAATAATAATAATAATTTAAAATGTAATGCTTAATCCTAATTAGGGAGGCTGGCGCACATCTCATCCAACTCTGGGCGAGGGCAGAGTACAACCTGGACAGCTCACCAGGCCATCACAGTATTTACATAATAGAGGAAGAAATGTAGAATTGCTGGTTCTTGTCATTTATTTATTTTTCGGGCAGAGAGAGTGTTACCAGCGATTTGGATGTTATTCTGTTCCTTGCTAAAGGGTTGTGTCAGGAAGGGCATCCGACGTAAAAACTTATGCCAAATCAAACGTGCGAATCTTTCGCTGTGGCGACTCCTGATAAAGGGAAAAAGCCGAAAGGAAATCTCTCTCACTCATGTAATATTGTTGGCACAATGTTACCAGGATGCTAATAAAGTTGCATTCACGTTTAAAGCGGAGTCAAGTTTATTATTATATTTACAATATAAACAATCCATAACCCCCCCCCCCCCTCCTGGGACCGTGGTAAAGTTTTCAAGCGTTGACTGGTCCAAGGTGATAAAAAGGTTCTGGACCACTGAATTAAAAAACTTCTTAAAAATATTGGATAAAGTAGTAAATGAAACTGTTCAAGTTTAGGGTGGCATAGAGTCATAGCACATTCGCCTCACATTAAGAAAGTTCTGGGTTTTACTTCTGGGATTGGGCGTTTCTGTGTGGAATTTTTCGCATACACATTAGGATAACTGGCTGTTCTAAATTTCCTCTGGGTGTGAGTTTGAATAGTTTATTAATGTGTGAGTGTGAATCGTGTGTGTTGATTTGGCAATGGTCTGGGAGCTGTTCTGAGCAGACCCTGCTTTCGCACAGTGCTGGCTGAGATAAGCACCAAGATCCTTGTGACCTTAGTACAAGTAAACGGTCTGGCAAATGAGTGAGAGTGGTCAAATTTAGCAAAAAAAAAAAAAAAAAAAAAAAAATCCAACCAGATGGCAATGCTGTACTGTTATACAACCGGAAAGGCTGGCAGGATAAAGAAATGCAATAAAACAGTGCTAATTAAAATAGTACAGGCAAGAAATGAAAGAAAGTTATGTCAGAGGCAGGCATTAGTATTGAAAAATGAAATAAAATAACATAAGTATTTTTTACACCTTAACCTATTTATGCTAGCATGACTAATCTCTTCATTGATTTAAATTTTAAATAATTAGGGTTAGGGTTAGATTTTTCATTAATATTTGAAAAGTTATGATGGTGCTTCAAACATTTCTGAATTTAATATGATCTGAAACACCATTGGATTTTCACACGTCTTCAAAGTAAATAAACATAACCTACTTAAAAAAAAATGAAATACTGTAGTATGCTTTTAGTTTCTGGTGTGTCCCACCTGATCAGCATTAACTGCAGCTTAACATTTCCAGGAGTTGTTGTTCTTCACACCAGTTTGGAGAAATTGTAGCTCATTTCATCAGTACAGTACATAAAATATTTTTATAGTTTATTTAATATTTCCTCTAGTATATGAAAGGTGGGGCTGGTGGCATAGTGGTTAGGGTGCTGCACTCATGATCGGGAGGTTGTGTGTTCAAATCCCAGTTAGACCCCCCTCCCTTGCTGGGCAAGGTCTCAACCACAAGTTTACCCAGCAGTATAAATGGGTACCAGTAAAAATATACTGGGAAGGAAACCCGCGATGGACTAGCGTCCCATCCAGGAGGAGTTGTACGCCTAGTCACTTCACGCTACGGAAACCGGGGATAAGCACCGGTCCAATGAGCCGCTATGGCTCGGGTGTAAGAAGCATTTTACATCAGTACAGAACAGCTTCTATTTAACTCTGCTGTATTGTTGGGTTTCCTGACATGAACTGCTCAAACATTTCTAGTGGTTTAGGCTTCAGGCCTAGACTTTTTCATTCTGTGATTATTTGACCTTAAAAATTTGGAATTTATTACTTTATCAATTATGGAAGGCCACCCTGGGCCAGATATACTGTAACAAAACAGACCAAGACCAGGATGGACCACCACCATGGTTAACAGAGCGGATTCTTACGCTGAATCCTTCATAGAATTTTCATATACTGGCTTGCAGTGTTTTCCTGTTAGAAGTTAATGTTTCTTATTTCAATCCAGAGGTTGTATTTTTGTCTGAACTGTCCATCAATTCTTTCCAATAACCTTTCTTTTTTTGTTCTGTGCTCTTTAAAAAATGCAGACAGAAACAATGTTTTCTTTTTGGAGATCAATGGCTTTCTCCTTGCAGCCTTGCTATGCTCACCATTGTTGTTTAGTGTTCTCCTGATAGAAAACTCATAAACATTAAAATTCGCGAATGTGAGGGAAGCCTTCAGTTGCTTACAAACTACCCTGGGCTCTTTTTTCCTTGTGGACCATTAAATACCTTGCTCTTGAAATAAACGTTGGTTGGGTCCAATCCACACCAAATAAATGTAAAATTGCCCTTACTCAGCTAATGAGACAAGACCTGACACAGTATATACAGGGATCCCTCGCTAGTTTGCGCTTCACTTCATGCGGCTGCAGTGCATTGTGTTTTTTAAAAATAAATAAATGAATATTCATTGAATTAAAAAATAAGGAAATTAAGGAAGAATAGAGGCAAAAGGTTAAGGAAAATGCCAGAAAAACAAGGCTAATTATGCAAAAAAAAAAAAAAAAAAAAAAAAAAAACCCAAAAAACATGAAACCAATACAAAACAACCCAAAATCTCCCATCAAAACTAGTTACATGGTTGTGAGGTGCATGTCTGAGTGAATGCACGTGCATGTGTGTGCGTGTCCGCGCATCTGTATGTGTGTGTATTTATATTTTATTTACATCTTATGCATTCTTTTTGAATGTTTAATTGTTATTATAAGCATTTATCGCTTTGAATATGTCGAATGGGCACTGCGAATGTGCAAGCCCGAGCTGACCAATCAACAAACATAATATTATCAGTAAGCAATAATAGCTGAACACTGTCAATCAAACAAAGTGTGAGTGTGAGAATAAAGCACAGTTTGTTAGTACCGCCTCCGGCTCCTGCACATGTGTTAGAACACAAACAATGACGCACAGAGAATGAATGGCTAAAATAATCATAAGCCATCCAGCCTGTAACTGCAGCATCCATTATCCAAAGGAGGAACAGTCTCTCCATCTCGTCGTTCAGTGACTACCTCTTTTTCGATATCACGGAGAGACCCTTCGAAGGGGTCGTCGCTTTTAAGGCCTCCTTCTGCTTCAGTATTGTTCCGATTGTAGAGGGATTTCGGTCATACTCTTTTGCGATTTTGCTCAACCACATTCCTTCATTTCTATTGATAACAAGCCCACTTCATCTTTCAGTTTCACCAGGAATGACTTTCTTGGGACCCAGAATGGATAACGAAATAAAACGGTGTAATGACACTCAACAAAAAAACTCACGAGCCAACAGTCCTCTTCAACTCTCCTCACGTGTGTGACGAACAAAAAGTATGGGTATGGTAATGGGTATAGTTCAGCTCCCTCCTGACCGATGGAAGGCCAGCAGGGCGGGATGTTAGGAGACAGCCAATGAGAGAGCAACTCGCGCATTGTTTGAATTTTTGAATGGCGCGTTTGGTGCTTTTCGTAAGAAGAGGTTGTTTCGTATACAGAGGACGAAAATTTAGAAAAACATTTTTCCTAACCTGGAGTTTTTGTATTCAGAGAGTTTCGTAAGTAGAGGGCCAACTGTATATTTTTGATTTGGACAAAAGATCTGTGTGCAAGGTTCTAAAGCATTATCCTCAGTATCTTAATTAATCATGGGTGTGTTTTAGGTGTAACATGCAATCCAGAGTTAATAATAGTATTGTCCTCCATTACCTTTAAGGGCCAGGCTTTTGTTACTTTGCTACCTCAGAAAAGCATTTCATTTCCTGTAACCATTTAATCCTACTTAGAATTGCATGGAGGCTGGCGCCCATGCCAGCCAACTACAGGTGAGGGCAAAGTACACCCTGAATAGCTCGCCAGGCCATCGCAGGGCGGAAACACACTGACGGCTTTGCAGCTACTCTTGTCGAAGGTCAGCAATGGTTCTTTTACATGCCTCACACCATAGACAGTGAGAGACATGGCCGGCCTTTGATAACCCAGTTTGCTGCACTGGGAGGGACAGTGACAACCCGTTGAAGGTGGGGCTTGAACCCCCAACCTTAGGATCAGTGATCCAGCACCTTTACCAACAGGCCACCACTGCCCCCTCAGGAAAGCAATATGCCAATATTATGCCTGACCACACCTCATTTTACATTTAGAGCATTTGGCAGACACTTTTATCTGGAACAACTAACAATTATAATTTCTTTTATACAACTGAGCAATTGAGGATTAACGACCTTGCTCAAGGTCTCAACAGTGCTGATTGAACCGCTGCCCTTCAGATCAGTAACCCTTTGCCTTATCCACTATGTCAGCACTGACCTCAGTCTGTTAAATTTTAAAATGTAACACTTGCATTACATTTGGAGATGCAAGAAAGGAACCTGAAAGTTGATCATGTGGAAACTTAGATGTCGTGTGTACCCAAGTTTAGAAAGCAGAACAGCTTGGAGGATGAACTTTAATGGATTATACTAACATAAGATTTGTCTTGTCAATGCTGCAATGAAAGCAAAGGTGGGTGAGCTATAGCACATGAAAACCTGAGATTCATGCAGAAGCACAGTGACTGATTTTTGAAGTCTAATCTTTTGCCGAATGTGAATCCTAGAATTATGGCCTAATCTTTAAGAAAGGTAACCGAGAGTGTTTGAAACACTCCATTACCTATGGGGCACATTATGAACACTACTGTGCATGCATCATGTTCTCCAGCACATTCATTGTATTATTCTAGCATCATGGCTTTTATGACCATCTGCTGCACAGTGGAATTTTCTGATAAAATTATAATGTTTTGCATTACGTATATGCATTATGCATTAAGAAAATGTTTTGAAAGTTTCTCACATACTAGTATAACAATGAAACTAATCAGTAATCTATCTAATCAAAAGTCTATTGGTGTGTAGTAATCTCACAGTTTAATCAACATACCCATATGCACCAAGCAAATAAGAGCCAATGAAGAATGAGGTCCAGAATATATTTAATTATGATGAAGCTGCTGCACCACAGAGATAAAGCTGTGCAGTAGCGATAGGTCTGGAGATGTCAGTCTCATAATGTAATAAGGATGTTGTCAGATAGCAAACCGTTTCAACAATAGAAAACAAAACAACAAGTTATCATGTTCTCACCATGTCGATTGTGATCTTCTGGAGATAGGTGATATTTAGAACAATCAGATATAATGTAAAATTTATAAGCATACCCTGTGCAGCATTCAATATTCCTTGGAGTGGAAGGTGGCCTTATAAAATCTTGACATGACAATGGAAACAGAAAAGAATAGAGTCATTACTATATTAGAGTCAGGTGACCTCGACTCTTAGAAGACAACTCACACGGGAGTGTTTTGATGCTGGGGTAGTGAGAAGCATCCATCTCACCTTTCAACATTTCGCAGACTCTCTTATCCAGAGCGACTTACAATTGTTTTTATACAGCTGAGTAACTGAGGGTTAAGGCCCTTGCTTAAGGGCCCAACAGTGTTGACAATTGGGATTGAACCACTGACCTTTGTATCAGTAACCCATTGCCTTAACCACTAAGCTGCCACACCACCAAGATGATAGATGAGTATGAGATTTATTAAAATGTTATAAAATGTGTAACATGACAATATAAAGTATTCACAGTGCATTCACAGTGCATTTTAAATCACTGTGATTTCAAAAATAAAAAGTCAATTTCTTAAGTTAGGACAACTCATTCATTTTCCGACTCGCTTAATCCTACTTAGGGTTGAGGGAAAACTGGCGCCCAACTCAGCTGACTCTGAGCAAAGGCATAGCACATTCTGGACAGCTCGCCAGGCCATCGTCAGGCCATCGCCGGGCAGAAACACGCTGATGCCTTGCAGACTACTCTTGACGAAAGTCAGCAATGGTTCTTTCACCACAGACAATGAGAGACCCCCCAGTGCAGCTAACTGGGTTATCAAAGGCCGGCCATGTCTCTCACTGTCTATGGTGTGAGGCATGTAAAAGAACCATTGCTGACTTTCGACAAGAGTAGGCTGCAAAGCCATCAGCGTGTTTCCGCCCTGCGATGGTCTGGCGAGCTGTCCAGGGTGTACTCTGCCCTCGCCCTGAGTTGGCTGGGATGGGCACCAGCCTCCCCGTGACCCTAATTAGGATGAAGCGATTACAGAAAATGAATGAATGATGAACAGTGAGAGACATAGCCGGCCTTTGATAACCCATTTAGTTGCATTGGGGGAAATGGCAGTAACAAGCCGTTGACAGTGAGGTTGAACCCCCAACCTTACAATCCAACACCCTATCCCTTTGCCAAAGCTGCCTCATTTAGTAAAATAATAATAGAATATTTGCCCTGACAAAGATTTTTACCCCCTAGAGATTTTGATTGCTGAAAGGATGTGCAATATTAAAAATTACATTGAATGTGAAGATTAATAAGCCTGTAGGTACATTGGATTAAATATATCTGAATGTTTAAATGTTGTGCCTTCTATCATGGGTCACTGACTTTAGTAAGAATAAAAAAGGGGACTTGAGACGAGGGTAATGAAATGACACCTTGAATTACATATTCAAGGAATTACATTAGATCTCAGCAGTATGTTCACTGCAGGAAGTGGTGCCATTTAAAAGCCTTCATACCCAATCTTGCTCAAATACACCCCCCCCATACACACCCACATGTAGGCACACACGTTTTATGCCACATACTATGCTGCAATAGTTATCGTTTTGGAATAGCTAAAATCTTGTAAAGTATTGAACATAAAGTATGCTAACTGGACAAAAGGTGGTGAATGGATTAGTTAAAATACAAATACAATTTGTCCTAATTTTAACAGTCCAATTTAAGATCTTTGACTTACAATGTGGGCGGGTTGGAAGTATAGTGGTTAGCACGTGTTCCTCAGAGCAAGAAGTTTCTGGATTCGGGCCTTGAGCTTGGCAGTGATACTCCAGTATACTGCCACAGTCCAAAGACATGCACACTGGGCTAACTGTCTCTTGGCATGAGAAATTGAGAATGGTTGCATTTGTTGGCTCTGAGATGGATTGGCGAGCTGTCCAGTGCGTGCCCTTCTTTTGCCCACAGTCAGCTGAGCTGTCTCCAGCCTTCATGCGATCCAGTGTGTAATGTAGATCTTCCTGATTTTTATTTTGATGCTTTTAGTGTGGTGCCGCCCTCGTATTTATAATTAAATAGCTAAACACAACAAACAAAATCCACATTAGATTTTATGCATGATTTTATTGCGTTGCTTTTAGTATTTGTTACTATAATTTATTCCCTGCAACCTCCCTGTATATATATTATCTGCTGAGCTTATTTAAAATGTGTACATATTTATCCTTATCTTATCTTTTGTATAATTTTGCTGAGTGTGCTTTGTATATAATCCTGTAATAGTCTTAAGAGTACACAGCTCAGAGAATACACCAGACCCAGGGAATTCCTATGTGTGTTTTTAAACTGTGCCTTGGGTCCTGGGCACATTAAATAAAAAGTAATGTAAAATAGTTTAATTCTGCTTAGACTGTGCCTGATTTACAGCAATGGAAATGCCCTCTCCAAACTTATAATCCATTTAGTTTACAGAGAGAGCATTGACAAAATTCCAAATATTTTGAAAGCAATGGAAAACCTATATTTAGCACAGTATGAAAAGAGTATAGTACAGAAAATATCCAAGGCAGGACTAAGATTAATAATGTGAGGCAAGTAAGAGTCATACACAACATTTCAATGTCCGAGGTAAGGCAGAGAATCACAAATGTGAGGCAGGCAACAATCGTGCATTGGAATCAAACATAATAACCAATGGCCTGGTTGCACTGGCAATAAAAGCAGAAGCAATACTTTATACACAGTATGACAGTATGTGTGTGCGTGTTTGTTGAATGTGTTTATATACAGTGTGACTAAATCAGGTGAGAATGCTGACCGGCGTGCTGGGAGTCATGTGATGTGCATGTCAAAACTCAAATGATTATGAGCTCTGAGGTGCATATTGGAAAGTGTTGTGAAGCAAACTTCTATAGTGTGCTGGAGATTTGGGCCTAGCTTATCAGGATGCTACTGATGAAAGTTTTGGGTGGGTAAGTTGGGGTCTGAGATGTCTTTAGTGGGAACCAAACATTGTTCTTATGGGTCATAGCCTTACCAGTCCTCGAGGTATCAAGGCTCGAGATGCGGAGAGTCAAGTATGGAGATCCATTTGTATGTCTGTTAGTCACAATGTTCAGATGTTCTGGGTTTGTCGGTAACTGATTGAGGTGCAAGGGTCCTGGGTGTGCCTGGCTTAAGGTGGGACACATGCAGTGAGCAGGATGGCTGTGAGGTGGAAGTGCCAGATGATAGGTGACTTTGTTGACGTGCCTTTCTATCTTGTATGGGCTGAGCTACTTATTGTCCTGGTGACACTATAGGTTGCAGATGGAGAGCAAGACCTGATGAATGGGTTCAAACTCTAGGGTTTTAGAGCACTGTTGTCCATTGTTAATTTTACATCGTGTGGTAATGGCAGAGAATTTTTGTTACACTTGTTCCAATTCTCAGTGGTGGCCCGGTGGATGGGTACTGGAATACTGACACACAAATCTGAAGTTCAAGCCCCACTATCAACAGGTCGTCACTGCTGTCCCCCCAATGCAGCTAACTGGGTTATCAAAGGCTGACCATGTCTCTCACTGTCTATGGTGTGTCTATGGTATCACTGTCTTCTGCCCTGCGATGGCCGGGGAGCTGTCCACACTATACAATGCAAATGCCTACCTGCAACCCTAATGAGAATTGAGCTGACTGTTTAGAAAATGAATGAATGAATCTTTCAATACTTGTTCAGCCATCTTGAACCATTATTCCACTGCAGGAGATTGACGACTTTGGTTGCTTACCTCTGGTTTGCCAAACTTTCTGAACACATGCTTGAAGAGGTGTACAGCAGTGTCGAAGGTAGTGGGCAGCTTAGTCAGCAGGATGAAGAGTAGAAACATAAAGTAATGGTCACAGATAACCATTATGATTGTGAATCTGTGTGAGTTTGAGCAATCAGTCTATGTGTAACCATGGTGTCTGTAGGGCAGGCAGTAGAAGGAAATTTTCACTGGGATATGGCAAAGCACTTTGGAGTGTGTGCAGTGTAAGATTTGATGAGCCCATATGAAGCTATAGACTTGTCAAAGGCTTGAGAACACAATCAGTATGAGGTATGGTCTCTGTTTTCTGCTGTGGTCCTTCCTTATGAGGGTAAACTTTGTCGCCCTAATTTAACATCAAATCACCACCCTCTGTTTTATGATACCTTGTTAATCAGGGTTATCAGCACATTCCTCATTCAGATTATTAGGCAGTAAAAGCACATTATAATCAGGTCTTAGAAATACAAGTTATCAGGGAAATTATTAGCTCCTGTGCCTCTTCCATCGTCTTGGTAAAGAAGAAAGCTGGTAGCCTGTGTATGTGTGTATGTACATCTGAACAACAGCAAGACATGTATTGAGGAATCCTTGGATACCTCGTGTTGAATCCCCTGATTTCCCACAATGAATCTGGCCAGGAAATATAACCAGGTACCAGTTGTTGAAGCAGATAGAATGCAGACTAATTATTATACTGCCTTTGGTATGTTCAAGTGGGAAAGGATGCCCTATGGTCTCTGTAATACAGCTGATAGTGCATTTCCTTGGCTGTCAAGTTAGTAATTTATTGTTATTAGGGCTGGACAATGTCAATATATTTTATTTTATAAAAGCATGTGCAGTGTCTTGAAGCTGTTTTAGGCTGCCAGTAACAGAAACTCTGAACAAGTTGGAGAAGATCTTCTCCTTGCATCTGGAAGTGAGCTACCTAGGACATGTGATCACTAAGGATCTTCTTTCTTCTTTTCTTTCAGCTTTTTTTCCTTTTTCAGGGGTCACCACAGCGAATCATCTGATTTACACATTTGAGTTGCCATAGGTTTTTACGTTGGATACCCTTCCTGACACAACCATTTTAGCAAAGGACAGAAACACGCTGATGGCTTTGCAGCCTACTCTTTACGGAAGTCAACAATGGTTCTTTTACATGAACCTCACACCATAGACAGTGAGAGTCATGGCCGGCCTTTGATAACCTAGTTAGGTGCCCCGGGGGTGGGGGAGGCAGTGACAACCTTGTGGAGAGTGGGACTCGAACTCTCAACCCTAGGATCAGCGATCCAGCGCCCTATACCACTAGGCCACCACTGTCCTATGTGATCACTAAGGATGACATGGTTGCTAAATGGCAGCCACCAAAGAATGTCTCTGAGATGTGCCCCTTTGTGGGGTTCACCAGTTACTACCAAAATACTATGGAAGGATACGCTGAACTAGCTGCCCCTCTGTATCATCCTGCAGCAGGGTCTGCCAGGGCATAGATTGAGGAGCTACTGAGAAAATGCTGCCAGAGGTATAAACTCAAGAGTGCCATTACAGCTTTTATAAACTTGAGCGCAAGTGAACACTCCAGTTTTTACCTTTACTAACTCTTCCTTGTCTTTTATTTTAGAGAGGGATGCCACGTTCAGTGGCATGGGAACTGTCTTCTTTCAAAAACTCGATGGAAAGGTAAGACATGTGGCTTATGCCAGAAGAGGCCTGAAGATGGCAGAGCACAACATGTCAAATTATACAGTTGGATGAAGTCTAACCCTGTCAGCTATGACGGAGAGGTTCTGAGAATATCTATTTAACCAGGCGAATATTTTGCACATTGATAACCTCCTTAGACACCTGCATACTGCCAAAGTGGGTGCTACAGAACAACCTCTGGCTGCACAACTTTCTGCTTCAATTTTATGATCAAGTATTGAGTTGGCTGCAGCAACAAGAATGCTGAGTCACTGTACAGGAATATGTCCATCTGGTCTTCAGGCAAGTTAACCCTAGGCACTGTGCATCCCTCATTAATTCATTTTCTGCAACCGCTTCATCCTAATTAGGGTCACGGGAAGGCTGGCACCCATCTCAGCCGACTCCAGGCGAGAGCAGAGTACACCCTGGCCAGCTCGTCAGGCCATTGGAGGGCAGAAATGTGCTGATGGCTTTGCAGCTGCTCTTGTCAGCAATGGTTCTTTTACAAGAAAGTCAGCAGTGGTTCTTTTACACGCTTCACACCATAGACAGTGAGAGACATGGCTGGCCTTTGATAATCCAGTTCGCTGAACTGGGGGGGTTGACAGTGACAACCTGTTGAGAATGGGACTTGAACCCCCAACCTTAGGCTCAGTGATCCAGCACCTTTTGAACCAGGCCACCACCGCCCACACTGTGCATCCATTTATTACAAAAAAAACCCCTAAAACACCTTTCTTTTTTCATGGAGTCTGATTCCTAGTTAGTGGAAACATCCATCTCTGCCTTGCTAGCTTTTGGTTCCAAGACTGGCATGCTTACCAGGAAGCCTATAATTGGGGTATTTCTGTTGAGGAATGGCAGCACCTTCCAAGCTTTGTGATCACCCTCCTACTATCCTGAGGAATGGTACGCTATGTTGATGGTATTCACATCCTTGAAATTAGGATTTGAAGCAACTTCACCAGTTACATTTCTATCAGGGCGAGTAACTTTTGAAGGGGCAAGGATGCATCTCAAGGTGGCTGCTGAACACCATAAACAGCAATATAATCAAAAACAGTAAAAGATGTTCCGCCACTTGAAGGCCAATCGGTCTTTCTCAAAGACCTTGGTGCCAGGATCTGCCATAAAATACAGGATGTGTAGAACTCGGTATTATATGAAGTTCTGAGGCTGGTTGGTTTGTTTACACCATCACATGCCTAAAAGCTCTGATGAAGGTCAAGCATACTAATAGGACTTTTTTGTAGGCTTGCCATGTTGATTTTCACCCGACACACTGCTAAAGTATTAAGGACGTACCTTCCACTGACACAGAGGACCATGAGTCTACAGCCTGCACCTGGGGGGGCTAATCTGAAATCTGAATCTTCTATAACATAGCATAGACCCTCTATGATAAATCCAGGTAAGTTTTCCTCAATACAACTTCATTAAAATGAAATTTAAGACGTCAATACAGTCATTCATTAATTCATACTCATTCGTTTTAAGTCACTTAATACTGATTAAGATTGCGGGAAGACTGGTGCCTATCTCAGGTGACTCTGGGAAAAGACGCAGTGGGGTACACGCTGAACAGCTCACCAGTCCATCGTAGGGCCTTCAAAACAGTCAGTTTTTTAAATTAATGTTTCGTCCAAGCTACCAGCTACCAGTGTCAGGCCTCCAGGAAGAACCCCTTGTGCTATTGCTGGCTACCATCCTAAACTGCATCACCTGCCTGAGGCACTTGGAAGTAGGGCAGAAGGGGCAACAAACTCTCAGAAAGCTTTAACTAATATTTCCATCACTGTCCTCTTCAGGCTCTGTAATTAAGGTGTGCCAGTGTTGATGATGCAAAAATCTAAGGAGAGATTGTGAAAGGTAATCTGATTTTTGGCTAATACCCTTTTCACCATGCATCAGTTGAAGGGGTGTGTTTTTTTCACATGTAACTTATCAGCCAATTATAAAGCTCTATAAAAGCTGCGCTTACCCACAACTTTCAGTCTTTTTCTATTGGTCATACTGTCATTCCTTTCCTTTCCTTGCATTTACATATTTATATATAATTAAGGCAGTGGTGGCCTGATGCTAGAGGTGCTGGATCACTGACCCTAAGGTTGGGGGTTCAAGCCCCACTCTCAACGGGTTGTCACTGTCCCCCCAGTGCCGCTAACTGGGTTATCAAAGGACGATGTCGCTCACTGTCTATGGTGTGAGGTGTATGTAAAAGAACCATTGCTGATTTTGTCAAGGGTAGCTACATAGCCGTCAGTGTGTTTCCACCCTGCGATGGTCTGGCAAGCTGTCCAAGGTGTACTCTGCCCTTGCCCGGAGTCAGCTGAGATGGGCGCCAGCCTCCCCGCGACCCTAATTAGGATTAAGTGTTTACAGAAAATGAATAAATGATTGAATGAATATACACGGATCCCTCGCTAATACCTGCTTCAATTCATGCGACTTCAATGCATTGTGTGTGTGTTTTTTTTTAAATATTCATCAAATAAAAAAAAATAAGGAAATTAAAGAAGAAATGGGGAAAAGTTAAGGAAAATGTCGCAAAACAAGGCCAATTATGCAAAAAAATCCCCAAACAAAACCAAAAACAACCAAAAGAAAACCCCCAACCCAAAACCCAGCATCAAAACTACTTCCATTTTTATGTGAGGTGCACATCTCTGTGCGCACGCACATCTGTATGTGTGTGTATTTATATTTTATTTACATCTTATGCATTATTTTTGAGTGTTTAATTGTTATTATAAGCATTTATAGTTTTGAATATGTATTTATTGATATTATATACACATATACATGTACGTATATGTCAGTCGGGTGGGGGGGTGGGGGGGGTTGATCCTACCACATGGAATTTGGCGGTCGTGGGGGGGTCTCAGTCTTAATTAACAGCGGAAAGTGAGGGATCCCTGTATATTTATTTCTGCTGTGGCACAGTAAATTTCTCAGTACAAGCTGATAGGATTTGTTTTTGTGTGTGTATACATATATTCATGCATTATTTCCCAACATGTGCTTGCACTAGTCGAGGTAATAGTGAATGGCACGCTGATAAATGCTTGAGATTTGAACTTCTCTTCATCCCACTGCATGCATACTGATTCTCCAAGGTAACAAGGTCTCGTAGGTAATAGTAGGTTGGTATTTGGCTGTATGTCAAGATGTTGGTAAAATGAAGGATTGAAGGCGTAAGCTTGACTTATTAGCTGGGAAATAAATGGAGTTTTGTTATAGTAACACAGGAAGTACTTTTATGACCTGCGCGATAATTTTAGTTTTATGTTGTTGGTTTTCTGTTTTGTTTTGTTTCTAGCTGGTGTGTTACCAGATTCTGTTTTTGGTTCTCTTTTTTTTATAGCATTTATTTTATTTTCCCTGATATTCTTTGTTCATTCTTGGCTTATTTTTTTGTGCTCGGTTTTAGATCTGTCTTGCGTTCATTTTGTTTTTTATTCTCCTACTTAACTAAGTCCAACAGCAAATTGTTAGCCAAACAATATGTATAGCAATAAATTGTTGTGATAAGTTGACAATGTATTGGTGATTTCGCTTCTTCTACTTCATTCCATACTCATATAGAAGGCTCACTACGAAGGCTCACTACTCCCCAGACGTCTGTGGTTTCTGTGTAACCTCTCACGAAACACCTTTCTTGTATTTTTCTTGCAGTATGAATGATTTTGCAGGCTCACTTGTGATGATAGGCAGCACCACCTTTGATAAGTCCCTTTGCTTTTTCCTGAGCCAACACCCCACTCCTTCTTCAGAATCCTGCTACCAGCCACTGCGTAATGGTAATTCTGCAACACTCTTTCTGTACAGTCTGGAGCCCACTTTTTGTATGATTACTGTGTGATCTCTCACTAAACCTCTTACATTCATTTTTCTTGCAGTCTTTCTTGCACACCTTCCTCATGGTACAGCTAAAGGCCAGCGTGAAATGTTAATTCTCCTACACCATTTCTGTACTGTTGTTCTTGATGCCTTTTTAACAATTTCTAGAAGGTCTCATTGTAAGTAAAATAAATTAACCCCCTTGAAATGAGTAAATATTGTGTGTTTTATGATCAGCAATAAACAGTATGTACAGTGATACCTCGCTATTTCATGCTTCAGTTTCTATGGCTTCAGTGCATCGCGGGTTTTTCAAAAATATTCATTGAAAATTAAAAAATAAGGAAATTAAGAAAATATAGGGAAAAAGTTAAGGAAAATGCCTCAAAACAAGGCCAATTATGCAACCCCCCCAAACAAACAAAAACAAAAACAAAAAACAACCCAACCCCCCCCCCAACAAAACTACTTACATTTTTATGTGAGGCGTGTATCTGAGTGTGAGTGCACATCTGTATGTGTGTAAATTTATATTTTATTTACATCTTCTGCATTATTTTTGAATGTTTAATTGTTATTATAAGAATTTATAGCATTGAATGTCTGTCTTCCTTTCAGCTTTTTCCTTTTAACTCGGGAGTCGCCACAGCGAATCATTTGATTCACACGTTTGATTTGGCAGAGATTTTTACGTCGGATGCCCTTCCTGTCACAACCCTTTTAGCAAGGGACAGAAACACGCTGACGACTTTGCAGCTACTCTTTACGAAAGTCAGCAATGGTTCTTTTACATGCCTCTCACCATAGACAGTGAGAGACATGGCCCGCATTTGATAACCCAGTTAACTGCACTGGGGGGGACAGTGACAACCTTGTGGAGAGTGGGATTCGAACCCCCAACCTTTGGATCAGCGATCCAGCGCCCTATACCACTAGACCACCACTGCCCCTAATTTATAGCATTGAATATGTATTTATTAATATTATATACACATATACATGTACGTATATGTCAGTCAGGGGGGTCGATCCTACTCTGCGGAAATCGGCGGTCGTGGGGTGGTCTCGGTCCCCATTAACGGCGGAAAGTGAGAGATCCTATACAGTATATATGTGTGTGTGTGTGTGTGTGTGTGTGTGTGTGTGTGTGTGTGTGTGTGTGTGTGTGTGTGTGTGTTTTACTTGACATTCCATTTCTACTTTCATTCACAGGCTTAAAATCAAAATATTGAAAGCAATTCTGACTCAGTACAGTGCTATAAGAAACTGCTTTCACCTGCAAAGCACTGCATGTGATAAAGGATGAGGTTGTTGCCTGTGTTCAGGCCAGGTTTATTTATGTTCCCCTTTATTCCATGGCCTGTAAGGACAAGCAAATTATGGAGCATGTGGCAAACCTCATGGTTAAGATGAGAAGAGTGGTAAAATTCTTGACATGTAATTCTATAAAGTGCTTCCTTTGCTGTTTTTGAACAGGTGAGGAAAATTGAAAACGCTTATAACACATACAAGCCTTACCCATTCATCCCTGACTACCTTGAATGCCCCCTGTGCTGGTTCAGGGACCAACATTCCATTAATCACAACTCCAGGGTCCTTCCACCACTCTTTGTGATGATTTCCATGTTTCATTCTGGTACCTGCAGGAGCGTTTCATCGTAAAAATATCTCCTCATCCCACATTCCCCAACATGAGATCCTGTATGTACAAGCTATGATGACAAGAGATTTCTCTTTGTCTGTATATGTAGGAGTAATGTCTTGGAGCAAAAGACTGTGAGAGACAGACAGTGTTAAATGATGCACAGTGGTGCTGTTTGGCTGGAGTGATTTGTTTAGGCTCTAGGGTATTGATTCCCCAGCTACCTAGTAGTAAATAAGACAAATAGCCAGAATCATTGCGAATAAACTGCTGCAGAATGTAAAAGGTGGAGAATACAACTCACTGTGTTCATAGTATGTATTTACACAGGAAACCGTAGCTGTGTTTTGCACATGGTTGGGACTAAATATTGGCACACCAGTGAAGATACTGATACGATTCTGCACTTGGATTTCCCTGAGTTTTGACACTTCATATATAGAACTGAAATAATACGTTCTGTGATTTTCATACTGATCTCTCTTAAATCTTCTGTCAACATACCGCTTACTCCTATTAGGGTTGCAGAGAGGTGGGGACTATGACAAACTCCACACCGAAACATCCAAGCCTGGGACCTGTGACCCGGACCTTCTTGCTGTCAGATAGAGTTGCACCGCCTGTTACGACAACACATTTAGCATAATTTCCTTTACTGAACTTAATAAGTACTACGTACTTTACAAACATATGTGAAAGAAAAAAACAGCAATTTGCACAAAAAGTCAATGATATTTACAAAGTGCTTATAGCTGTCACCTTGTAATGAGCTATCAGGAATGATGTGATACTACCAGGAGCTTGTTTGTAATTTATTGTGACCTTTACTTGAGAAGTGCTGTGAAGACCAGAACGCTGGCAGAGATATGCAGCAAAGTGTCACTCAGTCTTTCTCTCTCTCTCTCTCTCTCTTTCTCCGTCTGCAGTTATTTCTGTCTATCTGTCTATTTGTCTATCTATTTTACTATTTATCTAAATGTCATAGTTTTACTTCAAACTCCAGAAAGGTAAATTACCATTTGGCATTTAAAATCTTCGACTTCAATACTAAGAGAAATAACCTTATTGCTATGCCCACAACAACAAATAGCAATTATTAAGACAGGCGGTTAAAGAAAAACATTCAGTATTACAGTTTTAAGCATAATTACACATCAATTCCGATTTGTGAAAAATTAATTATAAAAACTGAAAACTCGTTACGGCTAACTGGATTATTTGATTGCATTATAAATCACTTAAAGGCAAAGTACCGTATTTACTTTTCTCGAAGAGCAATATGCAGTTATTGCAAATAAAAAATCTAATGAATTCTTTTGCTTTTTTAAAGCTGTTTAATCCTGATTAGGGTCACAGCGAAGCTGGCGCCGATCTCAGCCGACTCTGGACGAAGGCGGGGTACATCCTTGGCTGCTTGCCAGGCTATCGCAGAGCCAACACTCACACATCCATTTACACGCACATCTAGGAGAAATTTGGAACAGACAATTAACCTACTGTGCATGTTTCTGGATGGTGGGAGGAAACATCAGGAACACCCTAATCAGCTTGCCAGGCCATCGCAGGGCCAACACACCCACAACCAGTCACATTCACACTCACACCCTTGGGAACAGCCAAATAGCATAGCTTGCATGTCTTTGGCCAGTGGAATGAAACTGGAGTACCTGGTGGAAACCCACTGAACACTGTATAGGGAGAACATGCAAACTCCACACAGACATGTCCTTGCCAAGCCTATTATTCCAGCCCAGCACATCCTTACTGTGAGGCGGATGTGCTAACCACTACACTACCGTGCCTCTACAAAAAACAAACAAACAAACAAACAAACAAAAAACCCCTCTATATTATTTTGCAACTGGATGTATTTTCTGTTCTGTCTCTCTTTGTTCTACTGGCAACTATGCATTGTCACTTGGTGTCCCTCAATTTTTTGCATGACATATTGATTGTCTGCGCTGCTATCTGTGTCTTCTCACTTTGAGAATGCTGTTTCTTAAAATGTATATTTATATACAGTACAACTAGAATGGCAATAAAACTCTCTAATCGAATTTTCAGAAGAAAAAGTAAAGTCCAGAATGCATCGATCTGACTTAAATTACAATAAACTGCTTACACCCTTTCATTCCTCTGCTTGATGTACACTGACAGCTTTAGTCTGCTGGGAGCATGAGGTGTTTGATGAAGAGAGACGCCATAGAAGGCTAGTCACAGCCAGCAGGCCATGGAGCTTGAGTCATGTTTAGTACTCAACACTTTGGCTCCCCACTAAAAGGGTCTAGATTTAGAGGTGTGCGCATGGACTGGGGTCCCTCATGGCCATTGAAACAGTCATAACAACAGACTTTTTTTTATTTCCTTTCATATCAGTTGGAGGTCAAAGAATGGCGGCATTCATTAAAATATTGGACGTTGCATTGTGTAATGCAGTTACAGTGTTCATTCATTCATCTTCACTAAGTTTGTTGTCTGGTTACAGCACTTACTGCACATAAGTTATTATTAACTTAAACCCTTGTTTAGATTAATATGTTTACATTGTGGATTTTTGGTCAATTTTACGATGGTTTGAATTATTAAATCTGCTTTTTTTGTGTGTGTTAGAAAAGTAATATACGATATAGGAGGCACAGGATTGCTGTGCTAGGTCCAAATCATTTTGACTGACATTTCCATCTACCCACATTCCAGTATTTGTGAGTCATGCTACAGTATGGCTGAAGTGAAGGATGTAGGTAAGGATGCAGAATAAAAACAATAGTGAGTGCCTCTTGATATATGTGTGCAGACTGTAGTCTGTTTTGCGTTTGTACCCAGAATCACAGTGAATGTGCCTCAGGCTGCGTTGAAAACAAAAAACATGGGGAGACTGTGACACTGGGTGTACAGGGATTCCTCACTTTCCGCGGTTAATTGAGACCAAGATCCCCACGCGAACATTGAAATCCGCAAAGTAGCATCACCCCCCCCCAGACTGACGTATACTGGCATGTATATGTATATATATATATATATATATATATATATATATATATATATATATATATAGAGGATTTTCTGAGTAGATCCTTCCGTAGGAGAGTGCTCAATACTTTTTGGTAGAGCAAATAACAAAAGGACAGGACAAAGACTTTCTATTGAAACTCCATTTATCACTACAGATCTGTTTCGAGGGGTGGTGAAACCATCCTCTCTCTTCAGGTGATTATAGAAGAATTTCAATAAATACATATTCAATGCTGTACAGTAAATGCTTATAATAACAATTAAACATTCAAAAAATAACATAAGATGTAAATAAATATATATATAAATAAAAATAAAATATAAATACACACACATACAGATGGTATTGCATGAGAAGAAGACGACACACATACATCGCACGCGCCCAGATGTGTGTGCACATACAGATGCAACAATGTAAGTACACCAATGGGAGATTTTGGGTTGTTTTTTTTTGTTTTGTGTTCGTTTAGAGTTTGAGATAATTGGCCTTGTTTTTGTGACATTTTCCTTTACATTCCCCCTATTCATCTTTAATTTCTTTATTCTTTAATTCGATGAATAATGCAGCCATGAGGTGGGGGGGGGCACTAACCATTGTCTCTTCCCCTCATGCCGGTCCCAAGCCCGGAGAAATGCAGAGGGTTGTGTCAGGAAGGGCATCCGACGTAAAACCAATGCCAAATATTTATGATGCAAATCAGAAGTATTACCCCCATACCGGATCGTTCGAGGCCCGGGTTAACAACGAACGCCATCAGTGCTGTCAATCAACAGGGTGCTGATGGAAATTGGACTACTGTTGGTCGAAGACGTCGAAGAAGGAGAGGTGGGAGGCGTGTCCGTAGGCAGAGAGAGAGAAGAGGAAAGGCATGAGTCTAGTAGGAGTGAGAGTGGGGACTTTGAATGTTGGAACTATGCAAAGAAAAGGTAGAGAGCTGGCTGACATGATGCAGAGGAGGAAAGTGGACATACTGTGTGTTCAGGAGACCAGGTGGAAAGGTAGCAAAGCTAAAAGCTTAGGAGCAGGGTTTAAGCTATTTTATCACGGTATGGATGGGAAGAGAAATGGAGTAGGAGTCATCTTGAAGGAGGAGTTTGTCAGGAATGTTCTAAAAGTGAAAAGAGTGTCAGACAGAGTGATGAGTCTCAAGTTAGAAATTGAAGGTGTAATGCTCAATGTTGTTAGTGCTTATGCCCCACAGGCAGGATGTGAGCTAGAAGAGAAGGAGAGATTCTGGAGTGACTTAGATGAAGTGATGCAGAGTACCCCCAGAGGTGAAAGAGTGGTCATTGGTGCAGACTTCAATGGACATGTAGGTACAGGCAACAGAGGGGACGAGGAAGTGATGGGCAGGTTTGGTATCCAGGACAGGAACGCAGAAGGACAGATGTTGATAGATTTTGCAAAAAGGATGGAAATGGCTGTGGTGAATACTTTCTTCCAGAAGAAACATGAGCATAGGGTGACTTATAAAAGTGGAGGTAGGAGCACACAGGTAGACTACATCTTGTGCAGGTGATGTAATTTAAAGGAAGTCAGTGACTGCAAAGTCATAGTGGGTGAGAGTGTTGCCAAACAGCATAGGATGGTGGTGTGCAGGATGACTCTGATGGTGAGAAAGGTGAAAAAGGCAAAGGCAGAGCAGAAGACAAAGTGGTGGAAGCTGAAAAAGGAAGAGTGTCGTGTTGTCTTCAAGGAGGAGTTGAAACAGGCTTTGGGTGGCCAGGAAGTGCTTCCAAATGACTGGACAACCACAGCAAATGTGATCAGGGACACAGGTAGGAGAGTACTTGGTGTGTCCTCTGGAAGGAAAGTAGATAAGGAGACTTGGTGGTGGAATGAGGAAGTGCAGGAGTGTGTACAAAGGAAGAGGTTAGCTAAGAAGAAGTGGGACATTGAGAGGACCGAAGAGAGTAAACAGGAGTACAGGGAGACACAGCGTAAGGCGAAAGTAGCAGTGGCTAAGGCCAAACAGAGGGCATATGATGACTTGTATGATAGGTTGGATAGTAAAGAGGGAGAAAATGATCTATACAGGTTGGCACAGCAGAGAAATAGAGATGGTAAGGACGTGCAGCAAGTTAGAGTGATTAAGGACAGAGAGGGAAATGTATTGACTGATGACAGAAGTGTGCTGGGAAGATGGAAAGAGTACTTTGAAGAGCTGATGAATGAGGAAAATGAGAGAGAAAAAAGAGTAGAAGAGGTGACCATTGAGGAGCAGGATGTAGCAAAAATCAGTAAGGGTGAAGTGAGAAGGGCATTGAAGAGGATGAAGAATGGAAAGGCAGTTGGTCCTGATGATATACCTGTGGAGGTATGGAAGTGTCTAGGAGAGGTAGCAGTAGATTTTCTGACAAGAACATTCAACAAGGTACTAGAGAGTGAGCAGATGGCGGAGGAGTGGAGAAGTATGCTGGTGCCCATTTTTAAGAACAAGGGAGACGTGCAGAGTTGCAGCAACTACATAGGGATAAAGTTGATGAGCCATACGATGAAGTTATGGGAAAGAATAGTGGAAGCTAGACTAAGGGCAGAGGTCAGCATTTGTGAACAACAGTTTGGTTTCATGCCAAGAAAGAGCACCACAGATGCAATGTTTGCTTTGAGCATGTTAATAGAGAAGTACAGAGAAGGTCAGAGGGAGCTACATTGTGCCTTTGTGGATCTGGAAAAAGCATATGACAGGGTGCCAAGAGAAGAACTGTGGTATTGCATGAGGAAGTCTGGAGTGGCAGAGAAGTATGTTAGAGTGGTGCAGGACATGTATGAGAGATGTAAGACAGCGGTGAGGTGTGCTGTCGGTGTGACTGACGAATTCAAGGTGGAGGTGGGACTGCATCAAGGGTCAGCTCTGAGCCCCTTATTGTTTGCTATGGTGATGGACAGGCTGACAGACGAGGTGAGACAAGAATCTCCATGGACTATGATGCTTGCAGATGACATCGTGATCTGTAGTGAGAGCAGAGAACAAGTGCAGGAAAATCTAGAGAGGTGGAGGTATGCCCTGGAAAGGAGAGGAATGAAGGTTAGCCTCAGAAAATCAGAATACATGTGTGTGAATGAGAAGGATCCAGGAGGAACGGTGATGTTACAGGGAGCAGAGATAACGAAGGTGGAGGATTTTAAGTACTTAGGCTCAACAATCCAGAGCAATGGAGAGTGTAGAAAAGAGGTGAAGAAACGTGTGCAGGCAGGCTGGAATGGTTGGAGAAAAGTGTCCGGTGTGATGTGCGATAGGAGAGTGTCAGCAAGAATGAAGGGAAAAGTGTACAAGACGGTGGTGAGGCCAGCGATGTTGTATGGATTAGAAACAGTGGCGCTGAAGAAAAGGCAGGAGGCAGAGCTGGAGGTAGCGGAGATGAAAATGTTGAGGTTCTCTCTGGGAGTAACGAGGATGGATAGGGTCAGAAATGAGTATATCAGAGGGACAGCCCACGTAAGATGTTTTGGAGACAAAGCCAGAGAGGCTAGATTGAGATGGTTTGGACATGTACAGAGGAGGGATAGTGAGTATATTGGCAGTAGGATGCTGAGGCAGAAGGCCTCGAGGAAGACCAAAGAGGAGATTTATGGATGTGGTGAAGGAAGACATGAAGGTCGTTGGAGTCAGAAAAGAAGATGCGGAGGACAGGGTGAGGTGGAGGCGGATGATTTGCTGTGTCGACCCCTGAAGGGAGCAGCCGAAAGTAAAAGAAGAAGAAGATTCTTTAATTCGATGAATATATATCTATTTATTTTTTTTAAAAACGCAGTGCACTGAAGCCGCATGAATTAAAGCGCAAAGTAGTGAGGGATCCCTGTATTTGCATGTACGTACAGTATATTAGTTACTGAAAATATCGTCAAAAATTTTGTGTTTCAGAAAGTTTTTTCTGAGCCACTGATAAATTCTAGGATGTCTGACATGTTTCTTGAAAATCACAAAACTTTCCTTAAAACAACAGATAAGCTGTCAGATTGCAGTCTTATTTTCACCAAAGCGATAACCAATCTGCACTCAAAAATATTTATTATAGTGGAGAGAGAAAATGTTCAACATTTCTAAACTAAAATTCAAAAGAAAAAAAATCAATCAGATTTGTCGACTCTCAGAAGTTAACTAAACAAACAATACAACATTCAATAATAATACGAATGCCGCTGACTTCGTAAAGAAAAAAGCAGAAAACCATTACTGACAGTTGATTTAAAAATGAATGCATCAAATACAAGACAATGTTTTTCCAAATGGACAAAATAAGCAAAATTACATTTTAAAAGGCAAATTAGAGGAGAATGGGTATTATAAACCTTTTTTCTTGTGAAGGATCTACAGCATATTTAAACTGAGAGACCACTTTCATTCCCTTGTTTATAGTGTCCAAAGCAGTGTTCAAATCCTGTGGGAAGCTGCTAATGTTTGTTTTTCATTTCAATTTCTCTGGCATAATCACCACAAAAATTAACCTTTTAAAATGTTTATCATCATTTTATCTGACCACGTAATCCTAATTAGGGTTACAGGGAGGATGGTGCCCATACCAGCTGACTCCATGCGAGAGCAGAGTACACCCTGGACAACTCGCCAGGCCATCGCAGGGTGGAAACATGCCGACGGCTATGCAGCTACTCTTGTCGAAAGTCAGCAATGTTTCTTTGACATGAACCTCACACCATAGACAGTGAGAGACATGGCTGGCCTTTGATAACCCAGTTAGCTGCACTGGGGGGTGGGGGTGGGTGGGGGGGCAGTGACAACCTTGTGTAGCGTGGAACTCGAACCCCCAACCTTTGGCTCAGCGATCCAGCGCCCTATACCACTAGTCCACCACTGCCCTTGATTTTTCTTTTTAAAATTAAAAAAAATCTTTTTAAAATGTATATTAATATATCATTATAATTAACATATAATCTGACAGATTATTTATGAAATCTTTCTTAAAAAGAAAACACAACAACAACAACAACAACAACAACAACAACAACAAAAAACAGCATTACAAGATATTGGATCTGGATCAACTAGTGAGTCACACATTTCTTACTTACTTACGTACTTACAAATGACCTATTTTTGCAGCACACTTATGACACACTGTATTATATTAAATCCTCTACTACACTTTTCAGGGGGAAAAAGACTTGAGTATTCTATCTCTAAAGGGGGCGATTTCATTTTAGGACTTTTCTAGGACCTTTTAGGATTTTTCTCGTTACAACATAAAGAAAAGTGGATTCAAAATCATGCTTTTCTTGCAGTTCCTCAGTTTCTAGGACAAACCCTAACAGGGAGGAACTGCTGAATTGTAAAAGTATTCTCAGTTTGTGAGGCTTGACTTGGCCATGATAACTTTTCAAACTTATTAGATCACGTATCTGCAATAGAGATAAAAATAAAAATTGAAAAAGGACTTTCACTTCTGTGATCTCTACTGAGAGATGGAGGCCACTGTTGTTCATGAAAAGCAGAGGAAATCATGATTGCTTGGTAAATAAATATGAACCTCCATCCTTCTTTTAATCTCTGTCAATTCCTTTCTCAATCATTCATCCTGAATCTGCATCACAGCCACAGCAAAGCGCTGCTCCAACATCCAAACGTTAAAGAATTGGTCATTTTTATAACAGGAAGTTGCCTGCTTTTCAACACTTAGAAATTTTCTTTTTAGGTAGTGCAGGTGACACATAACATTTTATACTCTTTCAGTTATTCAGGCTGTAGTTCAGAAAGATTATGTGGAAATACATTGACTTGAAAAAGTTTTCACCCCCTTGAGATTTTTAGCTCTCGCACACAACGTGGCTCTGGAGCTGTAGGAATGGGTGTTTGCTTTCCAGCTGTCCGTTACAGCTTATTCTCCGGATATTTACATGCTGTGCCCTGAAGCTGGGGCTTTCAAATTTTGTATGCTAGGCTGAATTTTTGTGTGAGTAACCTTGACCTACTTTTCAAGGTCACAGAGACACAACTGTATAGGTTTCCACACATTTACTTGTAGCACTAAAGTTGTGGCTTTCAAACTTACTATGCTTGTTCTATATTAATATATTATGAAATGGTAATTTCTTCAAGGGGGGTCTGGACCCCTGGTCCATGGTCACGGCAAGGCTGGCGCCATCCCAGTCGAATCCGGGCGAGGGCAGAGTACACCCTGGACAACTCACCAGGCCATCGCAGGGCAGAAACACACTGACAGCTTTGCAGCTACTCTTGTTGAAAGTCAGCAATGGTTCTTTTATATGCCTCACACCATAGACAGTGAGAGACATGGCCAGCCTTTGATAACCCAGTTAGCTGCACTGGGGGTGGGGGTGGGGGAGGGGTGGGGGGCAGTGACAACCTTGTGGAGTGGGACTCGAGCCCCAAACCTTAGGATAAGCGATCCAGCACCTTATACCACTAGGCCACCACTGCCCGACCCCTGTTGTCTACTTTTTCTTTCATAGTGTTACCTTACAACCTGGAATTAGTCTGTCTGTCTGTATGTCTATCTTTATTTATTTATTTATTTGTTACATATTATTTTTACTGTGAAACAAACAAAATAACAGAAAACTTGAGCGTGCGTAATTCTTTACTCCCAGTATTTGTGACAATGATTGCATCTGCAAGTCTCTTCGATTATGTTTTCATGAGATTGGCATATCTAGCCAGTAGGATTTTTTTTTTTGCCATTATGTCCATAAATTCAAAAAGCAGAGACGAGATGCAATTTCCACCATACCAGAACCCCTCAATGCCTTGGCTGCTCATACAAATTCCATCCATAAATATCATGAACAGAACTGGTGACAAAGGACAGACTTGGTGAGGTCCAGCCCCCAATGGAAACATGTTGTTACCAACACAGACCAAGCTCTGATTCTGGCAATACAGAGACTGAATGGCCCGTAGCAACCGGTCAAGTATACCATATTCTCAGAGCACACCCCACATGTTCTTTGTGGACCAGGACAAAATACTTTTCCAAGTCCACAGACCACATGCCATCAACTGAAAATGAACAAAGTCTATCTGTCATTTCATTCAAATGGAAGATAGACTCAAAAACCACAACGTTCCTCCTGAATCTGAGTTTCTACCATTGGTTGGCTCCTCCTTTCCAGTACCCTTGCATAGACTTTCCCTGGTAGCCTGAGGACGGTGATTCCACGATAATTGGAACACACCCGCCGTTACCCCTTTTTAAAAAGGGGGACCACCACATAGGTTTGCCAATTCAGAGCTACGGCCCCACGCGATGTTGCAGAGACGTGCTAACCAAGACGGTCCTACACCATCTCTTCAGAAACTATTAAATTATTTCTGTACTGAATTCACACAGAGAAAACAAGTATTTTTAAATAAGTATTTTTTATTAGATTCTGTGATTATTCTTATAATAAACTCAGTGTGTGCTTTATAATACAAGACTCAATCTATTTCTATTTAGGATTGTTTGACTACATTTCAAAATCTTATTGTATTAAAACAATATGCCTCTGATATGCCCCATACAGGCAGAAGAAGGGTTATGGTATTTATATGCTTTTTACTTATTAATATACATTTATCACAGAAAACTCTTGGAGTTTTGTCAGTCGGCAGCCGCTGGAGTATACAAAGCTGAGTATGTCAGAATCAAAGGTCAGTGTATGTCTTTTACCCACGCCATCCTGGGGGGTTACAGTTCAGCTGGCAGTGACTGGGCATATGGCAGATAATAAAATGGCAAATAAAGTTGCAGGCCAAACTCTCGATGAGACCAATCATCTATGGGGAGTTTTCAGTATTGGATTTTATTGGGATGATAGAGGACAGTTCTGATCCATACTTCGAGCATTAAATAAATTAGAGGCTGACAAATGATCAACAATGTTTAAATCTGCATTTTTTTCAGCTTGTGAAATCATTAACTAATAATTGTGCAGATATATTACATGCATACTTTTTCATGAATTGGATCAATTTCAAATAGATTGTCAGTAGATTAAACTTCAGTTGTCCAAATAAGACAACAAATTAAAACTGTCTATCTTTCAAAGGTATAAAAGGAAAAGCAGATGAACTTGGACCCGCTAGGCTGTGTATGTCTTCAGATATAATTGATAAGTCGGTCTAGACTAGCATTCACAGATACTGTATTTGCAAGCATAGAAAATAAAACACAAAAGTAGTGAATTAAAAATAGTTACAATAGAAAATAAATTAGAATTAGAAAAAAGTTTCCATCATCGGCCATAGAAAGTTTTCTTTCCTTTCTTACCAGAGAAATTAAGCACCTCAGTGTCTCAGGAGATACATAAACACTCCTAATTTGTCACCTCCTGCCTTCAAATATATTACCGTTTAATTTATTGAAGAGTAATTACATCATGCAAGTATAAAATGTGTGCCGTTGATGCTTTGTGCAGACAATCAGCCACATCCACAAGAGTATAGAGTGTAGGAGATGCACTGATGTCTTACTCTGGAGAACTTACAGTATAGTATTTTGTGTGGTACATACTTCCACGTCTATCACCACCTTTTTCGTGAGAGGGGGAGGGGTTTGCCATGGTTCTCAGCCAGAAAAGGATAGAATGCACGCTCCAGGTCTGGAATGAGGTCCTGCTCCAAGTGGAGGATTTCAAGGATCTTGGGGTTTTGTTCACATGTGAGGGAAGGATGGAGTGGGAGATTGACAGGCAGATTGCTGCAGCCTCTGCTGTAAAGCAGAGCTTGTACCGGTCCATCATGTTGAAGAGAGAGAGCTGAGCTGGAAGGCAAAACTGTCAATCTACCAATTGATCAACATTCCAACCTTCATCTATGGTCACGAGCTTTGGGTAGTGACTGAAAGAATAAGAACATGGACACAAGTGGCTGAAATGAGCTTCCTTCACCAGGTGGTGGGGCTCTCCATTAGAGATAGGGTGAGAAGCTGAGTCATCTGGGAGGAGCTT
Organism: Plotosus lineatus; assembly: GCA_024760905.1. Lineage (NCBI taxonomy): Eukaryota > Metazoa > Chordata > Actinopteri > Siluriformes > Plotosidae > Plotosus > Plotosus lineatus. Next base: position 49,877,886 of record CM045732.1, on the reverse strand, counting down.
GGAGTAGAGGGGAAGAGTGATTATGTCTCTCGGCTGGTCTGGCGATGGCTCGGTGTCCCCCAAACATTTCCTACAGCTCTTCTGGGGACACCAAGGCATTCATTTTCATGTCTTTGGACTGTGGGAATAAACCGGAGTATCCATAGGAAAGGAAACCCACACAAGCAAGCACGGGGAGAATATGCAAAGTCCACACCGAAACACCTGAGTATGTGACTTGAACCCAGGACATTCTTGCTCTGAGCTGGACATGATAACCACTACGCCACTGTGTCAACCTGTGCTCATGTCTCTTTAAGCGAATGTCTCATGTGCTACTCCAGTAACCCCTTCCTTCAGCAAATGCTGTGTGTGATAACGCCAAAATAATCACAAGTCCATCAGTTTTTGTTTGAGTGCAGAAAAACCGAATTTCCCCAAAATGCTGTCATGTTGTGGCAAAGTTCAGATGTCTTGTACAGTCATTGCAAGTTTGCTCCACTGCTGACATGACCCTTCAAGAGTAAATCAAAGGGCTTATCATATTATTATGTTTTTTGGAGGAAACAATTTACAGCAGTTGTCATTCTTTGTACAGATAATTTAAAGTTGGGTCAAAGCCAAATGTGACTTTCGAGTTTCTGAAAGGTGGACAAAACATGTGGAGGGGAAAAGTCTCTCCGTCCTTGATGGCAACATTTCCTTTAGCCCTCACTTTCAGATTCTGAGCTACTTCAATTAAAATTAAAAAATATATACAGTAGTTTCGGTTCCGGCCCTTCTCGAGGATCAAGAAATTCCACAAGTTATTTTACCCGGAAATCAAACCATATGTATGACATTACATGCGCTAAAATATGCTTCTTAAACACATTCTATAGACAGTCTTACTCATTAATACAGTAATAATGCAGTAAAATGTCATAATGATTAAGTGAAAACTTTTTAATTTTGTACTGTGATAATATTTATTGATAATAAAATATATAAATAGTATACAGTATATATACGTATATATTCATTCACTGCATAATCTGCCGCATAACTTTTTCCTTCCTGTATCATATCAAGCAGTTCCACTTTTTCAAGCAGCATTATTTAGTTTTTCTGGCGCTTAGGCTCCTTACTAGAAGCCTGAGAAGATGCACGGCGTTTGGATGGCATCATAGACCTTAACTGGTAATTAAAAACACACAAAAAATGCACATTGACAACTTGTGCGCAAATGAGAAAAAAGGGGCTTATACATCATCTCAACCAATCAGTAGGAGGGAGAAACAAAAGCTCTCAGCCATTGGCTACCTCTGAATCATGTGCCAGCTACTTTCGGGTTTGTGGGCAATCTGTGAGTATGCAGGGGCGCGAGGGCAAAACCGCAGATGGTCAAGGGCCTACTGTATTGGAACATTATTGATTGGGTAAAGGTTGGCACCGAGTTGTGAACTCTTAGAAATTGCCCACAAATGTCATTTGTGGGTAGCAAACCTCCCCCACAGCAAGAAGATCCTGGGTTCAAGTCCCAGTGAAGGTGTTTCCGTGTGGAATGTCCTCCCTGTGCTTGCATGGGTTTCCATGGTACTTCAGTTTCCTCCCACAGTCCGAACACATGCACATTCAGCTAATTGACTGTTACAAATTGCCCCTTGGTGTGAATTTGAAAGGTTGTGTGGGTGTTGGCCCTGTGATGGTCTGGCTATTCAGGGTGTATGCCCAGTGTTGGTTGAAATATTAGGCTTAAGGAGTTCGGCAAATTGATGGATAGATTACGACATCAGTAACATTGTAAAAGTGCATTTGATTTAATTTCTACATTAATAGCCTCTATTCTATGAGCGTCGATAAAAACAAACAAACAAACAAACAAACAAACAAATGTTTTTTTTTCTGGCCTGAAGTAATAAATGGCACAGTAATCCCCAAATACACACTGTATTTATGCTTCTGACGCATGCACTGCAAATTAAAATCCTTTCCAAACCTAATCTTCACTAGTCAGTGTTCAAGGTTCAAGATTAAAAAAAGCACATGAAATCATTTCCGCTGGTTTGGAAGATTAGCTTTGCAAATAACATTTGCATTTCCTGCCATTAATCCCACTAGTCTTATCAAGGTCAACCTTGTTAACATATTAATGGACCTCATTTTTGAGTGCAAGTTCTGCCACTAGTCCTTCCAATTACCTCTTATTTATGCATTACACACTTATACTCTTGGATATTTCTGTATTTGTAAAACAGACAACCAAACTAATGGCTAGGTTTCGGCCGGGTGGTAATCTTTGGTGGTGACTGAATGTCCCCCTCAGATCAATCCTAAATTGATAGACCAAATGGTTTGTATAACATGATTATTATGAATTAGGTAACCAAATTATTATTTTTTCTATCTGATTTCTGCTTAGCTAATCGGCTTAATTCCATATGTAACGTATGATTTAGCTTATAGAACCATCGTAACTTGACCTCCAGACCTGCCAGATTCTCCTTTATGCTATTTATGCTTTTAGCTTTTATACTCTTGAGTCACTTCTTCTGGTGTGGATGGTGTCACATGGACACACCTAACACTTGCAAGTGTCACAAATAGTGTATGCCTATATAGATTTGCATCTATGAACTAGTTATAAGATTCAAACAATCTACATTCATTACAAGTACGGTAACAGAACTGCCCTGTGCTTCTCCCAGGATTTGTTTACATTCATCCAAATCATACGAGTCAAATAGGGATCCTTTCAACACAGTTAGTACTCATTAGATAACAAGCTGGAAAAATATTATCATGTCAGTTCGACTGGGCACACTTACACATTATTTATAATTTCGCCAACAGCAGACTTGAACGGACTTAGGATGTAACCAAATGTGAATACATGAACATTGTACAAAGGTAAGTTGATTAATGGGCAGTAGTGACCTGGTGGTAAAGGTGCTGGATCACTGATCCTAAGGTTTGGAGTTCAAACCACACTCTCTATGGGCTGTCCCTGGCCCCCCAGTGCAGCTAACCTGGTTGTCAAAGGCCAGCCATATCTCTCACTGTCTATGGTGTGAGGCTGTAAAAGAGCCATTGCTGACTTTCAACAAGAGTAGGCTCAGTGACGTAGTAGAATAACTAGACTGCGCACTCTGCATACATTATGTATGCCGCCATGGTCAATAGGCTTTGACTTCCGGTTAGGGCACAAAGCATGGCAAACATACACACATTGAGCTGCAAAACGATGCGATGAATATAATCAAAACATTTGCAGCATGCCCAGGAAGGTTTGGAAGATACATCGACACATAATAGGAGGTACAGACCTTAATAATATTCCTCATGCCAAACATGTCAACTGCCACACCCACCTCTCTTATCTTAGTATAGTGTAGCAGGGATTTCAATGGATCTTCTTCTTCATCTTCTTTTCCTTTTCGGCTTTTCCCTTTCAGGGATCGCCACAGCAAACCATCCGCCTCCATCTCACCCTATTCTCTGCATCTTCTGCTCTTACTCCAACCACCATCATGTCCTCCTTCACCACATCCAGGGATTTCAATTGATATATTCCACAAATTACAAGGAATTTTTCGGACACTTTTTGTACAAGAGGATGAATACTCTCGGAAATGTTATCAATATATTTCACATAAGTATCGCTCTCAGGTTCAGAAATCAATCATCTGAGGAATGAACATTAGTTTTATTCGCTTAATGTTAGAACAAAGAGCTCCCAAGGGGAATCAGAACCTGGCAGTCTGTCCCCAGAACTTGAGAGATAAAAAAATACAAAACTTCACTACACATTTATAACCAACACTTACAGTTAAGCTACACATGTAATATTGCATCATATAAATGAGCAGTAGCAACATCATACATTTTGTATTGATTACAGATATACACAATAACAGACCAGTTACATACATGCTTGTTACACTGGGGCTAATAATAAAAAGTAGTCCTTCATAAATTTCAGGATAAGTAATGATACTGAAGCTTAAAGCCTACAGCCTAATGAAGGTTAAACCGAGACACACTTACCGGTGAAAAGTTACTTCTTTGTGACCACCTGCACGGTTTTGACAGCTAACGGCACAACAAGAATTAACCATATTTACACAAAACAAGCTAAACCTAACGCAAAATTTGATGCTGTTATGTTTCATAATGTACAATTATAAGGATGCCAAAGGATGTCAACTTTCAACTGAAATAGTACCCAAAGCAATGTTTTGCCCTAACCGGAAATTGAAGCCGAATTACCACGCGAAAGGGGCCTGTGTGCAGTCTATTTTTTCTCTAGGTCATTGAGTAGGCTGCAAAGCTATCAGCGTGTTTCCACCCTGAGATGGCCTGGTGAGCTGTCCAAGATGTACTCTACCCTCACCCAGAGTCGGCTGGGATGGGCACCGGCCTCCCCGCAACCCTAATTAGAATTAAGCGGTTACAGAAAATGAATGAGTGAAGAGATTAATTAATCTGCTTATCCTGGTAGTTGCTACAGTCTCACTGTTATAAATTCAAACAATCTACATTCATGACAAATAATCTATCACAGGCAGTTATAAAAATATTCATTCATTCATTCAAGCCTGTCACCCCTACTGGGACATAGGCCGCCAACAAGATCCTACATCTATCTCTGTCCTGGGCCAGTCTTTCCAGATGACCCCATGAGTGGCCCATCTTCTTGGCGTCGGCGTCCAGGTCACATCGCCAAGTGTTTCTCAGCCTCCCTCTCTTCCTTTTTCCTTGGGGGTTCCACCTGAGGGCTTATCTTATTGTGTTGGTGGCCTACCCACCTCCAGCGACGTTGTTTGATCTCAGCTTCTACTGGCTTTTGCCTTGTTTGTTCCCACAGTTCCCTGTTACTGATCCTGTCAGGCTATCTTATCCGGAGGCAGCTATTGATGAAGGTCTGGATCTTTTTTGTGGTAGTGGCAGTGGTTCTCCATCTTTCAGCTCCAGATAGTAGGTCAGACTTCATGTTGGTGTTGAAGAGCCTTATCTTGGTGTTGGCTGATAAGTCTCTTGAAGCCAAGATGCTCTTGAGCTGTAAAAAGGCAATCCTGCTCTTGTTTATTCTGACTTTTACATCTGCGTCTGTCCCTCCCTTGGAGTCGACAATGCTGCCGAGGTAGGTGAAGCTGTCCACCTCCTCTAATGCCTCATCTCTCAGAATGATAGGGGATGTGCTGGTGGTGTTGACTTTCAGGACCTTGCTTTTCCCTCAATGGATGTTCAGACCTAGCTGGGATGAGGTCTCTGCCACGATGCTTGTTTTTTCTTGCATCTGATGTTGAGCATGTGAGAGCAGTGCCGGGTCGTCAGCAAAGTCCAGATCATCCAGTTGTGAAGAGAGTCCATTGTTTGCCATTCTGTCTCTGTGATGTGGATACCTTCATAATCCAATCATTGGCGAACAGGAATAGAAAAGGGGACAGCAAGCATCCCTGTCTAACCCCTGTTTGAACTTGGAAAGCATAAGAGACCTGGCTTCCAAGGACTACCCTGCAGGTGAGACCCTCATGCAAGTTCCTGATGATGTTGGTGAATTTCGCTGGTACTCCGTGGTCTCTGAGGAGTTTCCATAGGGTCGCTCTGTCCACACTGTCAAAGGCCTTCTCATAGTCGAGGAGCGATAATAGAGAGCGGTATTCCACTCCAGGGACTGCTCCAGGATGATACGTACCATTGCGATCTGGTCTATGCACGAGTGGTCTTTCCGGAAGCCTGCCTGCTGGTCTCTAAGCTGTGGGTCAACGATGTCTTTCATCTTGTTTAGTGAGTTCCTGGAAAGGTCTTTAGCATGATCCTACTAAACAGGATCCTACTAAACAGGAAACTGCCAAAGAAAGGAGATCACAGTAACTGTGTAAAACTACAGAGATCTCCTTTCGTTGGCAGTTTGATGAGGTATCCCTCCTTCCACTTTGATGGCACTTGTTCTTCCTCCCAGATCTTCTCAAAGAAGGGGTGGAGCACATTAGCAGTGATTTCCATGTCTGCCTTCAGTGCCTCTGCCGGGATGTTGAGTGGTCCAGGAGCCTTGCCTGCCTTCAGCAGTCTGAAAGCTTTTATGATTTACTCCTTGCTGGGTGGATTACAGTCAATCAGGAGGTCGTTGTCAGCTGCTGGGATGTCTTGTGGGTCTTGTGGAGCTGGTCAATTTAGGAGCTCTTCAAAGTGTTCTCTCCATCTGTTCTTTTGTCCTGCGTCACTTGGTATGGCTTTCCCGTCTTTTCCTTTTACTGGCCTTTCGGGCTTGGGGAACTTCCTGCTGAGCTTCCTGGTGATGGTGTAGAGGTCCTTCATGTTTCTGTATCATGCAGCTTCCTCTGCCTCTGCGGCAAGTGCCTCCACATACTTCCTCTTGTCTGCTTTTATGCCGTTTTTTGCAGCTCTGGCGGCACATGTGTAGGACTCCTGTGTGTTGGCTTTCTCTGTTCTTGTGCGGATGGTGCTAAGTGCTACCTTCTTTTCCTTTCTATCTGAGATCTTTTCCAAAGAGTCGGCTGTTATCCATTCCTTGTGGCTGCCAATCTTGTAGCCCAGTACCTCCAGGCAGGTACATGTCACTGATTCTCTCAATGCCTTCCATTTCCCATCTACGGTTGCTTCTTCAAGCAGCTCGTGGAGGACTTGGAACCTATTTGTGAGGGCCAGTTTGTATTCCTCCAGCTTCCCTGAATCAGTTAGGAGTTCCATGTTGAAGCGGTGGCATGTTCCTGTTCCCTCACTCCAGTTCCTCTTCAGCTTGAGCTTGAGTTGAGCCACAAGTAGATGGTGGTTGAAAGCGATGTCTGCCCCCCCTCTTGACTCGCACGTCTTGTAACGACCGGTGGAAGGTTCTGGCGATGCTCATGTGGTCAATCTGATTTTTGGTGTTGTGATCTGATAAGACCCAGGTTGCCTTGTGGATGCACTTATGGGGGAAGAGAGTTCCGCCAATAACAAAGATATTTAATGCACAAAAGTCTGAAAACCGCTACCCACTGTTGTTTATCTGGCCCAGTCCTTGTTGACCCATGACTTCTGCATAGCCCTGATTGTCACTGCCCACCTTGGCATTCATGTCTCCCATGCTGATGTTGAGGTCTCTGTTTGGGCAGGTCTCAATGATGGTCTGGAGTCTGTTGCCTCCTTATCTACATCATCGCCTTCGTTGTTAAGGGTGTACTACTGAATGATGTTCATGTTGAACAGTTTCTTCTTGGTCCTGAAGGATGCTGTTAAGATGCGTGGCCCATTGGCTTCCCAGCCACTGAGGACTCTCTCTGCTGTTTTGGAGAGCATCAGTGCCACTCCCTGGATCGAGTCGAGTCTCCTCTTGCCACTGCCTAGCCATCGGGACTCGCAGAGCCCAAGGATGGTGAAGCCGTAGTTCCTCATCTTTGCAGTAACCTGTGCCGTTTTCCCTACTTCGTACATTCCATGTACTGATGGTAGTGGTGTTTCTGGTTGCGAGATTGGAGGTGGGCGGAATGGCTTTCAGATGTCTCTGGCTTTCACCACTCAGTGTCATAGGTCCTCCAGCTGGAAGTCCATCCTCTCCCAGGAGCGTTTTTAGATTTGGATTTCTTGTTGGCGTTTTTTGTAGATTCTTTTTTTTTTTTTTACAGGGATGGGGTGCTGGCCCTTCGCCTAACCCTCCTCCTTTCTCATCTGGGCTTGGGACCGGCCATGGCGGAGTTAGTTATAAAAATATACGGTAAAAAAAAAAAATCACTGTATATGCAGAATTAAAAAACAGTGCATATATTTTTGTTCTGACTTTATTGCTTGAGATGAAACAAGGGTTTCTCTAGTGTTCTCCAGGTTTTCTGCAGGGTATGGTTAATTCTTCTTCTTTATCATCATCATCATCATAAAATTTACATGAAAGGGAGATGAACTTTTATATGTATTAATAAGCAGGTGAAATCAGTAGCATGCTGAAATATTGCTACAAAGAATTTAGGGCTTTGTTTTGACTAGGAATAAGATGACAATTCCCTATGTTAACAGCCAGTTCAAAAGCTGTGAACACAGGGATCTCTTCTCTCTGGAGGTGTGTAGTGGTATGGATCATGGTCTGTACCATACAGTGCATATTGTAATTACATCTTCAGGGATTATGCCTTGATGGAACACTTGCTCAAACAGTATCACCACCACTGGGAATGCAATGCAGGGAAATCTGAGACACACTAATTCGCAGGCTTTTGAGGAATGGTCCACAGTTATAAATTCAATAGGATATAAAATATATGTCTAAATGAATAAATTAAATAAAGAGAAATGAGGGGATCAAATTGTGATGTGAGTGCTGCATAGCCTGACTTAGAGTAACCCAAATGGTGTGATGTTTCAGTGGCAGATGTAACTAAGTGTCGCATCAACTGCAATGTTTGCTTATACCAATAGTTGTTCATTGTAGGATCTAAGCATATCCCCCTGTGCATGTGCTACAGTTTGTATATGTCTCTATTTGTCTGGCTAAATTTTATTTGTGAATATCCAGCTCATAGGGGGTAAAATGCATGATGGTGTGAGTTTACATTTGGAGAGTGTTTATATTCCTGCATTATAAAGCATCATCCTTGAAGTTCCTAGATCCTGTTTGTTGAGATGTGGTAAAAAAATAACTGGAAAAATAATAATTTATTTGCATGTCAAATACACCCAAGATTACAATGTTCTGTCAACATGAAGAAAATGTGCAGGATCCCTTTCAGCCATTTCCTTTAATGACAATTTTATGGCTAAACATGCTCAAAAGGCAGACACTTCTTTTTTAAACATAAAGCAGAGGGATACATTAAATGTTTCCTTTATGTCAGATCTGGCTTCTAGCACAAATATTGTGAAAATATGGGCAACTTTTAGAGCCCAAGGTTTTCTCAGTTCTCACTTCTCAAGACCCAGAAAGTTTAGGTTAACGGCAATATTTGTTTTGAGCTTGTTTTTCTCCCAATATTTTAACAATGAATTTGGAGGGGCGAGAAATTATGTAAGGGTGACATGGTGGCAGAGTGCTTAGCAATTCTGTCTCACAGCAAGAACGTTCTTGGTTTGAGGATGTTTCTTTGTGGAGTTTGCATGTTCTTGTGCTTCCATGGGTTTCCATCATGTTAGTTATGTTTTCCCCTCCAGTCCAAAGTCATTCACATTAGGCAAACTGGCTTTTCCAAATTTAACCCTGTTGTGAAAGTGAATGGCTCTGTGTGTTGACTTTATGATAAACTGGTGAGCTGTTCTTTTACCCAGAGTCGGCTGAGAGAGGTTCCAGGCTCTCCGTAACCAAAGCAGGCTTCCTTTAAAGTATAAAGTGGCTTGGTTTATGGTTGTGCTGCAGCCAATCCTAGCTGACCCCAGTTGGAAGGCTGAGTACACCCTGAACAGGTTGTAAGTCTATTGTTGGATGAACAACCACGCACACTCACATTTACCCCCATGGGCAATTTAGAGTAGCCATTAACTTATTCTACAAGTTTTCGGACTTCTGGAGGAAACCGGAGTGCCCAGTGTAGTATTCATTGGTAATGATAACCCCCGGAACTTGGTACATTCTGGTTCTGAAATGCATTATGGGATTAAAGAAGTAAAGTAGAAAAACAGCATGTTTTGGTGTGTGTGTTATAACACTAATTAAATACTGTTACAGTTAAATCTGGGACGTGTATGTTACATTAGGACGAGGAAAACCTAATGACGATGGCGACTGTGTCACTTGGCGATGTTGGGGATTTGCTGAAATTTGATTGTTCAGATGCGAGTGGATTGTCACCTTGTTGGAAGCGATGGCTTCGGGCCTTTGAACTTTTCGCCACGGAAAAAGGGGTAGAGAAAAACTGGAACAGATGAAAGCCCTGTTGCTTCATAAAGCAGGTAGACTTGTGCAGGACATTTACTTTACATTACCTGATGTGCCGGGATATGACGATGTGTACAAGAAGTGTGTTCTTGTGTTACAGTTAAATCTGGGAAGCATATGTTACACCGGGAGGAAAACTCAAGCAGGCATGAGGAACGTGCAGATTCAACCTAGAAAGACCTCAGCTGGCCATGAGGTTTGAACTCAGAATGTTCGTACTATAAGGTGTCAGTACACCGCAGTAGCACCACCACCATAGTACTGCCCCATGATGTATAGTTCATAATAAACCTGTATTGTTGAAAGTAAAGACATGGAAAATACAAGGATCCCTCGCTACTTCGCGCCTCAATTCATGCGGCTTCAGTGTTTTTTTTTGTTTTTTTTAAATATTCATCAAATTAAAAAAATAAGGAAATTAAGGAAGAATAGGGGAAAGGTTAAGGAAAATGCTGCAAAAACAAGGCCAATTACACCAAAAAAAACCTCCTAAACAAACAAAAACAAAACAAAAAACAACCCAAAACCTCCCATCAAAACTACTTACATTTTTGTGAGGTGCGCATCTGAGTGCGTGCAAGCGCATCTGCGTGTGTGTTCGTGCATGTTTGTATGTGTGTATTTATATTTTATTTACATCTTATGCATTATCTTTGAATGCTTAATTGTTATTATAAGCAATTATACCATTGAATATGTATTTATTGATATTATACCACATATACATGTACATATATGTCTGTGGGGGAGGGGGTTGATCCTGCTTCGCAGAATTCGTTGGTCGCGGGGATCTCGGTCCCAATTAACCGCGGAAAGTGAGGGATCCCTGTATTTATTTTTACTTCTTTCAAAGTGTATGTGGATAAATTCAACTGCAGTTTTCCCCACAGTACTGCATCTAAATTACCAAAGAATCTCGCCTCCAACAATTTATAAACTTAATATTTGCTGAAAGACAAATAACAATATCTCAAATAGAAACATGTCTGTTCTCAGCAAAAAAACCCCGAAAAACATTGTTTTTAAAAAGATGACAGCTCTTTAACTACACGGTCTGGAGGAAATGAAACCTCCGATTGAATACAATCCAATGTAATATTTGCAATTCTACTGAATAAAAGCTTGCTTGGCACTGTTCCTAAATTATAATACATGTCTCAATTTTCACAAAATACAGCATTTTTACTAAATTCATAACATTAATTCCTATTAAATAACTGCTGTTAGCACAGTAATTGATGAGGATGTCTTTATTCCCCTTTAAAGAGCTATGTACAGCCTTTCTCAGCCTAATACATGTCTAGAAAAAAGAAAGAGAAGAATTACTGAAATTGTAACCCACTACCATATGAAATACAGAGGATGTCTGATGTATGACAGCTGCTGTAATTTCTTCTGCTTTGGAGAGGGGAGCCTGTTTCCGGGAGATAGTCTAATTTAAGCTCTATTTCCCGAGGTCTGATTTTTTTTAAATAGAATCAGTGATTAATCACTATGTGCTAAAATGACAACATTCTTCAGCGCAGGCCAAGCAGCCAGTGTGGTAGAAAAAAAACACTATGAAACAGCTGTTAATAAACCACCAGTCTACCAAAACACCACAGCAGTGTTTATGTGATGTTTGTGAATATATTTCCTACCTATCTGCCATTAACGCTTCATATTCTGTAATCCTGAGCATATGAACCAAAAAATTATTCCTCCGTAAGTGGAGTATAAGACAGCAGTGTGGGACAGCTGGAAGTCTTCGTCTCCTCAGAGCAAATTTATCATTGTTGATTCTGCCCTTTTTAACTCAACAGAGCAATCTCTGACTCTCTCTTTTTGAAAATTAAAGGTGAGGTGCAGCTAAGTGCTGAATTTTAACTCATTAAAATAATGTACATGACTGATCTTATTGCTTCTCAGTACAGTGCTTCGAACCTACCATTTGCTTATTTATTGTTTGAAAATTAAAGTTCCCACTCTCCACAAGGTTGTCACTGTCCCCCCCCCCCCCCAGTGCAGCTAACTGGGTTATCAAAGGCCGGCCATGTCTCTCACTGTCTATGGTGAGAGGCATGTAAAAGAACAAGACATCGACAAGACTTTCGACAAGAGTAGGCTGCAAAGCCGTCAGCGTGCTTCCGCCCTGCGATGGCCTGGCGAGCTGTCCAGGGTGTACTCTGCCCTCGCCCTGAGTTAGCTGGGATGGGCACCAGCCTCCCCGCAACCCTAATTAGGATGAAGCGGTTACAGAAAATGAACTGATGAACTGAAAATTAAAGTTGTAGATTCTTGATCCAAATTACACATTCTTTCATACTAACTAAAGAGCTATAGGTATATATATATATATATATATATATATATATATATATATATATATATATATATATATATATATATATATATATATATATATATATATATATATATATATAATCAAGAGTCACCACCAAGCAATGAGCTCAAAAACACAGGCCGACAGGCCAAAGAAAATATTGTCGAGAAGTTCATCTCAGGGTTGGGTGATAAAAAAAATATCTAAAACCTTGATACTTCCATAAAGTACCACTGCAAAATGGAAAGAATATGGCACCACAACAAACCTATTGAGAGCTTTCTGTCCATCAAACCATATTAATTAGGGCATTAATTGAAGAGGCAACAACGAGAACAAAGGTCACCATATAAAGCTCCACAATGGAAACTGATGTGTCTGCTTACACTCATCTGAGCTTGGTTTTAAGGAAAATTGACCAAGTTAAATGAATGAATGAATAAACAAATAAAAATAAAGAAATACATAAAAGGCACTTACAGTGAAGGGAAGAAACCACACTTTGGGGCAGTGGTGGACTGATGGTAAAGGTGCTGGATCACTGATCCTAAGGTTGGGGATTCAAGCCCCACTCTCCACGGGTTGTCACTTTCCCCCCAGTGCACCTACCGGCAACTAGGTTATCAAAGGACAGCCATGTCTCCCACTGTTTATGGTGCGAGGCATGTAAAAGAACCATTGCTGACTTTTGACAAGAGTAGCTGCATAGCCGTCAGCTCCTCTCTTGACACCGTATTGTATGTTTCCTCCAAGCCCACAAACATGCAGTGCAATTTCTTCTAATCTTCCTAGTACTTTTTTTTATCAACCTTCTCAAAGCAAATATGGTATTAAAGTAAGTTTTGCCGTATATAGCGTTGTAATATTTTCCATTCTTATATTGAAGAAGTTGGCCTTTATAATTATTAATAAGCTATTTTTATATATCTACATTACATTATAATAATTTGTGAAAGTAAACAATAGTGAAATGATGTTATTCCTAAGGCAGTGGTGGCCTGGTGGTAAGGTGCTGGATCACTGATCCCAAGGTTGGGGGTTCAAGCCCCAATATCAACAGGTTGTTACTGTTGTCCCCAGAGTGTAGCTAACTAGGTTATCAGAGGCCAGCCATGTCTCTCACTGTCTATAGTGAAGGTTCATATAAAGAACCATTGCTGACTTTTGTCAAGAGTAGCTGCATAGCTGTCAGCATGTTTCCACCCCGCGATGGCCTGGTGAGCTGTCCAGGGTGTACTCTGCCCTCTCCCGGAATTGGTTGGGATAGGCGCCAGCCTCCCCGTGACCCTAATTAGGATTAAGCAGTTGCAGAAAATGAAATGAAAAACAGAGATTGCCAGAAGATTGGTGGACATGTGAAAGATTCCCCAAACAAATGGAAGAAGGTCCTCTTGTCAGATGGGACTAAATTAATTGTTTTTCTTTTTTGGATATCAAGGAAACATTGATCTGGCACAGATTCAACACCTGTCATCATCCCAACAACATCATCCCCTGATTGAAGCATGGTGGTGGCAGTCTCATACTGTATGGATGTTTGTCTTTGGCAATGACTGGGAAAAGGTTAGAATTAAAGAAATGATAAATAACACTGAATGCAAGAAAATTCTTGAAAAAATTCTTGAAGAAACTGAAGCAGTTTTGCTTCCCAGTGTTTGGATATGGCAAGCTCATAGAGACATACTCTAAGAGACTTTCAACTGTAAATTCTGCAAAAAGTGACTGGATTTTGGGGGAGGGTTAGTCCTGCATGTTCAAATTTTTCATATTTCTTGTAGCTGTTTTTGTTTGTTGTGCTTCTTCTTCTTCTTCTTTTCCTTTCGGCTTTTCCCTTCAGGGGTCGCCACAGCGAATCATCTGACTCCATCTCACCCTATCCTTTGCATCTTCTTCTCTTACACCAATGACCTTCATGTCCTCCTTCACCACATCCATGAATCGTCTCTTTGGTCTTCCTCTAGGCCTTTTGCCTGGTAGTTCCAGCCTCAGCATCCTATTACCAATATACTCACTATCCCTCCTCTGTACATGTCCAAACCATCTCAATCTAGCCTCTCTGACTTTGTCTCCAAAACGTCTTACATGTGCTGTCCCTCTGATGTGCTCATTCCTAATCCTATCTATCCTCGTTACTCCCAAAGAGAACCTCAACATTTTCATCTCTGCTACCTCCAACTCTGCCTCCTGTCTTTTCCCCAGGGCCACTGTTTCTAACCCATACAACATCGTTGGCCTCAACACCGTCTTGTACACTTTTCCTTTCATTCTTGCCGATACCCTCCTATCACACATCACACCGGACACTTTTCTCCACCCATTCCAACTTGCCTGCACACGCTTCTTCACCTCTTTTCCACACTCTCCATTGCTCTGGATTGTTGAGCCTAAGTACTTAAAATCCTCCACCTTCCTTATCTCTGCTCCCTGTAATCTCACCGTTCCTCTTTGGTCCTTGTCATTCATGCACATGTATTCTGTCTTACTGAGGCTAATCTTCATTCCCCTCCTTTCCAGGGCATACCTCCACCTCTCTAGATTTTCCTGCACTTGTTCTCTGCTCTCACTACAGATCACAATGTCATCTGCAAACATCATAGTCCATGGGGAATCTTGTCTAACCTCGTCTGTCAGCCTGTCCATCACCATTGCGAACAAGAAGGGGCTGAGAGCTGACCCTTGATGCAGTCCCACCTCCACCTTGAACTCTTGTGTCACACCGACAGCACACCTCACCACTGTCTTACATCTCTCATACATGTCCTGCACCACTCTAACATACTTCTCTGCCACTCCAGACTTCCTCATGCAATACCACAGTTCTTCTCTCGGCACCCTGTCATATGCTTTCTCCAGATCCACAAAGGCACAATGCAGCTCCCTCTGACCTTCTCTGTACTTCTCCATTAACATCCTCAAGGCAAACACTGCATCTGTGGTGCTCTTTCTTGGCATGAAACCAAACTGTTGTTCACAAATGCTGACTTCTGCCCTTAGTCTAGCTTCCACTATTCTTTCCCATAACTTCATCGTATGGATCATCAACTTTATCCCTATGTAGTTGCCACAACTCTGCACGTCTCCCTTGTTCTTAAAAATGGGCACCAGCACACTTCTCCTCCATTCCTCTGGCATCCTCTCACTCTCTAAGACCTTGTTAAATGTTCTTGTCAGAAAATCTACTGCTACCTCTCCTAGACACTTCCATACCTCCACCGGTCTGTCATCAGGACCAACTGCCTTTCCATTATTCATCCTCTTTAATGCCCTCCTCACTTCACCCTTACTAATCTTTGCTACTTCCTGGTCCTCGACAGTCACCTCTTCTACTATTTTTTCTCTCTCATTTTCCTCATTCATCAGCTCTTCAAAGTACTCTTTCCATCTTCCCAGCACACTTCTGTCATCAGTCAATACATTTCCCTCTCTGTCCTTTATCAATCTAACTTGCTGCACGTCCTTCCCATCTCTATTTCTCTGCTGTGCCAACCTATATAAATCATTTTCTCCCTCCTTACTTTCCAACCGAGCATACAAGTCATCAAACGCGCTCTGTTTGGCCTTTGACACTGCTACCTTTGCCTTACGCTGTGTCTCCCTGTACTCCTGTTTACTCTCTTCGGTTTTCTCAATGTCCCACTTCTTCTTAGCTAATTTCTTCCTTTGTACACACTCCTGCACTTTCTCATTCCACCACCAAGTCTCCTTATCTACGTTCCTTCCAGATGACACACCAAGTATTCTCCTACCTGTCTCCCTGATCACATTAGCTGTAGTTGTCCAGTCATCTGGAAGCACTTCCTGACCACCCAAAGCCTGTTTCAACTCCTCCTTGAAGACAACCTGACACTCTTCCTTTTTCAACTTCCACCACTTTGTCTTCTGCTCTGCCTTTGCCTTCTTCACCTTCCTCACCATCAGCATCATCCTGCACACCACCATCCTATGCTGTTTGGCAACACTCTCACCCACTATGACTTTGCAGTCACTGACTTCCTTTAAATTACATCACCTGCACAAGATGTAGTCTACCTGTGTGCTCCTACCTCCACTTTTATAAGTCACCCTATGCTCCTGTTTCTTCTGGAAGAAAGTATTCACCACAGCCATTTCCATCCTTTTTGCAAAATCTACCAACATCTGTCCTTCTGCGTTCCTGTCCGTGATACCAAACATACCCATCACTTCCTCGTCCCCTCTGTTTCCTGCACCAACATGTCCATTGAAGTCTGCCCCAATGACCACTCTTTCACCTCTGGGGGTACTCTGCATCACTTCATCTAACTCCCTCCAGAATCTCTCCTTCCTCTTCTCGCTCACATCCTGTCTGTGGGGCATAAGCACTAACAACATTGACCATCACATCTTTAATTTCTAACTTGAGACTCATCACTCTGTCTGACACTCTTTTCACTTCTAGAACATTCCTGGCAAACTCCTCCTTCAAGATGACTCCGACTCCATTTCTCTTCCCATCCACACCGTGATAAAACAGCTTAAACCTGCTCCTATGCTTCTAGCCTCGCGACCTTTCCACCTGGTCTCCTGAACACACAGTATGTCCACCTTCCTCCTCTGCATCATGTCAGCCAGCTCTCTACCTTTTCCTGTCATAGTTCCAACATTCAAAGTCCCTACTTTCAGTCCTAGTCTCATGCCTTTCCTCTTCTCTCTCTGGCAACGGACACGCCTCCCGCCTCTCCTTCTTCGACGTCTTCGACCAACAGTAGTCCAATTTCCATCAGCACCCTGTTGGTTGACGGCACTGATGGCGGTCGTTGTTAACCCGGGCCTCGACCGATCCGGTGTGTGGTTCTTTCTTGTGATTCGCATAGTTTATTTGGCATTTGTTTTACGCCGGATGCCCTTCCTGACGCAACCCTCTGCATTTATCCGGGCTTGGGACCGGCGTGAGGGAGAGACACTGGTTTGTGCCCCCCCCCTCATGGCTGCATTTTTTGTTTGCTGTACAATACCTAATATTTTGCTTCATGGATTTTGGCTTATTGTGCAAATTTACATTTTTAAAAAATCCTTAAATGTCTATTTTAATTCCAGGTTGTAAATCGGGTGAATACTTTGTTCATGCACTTTTACACTTTATCATCAAATATAAATAAAATATGAAAATAAATATTGCAAGTCTACCTGTAATGGGTGAATGGTCAATGTGACTCTTTCTTTTTTTCTTTATTTGTTTTCTTTTTCTTTCAGCAATGATTTAAAAATCATGCATGTGTCCCCCAGCACCTGTTTTCATGTACATCCAATTGACCGTCAGCTGTTATCTATCAAAACGTTTGTACAGTATATTTGTAATGAAATCACCAACCAATCAGTTTAGTGGCTGCATGATTAATTGAATTTTGCCGCTTTCACAAAAACACTTAAAGTGACATTAAATGTTCATTTTTTTGTTATCACATTAGATTAATTCATAAAGTTCTTTTTTTCTAAAAGGATTGAAAAAAATTCTTGGCATCATTGTTGATTCTGGACTGAAATCTGACATTTTAATTTGAGATTTTTTTCATTTATGTTTACTTGCCAGTAAGTGGTGGTGATCTATGGTGTTTTTAAGTAATGTCCATAAAAGAGGATTATGCAGAGGTTTGAAATAAAAACAATTGTCAGTACAAAATACTGTAATGAATTTTAAATAGTTATCTGTATACATTCTGGCGACATTGTAGTTGATTATAAAAAGGCTGTCATGCAATCTAAAAAATCTTTAAACCTTCTAAAGCTGCTTTTGCATGAACACTCGCACTTGTGCCCAGAACAAATTGGTTCAGCACAACTGCTTGTGGAAAACTATTTGTTTCAGAACAACTTGACACAAGTGGGGGCAACTTGCTCCACATTTCAAGTTGGTTCAGAGAATCGTGCTCTCGGCGCAACTTTCCATCTGAATCCAGTTGGTGTCAAGTAGGAGCAGGTGGGTGCATTGGATGTCTTCAGTGGTATTCATGAAACAGTAAAAAATCTAATTTTTTTCAAATTAAAAACAGCACAGTACACTTGTGTTATTAGTTATGATTATTTCTTGCTGCTGAAAAAGAAAAAATACCTATGTCCTTTCATAACATTCTGATCAGAGATCTGAAAGTGCATGCTTGCGTGTTGTCATGCTAATATCTGTGTTGCCACTAATTTGAAAGTGACTACGTAAACATGTAGGAACGTGGGTGCAACTCGGTCTGAGAGGAAGTTGTTCCGGGGCAACTTGCTCCCATTGATCATGCAAATGCAGGTTAAGAAATCTCCTTTGTTTTGGGAAAAACTGCTTTTGATAGAATCAAGATGAAAAACTTATTATTCACCTTCTGTTCCCTGAAATGTGGAATTTGTATTATGAACAAGAACATTCATACTCTTTCCTCAATATCTTCTTCATTTTTTTCTTGAATTTGTTCTGAAGAAAATTTGTTTAAAATGTATACATCAGGTTGATGATGTGTTCTTAAAACTTCGATTTATTCGAGGCTGTGTTCTTAGATTGGTAAATCTCATTGTCTTTACGACTTTGAAAGCATGCCAGTTGCTCTAATTTGCACACATACTCATAGTATATGGTAATGCGAACCTACAAATCCATGGAAGTGCAGGAATTTAAGAGAAGGAAAAAATGTATTTCCTCTGAAGAAGAAGTGCTACTGCAGTAGATAAATTCTCGATGAGATATTATATTCAGTAGTGTAAATAGTGGATATGACCGCAGACAGGAGTGAAGCCTGGCATGCTGGTGGTGCAGTGAATGCGGTTTCAGGGGAAGGGGGCACCACTGATGAAAAATTTAAAAAGTGGTTTGACCTGATATCAGAGGCCAACATAAATAAATAAATAAAGCATCACCAAACACTGAAAGAGAATCCAACGGTATTGCTTTATTTATTTCAGGTTTGTGAGTATAGAAGGTGAACTTTTCTGGGGCTATAATAACACAGTGGGTTGAAACCTGTTACATCTGCAAAATATAATTAACATGCTATTTATAGTTATATAATAGTTGTAATTTGATTTGAAGAGAGATTAGCAAGTTAAAGACAACCTATATTTTAGAGCAGCACATAATTATCACACCCATGCCTGAAAATCCTGAAGTTATACAGCACAACTCCCATAATCATCACAATGTTTTCTGTCCTTCTTCTTCTTCTTTTCCTTTCTGCTTTTCCCCTTTTTCAGGGGTGGCCACAGCGAATCATCTGATTCGCACATTTGATTTGGCATAGGTTTTTGCGTCAGATG
>CM045732.1:49765995-49853495 GCA_024760905.1 Plotosus lineatus | reverse complement strand
ATCGCTTTGCTGGAATTTTTGCACTGTGCTGTCCTACAAGTTTCTAATAAGTCCAACAGAGGGACAGCCCATGTAAAATGTTTTGGAGACAAAGTCAGAGAGGCTAAATTGAGATGGTTTGGACATGTACAGAGGGGGGTTAGTGAATATATTGGTAGTAGGATGCTGAGGTTGGAACAACCAGGCAGAAGGCATAGAGGAAGACCAGAGAGAAGATTCATGGATGTGGTGAAGGAGGACATGAAGGTAGTTGGTGTTAAAGAAGAAGATGCAGAGGATAGATGGAGGCAGATGAGTCGCTGTGGCGACCCCTGAAGAGAACAGCCGAAAGGAAAAGAAGAAGAAGAAGAAGAAGCTCTCCCACAAGTTTCTAAATGCACTTTTCAGGAGAGAAAAAAAAGACTTTCACTTCACCATTACTTTGGAATTGACTTAAAATAATTTCATATTGATTTTGAATTATACATTATACATTATGATTTATTAATTTTCACTCTAGTGTCAAAAATATTGGCCAAATTAAAGAAGCAAAGATTTCTGGGAAAGGCTAATAACGGGCTGTATAATGACTTTGGCTTATTGAAAGAACAAAATTTCCTGAACACTTCTTCGTCCTCTAGTTGCTCCCATTGGGGGTCAACATGGAATTTTTCATCTCCAAGTCATTCAGTTCTCTTCCTCACACTGATCACCCCCCCCCCCAAACACACACACACATCTTAGCTCTAGTTTAATCCAATTTTCTCTATGCACTTCCTCTTCTCCTCTTTGCAGGCAGTTCTATGCTCAACATTTTTCTACCAATATACTTGTAGCTTTCATCCCTTTTCTGCATATGCATAAATCATCTCGATCTGGTTTAAAAAAACATTCACTCAAAAAACTTCATCCCCAAACACCCCTATCTATACTGACCTTCTAACATATTTGTTTTTAATTCTTTCTAATTGCGGATACCATTGTATTACAAACCACTCCAGCCACTCCTCAACCATACCACCCTGCCCACATTCTCGTCACGTCTCTACCATACTCTCTGTTACCTTGGAAATTTGTCCTGAAGTATTCAGATTCATCTTCCTTCATCACCCTTACTTCTGTGCTCTTCCATCACCTTTCCTCTCATATGTAGTCTGTTTTACTACTGCTGACTTTAATTTCTCTTCTCTCTTCTTTGTGTATACATCTCTCCAGACTCATATCTTCCAATTTCCTGGTCTGTCTACAGGTCACAATGTCACTCGCAAAAACATCATAGTCCATGGAGACTCTTGTCTGATTGAATTGGTCAACCGGTATGTTATCTATGGGTGGCACGGTGGCGTAGTGGTTAGCATATCCGCCTCACAGAAAGAAGGCCTGGGTTCGATTCCCGGCCTTGGCGTTTCTGTGTGGACTTTGCATTTTCTCCCCGTGTTTGCGTGGGTTTCCTCCAGGTACTCTGGTTTCCTCCCACAGTCCAAAAACATGCACCAAAACTTGGTTGTTCCAAATTGTCCATAGGTGTGAGTGAGTCCGTATGTGGCCTGGCGAACCATACGGTAGATCATTGTGATCATGGCCAGGACAATCCCTGTATGAGCATCATTCAAAATTCAGCGATCAACGTCCATTCCTTGTGATTGGATGTAGACGTAGAGAGAGAGATAGATGTTATCCATACAAATAAAAATGGCCTTAGAGCTGACCCTTGATGCAGTCCCACCTCCAACTTGAACAAGTCCATTGGCCTACCTCACACATTACCGCTGTCACACTGTTCTCGTACATATCCTGTATTACCCTCACATACTTCTCTGCCATTCCGGATTTACTCATATAATACCACAACTCCTCTCTTGACACCATGTTGTATGTTTTCTCCAAGCCCACAAACATGCAGTGCAATTTCTGCTAACCTTCCTAGTACTTTTTTTATCAACCTTCTCAAAGCAAATATGGTATTAAAGTAAGTTTTGCCGTATGGAGTATGTAATATTTTCCATTTTTATATTTAAGTTGGCCTTTATAATTATTAATAAGCTATTTTTATATATTTGCATTACATTATAAGAATTTGTGAAGGTAAACAATAGTGAAATAATGTTATTCCTAAGGCAGTGGTGGCCTGGTGGTAAGGTGCTGGATCACTGATCCCAAGGTTGGGGGTTCAAGCCCCAATATCAACAGGTTGTCACTGTTGTCCCCACAGTGCAGCTAACTAGGTTATCAAAGGCCGGCCATATCTCTCACTGTCTATGGTGAGAGGTTCATGTAAAGAACAATTGCTGACATTTGTCAAGAGTGGCTGTCAGGTTGTTTCTGCCCTGCGATGGCCTGGCAAGCTGTCCAGGGTGTACTTTGCCCTCGCCCAGAGTCGGTTGAGATTTGCGCGAGCCTCCCTGTGACCCTAATTAGGATATGCAGTTCAGAAAAAATGAATGAATGACTTATTTCTCATTAAAGTCAAATTTTGCATAAAAGTAGGCCTATATTTATGTAACACTTACAATGAGTTGTGTTATATAGATAAAAATTCCTGATTACAATGTTGACTGTTTTTTCAGTTATTTATTGTTTTAACAGACTGTTTTTAAACAAAAAATGACATATTGAAAAAAATGTGTATGTATTCATACAAAAAAATGTATGTATATATTTCGCAAGAAGGGGGCTGACTGTGTGTGTGTATATATATATATATATATATATATATATATATATACACTAGTACTTCTCAAAAAATTAGCATATTGTGATAAAGTTCATTATTTTCTGTAATGTACTGATAAACATTAGACTTTCATATACTTTAGATTCATTACACACAGCTGAAGTAGTTCAAGCCTTTTATTGTTTTAATATTGATAATTTTGGCAAAAAAGTAAAGAAAAACCAAAAATCCCTATCTCAAACAATTAGCATATTTCATCCGACCAATAAAAAAGTGTTTTTAATACAAAAAAAAAAAAACGACCTTCAAATAATTATGTTCAGTTATGCACTCAATACTTGGTCGGGAATCCTTTAGCAGAAATGACTGCTTCAATGCGGCGTGGCATGGAGGCAATCAGCCTGTGGCACTGCTGAGGTGTTATGGAGGCCCAGGATGCTTCGATAGCGGCCTTAAGCTCATCCACAGTGTTGGGTCTGGTGTCTCTCAACTTTCTCTTCACAATAGCCCACAGATTCTCTATGGGCTTCAGGTCAGGAGAGTTGGCAGGCCAATTGAGCACCGTAATACCATGGTCGTCAGTAAACCATTTAGCAGTGGTTTTGGCACTGTGAGCAGGTGCCAGGTCGTGCTGAAAAATGAAAATCTTCATCTCCATAAAGCTTTTCAGCAGATGGAAGCATGAAGTGCTCCAAAATCTCCTGATAGCTCGCTGCATTGACCCTGCCCTTGATAAAACACAGTGGACCAACACCAGCAGCTGACATGGCACCCCAGACCATCACTGATTGTGGGTACTTGACACTGGACTTCAGGCTTTTTGGCATTTCCTTCTCCCCAGTCTTCCTCCAGACTTTGGCACCTTGATTTCCAGGTGACGAAAAAGTACTTTGGACCACTGACCACTGAGTACTTTGGACCACTGATAGTCCAGTGCTGCTTCTCTGTAGCCCAGTTCAGGCGCTTCTGCCGCTGTTTCTGGTTCAAAAATGGCTTGATCTGGGGAATGCGGCACCTGTAGCCCAGTCCACTGCTTCCACAGGTCCCCTAAGAGCTGGAATCGACTCTTCTCCACAATGTTCCTCAGGGTCCGGTCACCTCTTCTAGTTGTGCAGCGTTTTCTACCACACTTTTTCCTTCCCACAGACGTCCCACTGAGGTGCCTTGATACAGCACTCTGGGAACAGCCAATTCGCTCAGAGATTTCTGTCTGTGTCTTACCCTCTTGCTTGAGGGTGTCAGTGATGGCCTTCTGGACAGCAGTCAGGTTGGCAGTCTTACCCATGATTGCGGTTTTGAGTAATGAACCAGGCTGGGAGTTTTTAAAAGCCTCAGGAATCTTTTGCAGGTGTTTAGAGTTAATTGGTTGATTCAGATGATTAGGTTAATAGCTCGTTTAGACTACCTGAACATGATATGCTAATTTTTTGAGATAGGAATTTTGAGTTTTCATGAGCTGTATGCCAAAATCATCAGTATTAAAACAATAAAAGACCTGAAATATTTCAGTTGGTGTGCAATGAATCTAAAATATATGAAAGTTTAATTTTTATTAGTACATTACAGAAAATAATGAACTTAATCACAATATGCCATTTTTTTGAGAAGGACTAGTATATATACAGTCAGCCCCATTCTTGCGAAATTAATCCGTTCCAGCGCATTTTTCCGAACCTGGAGTTTTCATAAGTAGACGTGCATTTTACATGTAAAACGCGTGATTCGTTCCAAGGCTCTCAAGACTACCCTTTAAAAATTATAAAAGCATACCTTTTAAGGTACTTACTTCATGCTGACCATGTCTTCTTAGCAGAGTTATAAACTTACAATGACCATGGCATCAGGAATCACTTTCACCGGGGCACGCACGCACGTGCGCGTGTGTGTGCATGTCTGTGTGAGTGTGCGTGTGCATGTGCGTGCGTGTGTGTTAACCATTTCTTTTCAGCAGAGTTATAATCTCACAATGACCATGGCACTGGGAATCACTTTCACCGGGAATCACACACGCGCGCGTGTGTGTGTGTGTGTGTGTGCGTGCGTGTGTGTGTGTTTGCGTGTGCGTGTGTGCGTGTGTGCATGTGTGTGTGTGTGTGTGTGTGTGTGTGTGCGCGTGCGCACGCGTGTGTGTTGACCATTTCTTCTTAGCAGAGTTATAATCTTACAAATGTTTATGCAAGGTTAAAAGTCTGCGTCATAAAATACAGCTGGAATGACACACAAACATAAACACAGTTCAAACAAAGTTGGAACGACAGCGTTATCCCTCCTAGCCAATGGGAGGCCAGCGGGGCGGGATGTTGGGAGACAGCCAATGAGAGAGCAACTCGCGCATTGTTTGAATGTTTGAATGGCGCGTTTGGCGCTTTTCGTAAGAAGTTGTTTCATATACAGAGGACAAAAATTTAGGAAAATGTTTTTCATATACTGGATTTTTCATATTCAGGGGTTTTCATAAGGAGGGGGCTGACTGTGTGTGTGTGTGTGTGTGTGTGTGTGTGTGTGTGTGTATATATATATATATATATATACAAAACAAAAATAAAAGGACAGGACAAAGACTTTCTATTGAAACGCCATTTATCACTACAGATCTGTTTCGAGGGGTGGTGAAACCATCCTCTCTCTTCAGGTGATTATAGAAGAATTAGAATAAGAATAGATTCTTCTTCTATAATCACCTGAAGAGAGAGGATGGTTTCACCACCCCTCGAAACAGATCTGTAGTGATAAATGGAGTTTCAATAGAAAGTCTTTGTCCTGTCCTTTATTTTGTTTATTTGCTCTACCAAAAGTATTGAGCACTCTCCTACGGAAGGATCTACTCAGAAAATCCTATATATATATATATATATATATATATATATATATATATATATATATATATATATATATATATATATATATATATATATATATATATATATATATATATACATATATACATATATATATATATATATATATATATATATATATATATATATATATATATACATATAATATACACACACACACACACACACACACACACTCGGGGATCCCTCGCTACTTCGCTCTTAAATATTCAACTGAGTAAAAAAAAAATTTAGAGGAATACTGGAAAAAGTTAAGGAAAATGCCACAAAACAAGGCCAATTATGCAAAAAAAGCCCAAACAAATAAAACCAAAAAAAAAAAAACCCCCAACCCAAAACCCCACATCAAAATTACTTACATTTTTATGTGAGGTGTGCATCTGAGAATGTGCATGCATGTCTGTATGTGTGTATTTATATTTTATTTACATCTTATGCATCACTTTTAAATGTTTAATTGTTATTATAAGCATTTATAGCATTGAATATGTATTTATTGATATTATATACACATATACATAATGCAGCCGTGAGAGGGGCACAAGCCAGTGTTGTCTATCATGCTGGTCCCAAGCACGGATAAATGCAGAGGGTTGTGTCAGGAAGGGCATCCGGAGGAGGGGTAATATTGATGCTTTGCCTCCATACCGGATTGGTCGAGGCCCGGGTTAACAACGATCTCCATCAGTGCTGTTAACCAACAAGGTGCTGGTGGAAATTGGAGAGGCAGGAGGCTTGTCCGTAGGCGGAGAGATTGGAACTACCAGGCAGAAGGCGTAGAGGAAGACCAAAGAAGAGATTTATGGATTGTGGGTGACGGAGGACATGAAGGTAGTTGGTGTAAGAGAAGATGCAGCATAGGACAGGGTGAGATGGAGGCAGATGATTTGCTGTGGCGACCCCTAAAGGCAACAGACGAAAGGAAAACAAGAAGAAGATATACACATCATGTATATATACGTCAGTGTTGGGGCGGTTGATCCTACTTCGCGGAATTCGGAGGTCGCGGGGGTCTCGGTCCCAATTAACCATGGAAAGTGAGGGATCCCTGTATGTATATTGTATTTAATAAGCAAATAAATCCCAAGTCATCCCAAGTCTCCCTTGGGTGTTCCAAGTCTCTCTTGGCTGTGTCCCATAGCACCCTGGGTGGTCTAATCTCTCCTCTGAAAGTGAACAATTTTTAATCAAATGTATTATGTTGCTTTTTTAATAAACTGAAATAAAATCGGGTTATTAAATTATACCTTTTAGAAGTTATATACCCATAAAGATTAATACACACAAGCGGTCATTTGTAATACATCTTAATTAGATTCCTTTGTCCTTTGCTGCTTCTTTCTTTGTCGTCTTCTTTCTTCAGACTTTCTGATAACACACTCGGATAACAGAAGAAAACATCATTTATTATACAGCTTTAAAATTATTTGGATGTAAACACTAGCAGCATCATTTTTAACAGCTGCATTTGTCTGCTCTATGATAAAGCTACATCGTACAACGAAGTAAGCATTTTAATTAGAGAAAAGACGATGGGATGTAACTTTATCTCCTCCCTCTAGTTGTTTATGTCAAGAAGAATACACCTCTCCTTCATCTTCCCCTTTTGTTTGCTTACTCGGCCACATGATTCCTGTGGTTCTTGACAGTTACAAAATAAGTAGACTTGCAGAAGAAAGTCGTACTACTTGCCATTTACCCACAATAGATACATCACAGTCTCGCAAAAATCAGCAGAGTTGGGAATATCACACCCTATAACTGACCTATGCCAAAGGGCAGACATAAAACCCAACATGATTTAATATCTCATTTCACTGCCTCAGTATAATATATTTTGCATAGCTCTGTGGCAAAAAATTTACATTTGACCTGCAGAGCGTTACTAAAGTTTTTCTTTTTTAATCAGTCTAAGTTTAAGAAAAGATCTAAGAATGAGAATGACTGAAGGGAACAAGATATTTCCACACTCTGCTTGACCTGTCATCAAGAAATTCTAAGTTCATATCTATATGATGCCACAGTCATCCAAGACCGGCAGTCTAGAGAACATAATTGCCTTTGGATGGGAGCAATGCTGTTATTCTCTCTCGTCTGTCAATCATAGCATCTATCCATCCATCCATCCGTTTTCCGAAACACTTAATTCTATTTGAGTTGCAAGGAGGTTTTGAGTTCCTTGAGCTGCGTATCTAAATTAACTCTGGGCAAAATCAGAGTGCACCTGAATAGCTCGCCAGTACATTGCAGGGAAACACACACAAACAACCATTCATACTCACACCTGAGTTTAAATTGTAGCAGCCGATTAGCCTAATGTGCATGTCTTTAGACTGCGGGAGGAAATCAGATTATCCAAAGGTTTCCCTCTCAAGCAGACGGAGAACATACATACTCCACAGAGAAATACTTCTACCAAGCCTGAAACATGAACCAAAAACCTTCTTGTTGTGAGGCAGATGTGCTAACCACTTTAACATCGTACTGCCTCCATCACTGCAATGCTAACCAATCATGGGTTTCACATAATGGCGCGCCACCGAAAGTAGGTGCTTGTCGCAAGTGACATATGGTGCTTGTGAGACAAAGCGCGGCTTATCCGGACTTCCGATCTTTCAAGTGAGCAAGTGGACGTTGAATACTTGTTTAGTACTCAACCATCGCTTGCTCATTTGAAAGATCGGAAGTCCGGATAAGCCGCGCTTTGTCTTACAAGCACCATATGTCACTTGCGACAAGAGCCTACTTTCGGTGGAGTGCCGCACATATGTGGAAAAGGGCAGGGTTCTTTGCTCTAAGTGTGCTGTGATGCAGCATGAGCAGTATTTTTAAAAGATGTAATTGGGTAAATTGAAGACTTTCCCAATTTGTGAGCTGTTGTGTTATGGAAAAAGATGACTGGTGGCATGGAACTCTCAATTCTTGCTATGGCACATCAAAAAGATTTGTGGACATTGTAATTTGTAGTATATTTAACTAGAAACTACAAAAGTGACACAGGAAATACACTCAAACTGCCATCGAGTGCATTTATTTAGTATTTTAAAAATAAATTGTTTATTTTTAAGTAGAAGGTATAAGAATTTGATATGGGCGACCAAAAGTTTCCAAGATGCTGTTTGACTTGTTCATTTACAACCCTATGATTTGGCCCTAGAATAAAACATATTGCTTTCCACTTTTGTTTGGCTATGTTGATAAGCTGTGCCCTGGTTGGTTTGCAGCAACATGGCTTGGCAGTCTACTATCAGTTGCTAACAAAAACCAATATGAGGTCATGCAACAGAACTAGTTAACTTTAAAGTTAACATTACCCATGGTAGCTACTTACTTTTGACCTAAAAAAAAAAATCACATTCAATTAAAGTTGTTACGTAATTATGAGACTGTAAATTTAAAATTAACCAATAATTAAAAAAAAAAAAAAATCACACTATGGCATAGCTTCTCAGAGGTCGCAGTTGGGGTTGTTATGCCAGTAAATATGAAACTGTTCCACCCTTCAATATAAACTCTAAATCAAGATACCCTGATATTGTCCAAGGTTTGAGAAACTGTCCATAGCAAAAAATATAAGATTCTGACAACTTTAAAATAAAGACGTCCGCGGTCTTGAGAAGGATGCATATCAACCATTCTTATTGATAATTTGATTGCCTGGAAGGAGTAATAAATGTTCTGCTGTCCTCTCCAGGGTCTGGAACAGCACATTTTTGCATATAGTCATTCATTTTAATTGTTGTTGACATGATGTTGTTTCCTTTCTAACAATACCTGCAGAACTGATGACATTTTGGCCATGCAAGTCCATGGTAAATAGATTCTGGCTCCAGAAGTGGAAACAAGTGTAGTCTGGACTAGAACATGGGCCATATTTTGAGGCATAAATATTAATGTGGCACTACTGTTACAAAACAATTCAGGATTTTGGAGTTGGCCCATTTTACTGCTCACTTTTGTTGTGTGCAGGATTGGCACTGAAAGGACAAGATGAGTTTTTGAGGTTCATAGTATGTCAAGTCCTTGTTATATCCAGTTTACCATTTCAAGGCATATTTAACATAGATCCCAAGTAGATATTTTAAACAATAAAGGGGATCTATTGTGTTATATGTTTGCCACAATACAAGACAGATTGATTAACATGAAAACAAGCTGAACATGACATGCTGGGGTTTTATTCAAAAAGAGATCCATATAATGAAGGAATAACGGAATCTTAATATTACTCTAAAGCTTTGTTTTATTTTTATTAAAAATTTGCTTAGCTCTCAGGGTTACAGGAGAAGTTGAAGCCAATCCCAGCTGACTTCAGGTGAGCGGTGGACTCTGCATGTTTCACCATTCTACTGCAGGGCTAACACAGACACAAATAAACTATGGGCAATTTAGAGTTGCCATATTTGATCTTATTGACAGTACCATTATGACTTTCCATAAAATACTCCAAAACGCATTTCTATATACATAGAACTCATTCATTCATTCATTTTCTGAACCGCTTCTGGGTCACAGGGAGGCTGGTGAACATCTCAGTCGACTCTGGGTGAAGGAAGAATACACCCAGGCCATCACAGGGCAGAAACACATTGATGGCTATTCAGCTAGTCTTGACAAAGGTTAGCAGTGGTTCTTTTGCATGCCTCTCACCATAGACAGTGAGAGACATAGCTGGCCTTTGATAACCCAGTAATCTGCACTGTGGGGACAGTGACAACCAGTTGAGAATGGGGTCAACCTTGGGATCAGTGATCCAGTACCTTTACCACCAGGCCTCCATTGCCCCTATACATAGAGCTCAGTTATAAATAATAGTTCTCAGGAGGCTTTAGTGATCGTGTTTTTTGTTAACCACAAATTACATTAAACTTTAAAAAGGTAAAGTCAGTCTGTATACATTTCAAGCACAAAGACAGTCATTAAAATGTAAACATTTGTAGAAAAGTTTTGGGGCCATTCCTAAATGCATGTATTAACAATCAGATTTGAATTCAAAGCAGCTGTATGTCACTTTTTAAATTTATTTATTATTATTATTTTTTAATAAACAGAAGTTCTTGCTAGTAATATTTATGTAAGGATGTGCTCTCCATTTCCCCCTGCACACTTAAGCAGAGACTGTTCTGGTAGTACCTTCAGGGAACAGTTCACCTTGAATGTTGCTGCAAACTTGGGGAAATAGTATCTATTTTTATATGTAGAAAAATATGTGAGTTCTAAAATGCAAGAAAACCGATCGTTTGATGTGAATAAACTTTGGTGTGTATATATATATATATATATATATATATATATATATATATATATATATATATATATATATATATATATATATATATATATATACCTCTATCTTCAACGTCATATCACAGTCTCACAGGAGATAATAGACTGTAGTTTCTATTTAAATATTACTTTGACAGCAAAGTTTCACAAATAGTACTGTAATAAGAACATCCTCTAGTGGTTTTTAGCTTAAGTCGGTTTTTCACTCACTGAGGTGAGCTCTATGAAGCATGACTCAAAAGTGAAGGCTTCACTGCCAATCTTCAAATAACATCTAAATATCTTTCTGAAGAACTTAACTTAGAACTTTATTACAAACAAAATAAAGATGTCTTGTCTGTGTGCTTTTCGTGATAGTTTACCTCCACAACAGAACTTTTAATGTTATGGCATTCTTAGGTAGTCTGAGACCCACTGAACCAGTCTCAGAACCAATATAGCACTTCTGTAAGTCACTCTGGATAATGGCATCTCTTAAATGCCGTAAATGCAATTATAACTGTGATAGCATTCTATAGCTTCTTACAGTATTGAAGAACAAACAACATTACAATTCAGGCCCAAAATGCTGAGGTTCAAGGACATTCCAGTGAGTGATTTTGGTAAGACCGGCAATCCCCTTATATCATAACACATTGCTTGGGAACAAGTGGTTTTAATGGAATTTCAGAAAGGCGGCTGGCAGACTACTCCACCATCTGTCATCATCAAATGACTTTGTCAAAGAGCAATGAAGCCCAATGTGACTCAGCAATTACAGTTAATCAGAAGTAGTCGCACAACTGCTTTAGTATAGTTTTGTTATACTAGCCAATCTACTCTTGCATTGAACACTTGGAAGTTGCTTTTTAAATACTGAGCAAGTTTTAACAAAATAGTGGCATTATAGACTGAGGCTGTTTCAATCATCTACATTTTCTCCTGAATTATTTGTCTTCTGATAAGAAATAATGCTATTTGTGTCTTACTACCTTTTTTTTTTTTTTTTTTTTTTTTTTTTTTTTTTTTAAATATCAGGGCAGTGGTGGCCTAATGGTAAGGTGCTGGATTATTGATCCCAAGGTTGGGGGTTCAAACTAGCTATGGCTCTCTTCATGTATGATGAGGGGAATGTAAGAGAACCATTGCTGACTTTCTATTTCTGCCCTGAGCTGGCCGGGGTATACTCTGCCCTTGCACAGAGTAGGCTGAGATGGGGGCCAGCCTCCCCACAGTTAGGATTAAGTGGTTCTGAAAATGAATGAATTTATAAATAAAAACCATGCCCTGAAGCACCAGGCAGATTATTATTGAGTGTACACACACACACACACACACACACACACACACACACACACACAGCAGATTTGATTGCAAAATAATACAATTTTAAAAAGTTGGCTCTGATTGATTCTGGTTCTGATCATTCCAAAAATATTTTATACAGTTTAATACACATTGTGATTTTTTTTTAATTAATTAGGCTTAATACAGTAAGCTATCATGTCCCCTGCTGACATTTATTGAGAAGTTTCCAGTATACTTGTAGCCTGTCTGAGAAAGAAAAGGATGCAGGCTCTTATCGAATCCCACGCTTCAATGATAAACTACATTTGCAGCATGAGCAGCCTGCTAATGCTAAACCTATACAATAGCCCCATTCGCTCTTATATATTAATGATGAAAAGAATAAAATTAACTTCTTTTCTGCACAGTGAAGTAAAAAGTTAATGGCACATATCATGCCAAATGATATATGCATTTATTTACGAAAGTCTTGTGGTCATTGTTTTAACTTAACAACGGTCATATACTGCGTGTAAAATGTGCAAATGGAAAAGAAATGACCTTCAAACAGCCACTTTAGAAAAAATATCATGTACAACATTCGCCTTTTTCATTATCGGACTGATGTTATTCTGTAGAGAGAGTGATTATATGCTTCTCTGGATAATGGTGATGGCTGAAGTGAACGAATAATGGCAATAGTGTCAGACCTCAGCTTGTCCTTAGGAGATCTGAAAGCACCGAAGACTAACTTATGAAATTCATCCCTCCCAACTATGCTGCTTTCTCTGGGAACAAAGCTAAGATTAATTGGCCTGGGGTTGCAAGGACAGCAGATTCCACGGACCAGT
This sequence comes from Plotosus lineatus, assembly GCA_024760905.1. NCBI lineage: Eukaryota > Metazoa > Chordata > Actinopteri > Siluriformes > Plotosidae > Plotosus > Plotosus lineatus. The sequence continues at coordinate 49,840,581 of CM045732.1, read as the reverse complement.
GCACTCACTGCAGCTGAGTTCTGATATAATGTTCATCCTCTCTCCCTTTCTCCACCCATCACAGGAAGACCTGCGTCAGATGTACAGGACAGAAGCTTTTTTGCCTGAAACGCTCATGAACATGAACAGCTATCGTACTATACAGCCACAGCATGAGAAATCATCCTTTTCTGAAATCAGAAAAACCTTCTAGCAGAAAAACCAAAGCTTTTATATGCCATGGATGCTGTGCATGCAGTCAGATTGCACATTAGTAAAATGGAATTGAAAGATTTTGGCAGTGAGGACCTAAATTTCAAATGCTCATTATACAGAATGATGAGCTTCCTCTTTGTGTGCTCATGAACACAGCAGGTTGAGATGTCTTCAAAAGCCTGAGTGGAATAACTGAGAATTTGTTTTCCATAGAGCAGTGAAACCAGGTGACACACCGTCAAGACTGACCAAATGAGAAAGAAGACCGAATTATAATATTAGAAGAAGAATTATAATATGCAAAACAGAGCCCATTGCATTCCTGTGGGTGAATCCTTGTCTGAAATTGATTAGGATGATGAAGTGGTTATCAACTGCAGAGTTCATTAAAGGATGTATATGTGCTACACTGGAGAAATGTTTCCTTGAACACGCTGCTGTTTCATTCAAAGCGTCGACTGGCACAGATGGCTTTCTGCTTGTGACATAAAATGTATTTCATACAGACCTTTCTCGGCACATTCAATGGGAGTCAGAGATGATTTTCTAGCCGAGACATTACACTTTCTTATTTCACACTAGAGTGACAGCAAAAAAAAAAACAAAAAAAAAAAAAAACAAAAAAAACCCTACTCTTTGCCCTGAGGAGCTTGACATCTCATAAAAGATTAAGATTAAAGCTGGCCTATTTGTAGAAGGTTATTCGCAAGCTGTAATACTCCATATCAAATGTGATGAGAATGTTTATTGGGATGCAGCTTCTTCTATTTTTGCTTTAGCATTTCTCCTTTTCAAGCATAATAACTGGATTCAGCGAGGAAAATATCATATGCCTATCCTCAACCTTTTTGTTCTCATTTTTTGAACTTTGCTGTAGCTGTTTGCATTCCATATAGCAGTAATTACCCCTCAAAATAATTAAATATTATATTAAAAGTTAATTTTTATAGATCTGTGCCTGGTTCTAACATTCGTGACTCAGTTCAGTTAAGAAATCTGGCCAAACGTTTAAAGTAGATAAAATTGTGCAGTGATAAAAATATTAAAAACATTTGCCCCCAAAAAAAAAAAAAATCCTGCCAGGTTTTGCGTGATTTCATGCAGGTGAAATGGACATTTATATTATTGTAGGGAGGAAGGTGGATGGCCATTAGTGATGTCACAGTGATTACGGATCAGTGTTTAAAGCTACAGCCCACTAATCAGAAGGTTGCGAGTTCATATTTCAGCACCGCCATGCTTCAGTGAGCAAGGCCTTTAAGCCTCTGTGCTTCAGGTCTGCTACATCAGGGATGCCCTGACACATTACTAACAAGCTAGGATGTGAAAAAAAATAATAAAAATTCCGTGTCTGTAGATTGTGTGATTGTAAATCTGTCTATCTGAAGTCTAAACTCAGGGAGTGCACTAAGCGTTCTTAAAATCACATAACTAACCCATGTGCTCTCTAATAGCCTACCACACGCCTACCACACTAGCAAGTGTGGGGGCAGCCGAACAGTTTGAGAAGTGGCTTTGGGACAAAACGGTGGCTGGTTCGATTTCCGAACCAGCAGTAAAAAGTTGTGGCAGTGGGGGATTTAGCTGAACTTTCCTTTCTTGCCACTGAATTCAATCCTTCCACCTGAGCACGGACACGCTTGGAGTGGTGGGTTACCACACAGATTGTCACCCAGGGAGCAGTTGGAAGTTTGGTACCTTGCTCAAGAGCTCCATGAAGGTGGAGGAAGGGAAGGTGCAGCTTACCACCCCACCACCACATATTTTCCCTGCTTGTTCAGGAACTGAATCAGCAACCTTTCAGTCCCAAAGCAGCTTCTCGAACCATTAGGCCACAGCTACTATTTGCCTTTTTTTGGACATTTTCTGAATTCTGCAGTTGTAACTAAATATTAGAATTATGCAACAAACTTCATAATGCACACACTATACAAAACAACCTATTTAAATCACCTTGAAACCCAATGGGCGGCACGGTGGCGTAGTGGTTAGCACATCCGCCTCACAGCAAGAAGGCCTGGGTTCGATTCCTGGCCTGGGCGTTTCTGTGTGGAGTTCGCATGTTCTCCCTGTGCTTGTGTGGGTTTCCTCTGGGTGCTCCAGTTTCCTCCCACAATCCAAAGACATGCACAGTAGGTTAATTGGCTGTTCTAAATTGCCTGTAGGTTTGCATTGTGCAGAAGGCAACGGCAAACCACTGCACTAATCCTGCCAAGAAAAACCTCCATGAAGATGATAACCAGGGCGTTATCCTTCATGGCGGGGTGCCAATGGTCATCCTACGACTCAGAAATATTGCTTGTTTGTGTATGTGTGGATACTCTTTCAATCCATTATAGCTGAACAGGCATACTTTTATTTATTTATATATTTATGTATTTATTTTTGTTGATTACAAACGCTTATGTCAAATCTAAATGGTAATATTGTGAAATCGACATGACTAGGTGCAACAAGAACTCAGCAGTGAAGTGCCAAACCACACAAACTGACAGAATGGGGCCACGGAGTCCCAAAGCATACCATGCTTAAAAATCATCTGGGTTCAATTGAAATGATCGTGACCAAGTGCTAAAATACCCCTGGAAGCAAAGTCAGCACATGAAGCATTCATTGTGAGCTAATCAACCTGGGTTTCAATGCCTGAGCACTACAACCACCTAATCATCATGCATAGTGCCAAGTGTTGGCTCGAGACATGTAAAGCTTTACTACCACTTCAGTATGAAGCAGTGGAAACACGTTCTGTGGAGTTATGAATCATTCTTCACTGAGTCTGATGGATGAGGCCTGATGAACACTACCTGGTTCAAACGGATAAGACCATCCATGATATGTTTTGGGTATAAATAGTTTCAGGTTGCTTTCATAGTTCATGTTTGGCCATTTGATATAGTAAAACCCAAGTACACAGTGCAATTCAGGATCACTTATCTAATTTTTGGAAAGTTCTTCGCGGAATGGAAATAATTGACAGGCTTACCGAGATCCCTGACCTCAACACTATCAAACACCTTTTGAATAAATTTGAACCATGTGCATGCTAGAATTACATCACCTTATTCCCTGACCCTACTAATGGCTCTGGGACAGAACTTCTCACTAGATGTTTAGTGGAAAGCCTGTTGAAGAGCTGTTAGAGGGACTGAGGCTGGTAAAGGACAACCAATAAAGTTGGTTTATGGTCTCTGGAAAATTTTTGTGAATGTATTTTATATTAAAAAATAAAAGTAAGTGATTTTTTTTTAAGTACAGACATTCTGGGATTTTGAATGTCAGACTTAATCTTTCAGGAATTAGAATGGTTTTATTAGAAATAAAGAACTTTAAACGATTGATCACACACTTGTAACATGTTCCATGTAATAATTATATGGAGAAAGTGACATCATATCCTATAGATTTCCAATTGTTGTAATGGATATTTTAGCATACATTTTATTATTATCATCATTATTATTTATTTATTTTTCCTAAAACAGCTTCCATGATGGGGTGGCACGGTGGCAAAAAAAAAAAAGGGACAAAAAGGGAAGATCACTGGTACAGGTTCTATTGTAACTAATACCCCATCATTGTTTTTGGAGTTTGAGACATATGTGTTCTCTGGATAATCATCAGTGACATATACAGAGTAGGACCAACTCTTTTCTCCTTTTGAGTAGGTGAACGTGAAGGTGGGACCACTGAACTGAAAATCCAAGAAAAGGCAGTTTTTCTTCCCCTGGCACCTCTGTATTACAATGTCAGTGCTTTTTTGAATCCGTCCTTGCCTTGAAAACGCCCCCTTCGTAACTGAACCATTCCTTTCCAATTTACCGGTAATACAATAATGTTCATTAAAAGTAACAACAAATGAAGTAAAAAAAAACAAACAATGTAGAATCTTTGATATTTTTGCATAAATTACAGTGATTTTTTTTGTTATATGGTACAGGGAGCCCTCACTTTCCACGGTTAATTGGGACCGAGATCCCGCCGCAACCACCGAATTCCGCGAAGTAGGATCAATCCCCCCCCAACCCCTCCTGACTGACGTATACGTACATGTATATGTGTATATAATATCAATACTTACATATTCAATGCTGTAAATGCTTATAATAACAATTAAACATTAAAAAATAATGCATAAGATAAAATATAAATACACACACATACCGCACACTCAGGAAGACGCGCATGCACGCACTCAGATGCGTACCTCACAAAAATGTAACTAGTTTTGATGGGAGGTTTTGGGTTGTTTTTGTTTAGGGTTTTTTTTTTTTGCATAATTGGCCTTGTTTTGCAGCATTTTTCTTAAAATTTCCCCTATTCTTCCTTAATTTCCTTATTTTTTTAATTCGATGTATATTTAAAAAAAACCCACGAAGCACTGAAGCTGCATGAATTGAAGCACGAAGTAGCGAGGAAGCCCTGTATACCATCTTTTTGAGGAAAGCCCTCTCTTTTCCCCAAACTGGTTTGTATGGTCAGTGTTGCCAATTGAAATACATTAACATTGCTTACATTAAAATTGGGATCTACAAATAGAGCAGAATGTTTTGAAAGAGAAAAGGATAATAACATTTTATTTTCTTTGATGTCATTTTAATTCTAAAACTTTTTGTTTGTTTACAATTCGTTCATTCATTTTCTGAAGTTCTTCTTCTTCTTCTTCTTCTTTTCCTTTCGGCTTTTCCCTTCAGGGGTCGCCACAGCGAATCATCTGCCTCCATCTCACCCTATCCTTTGCATCTTCTTCTCTTACACCAACGACCTTCATGTCCTCCTTCACCACATCCATGAATCGTCTCTTTGGTCTTCCTCTAGGCCTTTTGCCTGGTAGTTCCAGCCTCAGCATCCTATTACCAATATACTCACTATCCCTCCTCTGTACATGTTCAAACCATCTCAATCTAGCCTCTCTGACTTTGTCTCCAAAATGTCTTACATGTGCTGTCCCTCTGATGTGCTCATTCCTAATCCTATCTATCCTCGTTACTCCCAAAGACAACCTCAACATTTTCATCTCTGCTACCTCCAACTCTGCCTCCTGTCTTTTCCCCAGGGCCACTGTTTCTAACCCATACAACATCGTTGGCCTCAACACCGTCTTGTACACTTTTCCCTTCATTCTTGCCGATACCCTCCTATCACACATCACACCGGACACTTTTCTCCAACCATTCCAACCTGCCTGCACACGCTTCTTGACCTCTTTTCCACACTCTCCATTGCTCTGGATTGTTGAGCCTAAGTACTTAAAATCCTCCACCTTCCTTATCTCTGCTCCCTGTAATCTCACCGTTCCTCTTTGGTCCTTGTCATTCATGCACATGTATTCTGTTTTTCTTACTGAGGCTAATCTTCATTCCCCTCCTTTCCAGGGCATACCTCCACCCCTCTAGATTTTCCTGCACTTGTTCTCTGCTCTCACTACAGATCACAATGTCATCTGCAAACATCATAGTCCATGGCGAATCTTGTCTAACCTCGTCTGTCAGCCTGTCCATCACCATAGCAAACAAGAAGGGGCTGAGAGCTGACCCTTGATACAGTCCCACCTCCACCTTGAACTCTTGTGTCACACCGACAGCACACCTCACCACTGTCTTACATCTCTCATACATGTCCTGCACCACTCTAACATACTTCTCTGCCACTCCAGACTTCCTCATGCAATACCACAGTTCTTCTCTCGGCACCCTGTCATATGCTTTCTCCAGATCCACAAAGGCACAATGCAGCTCCCTCTGACCTTCTCTGTACTTCTCCATTAACATCCTCAAGGCAAACACTGCATCTGTGGTGCTCTTTCTTGGCATGAAACCAAACTGTTGTTCACAAATGCTGACTTCTGCCCTTAGTCTAGTTTCCACTATTCTTTCCCATAACTTCATCATATGGCTCATCAACTTTATCCCTCTGTAGTTGCCACAACTCTGCACGTCTCCCTTGTTCTTAAAAATGGGCACCAGCACACTTCTCCTCCATTCCTCTGGCATCCTCTCACTCTCTAAGACCTTGTTAAATGTTCTTGTCAGAAAATCTACTGCTACCTCTCCTAGACACTTCCATACCTCCACCGGTATGTCATCAGGACCAACTGCCTTTCCATTATTCATCCTCTTCAATGCCCTCCTCACTTCACCCTTACTAATCTTTGCTACTTCCTGGTCCTCAACAGTCACCTCTTCTACTCTTTTCTCTCTCTCATTTTCCTCATTCATCAGCTCTTCAAAGTACTCTTTCCATCTTCCCAGCACACTTCTGTCATCAGTCAATACATTTCCCTCTCTGTCCTTTATCAATCTAACTTGCTGCACGTCCTTCCCATCTCTATTTCTCTGCTGTGCCAACCTATATAAATCATTTTCTCCCTCCTTACTTTCCAACCGAGCATACAAGTCATCAAACGCGCTCTGTTTGGCCTTTGACACTGCTACCTTTGCCTTACGCTGTGTCTCCCTGTACTCCTGTTTACTCTCTTCGGTTTTCTCAATGTCCCACTTCTTCTTAGCTAATCTCTTCCTTTGTACACACTCCTGCACTTCCTCATTCCACCACCAAGTCTCCTTATCTACTTTCCTTCCAGATGACACACCAAGTATTCTCCTACCTGTCTCCCTGATCACATTAGCTGTAGTTGTCCAGTCATCTGGAAGCACTTCCTGACCACCCAAAGCCTGTTTCAACTCCTCCTTGAAGACAACCTGACACTCTTCCTTTTCACCTTCCACCACTTTGTCTTCTGCTCTGCCTTTGCCTTCTTCACCTTCCTCACCATCAGCATCATCCTGCACACCACCATCCTATGCTGTTTGGCAACACTCTCACCCACTATGACTTTGCAGTCACTGACTTCCTTTAAATTACATCGCCTGCACAAGATGTAGTCTACCTGTGTGCTCCTACCTCCACTTTTATAAGTCACCCTATGCTCCTCTCTCTTCTGGAAGAAAGTATTCACCACAGCCATTTCCACCCTTTTTGCAAAATCTACCAACATCTGTCCTTCTGCATTCCTGTCCTAGATACCAAACCTACCCATCACTTCCTCGTCCCCTCTGTTTCCTGCACCAACATGTCCATTGAAGTCTGTTCCAATGACCACTCTTTCACCTCTGGGGGTACTCTGCATCACTTCATCTAACTCCCTCCAGAATCTCTCCTTCTCTTCTCGCTCACATCCTGTCTGTGGGGCATAAGCACTAACAACATTGACCATCACACCTTTAATTTCTAACTTGAGACTCATCACTCTGTCTGACACTCTTTTCACTTCTAGAACATTCCTGGCAAACTCCTCCTTCAAGATGACTCCGACTCCATTTCTCTTCCCATCCACACCGTGATAAAACAGCTTAAACCCTGCTCCTATGCTTCTAGCCTTGCGACCCTTCCACCTGGTCTCCTGAACACACAGTATGTCCACCTTCCTCCTCTGCATCATGTCAGCCAGCTCTCTACCTTTTCCTGTCATAGTTCCAACATTCAAAGTCCCTACTTTCAGTCCTAGACTCATGCCTTTCCTCTTCTCTCTCTGGCAACGGACACGCCTCCCGCCTCTCCTTCTTCGACGTCTTCGACCAACAGTAGTCCAATTTCCATCAGCACCCTGTTGGTTGACGGCACTGATGGCGGTGTCGTTGTTAACCCGGGCCTCGACCGATCCGGTATGTGGTTCTTTCTTGTGATTCGCATAGTTTATTTGGCATTTGTTTTACGCCGGATACCCTTCCTGACGCAACCCTCTGCATTTATCCGGGCTTGGGACCGGCGTGAGGGGGAGACACTGGTTTGTGCCCCCCCCCCCCCCCCCCCCTCACGGCTGCATTCATTCATTTTCTGAACTGCTTCATCCTTATTAGGGCCACAGGGATGCTGGACCCATCTTCGCCAACTATGGGTGAGGGCAGAGTACACCCTGGACAGCTCGGCAGGCCATTGCAGGGCGGAACCACACTGACAGCTATGTAGCCTACTCTTGTCGAAAGTCAGCAATGGTTCTTTTACATGCCTCACACCATAGACAGTGAGAGACATGGCTGGCATTTGATAACCCAGTTAGCTGTACTGGGGGGACAGTGATAACTTGTTGAGAGTGAGACTTGTGCCCCCGACCTTGGGGTTAGCGATCCAGCACCTTACCACCAGGCAACCACTGCCCCCTGTTTACCATTTCGAAGTAAAAAAAAAATCCAATGTTTTCATGGTATTGAACACATTATAAAAGCAACTTTGAATATTTGAATATCAGCCTAGTATTTTAATTTAAATTTAATTTTAATTTTTATTTGATATAGGGCAACAATTTATGCCGTAAGAGTCCACTTTTTCCAAACCACCTTGTTTCATTACTGTTCCACCTCTGCATGTCAGACTTGTTTTAGGTGACTTGATATTGGCTAATAGAATAACAAAACATCCATAGCCCACAGCCTGGCTCCAGCTTGGCCTTCATTTTTCACATCAGTAGGCTACATATAAGGTCATACTTCTACAGGACTGGTTCTTGTTCAGAAATGAGTTTACTGAAAAAAAAAAAAATACCCCTGTGATTTGTACAAAAGGCTATGTCGTGTCCCCCTCCCCCTTTTACATTAAGTTTCTATCCAACAGTTTAATTCTGATTGGATTGGCGGTACAATGAATGCAGAATAGCCACAGTCACAACAGGAGATCTTCATGCCAGAGCTCCAATTCCAGCCCTCTCACTGAGATTACAGTGATAAGAGCTCTGCAATGTTCCACTCTATCAGGTAACAGCAGCTGTTAATTATTAACTTGAGTTAATTAAAACACAATTGCAAATCCGATAGTTGCAGACAAATAATGCATCAGATCTTAAATAGAATGAAAAGAAATATTAATAATCTGTTGAAAATTCAACGTAATGATGGTTTGAACAGTCATTTGGCCTGTTTGCATTAATTTACATGAATGATTTAAAAGATTAAGTCCTTAGTTAGTACTGTACAGCAGTAACTTGGGTTCCTTCAGACAGAAATGGATAATTATAGGTTTAGCAAAGATTGCAGCCCAGTTGGACCAGCATCAGATGAACATCATCAGTGTAATGAACACAGCTAGACATCGCTTCAAACTGAACTCATTCTTATGAAGCTAATACTAATACAGGGATCCCTCGCTACTTTGCACTTCAATTCATGCAGCTTCAGTGCATCACGTTTTTTTTTAAATATTCATTGAATTAAAAAATAAGGAAATTAAGGAAAAATAGGGGGGAAAGTTAAGGAAAATGGCACAAAACAAGGCCAATTATGCAAAAAAAAAAAAAAAAAAAAAAAAAATATATATATATATATATAGCATTGAATATGTATTTATTGATATTATATACACATATACATGTATGTATATGTTAGTCGGGGGTGGGGGGTGAGATCCTACTTCGCAGAATTCGTTGGTCGCGGGGGGATCTCGGACGCAATTAACCACGGAAAGTGAGGGACATAAAAATACATTTATTTTCTGAACCACTTAATCCTAATTAGGGTTGCAGGAGGGCTGGCACCCATCTCAGTCGACACTGGGCGGGGGCAGAATACACCCTAGACAGTTTGCCAGGCCATCACAGGGCAGAAACACGCTAACGGCTATGCAGCCTACACTTTACAAAAGTCAGTAATGGTTCTTTTACATGTCTCACACGACACACACAGTGAGAGACATAGCCGGCTTTTGATAACCCAGTTAGCTGCACTGGGGAGACAGCAGTGAGAACCTGCAGTGACGACTTGTTGATAGTGGGTCTATTTTGCTTTGTTAAAAGGAAAATCATGGGATTTTTAATCTGTGTCTGATTTTCCTTTCCCTTTGGCATTACTGTACGTTAGAAATGAACTTCCTTGTGAATTCTATTTCATGTTTCCTTACATAGACATCAGAAAACAGCCCTGCATGACAGATGACTGTATGCACTGAACATGCAGCATCATAGAAAGGAAGTAGAGAACGATAGCACAATGACTGTAGAATAATCCTTTTCTCTAATTTCCTTGTGGTAATTAAGGTAAAACAATCTTGCTCACTATAGTATGTCTTTCCCATGTTGTTCAAGACCTAAATTAACCTTACAGTACATTACACATACATAACACTTACAATAACACAAGGCTGTCAGTGGCCAACAGAAGTGGTTAATGTGGCTGTAGGCCTCATAGTACAGCAGGGATCTGTATAATACCCATTTGGATAATTGTTTGTGTCCCTAATAAAAATAAATGGAATGAAACAAATGTGAAAATAAAGTCCAGGGTGAGTATCTTTAAGGTTTTTCTTTAAGGATGTGTATCTCAGTACCGGTATATCTTAGGCAACCATGCTGAAACCGCTAGCTGTTTCCTATCAGACTAGTGTGGGAGGATGGAAATCAAAAGGTTTATATATCACACCCACTGGTATCTGCTGATTATATTGCACATACTAGATTAAATGACTCAGATGATATGAATGAAGACATCCAAGTCTAAGTTTTATTAGATCATTAGAATGTAATTGGTGAGATTTTCATACCCCTAAGAAAAACGTGACTATGAAATTAAAATTGATAGATGGCAATTGGGGACATTATTGAGCTTTTGTTCACTTGTCATTGCTTATTAACTGGAAGATCTTGTGTGCATTGATTAAGCCTTTTATTTTCATATTACAATTATTACATTTTTTTATATTACAGATGTTTTTCAGGGTTTACCAAATGTAAAAAAGACAAAAACTGTGTGTGAGGGGAAAAACACTGCAAACTTATTTATGATAGAATTTAATATTATTCTTTTGACTGTTTTTTTTTTTTGTACTGTACTTTAATTTTTTTTGGTAAATTTCAAATATATTTAAAAAAGGATACCCATAAATGAGCTTTTGCTTGTTTCTGTAGTTACAATCATATACTGTCTGTCTTCCTTTTGGCTTTTTCCCTTTTATTCGGGAGTTGCCACAGCGAGTCATCTGATTCGCACGTTTGATTTGGCAAAGGTTTTTACGTCGGATGCCCTTCCTGTCACAACCCTTTTTAGCAAGGGACAGAAACACGCTGACGACTTTGCAGCTACTCTTTATGAAAGTCAGCAATGGTTCTTTTACATGCCTCTCACCATAGACAGTGAGAGACATGGCCCGCCTTTGATAACCCAGTTAGCTGCACTGGATGGGGGGGGGGGGGCAGTGACAACCTTGTGGAGAGTGGGACTTGAACCCCCAACCTTTGGATCAGCGATCCAGCGCCCTATACCACTAGACCACCACTGCCCCACAGTTACAATCATATACATTACTGTAATATTTTGGGCTGCTTGATTTTTGCTGTTAAGTCTTTATCATCGTTCATTTTCTGTAACCGTTTAATCCTAATTAGAGTCGCAGGGAGGCTGGTACCCATCCCAGCCGACTCCGGGCGAGGGCATAGTACACCCTGAATGGCTCACCAGGCCATCGCAGGGCGGAAACACGCTGACGGCTATGAAGCTACTCTTTTAGAAAGCCAGCGATGGCTCTTTTACAGCCTCTCACCATAGACAGTGAGAGACATAACCGGCCTTTAAAGCCCAGTTAGCTGCACTGGGGGAACAGTCACAACCCGTGGACAGTGGGGCTTGAACCCTCAACCTGAGGATCAGTGATCCAGCACCTTTACCACCAGGCCACCACTGCCTAAGTCTTTATTAAGCAGAAAATACAGGTCTTCATAAAGGAATATTTTCAGAAGATCAAACCTGTTTATTGGACAACTGTTCACAGTGACTGTGGTCTCACAAAAAATCGTGTCAGCACAAATAGTCCGTCAGAGTTTGAGTACGGTTGTATATCCGAATACTAATGATTGATACTGCAGGTGGTCTGGGTGACGTAATTTCTCCAGATGCATGCAGAATTGGAGTGTACATAGAAGACAATATGGGAAAAGATCAGGGTATGACGTGAGTTAAAAGGAAGCATTATCAAAGAATTTTGCATTACTAAATACAAGGGGATATTGATGTAGTAGTGATGGATAGTATAGCATGGAACAGGATCATAACTACAATACGCAGATAGCTGGAGAGAATTAAAGGGAAATAGATCGCTGATCCAAAGGTTGGCGGTTCGAGTCCCATTCTCCACAAGGTTGTGACTGTCCCCTCCAGTGCAGCTAACCGGGTTACCAAAGGCCGGCCATGTCTCTCACTGTCTATGGTGAGAGGTTCATGTAAAAGAACCATTGCTGCATAGCCATCAGCGTGTTTCTGTCCCTTGCTAAAGGGTTGTGTCAGGAAGGGCATCCGATGTAAAAACCTATACCAAATCAAACATGCGAATCATTCGCTGTGGCGACTCCTGAAAAAGGGAAAAAGCCAAAAGGAAATCTCGGAGAATAGTTGTCACTGATGCTGTGCACTACACTGTGTATGGGGCTAATACAAATAAGATTATGTCTAAAAGTAATGTAAGTACTAAACCCACATGATGGAATCGTGGAAGAAGTTATAATAAGACATAATAAGTCACTTCATTTTAAGTGGAATGTGTTAGAATGTGTCTAATTCAGATTTGTGTGTTGGAGGCATGATAAAAACATGTGACCTTTTCTGAGATAAAGAGCAGAACTCTACTGCGTGATATTTCAAGGTAGCTACTAAATATGGCTCACCATGGGGGAGGTAGAGGTTTGGGATCATTGTCCAATTTTGTGATGCATGACAAAACTCCATTTTAGTAGGAACATTTCTACCCAGAAAAACAAAACAAAACACACTTTCTTTTTGTATTTTCCCTGTGTGCAGCTAAATGTAAGGTGCAGAAATAAATTTCATCACAGAAACAGCAAATAGGTTGTTCTGACATGAAACAAAGCAGGAGGCATGTCACGAATTCTCAAGTATGCTGCATGGAACAAGCTGGCTGAAAAAAATAGATCCGCTTCTTACATACACACGTCCAATTAAAGAGAATTGAGGATTCTCAAAAGTCTCCACACTCTCAATTATAACCAAGCTTCTCTGCAGTAAATGAAACCTAGTGAAGCATGTACAGGGTATAATTGTTACAATGCTGAAAGTCACAATTATTTAAAGGTCACCTAAACTGTTCTGAATATTACTGAATGGGGACGAATGGACCTGAAAGAAGTTGAAGCTGTAGGACAGAATGTGAACCAAAGCAGCAAGCTCACTCTTCCTGTATGTGTCACTAAAACCATGTTACTGCAGGATTTACAGTGGGCTGAGTGCAACAGCATTTAGAGAACACTGAGCTGAGAAACTATAATGGTGGTCATTAAAAATGTTTTTTTAATTATTTCAACAGCTGTATAGAAAATATTGCTTTGGGTTTACATGTTCATCATTTCAATATGACTAATTGTGATTCATGCAGGAGCCATAACAAAACACTGCATTTCCAGACAGCATTTCTCATATGAGAAAACTCTCTTTCTCTCTCTCTCTCTCTCTCTCTCTCTCTCTCTCTTTCTCTCTTCATATATATATATATATATATATATATGTGTGTGTGTGTGTGTGTGTGTGTATATATGTATATATATATATATATATATATATATATATATATATATATATATATATATATATATATGTGTGTGTGTGTGTGTGTGTGTGTATATATATATATGTGTGTGTGTGTATGTGTGTATATATATATATATATATATATATATATATATATATATATATATATATATATATATATATAGGAAAATGACACAAAACAAGGCCAATTCTGTAAAAAAAAAAAAAAAAAAACCCACAAACAAACAAACATAAAAAAGAACCCAGCAAAACTACTTACATTTTTATGTGAGGTGCGCATCTGTATGTGTGTGTATTTATATTTTATTTACATCTTATGCATTATTTTTGAATATTTCATTGTTATAATAAGCATTTATAGTGTTGAATATGTATTTATTGATATTCATATACTGTATACATGTACGTATATATCAGTCAGGGGGGGTCGGTCCTACTTTGCGGAAATCAGTGGTCATGGGGGGGGGGGAGTGAGGGATCCCTGCACATATATATATATATATATATATATATATATATATATATATATATATATATATATATATATATATATATATATATATATATATACACACACACACAAATATAAATAGGTGTTTTGGTTTCCTTGTACAGTCCAAAGACATGCCTCAGATTCCCCTGAGAAGTAGGTTGCATGTGTATTGACCTTGCAATGGTCTAGTGAGCTGTTCATGGTGTACCACATCCTCAAGTCAGCTTCCTCATGATCCCAATTATTATTAAGCAGCTCACAAAATGAATAGATGAGTGAAATAAGCTCAGTGAAACCTCAAATATTTCTCCTTTTTTTAGAATGGAATGGGTGATGGACACTAAAAAATCAGATTGTTTAAAATAAACCCTTTCCAGATAAATTTCATTGTGATCATTATCCTCTTCTTATTCTTTTTCTTCTGCTTAATCAAGGGTCAGGTCGTTGGGCAGTAGCGTAAGCAGTGAGGTTCAGATGATGAAAGTAAGCCGGAATGCACCGGACCGCCATGCCGGTAAGAAATATGCAGGCCTCTTCTACTGGAATGCCGAAAAGCAACTTTTACCCATGCATACAATGTAACCCTTTTTTTTCAGGAGAATTTTGCCAAAACAAATGTAAAAGTGATGAACATAAATCTCCAGAATATACCTTCTGTGTCGTGTTGAACATGGTTGAAGTGTGGTGGACGAACACTATAATTTCTAGGTATTGGTACTCGCTTACCATTAGATTTTGTATCTTGTTGTAGGCAGTCACTCACTGTAGTGTAACATTAATCCAATGTCCACTTGTGCTGCATTTTTTTTCAGACAACAGGATAGTCATTTTTTCAAAATAAACAAACCCAAAATCCCCAAGTAATAAATTGTGAGACTTAACGCATTGTGAAATACTTTCTGACCATCTGCAATGTGAGCAGCACCACTCCCTTCAGCAAACAAACACACGTGGAAGAGACAAAACACAATGCATTCTTTTCGTTGGATGACTGGTTGCCTAGGCGATGAAAGAACCCCACACAGTTCTGGGGGGGGGGGTCAGCTGGGGGTCAAGTGCATCCTTTTGATAGGAAACAGTATCTAAACACAGCCTAATGCACTTGAACGTCAAAAAGTGCAAATAAATATTTATTTTATTTTTAAGAGAAAGAGGGATGACGAGCATGTTGAGGAACAGAGAGCGGACAGTGCAGAGGAAGCCCATGGAGCAGGGAGGCTATGCAATAGACCAGAGATGGACCTTGAATGGCTGACAATGTTACTAGACCATAGCACAGCTGTCTAATGTTTTGTGTAGTCTACATTTACCGAGCCAAGGCTGTAAGAAGCTTCTGAAGTATGATGAGGTTGTTATGTTATTATTTTTCTGATATTATCTCTCCCTAAACAAATACTTTATCTGCACTTTACATAAAAATAAATGTTTTGCAATATATTACATTATGTATGGAATATCTGACATTATGCACTTAAGGATGTGCACAGGATTTTACAATCAAAATCAGAAAAGAGCAGGTAACTTATTAACATCTTTAGTATGATGCGTGTGAGCTAATTTTTTTTTTTTAAAGTTGCAATGTTCCTACAAGAATCTTATCTTACTTTCACCCTTCGGGAAGTCGTGACTGGTACCGATAGTAAAGGTGCTGGATCAAGGTTGTGGGTTCAAGGTTCATTCTCCAGGTGTTGTCAGTGTCCCCCCAGTGCAGCTAACTGGGTTATTAAAGGCCAGCCATGTCTATGGTGAGAGGTTCATATAAAAGAACCATTGCTGACTTTCGACAAGAGGAGCTGCATAGCGGTCAGTGTGTTTCCGCCCTGCGATGGCCTGGCGAACTGTCCAGGGTGTACTGTACTCTTTCCCGGAGTCGGCTGGGATGGGCGCCAGCCTCCCCATGACCCTAATTAGGATTAAGGGGTTATAAAAAAAATGAACGATGAACTTTCACCCTTGTTCTTTCCCCAGCCATTTTCTCCAGCTCTTCCACTGAGACACGAGGTGCTCCCAGACCAGTCTAGAGACATAGTCCCTCCAGTGTGACACAAACACTACTCCAAGGAGGCATTCAAGAGGTATTTGAACCAGACCTCAAATAGCACCTCTGAATGTGATGGGCAGCGGTTCTACTCTGAGTTCCTTCCAGATGGCTATCTCTGTTATCACTGAATAAGAGCCCTGCCACCCTGCAATGTAAGCTCATTTCAGCCACTCATTCAACAAGCTTGTTTTTTTTTTTTTATCACTAATCATGACTATAGGTGAAGGTGAGAATATAGATTGACTGGCAAATTGAAAGCTTTGCCTTTTGGCTCAGCTCTCTCTTCACTACGACAGACAGCTACACGCTCTGCTTGAAAGCAGAAGCTGCACTGATCCACCTGTTGATCTCCAGTTCCATACTTCCCTTACTCATGAACAACACCCTGAGAAACTTGAAGTTCTCCACTTGGGACAGGACTTCATTCTAGACCCGGAGGGTGCATTTCACCTGTATGAACCATAGCCTCTGAAGTGGAGGTGCTGATTCCCAGATCATATGGCCACCAAACCAGATCCCCTTAATGCCCAGATCCCCTTTATGTGTCTAGAAATTCTATCCGTAAAAGCTACTCACAAAACCAGTGACAAAGGACAGTCTTGGGTTCAGAAAAAGAGGGAGTGGGAGTGGGAGAGGGAGAGAGAGTTCAGACATCTAAAAATTTTTGTGTTACACCCCCGAAACTCACAATGAATGTTTCTGATTACCTGTCATGAACAAAAATGTCTAGAAAAGTTTTACTACTTGAGATTTTATTTCCCCCCAAAAATTGCCACCAGATAATACTTAAACCTGGCCTGATAAGACTCCAAATCAAATCCAGCTGGGGATATGAAATGTATGTGAGGAAATGTAAATTGAAGTCTCGTGTGTGTTGCACAATTTAGGAAGCTTCTGCCAATTGTCCACCTTACATAAAATATTCCCCAAAATGTTCTCCAAAAGCTTGGTGTCAGATCGCGAGGTTTCACGCACAAGCTGATCTCTTGCCAGCTCTTAATGTCATTTGTCACACTCCTGAAGCAGTAGAGCGCACAGCACCACGACTGCAATACCCTTAGCTGGGGGCATCTCTGTCACAATACAATATTTTTGAACTAATGGTTTTTATGTCCTGGGAATTCCAACCCTCTTACTTACAGCGATCATTAAAAGTTTTCTTTCAGCTTGTGGGAACTCAGACTGCTAGCTGCGCCCTCATAAGTATTCTACTGACTCTTCTGCTGAGGCCAGACTGGGTAAAATGCTCTCGTTCTTTTTTTATTTTTATTTTTTATTTTTTGCATGTTAAAATGGATGATGGTCCCCATGTCAGCATGACTGTGGGCTGCTGAGTGTCATCAGCGGCTGTTTGAAACAATCTGCCTGTGGTGCCCTTACGCCTGGCTAATGGTTTACGGAAAGCACATCTCCTGAAGGCAGAGCTGGGCCGAGTAACTGTGGCCTGTTTGCTTTGATCTCAGTAAAACCAAAACCTAAGCCAACCATACCCCAGAGTTATTTCAAAATTGGAACGCATTGGGAAGCATCATGCATTTAACGATTTACTTTCCATCATAATAGATCGCAGTCTATAAAGTACACAAATAAAGAGTAAATATACAGGTTTTTTAGTGTTTTCCACAGTCTTTGTGCCCATTAAACCTGCATCCTTGTGGCATGTGCAGTGTCATTTCGAGAGTTAATGTGTGCACCACATAAATGTGGCTAAAGGCAAAAGCTTTTAACGTAATGCACAAATCCTCCCACATTTCGAACGTAAATGGGTAAAAAAAACAAAAAACATGAACGATAACAACTTTATTATTTTCAAGCATAAACGTTTATGCAATACTATTTGTGTACTTCAGGTTTTAAAGATTACATTCTCCAAATGGTGGTTGTTATTAGAAGTGATTTCTGAAGGCTGCCCTGGCTTGAAGGGTCATGTTGGGTGGAACAGCAGATATCTAATGCTGACTGGCAACCTTAAGTGGTTCAAGAGTTTGGGGTCGACGAGTATACACTTAGGATTTAAGGTGTCATCAAAGAAAAAACAAAAAAAAAACAAATCACAAGGTGCAAGGTCACGGACCAACTATTCATGATCAACACAAAGCGATCACCCAGTCTGAAATCCTTTCCCAATAATCACTTGGGTTTTTGAGCTGTGTGCGCGCCTCCTCCTGCCTTAGTTAGTTTCACATGAGCAAATAATTCATATGCTGAATAAAAACTGTAATGGATGGAGTTGCATGTTCTCCTCCTGCCTGTGTGGGTTTCCGCAGGGTCCTTCTGTTTCTTACCACAGTTCAAAAACATGCAGAGTGGGCTACTTGTCTGTTCCACATCACCCCTAGGTGTGAGTGTGAATGGTTTTGTGAGTGTTGGCCCTGCGATGGCCTCGCAGGCTGTTCACGGTGTACCCCACCCTCGCCCAAAGTCGGCTGGGATGGGCAAAAGCCTCCCCGTGACCCTAATTAGGATTAAGTGGCTAGAAAAATGAATTGTTCTTTTCCTTTCGGCTGCTCCCTTTCTTTCTTTTTTATTCGCCACAGCGTGTCATCGCATGTTTGATTTGGCATAGGTTTTTATGTCGGATGCCCTTCCTGACACAACCCTTTAGCAAGGGGCAGAAATACGCTGACGGCTTTCCAGCTACTCTTGTCGAAAGTCAGCAACGGTTCTTTTATAGGAACCTCTCACCATAGACAGTGAGAGACATGGCCGGCCTTTGATAACCCAGTTAGCTGCACTTAGGGGACAGTGACAACCTTGTGGAGAGTGGGACTCAAACCCCCAACCTTAGGATCAGCAATCCAGTGCCTTATACAGTACCACTAGGTCACCACTGCCCTCTGGCTAAAACAATGAATCACGGAACAAATATACTTTAAATAAATATCATTCTTTATTTGCAGTGTGCTAATCCTTACTTCTAGGACCATGGAAACATCTTCCTTTTGCCTTCGTGAAAACCCAGATTGTCCTTTTGATAGAATGTGTTCTGAAGAAATCCTAATTTTAATATTTGGTTGTTTAGATGACCTCATTTCTGAAGCCATGAGTTTCAGTGTGACGGATCATACATGCCATTCACTGTAGACTTTGTGTACAAGAATAGACAGATTAGAAGATAGAAAAAGATTCCAACTTGTAGCGAGGCATCACAACCATCTGTCATCAAGTGGTAAACTGCCATTGAATCCCACATTTAATATTTAATGGTTCAATGAACAAAACAGATTTGATACTAAATAATTTGCTTCTCCATGATGAAATACTGAAGTTCGCTCATGATGAATAATACATTTCTAAGAATAGGAATTCATTCTACGAGCTAATAGATTACTGTTTTTAGGCAATCACTTTGATTGGCAGGTTAATGGCGTAGTGCAGCAAGACCATGAGTTCCATCTGAGCTTGCGTTTTACAGACGTCTGAGTTATAAGAAATAAAAATCAGTAGTTGCTTTTAAGGCAGTTATTAGCTGGTTGTCACATTTATTCTTCGAGAGGGTGTTCTCAATGATTTTCCTTCAACAAAAAATGTATTGAATTTATATAACTTCTTTTTAAAGACTGTTTCTGAAGACAAGCTAAGTGAATTGTTCCGCATTTTGTTCTCCAAATTTGGGAAACCGCGGTGAGCAAGATCTTGAAAACCTTGTTGTATATGGAATACAGGGATCCCTCGCTACTTCACGCTTCAATCCATGTGGCTTTAGTGCAGCTTGTTTTTTTTTTTTTTTTTTTTTTTTTTTTTAATATTCATCAAATTAAACAATAAGGAAATTAAGGAAGAATCGGGGAAATTTAAGGAAAATCCTGCAAAAACAAGGCCAATTATGCAACAAAAAAACCCCTAAACAAACACAAAACAAAAAACAACCCAAAACCTCCCATTAAAACTAGTTAAATTTTTGTGAGGCGTGCATCTGAGTGTATGCACGCGCAACTGCATGCGTGTCTGTATGTGTGTGTATTTATATTTTAGTTACATCTTGTGCATTATTTTTTAATGCTTTTTATTATAAGCATTTGTAGCATTGAATATGTATTTATTGATATTATATACACATAGGAGGACAGTGGTGGTCTAATGGTATAGGGCACTGGATCGCTGATCCAAAGGTTGGGGGTTTGAGTCCCACTCGCCACAAGATAGTCACTGTCCCCCGCAGTGCAGCTAACTGTTTTATCAAAGGCCGGCCGTGTCTCTCACTGTCTATGGTGTGAGGCATGTAAAAGAACCATTGCTGACTTTAGACAACAATAAGCTGTAAAGCCGTCAGCGTGTTTCCGCCTTGTGATGGCCTGGTGAGCTGTTCAGGGTGTACTCTGCCCATGGCCTAAGTTGGCTGAGATGGGCACCAGCCTCCCCGCGACCCTAATTAAGATTAATCGGTTACAGAAAATGAACTGATGATGATGATATACACATAGACATGTACATATACGTCAGTCGGGGGTGGGTGATGGTGGGTGATCCTACTTCGTGGAATTCGGTGGTTGCAGGGGGATCTCGGTCCCAGTTGACCGTGGAAAGTGAGGCGCTCCCTGTACTTATTTATTCTCCATGCGAGCATCTAAGATTTAAAGGACTGAATGCTGTAGGTAACCCCCAGCAAATGCCTGGAGCAGCCAGGGTCATTTAATTTCCTAAGATCACACGTCAAGTATCACATTTCCAAGTTTTGAGCTCAGCCAACCACAAAAAAGAGACGTGCCATTTTCCTTCTGCAGAAGACCGCACATGCTAAGTGAAACTCGGCTCATGCCGCTGCCCCAAGCACCTGCTAAGAAGCTGTGATACTCACTGCAATAAGTTGGAACAACAGCCCATGGCCACACAAGAAGATAGTGGCATTGCTATAACTAGGTCATTTTATACTGATCCAAAGCAACCCTGTCAGGTTCTCCCAGGGCAAGCAAAAAGAATGTAGCATATTGCAGCTCTTCACATTTTCTGCTTGAGAAGCCCTCAGGGCAGCTTATATCCAAATGCCTGAAAGTGTCCCCTCTTCCCTCCGTACTTGATCAAAAATACAGAATACTGGCATTTTAATGAGTGTCTTTTGGAAGAGGATTGCAGGTTCAGTTTGTTTGTTTACATTCTATTCAAGTTTGTATTTATTTAAATGATTTTTCATGTGCTGCAATGCTTGTTTTTGCATTTCATTTTCCAAACCACTTTATCTTTTATTAGAGTTTGGGGAAGGTTCGAGCCCATTTCATCTGACTCCAGGCAAAGGTGAGGTACACAATAAATAGCTAGACTATTGCAGGGCCAACACATATCCACAACCATTCACATTTACAATGAACATAGGGGCAATCAAGAATATCTACTTAGCCCAATAACTATGTCTTTGAGCTATCAACGAAACCCACACACACCCAAAACAAAACCCAAGTAAGCTCAGGGACAGCTTTCAAACTCCACATATAAACAGCCTCACACTTCAGGCTTGTAATTTTGTTCATTAAGAATCACATAGACATGTTTTAACAAGTGTGTTCAAGTGATTCAAACACAATACAGGGATCTCTCACCCCCCACCCCCACAACCCCCCCACCTCAAAATTCCGTGAAGTGGGATCGACCCACCTCACCCCACCCCCACCCCACCTCACCCCACCCCCACCCCACCTCACCCCACCCCACCCCACCTCACACAGTTTTGGGTTGTTGTTTTGTTTTTGTTTGTTTGGTGGTTTTTTGCATAATTGGTCATGTTTTGTGGCATTTTCATTAACTTTTCTCCTATTCTTCCTTAATTTCCTTATTTTTCAATTCGATGAATATTAAAAAAAAAAAAAGCGATGCAGTGAAGATGCATGAATTGAAGCGCGAAGTAGCGAGGGATCCCTTTATGAGGAAGTAGGATATGAGGAGAGAAAGAGAAAGAGTTATTTAAAAAGTTGGTAGAAAGGGAGTCGATCAGGGGAGAAGGGTTTTGTCTTCATTCCAGAAGTTTTAGAAGTTTACTATAAAGCACATTGCAGCCTCCATACTTTTTATTTTTATTTTACCCTCAACTTTGTAAAGCACAAAAGCATCAAAAATTACTTTTGCTCGCCTTTTAAGACTTTCAAGATTTTCTATGCAGGCAATGCATACGCATATCAGCACATTTAAGGGATATGACTAACTTGCAGAGACTACTACATGTACCTAAAGAACTATTGTTGCCGACTTTTCATTTTGTTGCTCTCGTGCATATTTTGAATACAACAACTTTAAATAAAATCATTTTAGCTGTTAAAATGCTCAGTTTAATTTTCACAGAATGTCTTCATTCTGCATTGGATCTAAAGTAAATTTGAAATATTTAAAGTTGAACTAAACTTAAATCTCTCTCTCTCTCTCTCTCTCTCTCTCTCTCTCTCTCTCACACACACACACACACACACACACACCACACACACA
This sequence comes from Plotosus lineatus, assembly GCA_024760905.1. Taxonomy (NCBI): domain Eukaryota; kingdom Metazoa; phylum Chordata; class Actinopteri; order Siluriformes; family Plotosidae; genus Plotosus; species Plotosus lineatus. Next base: position 49,817,906 of record CM045732.1, on the reverse strand, counting down.
CACTTTCTCTCTCTCTCTCGCTCTCTCTCTCTCTCTCTCTCTCTCTCTCTCTCTCATACACACACACACTCTCTCTCTCTCTCTCTCTCTCTCTCTCTCTCTCTCTCTCTCTCTCACACACACACACACACACACACACACACACATGCACAGCTCTGCCGAACAAACTACACATTCTAATAGTTTGTTTGCCACCCTTTACTTTGATTACAGTGTGCATTCACCATGGCATTGTTTTAATAAACTTATGCAATAATAAAACTTTGATTTCAGTCTAGATTAAGGTTAAAGGGTTAAGGGTCAGAATTCTGTAGTGCTTAATTCATGAGTTAAAATGGTTCCTCGTGCTCCCCGAATCACTCTTTCATCATTTGAACCCATTATTTGGGTTTCATTATAACACTGCCTTCAGAAGCTGGTGCAATGACCACTATGCATAATGAAAACATTGCTTCATGTGCTGTATATCTTACCCTGACACACACACACACACACACACACACACACACACACATACACACACACACACACACACACACACACACACGCGCACACATCTTTGAAACAGGGTAAATCTGGACTCATCAAATCCCGTGACCTTTTATCATTCCTCTAGAGCCCAATCTTTATCCCTTGCAAGCTGAAGCCTTATATTATTCTCCCTAACAGGTAGATTTTCATGGCAACACAGCTGTTTTGTCCCAGTACTGCAAGTTGTTGTTGCATTTTGTGTGTGGAAATGCCTTAACATTCACTACTAAACATAGCAGTGAGTTATACTTTCCTGTTTTATGGTGTAACGTTGCCAACCATTTTCAAGATTTTTTGAACCATATTTCATGCATGAAGCAGTAGACAGTTCAAACACTATTCTCCCTGGTTTTTATAATATGTTTCAACAATTCCTAACTGCCTTTTTTTTCTTTTTTTTCAATTTTCGCAATGTCAGCCGTTTTACTTGCCTGATGTTGATTAATAATTCAAAGCCACTGACATTTTTTCTATGCCAAGAATACATCTTTTCACATGGTTGCTAAAGAAATGACAAGGCACCCAATCAGTTTAGGTTAAATAGCATGTTGCCAGCTGAAACATACTAATCACAGCAGTAATCCTCTAATCAAAGGCTCCTTCATTTTTGCACATTTAAATCCAGGTGGGGACTTTATTTTATTTATTTATTTTTTGCAGGGTTGTGTACAGGCATACATACATATATGGAAATATACATGTGTTCAAACATTCATTTTCTGAGCTGCTTAATCCTAATTAGAGTCACGGGGAGTCTTTCGGACATCTCAGCTGACTCTGGACAAGGGCAGAGGACACCTTTGACAGCTCCCCAGACCATCACAGGGTGGAAACACGCTGGTGGCTGTGCAGCCTACACTTGATGAAAGTCAGCAATGGTTCTTTAAAAACCTCTCATCATAGACAGTGAGAGACATGGCTGGCCTTTGATAACCCAATTAGCTACACTCAAATACATACAAACATACATTCATAAATACATGCATAGACAAACAAATAAATAAATAATGGTGAAATGTTTAGAGTGAAGTGAATTCAGATTTAAGTGAGGTTGAAACATGGAATTGGTTAAAGTAGAGCGAGATGGCCATCCTTCCTCCAGCAGCAGGGCTCAGAGCATATTAAATTCAGCTCTAAGACAATAAACTACCATCGTTGACATGAGAGAGCTTGTTAAAATTCTAAGAGAGGGTGCCATAACGGACAGCGGTGCAGCTTCATCGTCAGGAAATTCTTTTTCATGTTCCCACACTGAGAAAAAGGCCCCCAGCACTCTTTGATGTTCATCTAAAGCACTTTAATCCTTGCTCCACTGCAGACCCCCTGTCCTTAATCTGTGCCTCATGTCTCCGTAACCCATCCTTTCCCATGGAAATTGGTATACATTAAAATTATATACTCACATTTTATACTTATAATAAGATCCAACACAGGTAACCAGGTTAATTTGTGCAGGCCATACATCCATATATATATATATATATATATATATATATATATATATATGTATGTATGTATGTATGTATATACACACACACACACACACACACACACACACAGTATATACAGGTGGTCCTCGCTTTACGTTTATTCGTCTTATGTTTTTTTTTTTATTTTACGTTTGAACTGACTGTAAAAAAAAATTGTAAAAAAATTTTTTTTGTAAGTCAAATTTTGAGTTTTGCGCGCTCTCCGTAGGCGTCCATTGTTTGCATGGCACAGACTGAACGTGCCTTGCTGCCTCCCAGGTCACCGCGTGTTACCCTTGTGTTAAGACATCATCTCTGTGATCTTTGTGTTTACACTGTTTTGCGTATTTGTAAGCCTAAGCAAATATGGTTGGTCAGACGTGTAAGCCTACTAGTGATAGTGGTAATCAGAATCAGTGGTAATAAGTGAATTTGCTTAAAATTTATTTATTTGAAATTATTTTGCTTGAATTTAATTTATTTGAAATGAGTGTTGATATTATTTTACAATGTTATGTTTATAATAATTGATTTATGGGTGTTTTATGAGATATGGTAATAGTATTTATGGATGTATAGTACAGTATGAATGGTCATACGTTACTGGAACGTACAGTAACAACTTACATTTTTTTCATATATACATACTGTAATCGACGTAATAAGCATCCTGCTCCAATAAACCCCCCCCCCGCCCCATGTTTTTTATCTTAAGTCTAATAACCGCCCATGTGTACTGGGAGCAAAATGGTAGATCAAACTTACAAATTTTATTCGATCAGTCTCTAATAGTAAAACGAGGCGTTCACTGCCTGTAAAAGTGAGTTTACACGGTATTTCAAGACCCCCTGCCACTGGGGAATGTCTGTAATGTTCATCAGTAACAACACATTTGATTGTTCTGCCGTGCTTTAAAAAACAGTAAACTATTTTGCTGTGTTCTCTTGGTAAATGTCCAACAACCAATGAACCATTATAAACTACTACAGCAAAACTATGGTATGCTCTGAATGAATGGAGTGATGAGCCAGATATGGACCTTTCAGAAAGTGATAATGAGGATTTTTCACCCGATTCTCCTGCTCACTAACTTCATAAATTTAAGCACATTCCTGGCCATGTGCTTTTGTTTATGTTTGTTGATTGGTTCAACGTGCCATGTGCTAAAGTTGACATTCCTGTTGATTGGCTAGATTTTACTTCTGGGAAAATGTTTAAAGGAACAGCACTGGGAGGGAAAAGTAAAGGGTCTTTTATTAAAAATTTATTATGTTTTCTGTTTATTTTCAGCTTTCATGTAAGTAGTTTGGTTGATACCACAAAATGAATAATACAAATACCAGTAAAACTCTTTTATTGTTCTGGGCGCTGGATCACTGATCCGAAGGTTGGGGGTTCAAGCCTCACTCACCACAGGTTGTCACTGTCCCCCTAGTGCAGCTAACTGGGTTATCAAAGGCCGACTGTGTCTCTTACTGTCTGTGGTGAGAGGTTCATGTAAAAGAACCATTGCTGATTTTCCACAAGAGTACCCGCAAAGCCGTCAGTGTCTTTCTGCCCCGTGATGGCCTGGTGAGCTGTCTAGGGTGTACTCTGCCCTCTCCCAGAATCAGTTGGGATAGGCGCCAGCCTCCCCGTGACCCTAATTAGGATTAAGCGGTTACAGAAAATGAACTGAACTGAACGCTTTCACTGTCATATGACATCATCCAATTTGTCTTACAGACCTGATCTCTTTTCTTCATGATGTACAGCACATACTTAAAAAATAGATACAACCATGCAGATTTAAAAATGCACTTCACCCAATTCAAGACATATGCATTTTGATGAAACTTGCTTGTGCGATTACAGTTTATTTTAATTATTTGTATGAACTAGTTACTCCACCATCACTAGGAGCAAAAGACTTGTTTGATTTTCAAAGAGGCTCTATCATGGGTGGGACAGACAGTGGATTTAGCCAGGGTCAGATGACACAAAACCTTGGGATTCCTCTTGCCTCAATCTACATACTGATTGTTCATTTCACCAACAAAGTCAAATCATCAACAGCATCCCACTCAGGTCGACTGGACCTCTGATAGGGGTCTTCAGATAGTCAAGTGGACTATTTTAAATAATCTCCTTTGTGATTTACTGATGTTTTGACTATCTATGTATATTCATATATGTATAGAAATATTTAAAAAAAACTATAGTGTCTATGTCTATTTACTTTTGATATGTCATTGTACATCAGTCCCTTTTTGTTGTGGTGCCACCAAATTTGAATGACCAATAAAAAAAACCCTTCAGGCTGTTAGTAAAAGGGGCCTAACTTCCCTATGCGAAAAGAGCTTACAGGTGCCTGGCTATGAATACAGGGATCCCTCACTTTTCGCAGTTAATTGGGACTGAGATCTCCACGCGACCATCAAAATCCGTGAAGTAGGATCACCCTCCCCAACCAACCCGACTGATGTATACGTACATGTATATGTGTATATAATATCAATAAATACGTATTCAATGCTATAAATGCTGAAAATAATAATTAAACATTAAAAAATAATGCATGAAATGTAAATAAAATATAAATACACACATATACAGACACGCACGCACGCAGATGCGCGTGCACAAACTCAGATGCACAACAATGTAATTCGTTTTGATGGGAGATTTTTTGCATAATTGGCCTTGTTTTGTGGCATTTTCCTTAACTTTTTTTCCCCTATTTTTCCTTAATTTCCATACTTTTTAATTTGATGAATATTTAAAAAAAAAAAAAAAACGTGATGCACTGAAGCCGAATTGAAGCGCAAAGTAGCGAGGGATCCCTGTACACTTAATGTTGCAGTACTTCATACCTAATGTCAGTCGTCACCATAACAGACATACTAAATGAGTTTGGTTCTTAGGCTACATAGAGATGATGATGATGATGATGATGGTGATGATTTGTGGATGCGTTGCTATTGTAATAACTACCCCTCAGTGTACACTGGTGAATGATCTCCATGATCTTTATGATTTTAGAGAGCTGTGATGAGTCTAGTTGGGTGTGGGATCAAATCGTGATGACCTCGAGGGATTTTTACAGTACATTACAATTTGACATCAATTGTGATAAAATGCGGGAATTGCAATAGAGTGCAGTAAAGCTTAGCAGAGCTTAATAGACCTTAACAGAGGAACACAGACCTTGATGAGTCATTGTAGGCGATCTTAATGAACTTGGAAACACGCAGTGTGCATTTGGTACCGGGGCCTTCAGTAGGACTTAACAGATTTAAACCATCTCTTAATGCCGCCACTATAATACCACAATTATACAAACCATCAATAATATACAAAAACACAATCTAACAAGGTGACACATTGCAGAGAGAGAGAGAGAGAGAGGAGGCATTTCACACATTCCTGCTGTTAACTCTGAGCATAACTTTCACTGGTGTTTACCAGCAGAAGCTGCCAGTAAATTGGCGCTGAGCCAAAAGTAAACCTCACCTCCTTGACCTCTCCTTCTGATGTCTAGCATTTCTGATTAATTCTGCCTTGAAAATTGATTTCTTTAGGAATGTCCAGGGTGTCCATTTGTATAGGCAAAATATGTACTCAAATGTATTGTGTGCTGATCACTACACACTAGTTTTATACTTGACAGTTTAATGCTTATGCTATGATGTTATTATAAGCCCGCTACTTGGCCCTGTGAGGCAAATCTGAAGTCTGATTGGTTAAAGAAACAGCCCCATTGCTAATATAGTTGTGGTGACATTGGACAGCACTTCTGATTTTGAAAGCCCTGGGCAGGTTGGATTGACTTGGCAGCACATAGAAGTAGAAATCTGACTGGACAAAAAAATCTAACATCCACATACACACTGAAAGCAGTGCAGCCAAGAATCATGCTACAAAATTAAGAGAATGGACTGTTGGGAATAAATTAATACAATTTAATGGAACAAATAAAATAATTTGAGTTGTAAATATAGGTCAATGCTTCGGTTAGTGTTTAGGCCAGCATAGAAGGCTTTGCTGGCCCTGATGGTCTACCACTGGAAACACGATTCCTTCTAGTTTCATCTCTTGGATGCTTTCTTTTTATACCCCAGTCGCGGATCCTCACACTTTTCTGAATGGTGCAGATCACGGACATGAGAACTCAGAATACAGCAGATTTTATGCTGCAGAAGCCTGTTGCATTCCAGAACTGTAAACTGCTTTGCCTGCTGTATAAATAAAGCCACTAATTCTTGAGTAGATATGTGTAGTGAAGTGCTTCACTGAAATAATGCAGAATTATTTACTAAAAAGGAACCAGGTTATATGCATGTATTCATATTAAGTAACACATTTCTGGTCAGGCTGGCAATTGATCTGGGGCTAGGAGCACTAAGTGAGTATTGTAAACCACAATGCTAAAGTAAACTCTTTTATTTTGGTCTGCACAGATGAATCATACGATGATTGACTGTCTGCAAGTTGCAAAACGGAAGGTTCTGACTCTTTTCAGTCATACACCATGCAGGAGTTCATGTTATCCAGTCTTCTAAGGCAAAAGATCAATGATCAACTTTGTACCTATATCATCAGACCTGTGACCATATATCTTGGGCACTTGGTTAAAAGGATGATCAAATCTGTTAACTGATCACCATGAAAGTTGGATCCAGTGGCTGGAAAGCTTTCTGGACACACCTAGTAAACGCAAATATGCAGTGAGACAGCATGAATTGGGGATGTCTGACTGCACCCCTAACTGAGAGATTTTCAGTTCACACGCATTAGACATCATTGGTGTCTGTCATGGCAGCAACTTGAGAACCCAGTGATGGACACTGGTGGTCAAGAAAGATTCAAAAAAGCCTGAAATACCTTTTGGTTGTCCCAGACATCTCCTAAGGCAGCTGACAGGTATCAGATTTCCAAAAAGGCACCAGCTTTGGCAGTCACACAACCACAAACTAGGGTGTGAGGGGAGTTTGGGAAGGCCAGGTAGAGAGACTTTTGGTTGGCCTCAGGGAAGTACTGGCAAAATGTTCTGCAGCTCAGCAAGGAAAACAGGGCTTTTCCCAGATTGTGTATGATTTGGCTGAAGTACTGCTAACCTGGACTAGGAAAATATCCCTCTATCCGGCCACCATGTCCTCCACTGAGTAGGCAGAATCTGATGACTTCATGAAAGCTGAATGCATTATCTTGGCAGAGGAGGTTGAGATAGTGAAGCAGGGTGCCAGGGGTGGACGATAGTTGCCCCGAGGTACTAAATGCTGTCTTGGCTAATACACCCCTTTAATATCACATTGAGGGCTGAGGTAACAAGTGTTGTGGTTAGGGTTGTGGTCTCTTTTTCAAAAGGAGAGACCTGAGATTATGCACCAAGTACTAGGAGATCACACTGCTTGGCCTCCCAGGAAAGATTACCCTAGGGTATTTCAAAGAAGGCTCTAAGCTTTAGTTAGACTTTGAATTCAGAAGGAAGACTATGACCTTCATCCTGGTCATGGAACTGCTCTTTCTTCTTATAGAGTTGTTAGGGGATCATGGGAGTTTGATCATCGAGTTTACATGTGCTTTGAAGACTTGGAGAAAGCATAGGATTGTGTCTCCCAGCGGTATCAGAGCTGCTGCGTCAACTATCTGGTCCCTGTATTACCAAAGCATGAGCAGTGTTCACATTCTCGACACTAAGTCAAACTTGTTTCTCGTGATGTAGGATTCCACCAATGCTGCTCCTTGTAACTGATCCTGTTTGTGGCATTCACGAACAGGATTTTAAGGCTTAGTCATGAAAATGAGATTGTCCCATTTGTAACCCTGAGGGTTGCATCTTTGTTTGTGTGAATGTGTTTCTTTTAGCTTCTTCAGTCTATGAACTTCAATGTGCACTGGAGCAGTTTACCACTAAGTGTGAAGAGGCCAGAATGAGAATCAGCGAATCCTTCAAGTTGTTCTTAACTGGAAAAAGGTGGATTGCTGCTTTCTAGCCTTTGCCTCAAGCAGAAGAGTTCAAGTATCTTGGAATCTTATTTGCGACAGATTGTAGAATGGCGAGGGAAAGGACAGATGAATCGGTGCTGCATCAGCAGTAAAGAGAACTGCATTGTTCTGCTATGAAGATGGAGCTAAGCCGAAAGGCAAAGCTTTCCATTTACAGACCAAACTATGTTCCAAGCCTCATTTATTATTATGAGATTTGGGTAGCAATGGAAAGAATGAGATCACAGATACGAGTGGCTCAAACGAGTTTGCTCCATTGGTGTCTGGGCTCAGCCTTAGACTGGGGTGAGGATAGAGCTACTGGGATAGCGCAGCTGCTCCGCAATATCAGAAGGAGTCAGCTGACGTGGTTCAGTCATCTGATTAGGATGATCCCTGGTCAGCTCCCTTTAGAGGTTTTCAATGTATGTCCAAAACAAGCAAGCACTGGAAGAACATATCAAACTCCATCCAGATTGATTAAGATCATGGTAAACCATGAATCGCTGAATTGTCAAGAGCAATGGTCTACTTGTGTTGTTTTGTTTTATGTTGTAAGCTATCAAAAAGAGACAGCATTTACCAATACCAGCTAAAGATATAGATAATCTGTTGCCCAGCAGTGACTTAATTTAATTACATTTTTTAAATTTAATAATTCTTTATTGTCAAAGTGCATTGAAATCTGATTTGTGCTCTGGGCACTTGTTGCCACTGTGCAGCACCAGTTATTGCATTGTTATATCCATTGATGCTGAGTGCCAAGCAGGAAGCAACAACTGCCAAATTTTAACATCTTATGGCATGACACGGCTGGGATTCGAACTCCGACCTTCCGGAGGATAAAGCGGACGCTCTGCCAACTGAGCTAAATCCCCGGTCTTAATGCCTGGTTGCCATTTGTCCTCATTTGGTACAGCACAAACTCATTGGTCTGTTTTGATTACTTTTACCTGAACAAATAGGACAGATCTAAATACATATTGTGTGTATCAGTAAGGACACAATAATAATAATTTGCTCTTGAATAAAATTGGGAATTCATCTGTTAATTCATGGTACTCAGAACCTGACAGTCCAAATGCAATCTAAAGCAAAATAAGTCACCAAATATATTTAATAACAAAATGGTGCTTCAGACAAAAGCCTTTGTAGTTCATAATTTACCCTTGATAACCATAATCAAAGATTCTGGCTTTTCTGTCCCTATCCAATTGTTCCCCAGAATGTATATACCTTAATGTCACATTGTAAAAGAAAATACCAGGCAGATGGAAGCAATTTCATGCACCAACACACATGATGTATAAACAAAATGGATCCTGATATCCACACGAAAACCATAAGCCTTGACAAGACTGTCTGCTTAACGTAATTCTTCAGAGCTGGTGTGGAAGAAATGTTCGGATTGCTGCTGAGCACTGGCCTGTGCAAGTATTCCATTCTCGCCATGCTTTCACAACCCTAAATTTAAAAAGGAACTTCAGTAATACATAAATAAATAAATAAATGCACAAAGGGCATAATCCATAGGCGCAGATTTCATTTGGCCCTTCAGGCCTGATGAGAAGAGTAGTTATTTGTGGTGAAATGCTGGGATTGATCCTAACTAGAGGCAGTTATGCCAGTGAATGTGATATTCATATCATAAGCTATAGAAAAATATGCATAGCAATAGCAGGAGTGGTCATCATTTATCCTGACACTAAGGACAAAACATAAAAATTCTTCCACAGAAGAAGACTCCTATGTCTACAGAAATGGAAGATGATGTGTAATCAGCATAACTGTCAGGAATGTTGAATATAAAACATGTATCTAAATAGTAATGATAGTAATAATGATAATATAATATTAATAATAATAACAATAATACTAATAATAATAATGGGTGATATGGTGGTGTAGAGGTTCTCATGTAGTGGTCCTGGGTTTGAGCCCCATGCCTTTAAAGGCCGTTTCTGTGTGGACTTTGCATGTTCTCACTGTGCTTGTATGGGTTTCCTCTGTTTCCTCTGGTTTCTTCCCATAGTCTAAAGATATATACAGTAAACTAACTGGCTGTTTCAAATGTCTGTCTTTTTTTTTTTTTAATTTTTGTTTGTCAGTTTGTTTGTGAAAAAAAACCCTGCCCACATCCATATGAGGATTTCCACCAAACTTGGTGGAATCCAGTGTCTGCTGCCTAGAAATGTAGCTCTGCCTTCTCTAATATGTCACAGATGATTTATTCAAGTATGTGATGTTGTATATGCATCATTATCACAAAACAATTGCTACACCATGTTCAACTTCTAAGTTAGTTTATTTAGAATCAGCAATATTTTTTTTGGGAGGCATGGTGGCGCAGTAGTTGGAATGTTCACCTCACAGGAAGGTCCGTCATTCAAACTCTTGAATGTTTCTGTGTGGAATTTGGATGGGTTGTGCTTGTATGGGTTTTCTTTGGGTACTCTGATTTCCATTCAGATTCAAAAGACAAATGGTACGTACACGCTAGGCTAATTGGCTGCTCTAAAATTGCCCTAGGCGTGAAAGTAAATGGTTGCATGCATGTTGACCTTATGATTGATCACTTTTTATACGTGAAACTAAAAGCAAAAGTGAAAGTAAGAACATTTCCCCACATACAACATAAAGTGAACTCACAAGATTGAGAATAAACAGCTGTGTGGCCATAAGAAAATCACTTAAGAATCACTGAAATGGAAAGATTTACTTTATTCCAAATTTATGACGGGCATCTCATGGTAAGAAAGGAAGCGTATGAAGCAATCTAAACATCATGCACGGTGGCCACTGTGCAAGCCTCTGGAGGCAGTGTTTTCATCCGGGGTTGCTACAGTTGGTCTGATTGAGGCTCACCTAAGCTATGTAGCAATAAAATGAATTCAGCTAATGAGCTGAATGTAGTTAATGGCCAGGATATTCCATATTTCACTGATGGCACAGATATAAAATTCTGGTTCAAATAAATGTGGTTCAGTGAGTCTGAAGAATCATTTTCACACATTAATTTGCACGAACCTACTTAGATTCATTGGCATGTGCTACAAAAGACTCTGCACATATAAAATGTATATAACATGCGCGCATATAAAAAAACAAATACTGTATGTGTAACCTTTTTGCAGAGCAGTGTAACATATGTCCGTTCCTGCATTTTAGGCCCACAAATCTTCAACAAAAAATTTGGTATTGAGTAAATTTAGGGCCGGTTATGTGAAAAACATTTAGATACAGTAATGATATGACTTGTCAACAACTTTATTCAAAATTTGGTATAAAAGCAGTATCCAAAAAAGTCCGAGCCTTCAAGGAGCAAAAGATCTCCAGTTTGTCAACAAATGTTTGAAAAAAACAACAACAACTTCCCATTGAGACCTTTAAAAGCAGTCAAAGGAAGAGATTTTATTATATCACAGTGCATGCTATCATTAAATATTTCCAGCGCTCTAGAGGAATGTGTAAAAAGGAAAAGCTCAAGTCTAAAATGAACACATGTGATCCCAGATCCCTCAGACAACATTACCTGACAGCATTATTAATCTTCCGCTGATGTAACCGCACTGGTCTAAGGATTACTTTGGTTAAACTCTGCACATATTTTGATATTTTGACATACCTTAAGAGTTGTTTGCAGGGAGATTTAGACAAAATATCACCCAGTAACCCGAATTTGTGTTTTTAATCCCTAAATGTTTTCGAAGTACTCTGAGGAAGAACAGCAATATTAGAAAGTGGTAAATGCTTTATCATCCCACCTTTTTAAATGTGTTTAATTTCAATTTCTATCAGTGGTTCCAATTTTTTTTTTTTTTTTTGATTTTGAGTTGTAAATTCTGGTCATAGGCAAAATGCTAACCTGGGCAAGTATGGTGTATTTCCAGGGTGGAGATGTCATCATATGACTCATGGTCCAGGGATATCAGAGTGCTGCTGTCGCATTGAACAAAAGTCCATACAAACCCTCTCTGATATCCCCATCTATCATGACCATGTGTAATGATGTAACCATCATGCCCCCTGATGTCCAGCAGTCTGCCTACTCATTTCCCATACAACTGTGGCAGTCATGCAGTGCAGAACCTCATGGAAGCATTCACTACAGTGCACATTATCAAGCGCCCTGCCCTGACTAAACCCTTCATAGTAGATGACGGAATTTGCCATCAGCCTGGAATCAGTCCAGCCAACGGTCATATGGGTCGAGCTAACGAAGAAATTGGCAGGTTCCTAAAATCAGTTAGCACTCATCACCAATTACCTGATGGAAATAGATGAAGTTTGCATAACATTTGCTGAAGCACTTGACTACCCAGATCATTCCCTTTCATTGCATCCTTGGCTACCAACCTTGCTTGTTTCCAAAGGATGCTAACCCGTCTTAAAAAGTACAGTCTTACTTAGCAGTGTTCAAACGACATACTATAATTTGTCTGAATTTTTTTTTAAAAGCTTCCAAAATCTTTTAAATGTAAAAACCACTTACATTATACTAGTGTTACAATTAATGTGCTCTATAGAATGAACCCTGACAGTAAGTGGAAGTGCAACACAATCAAACCCATGAATAATCATGAATAGTCCTCAAATAAAAATGACTGTTTTTCTCCAGTGATTCACTACTTATTATAATAAAATTGCAGTACACTGATGGGTCCATTGTAGCATGTTTGATTGCAGTAGCCTCTGGAATAAGAATGAGATGCTGAATAAAATTAATTAAATAAATTTGTATTGAAAACTGTGCTGCATAACATTAAAAATTTAATGGCATTATATTAAATCCAATATATCTGTGTTAGATACTGAACCTCAGACTCTGTTCGTGGACATATTTAATGTAACTGCAATTTTGTACTGGTGTCAGACAGAAGCTATTGACTAATTGGTCCAATTGGCATAAATTAACTAAGCTCAGGCAATAAAAACCAATGTCTTCATTAGATGAATATTATTAATAAATCCTTGCTAGAACGACATGGTGGCATAGTGGTCAACATGTGTGCCTGCCAGTAAGAATCCCTGTGCTATGTGAAAAGCGTTCATGCGTGAACCTTCCCATGCTTGCTTGGGTTCCCCTGGGTCATCTAGTTTCCTCCCACAGTTCAAAGACATGCATATTTGGCTAATCTCATCCGCACCTAGATGAATGTGAGTGTGAATAGTTTGTGTGTGTGTGTGTGTGTGTGTGTCCTCAATAGTATGCTGTTCAGGGTGTACCTTGCCTATGGCTTGAGTTGGCTGAGATGGGCTCCAAATAAAGATAGAGTGGTTCAGAAAATAAATTGAAATCCTTGCTGATTGCTTGAGCCAGTGCTAGCTTGGCTAATTAACAATGAATTTTACATATAAATTAGCAGGATGTATTGCAGGGCCTTTTGATTGAGTCACGGTTTTTGTTGTCCAACAGGGATGGAGTAGTTCTGTGGCTTAAGATTTTGGATAATGGTTGGAACGGTTCAAATCCCAGTGTTGCCACATCTGGGTCATAGAACCTAAAGAGTACCAGTATTAACTACGGCAATCAATTTGGAGGAAATGGGTGCAAATGGTACAAAATGCAACTATGAACCAGAGATAGGGGAGTCTTGTGGAGGCAGTGAGACATCACATTCTAGTGACTTTGTGGATGAGAATACTGCCAGAGATAAGCATAACAGTAAATCCAAAATGGCTTAAGCGGGCAACCTTTTACCAACTTGGCTTTTTTGTCAACAGTTGGTTTAGGAACAAAAATGAAATGCTTTCCATGATTTTTGCATTTATTTTTTGTGTTGCTCCGAGCTGGCCAATAATGTGTTGTGATGCACTGGGTCAGTAATGCAGCCCAGCCAATGCAATGAGTTTACGTCACTATGAGGCTGGGAAAGCCAATGAGGAAGGCAACATGTCTCTGAGCGTGCCCAGTGTCAGCACATTTGCATGTATGTATTTTGAAAACGGGCAAGGATTGATGCTGCCGGAAAGAACTTCTGATGACAATGTGAAGATTTTAAATAGCTACTAACACTAATTCACCGCAGGCACCATTTGACTATCAACATGCTAAATATCCATTCACTACAATTTGACACTTGATTGACAGCAAGTCTAAAATGAGTACATCAGAGGCACAGCACATGTAAGAGGTTTTGGCTAGATTGAGATGGTTTGGATATGTACAGAGGTAGGATAGTGAATATATTGGTAGTAGGATGTTGAGGTTGGAAATACCAGGCAGAAGGCCTAGAGGAAGACCAAAGAGGAGATTTATGGATGTGGTGAAGAAGGATATGAAGGTAGTTGGTGTAAGAGAAGAAGATGCAGAGGGTAGGGTGAGATGGGGGCAGATGATTCGCTGTGGCGACCCCTGAAGGGACAGCAAAACGAAAAGAAGAGGCTTGACAGCAAGTCTGAACATTAAAATTAAAATGAACTTCTTTCTTTTATCTACTGTATATATCTACTACTCATTAAAAAAAAAAAAAAAAATCACATCGCAGTCAGAACCAGACGTATGAATTTGATGAAAGGGGTGTGAGGAAAATCTCGACTAAGATTTTAGGGACAGAACAGAGTCTGTAACATGAAATTAATAAAGTTAACACCACTTCTTCTATTCTTTTAAAGTGTTCAGAAATAAACTCTATAAAACAGCAACAAAATAAAGCCCAGATAACAAGCTTCGTTTCATGAGGCTTGGGAGGCTCTGTGGTTCTTATTGCTCAACTATATTTTTATTGGTCAGTTTTGATACAATAAAGCCACATGCAGTAGAGCAAAGAGCCTAATATTCATTTTCCCCATGCTGGTGTGTATTGATCCTGGTAGTAATAAGGAGGGTGTATGGCAAAATAATGATTTTCTGTGCTAACAAACAGATATTTGAAGGTTTGGCATGCAGGGACTTCAATAGCTGCTTATATTTCTCATTATCGGAGACGCCAGCATCATCTGCCCCTGGGAGTGAGCATTTTCCTGTAACACAAAATGTACTTAAAAATAATTTAAATTTGGAATAACCTATCCTTTTCCTTGTGACAATGTTTATGTACTCCACAACAGTGGCAGGTGAAAACTTGTGATGAAATAAAAAATGACATCAAGTCAGTGGTTTCCATAAAATGAACACCACCACCATCATCATTTTCTGTAACTGCTTTATCCTAATTAGGGTCGCGGGGAGGCTGGCGCCCATTCCAGCCGACTTCCGGGCGAGGGCAGAGTACACCCTGGACAGCTCGCTAGGCCATTGCAGGGTGGAAACACGCTGACGGCTTTGCAGCCTACTCTTGTCAAAAGTCAGAAATGGTTCTTTTACATGAACCCCTCACCATAGCCAGTGAGAGACATGGCTGGCCTTTGATAACCCAGGTAGCTGCACTGTAGGTGGGTGGGGGGAGTGAGAACCTTGTAGAAAGTGGGACTCGAACCCCCAACCTTTGGATCATCGATCCAGTGCCGTATACCACTAGACCACCACGATCCACTCCAGAATGAACACTTGTATTTCGTTATGTATTATATTATTTATTATTGGGTTTTTTGTTGTTGTTGTAATTAAACTACTCCTGATTCATCTTATCCATTAGCTGTGCTGAAACATGTTTTGTCTTTCCCAGCTGGGCCATTTATTATTGGGCTGATCAGAAGCTGCTACCTGATGCCTGCTACTCTAAGTCCCTTTGCAAGCGTGCATTGATGTCCTCTATTCCAGCAACCCGTCAAAGGCATTCTAAAACCTTTGAAGCCCTGGTGTTATACGTGCACTTCTTTCTTGGATCTCACATAGACCACTGCCAATATGAAGACAGTATCAAAGAACAGGGAAATCCCCTTTGCTTTTACTCAAAGAGCATTTTTGTTCCTCAAACCCTGTCTTTTCTTACTCATCCTTACTCTTCCTTTTTTCATCCCAACCTTCTTCCTTCAGTTCTCCGATAATCATGAGTTTGACACTGTCACACTGATTTTACTCGGTCAGTTTGTTTATTTTTTATATTTTTCTTAATTGACTGTCTGTTTAACTCACATATTTTAGAAAGTGACATCACAACATCTTTCAACTTCCAGATCCAGAAAAAAATAATTCTGAAATTTCCTGAATGTTCTTTTACCTTCATGTACTCAATCGGCAATTCTTGTTCCTCCAGTGAATTTTTGTCCAAAGCTAACCTATTTCAAGACAAAACTGAAAAGACCTTTAATTTTCCACAATGAGATTGACTACTAGATGTCATACTGCTGTTCAGTAGTAGCAACCTAGCCAAAAAAGTGAGTACAGGGATCCCTCACTATCCACGATTATTTGGGACCGAGACCCTCTTGTGACCACCGATTTCTGACTGACATATATGTACATGTATATGTGCATATAATATCAATAAATACATATTCAATGTTATAAATGTTTATAATAACAATTAAACATTTAAAAATAATGCATAAGATGTAAATAAAATATAAATGCACACACATACAGACGCCGTGCACACACACACAGATGCGTGTGTACACAGTCAGATGTGCATCTCATATAAAAATGTAAGTACCGTATTCGATGTAATAAGCGCCCTGCTCCAATAAGCACCCTCCACCATGTTTTTGCTCTTACGTCTAATAACCGCCCATGTGTACTGGCAGCAAAATGGTAGATCAAACTTACCAATTTTATTCGATCAATCTCTGTAACTGTAAAATCACGCGTTCACTGCCTGTAAAAGTGAGTTACATGGTATTTCAAGACTCCCTGCATTTACTTTTAATTTTACTTACAGGAAAATGTTTAAAAGAGAAAGTCTCTTTTTTTAATGCTGTTTTCTGTTTATTTTCAGCTTTTATGTAAGTAGTTTGGTTGATACCATAAAATGAATAACACAAATACCAGTAAAACTCTTTTATTGTTCTGTTATTATTCATGTTTTCACCTCGGTGTTAATAAGCACATACCGTTCCACTCTGCTGGTAGTGCCCACCTACTCCCTGGGCGCTGATCACTTCGAATATGGTAGTTTTGTTGGGTTGTTTTTTGGTTTTGTTTAGTGTTTTTTTGCATAATTGGCCTTGTTTTGTGGCATTTTCCTTCACTTTCCACCCATTTTTTCCTTAATTTCCTTATTTTTTAATTTTTTCATGAATAATTTTGAAAAACCTGCGATGCACTGAAGCCACAGAAACTGAAGCACGAAGTAATGAGGGATCACTGTTGTTAACTTTGTATAAACTGTCATCATCACTTGTACTTTGGCCAAATTAATTAGACTAGTTGCAGTAAACTAAATGAGCAGGTGCTTAGGTTAACAGTAAAGGACACTCCAGTCAGTATGTCTCAGACTCATTGACGGTTTTAGAAGTTCAACACCAGTCTTTTCTCAGGGCTTTAGGTAAATTTAAAGTTACAACTGAACCTCACTTTTCTTTAGAAACTCGGCGATTCAGAATAGATCGAGTAAATGCATTGACTACATCCAACTGCACATAATTATGACTCATTTCATCATCTCACTAGCATTTACAAGACATGTTTCATTCCTTCATTCTTCAACATGTTGGTGTAGTGATTGGCATGTCTGCCTCACAGCAAGAAGGTCCTGTGTTCGAGTAAAAAGCACGAGCGCTTCTATGGCGAGTTTGCATGTTCTCTCTGTACTTGTATGGGTTTCCGCAGGGTACTACAGTTTCCTCCGACAGTCCAAAGACATGCACGTTAGGCTAAGTTGGCTGTTCCCATTGTCCCTGAGTGGGAATGTGAATGGTTATGTGTATGTTGGCTCTGCAATGGTCTGGTGAGCTGCTCAGTGGAAACCCCGCGTTCACCCAGTGTCAGCTGAGATAGGATTTGGCGTTCAGAAATTAAGTGAGTTTAAACAGTGAGCATTTTTAATGTGCCAGTATATATCAGAATGCCAGTCTGGGCTGGTGCCATTCAGGCACACTAACAAAGCATGCCTGCAGCCCAGTTAATGAGATAATGATTTTATCATGATTAAATGCAATTTCCCTAATTGGAGACCAATTTCAGGCTACCAGTCTAGAGGTAAAAGAAAATGTCGAAGATAGTCCTTTGCTCCAGCTGTGGAATTGCTTATCAAAACTTTTTTAAGCTGCAATTCTCAATTACTTCTTCTCAACATGCCAGTGACCTTTCAATAATCTTATGTCATTATAGATATTAATATGGTTTATGCGTTTCATTACACCCAATCAATTCACTGCTAAGGACTGAGTACTCAACAAAGTTCTCTACATTCGCGATATTCCAACTAGTAAGGAATATTTCATTATTTTATGTGTCTGTTATTTAGAGGTGGGGCAGTTGTGGCCTGGTGGTAAGGCTGGATTACAGATCCCAAGGTTGGGGGTATAAGCCCCACTGTAAACGGTTGTCACTGCTGTCCCCCCAGTGCAGCTAACTGGGTTGTCCATGGCTGGCAATGTCTCTCATTGTCTACAGTGAGAGGTTCATGTAAAAGAACCATTGCTGATTTTCGTAAAGAGTAGCTGCATAGTCATCAGCATAGTCGTCAACGTGTTTCTGCCCTGCGATGGCCTGGTGAGCGGTGTACTCTGCCCTCGCCCAGAATCCACTGAGAAGGACATCAGCCTCCCCGTGACCCTAATTAGGATTAAGTGGTTCAGAAAATGAATGAATGTTCTTTAGGGGTACTCAGTATATTGTAGTTGTACATGATAAAGTAAGAAAATTCTCTTGTGGTTTAATTTTTATTAAAACGATTTTAGATATTAATACATACAGATACTTATGAAAATAGATGGACTACAGCTGTACTTATGCATTACAAACTCCAATATTTCACCAGAGTGGCACAGAATTAGCCATGCTTTTGATCAGTGAAAGAGCCTGTGGGGAGTAGAATTTGCTGTGGATTCAATGAATCATCTGTGCATCAATAAAAAAAAAAAAAAAAAAAAAAAAAATCTTTTTAGGATGATAGTGAAAGAGATGCTCAGTCTTGCAACATGAGGCGAGGCTGAGTGGTTGGCAGTTCACTTATCCACCTGTAAGAACACAGAGAGAGTGTGAGAGAGAGAGAGAGAGAGAGAGAGAGAGAGAGATCATGTGTTAGGGAAAAAAGGTAAAAGATGGTGGAGGAGAAATATGGGACAATAGTAAAATATCACACTTAATTTCCCCCTCATGTCCCTTTAGAAGGTTTTTCTTCCAATATTCCCACTGGATTGCTCATTAGCTACCCAAATCTACATTCAGATTTTTATAAAGCTGCATTGTGACATTTTCAAAAATGCAATTCTTCAACCTCTTGCCTAAGGTTACAATAAGACAAAACCGTTGGGAGGGGGGGGTTTCATTTTCAAGTTTTATTTTCATCACCTTTTTTTTTTAATATTGTCTAAGAATACCATTAGTTTTGCCAGCTGCAATATTAAAACTTTAAATAATTCACAAGGAGGTCAGAGGATAAGGTAAATATCGACTGCATGCAGTTCATGTTTATTTGTTTCTGTGCTTTTCAGCCAGCTGTGCAGTCGAAGGCACACAGCAATACTTGTTATTAGTCTGTAACTTCATCTTAGCAGAAAACAATCAGATACTTTGAGTTCATCACCTGATAATGTGCTGGTATGTTAACAGTCTGGATCAAAAACTTAGCCATGAATAGCCTATTAAAATTTTTGCCAATTATCTGACTGTAGTTTTAAGAGATATGTGACGGAGAAAGCATATGCAAATTAGTGGTTGCGATTTATGCATCATTAAGAAACATAAGAGAAACATGTTAAACTGATTATCTACCATCAATCATAGATGCATTGACAATAACTTTAGAATGACATCTTATTAAAACAACATTATGAGACGTTATTAATAGTCATTTTTAGCGATTATTAAGTGGGATATCTGTTAGATAACCGTTGTTAGCAGATAATATGCAGGCATGCTTGTGCTTCCTGTCTGGGTGTACGTATCGCAGGTTTGTCAGGCTGCAAGGGGAGCCTTCATTTCCACTCTTAATGAGAGACTACACGTGCCAAACAATATCAGGCACCTCTGCTTATACTCCATTACTGTTATTCTTCCCCCACAGACATAGCCAGGGCCCAACGAGGCCTTAATTTCAGAATCATGGGAAGCAGCTCTTTCTTAATTGCTGCTCCACAGCAGACTGCACACAGTCACACAGAATGTATGAGAGATGAGACTTCAGTGTTTATCTAATAACGTAAAATGATGGCTGGGGATTGTATCTGTTTCATTAACTCGTCTGACTCTGTCCTCTTTGTCTTTTATTTATAACAAAACCGAAAAGAATCAAGTTACAGCTTATAAGAACATTTGGAAAGGTGCATTAATACCAGTTAGTAATTTTAAAATGCAGTGATTCCCATGCCTTCCTCACATCTTGAAGGCCTGGGTTCAATTCCCGGGTTCAGGCATTTCTGTATGGAAATTGCATGGGTTTCCTCCCTCTGGGTACTCAGGTTTTTCTCCCACAGTCCAAAAACATGAACATTAGGCCAATTGTCTGCTCCAGATTGCTCCTGGGTATGAGAGTGAATGTGAATGGTTTTGTGTGTGTGTGTGTGTGTGTGTGTTGCCCTGCAGTGGCCTGGCGAGCTGTTCTGGCTTTATCCTGTCCTCGCCCGGAGTTGTCTGAGATGGGTGCCAGCCTCCCTGCTACCCTAATAATTAATAACGATTAAATGGCTTAGAAAGTGATTGAAAGAATGAATGATACCAAGTACAGCTATGTCACCCTTTTTAGTCTGAGAGGGAAGAATATCGTACTTATAAAATGCTTCTTATGTATGTCAGTTTAAATTGTGTTAAGTGATGTGTTTGTAGGGTAATATTTTGCCATACCAGTATAGTTTGCTTCAGTGAACCTAAACTGAATGACTTGCAGGCTGAATGTGTTTCAAAATAAAATAAAATAAAATAAAAAAGTTGAACCTTATTGTATAATTATCCCTAACCAGAATTCATAGTATTATTAGTATCAAGGGCAGTGGTGGCCTGGTGGTAAGGTGCTGGATCACTGATCCCAAGGTTGGGGGTTCAAGCCCCATGATCAATGGGTTGTCCACTGTCCCCCAGTGCAGTTAATTGGGTTTTCAAAAGCTGGCCATGTCTCTCACTGTATGTGGTGACAGGCTGTAAAAAAATCATTGGTGACTTTCGTCAAGAGCAGCTGCATAGCCATCAGCGTGTTTCTTCCCTGCGTTTGCCTGGAGAGCCATACAGGGTGTACTTTGCCCTAGCCCAGAGTTGGCTGAGATGGGTGCCAGCCTCCCTATGACCCTAATTAGGATTAAGCAGTTCAGAAAACAAATGAATGAATGTTAGTATCAATTACTACCATTTTTAAAGCAGGTGTCAGAGCTATTTGATTATGCCAGTGTACTTACACGCAGCGTGTTGAAGGCAAATACAAATACGTGTCATGCATGTTTACTTAGTATACATAGGAATCATGTGGGCTGATTGTTCTATTATCCAGTATCTCAAGTGGATAATGTATGAATTATGAATCCCAAGACACGAACAGTTGGCCAAAGTAACTTGGCGCAGGGGTGAGTGGTGTTGGTGGTGTGGGTGTTGTTGGTGGTGTGGGTGGTGTTGTGTCTCGAAAAATATTAGTTATATTAGATCGTATTTTAGTTTTCTTTGCTTTTGTGTTTTGTTTTTTTTTGTAATGTACACTAAAACTTTAATTTGGTATAAAAACACTGTTATGGAGTGTATTTACATTTCTGTATGGTATATATTACATGCCAAATGGGTTTAAAACTGCACTGTGGCAGTAGGAGCATGATCAAGTGCCCTCTGCAGGCAGAGTTAGGCAGAAGTAGCAGGTAAGATGATGAGCTTCACCTGTGTGTAATCACTGACACTATTTATGTGGGTTCCTTTACTTCACACTTCACTTTTATGATGCAACCTTTTAAAAACAATATTAAAGCATTATATATCTGATAAGCGATGGACTACTCCATCTTAACAAGCGCTACAAAAACCCGCACATCAGGACAGTAGGATATGACGCTGTGTAAGAGTATTCCAGTCTGTTAATGCCTTTATAATAAAAAAAATATATAGCGACTATGATATGAGTAAATGAATGGATGATATGTTGAGTGTGTACGTGATGTGATCCAAGAGTTGGTATTTTGTTAACATTTTGTGGCAGAAAGGCCAGTAGGTGATCTTTGTTAAAAACGCACAGTCTATTAGTAGCTCTGTGCTGTTTTCAGGGCTACCAGTTCAATTTATTGAGGATAGCAGTAACATAATCCTCTTCATAGTTTGTGTAATCTTGGAAGGCTTGACACTCTTTACTCGATTTTTTCTAGTTCATACAACAGGATTTTACTATTAGGGCTACCAGATCTCATTTGCATATTTTAATGCTGATCGAAGCAGATTACTATAGGCAGCCACTCTAAAAGCTCGATTACAGAAAAACAGGTTTCTCCTTAGAAGGCTCAGGACCTTGTTAGACACTTTTTGTAACCTCTGCGATGTGTGTATTCCAAACTAAATAATATATGTACGGCATAATATGTTGCATGTTGCAGGATATTCATATAAAAATAACATTCAAAGGCAATTGGTAGATGCCCTTATCGAGAGTGACTCACTTAAGTGCTTGGAAGTCACTATCGGTGAATGCATTCTGAAACTGGTTTACTAGGATATGTACTGTGCATTCCTTCTATCTAAAACACTTTTAGTGAGATTTTAATTTTTTAGATAAATACAATCACTATCCCCCCAGTGCAGCTAACTGGGTTATCATGTCTCTCACTGTCTATGGTGTGAGGTGTAAAAGAACCATTGCTGACTTTCGACAAGAGTGGGCTGCAAAGCCGTCAGTGTGTTTCTGCCCTGCGATGGCCTGGCGTGTACTCTGGGTGACGTGGGTGTACTCTGCCCTCACCCAGAGTCGGCTGGGATGGGCGCCAGCCTCCTCGCTACCCTAATTAAGATTAAGCAGTTACAGAAAATGAACTGAACTGAACATTCACTATCCAAGTTATGGCGTGCGTGAGTTACGACCACCCGTACTTACAACCATGTCTAGCAGATGCCTATTATGAGTTTATTGTGTATGCCCAGCAGCACAGTGCATAAGGTAGTTGTGGTAGCACAGCATCCCAGCATCTCATACTCACAGCATTCTACCACTACACTCAGTGATTAGATACCGTCGCAGTAACATCTCTTTTACAATTCAATTTTACATTCATTTACTGTACACCGTTACCATGGCTCCCAAGAGGAAGTCCGATTCATCAGATGGCAATTCTACCAAGAAAGCAAATAAGGCACTATTGATGGAGACGATGATGAAAGTGAAAGTGAAATCTCCACCTCTCCCACTCCACGGTGTGTACAATTCTGAAGGACAAGGACCGCATGAAGGAAGCAGTGAAAGCAACAGCCCCAATTAAGTCAAATATCATCAAAAAACAGCGTGAAGGACCGACTGCAGAGATGAAGTTGCTATACACGTTGTTGAAAGACAAAAGGCAAAAAAATGTGAAAGTGATGTTGTGAGCAGTGGAAAGTAAGGCTACAAGTTTATTTCGCATGTTGAAGGAACGTGCAGGTGAAGAATACACTTCACATGAATTCATAGTGAGTACTGGGTGGTTTCGGTTTCGTTGTGTTAAATATCTGACTTGCGACCAATCCGACTTATGGCTGGTTGGTTGGAACCAATCTAGGTTGTAACTCGAATAGTGACTGTATAAGAAAAATATTGAAAGTGCTAACCCAAATGCTTCAAAAACAGGTAGGATTTCCATGTTTGTTTGAAAACATCCAGTGACTCAGCTGTCCAGATATCTTGAAGTTCATTCCATCACCTTGGTACCAGAACAGAGAGGATTTTGTAAGCAGGTTTCCCTTGTACATTAATAGACGGAGGTGAAGTCAAGCAATGCTGGAGGATGAGAGAGATCACGATGCAGTGCGGAGTGTGATATGTTTTTGAGGTATGAGGTACTGTAGAAGGGTGTTGGTCCATTTTTAGCATGGTAGGTAAGGATTAGTTTTTTCAACATGGTGTGGGTAGCTACAAGAACCTTGTGGAGAGAGAGTGGAGTGGTGTGGGAGAACTTGCCGTGGTTAAAAATGAGCCATGTGACCACATTTTGGATTAGCTACACAGGTAGAGTGGTGACTCAGAGGTGGGCCTGCCAGGAATGAGTTGCAATGCACAGGCTTTAAGATGACAATGCAATGAGTGGCCTTAATGGAAATACTATAAATGGATAAATCTGCCTGTTGTTAAAGAGGAGAACTCAACATGATCACAAAGAGGAGAAGAACAGGTGATGGTCCATGGTTACTTCAAGTTTCCATGCAGTGACCGAAAGAAAGATCAGAGAATTGCCCAGGGAAATCTTGATGTTAGAGTGAATAAGGTGCTATGAACAGTAGATCAGTTTAGCTAGAATTAAGTTTCAGCTGTTTAGGTGCCACCTATGGTGATATAGCTGACAGTCATGCAAAGATCCAGGTGGGGGATGGGGGGGGGGGGGGAATGGTAAGATTTGGTGTCATCTGCATAGCAAGATATGAGAGACCATCTGATATGACCTCAATGAAAGAATTCATTTAGGAGAACAGAAGAGAACTAAGGACTGAACCCTGGGGTCACCGGTGGAGCAGATGCAGACCTTTTAACCTGATACAGTATAATCGATCTACTTGCTGAACGCAAGATATTGTCATGCTAAACCATGAAGTCCAAGACTCCCTAGGGTGGACAAGAGAGTCTTGTAGTTGATAGTGACAGTCACTGCTGAAAGGTCAAAAAGACGAAGACTGATAACAGTTTAGCTACTCTAGCTGCATGTGGTGTCTGTGACAGCCAAAAGGGTGGTCTTAGTGGAATGTGCAGCTTTGAAGCCAGACGGATCTTTTTGAAGTTGTTCTGCAAGGCATAGACAGGTTTTTTAGAAGGAAAAGACAGAACTGATATCAGTCTACAGTTGTTGATGTCTGAAGGAACCAAAGTCTGTCTCTTTTGAATGCTGTTGCTACATGACGCCCATCTCCACTGACTCTGGGCGAGGGCATAGTACACCCTGAACAGCTCACCATGCCATTGCAGGGCAGAAACATGCTGACGGCTATGCAGCCTACTCATGTCGAAAGTCAGCAATGGTTCATTTACATGAACCTCACACCATAGAGAGCAAGAGACATGACTGGCCTTTGATAACCCAGTTAGCTGCACTGGGGGGACAGCAGTGACAACCGTTGACAGTGGGGCTTGAACACCCAACCTTGGGATCAGTAATCGAGCACCTTTACCACCAGGCCACCACTGCCCCGAGATTGTACATTTCACCAGCAAAGGTAAGGAATCAACCAAATTCAGGTCGACTCAGGTCCTCTGTACCCTGTACTGTCAGTTGGACTGTTGAAGATAATCCCCATTGTAGGGAAACTGATGTTGCAGCGGATCTCCAAGTGAATCCGAGTACTGCTGTGTGGTATCCCCATCAAATTGGCTACTATTCACTGTATATGTAGTTCTATGTGTATATATTTCACACTGACAGGGCAGTGGTGGCTCGGTGGAAGGGTGCTAGATTACTGTCCCCAAGGTTGGGGTTTAAGCCCCACTGTCAACAGTCATCACTCCTGTCCCCCCAGTGGCGCTAACTGGGCTCATATCTCTATCTATGGTGAGATTTTCATATAAAGGAACCATTGTTGGCGTTCGTCAAGAGAAGCGACATAGCCTTCAGCATGTTTCTGCCCTGAGATGGCCTTACAAACTCTCCACAGTGTTCTCTGCCCTTGCCCAGAGTTGGCTAAAATGGGCACTAGCCCATTGATTGAGTGGTTAAAAAAAATGAATGAATGAATATTTCAAAATGTATTTTATTTATTTACTTTTGATATATTTTTTTGCATATTTGTCCACATTTTTAGTATGAGTGTAATTACAATTTGATGCAAAAAATCTTTCATGAAGATGAAAAAACTCTTTATAAGATAGCCCATGATATCCATAGTGTACTATATGTATCTTGTGCGAATCTTGAAGAGGATTCTTTAATGTCAATGATTGCATAGTGAATTGAATTTTAAGTCACCAAGGGGTACTCAGGATTACTTATTATAAGTACTTGTTGCTCAAAGATTGCCCAGTGTGAAACAGGATGTCCACCATTTACACTAAACCTACTGTGCATTTCCGTTGCCAAGTATGAAAAAAAATAACCCTTATAACAATGTAAAGTAACAAACCTGTACTCTGTGAGCTGAATTTGGATATCAATTTAAAGAGGTGTGAACACTTATGCAATATGTATCTTATTAGTCATTTTTAAAAATACTGCACAGGGATCCCTCGCTACTTCACACTTCAATTCATGTGGCTTCAGTGCATTGTGTGTTTTTTTTTTTTTAAATATTCATTGAATTAAAAAAATAAGGAAATTAAGGAAGAATAGGGAGGAAAGTTAAGGAAAATGCAACAAAACAAGGACAGTTATGCAAAAAAAAAAAAAAAAAAAACCCAAACAAACAAAAACAAAAAACAACCCAAAACCCCCCATCAAAACGACTTGCATTTTTATGTGAGGTGCGCGTCTGAGTGCGCGCGCGCGGCTGTATGTGTGTGTATTTATATTTTATTTACATCTTATGCATTATTTTTGAATGTTTAATTGTTATTATAAGCTTTTATAGCATTGATTACATGTACGTATACGTCAGTCAGGGGGAGGGTCGATCCTACTTCGCGGAATTCAGCAGTCATGGGGGGTCTCGGTCCCAATTAACCGTGGAACGTGAGGTATCCCTGTACAGTATATGACATCTTTCAATATTTAAAATGTAAATGATATACAAAACATTTTTACACTATTTTAGAACAACTTTATTGAAACATATCAGCAAAAGTATTCTCTTAGTACTGCAAAAAAAAAAACATTTGCAACTCACTGTATTTTAGTTTTGTGATGCTATTCCAGAAGATCTGATCTTTATCATCATTGGCAAACTGTAGCCTTGTTTCATTGTTCATGTGGACAGAAAAGACCTTTTTCCTGACACACCTCCCATACAGATAAAAATTATCAAATCTCTGTCTGATTTGAGATGTACAGTATGCACTTTTTCTTCAGGAGTTGCAAGACTTACCTGCATATCTTTTGATTAAAGTTTATCTGGTAAATGTCACTAAATAATCCCCGGGATGAAACATTGAGGAGAATGTTTAGCGATAGCCACTGAGCTAGAGGCAAATAATACTTTTAAGAATTATTGCTTGTGATTTATCCTTTCATTTTCTGAACTGCTTAATCGTAATTAGGGTCACAAGGAGGCTGGCACCCAACTCGGACAACTTCGGGCGAGGGCAGGGTACACCTTGGGCAGCTTGCCAGGCCATCGCAGGGCCAACACTCACAAATCCATTCATAATCACACACACACACACACACACACACACACACACACACACACACACACACACACACACACACACACAGACACACACAATTTGGAACAGCCAATTAATCTACTGTGCATGTTTTTGGACTGTTGGTGGAAACTAGAGTACCCAGAGGAAACCACGTAAGCAACCCATGTGAGCTGGGAATCAAACCCAGGACCTTCTTGCTGTGAGACAGACGTGATAACCACCACACCTCCGTGCTACCCCTTGTGATTTTATTATTATTATTAGTAGTAGTTGTTGTAGTAGTAAAATATACTTATTTGTTTATTTTTAATTGTTATTAAAAACATTTTTATTAGCAATTGTGACAAACCCCAGATGTGGGGGTGCGCAAACCTCATGAACAAGTAGTCTTTTGACTGAGTTTGTTTTAATTTTACCTAAAACTCAGCATCTTTTGTACTGATGCATTGGCTCCCTTCAGGATGGACCTGTTCTGTAAGTGGCATGGAAAAATAGGCCATGCATTAAGAGTGTTTTCCTGCTGAGGACTGAGTAACATAGGAATTTTATTGAAAATACAAACTGACAACATAAGAAATAAATAAATATATAAACATAAAGAAACTTCACCAAAAAATTAAATAAATAAAACACGTGTATTTATATTTTATTTACATCTTATGCATTATTTTTTTAATGTTTACTTGTTATTATAAGCATTTATAGCATTGAATATATATTGATATTATATACACATATACATGTACGTATATGTTCGTCAGGGGGTGTTGGGGGGAGGATCCTACTTCGTGGAATTTGGTGGTCGCGTGGGGATCTCGGTCCCAATTAACCGCGGAAAGTTAGGGATCCCTGTACTTCTGTTTAAGTGCAATATTTATGTTTAGAACGGGTCTCCAACATCACAACATTTTAGCACCATGCACCTTACAATTAAAAGCTCTACCTCTTACCCAGTGTATATCTGCACCTTTGGAATATCATTCACCCTTCAGTGTATGTGTGAGTAGATGTATAATTCAGTAATTGTGTGACTATGTGAATTAGATATACTGTATAGGTGTGTATGAGATTTCAGATGACATTTCCTTTTACCTTTTTCCCTTTATCAGGGATCCCCACAGCGAATCATTCGCACATTTGATTTGGCATAGGTGTTTACGTCGGATTCCCTTCCTGACACAACCCTTTAGCAAGGGTCACATATATAGGTGTATATAAGATATATAAATCGTTCTTTATTGTTAACTGTTGCATGAACAATGAAAATCAGTTTTGCAGCTCTTTGTTTAGCAGCAATTACAAAAATAAAATGCACAAAATAGATACCTACTTTCACACACACACACACACACACACACACACACACACACATATATATATATATTGTATGTCTGTCTTCCTTTCGGCTTTTTCCCTTTTACTCGTGAGTCGCCACAGCGAATCATATGATTCGCACGTTTGATTTGGCAGAGGTTTTTACGTCAGATGCCCTTCCTGTCACAACCCTTTTAGCAAGGGACAGAAACACGCTGACGACTTTGCAGCTACTCTTTACGAAAGTCAGTAATGGTTCTTTTACATGCCTCTCACCACAGACAGTGAGAGACATGGCCCGCCTTTGATAACTCAGTTAGCCGCACTGGGGGGGACAGTGGCCACCTTGTGGAGAGTGGGACTCGAACTCCCAACCTTTGGATCAACGATCCAGCGCCCTATACCACTAGACCACCACTGCCCCTATATATATATATATATATAATTGAAAAATTTTCCGAGAGTGTTCCCTCATGTTTTGCAGTCCTTCCGCAAACATTCCGTGATAGTTCCTTTTATTCCGCAGGTCTTCCGTGAACGTTCATGATCATTCCATGATATATATATATATATATATATATATATATATATATATATATATATATATATATATATATATATATATATATATATATATATATATATATATATATATATATATATATATATATATGTAAAATAGGGCAGTGGTGACCTGGGGTAAAGGACGCTGGATCGCTGATCCTAAGGTTGGGGGTTCGAGTCTCACTCTAGATGTATACTAAAAGCAAATAATGAGCACTGCCAATAATTAATTTTATGCATATCTGTGGCACACTTGTGAATAAAGCTGCATACCAACAGCTGTAAGTACATATAAAAAAAATACATGAAGGATGAAAGAAGAGCACAAGCACGAATGCTTGAGAGCAGAGGGTTGAGCTAATTGTTGAGAATAATGAGTGTGATGCTTTGATGGATGGATTAAGTCTGATTTTAAGTGTGTGTGTGTGTGTGTGTGTGTGTGTGTGTGTGTTCTCCTCTGGCAATGTAAACTCTGCTGTGCCTCATACCACTG
Organism: Plotosus lineatus; assembly: GCA_024760905.1. NCBI lineage: Eukaryota > Metazoa > Chordata > Actinopteri > Siluriformes > Plotosidae > Plotosus > Plotosus lineatus. The sequence goes on along the minus strand of CM045732.1, from coordinate 49,788,150 downwards.
AGCCACTACCCCTTATTCACCCCCACTAACTTGGCCATCATTACTTCTCTCATTATCGCTCATGGCTCATCAATATTCTAGAGGGTCAGCCTTAGGCAGACCCAGACACCTATTTCACTGAATTTCTGTGGTACAGACACATACAGATGTATGCACACTACATGTATATGTGTTGTACAACCTGACCAAGAAAAAAAATATATAATTCCATAGCCTTTGGAAGATTACCTACGGTATCAAAAAACTTCTGACCATAATGTTTTCTAATGCTATTTTCCATTACCCATATGAGCGCCCTAGGGTTTTTAATAGTCTGAAAGTCATGGTCATTTTAATGTGCTTTAAATTATATACACTCCAGAAGGCTGAATTCGGTGGGATGATTTAAAAGAATAGTATCAAACAGTGGTATCTCTGCCATTCAAAAGAAAATATATCTCTCACTATTCTAATTGTAGCATTTCTAAGAAAATGCATTGACATCTCACTAATTGTAATAAATGCCCCTATTTTAATATGATACTTAAACAAACTTCCCTCAACACTATTAACAGCCTTCATCACATTATTTGTTACCCTCAAATCAAAGTGGAGCATTGCTTTGTCTAATTTACCGAGATTATTCAATTGATTGCAGGTATTCTGGTGAGTGAGTGGCTGATTGTACACTGATTAGTCCAAAAGGTTTTATGAGTGTCTGCCACTTATTATATTGTCCTGTAATAGTAGCATGGAGGGGTGCAAGTGCGACCATATTTTACTGTGAGGTTGGACCAGCCCCATATACAAGAAACAGTCCATTAGTGGTATAATTATAGGCAGGGTAACCATGCCACACTTCAATAACCACTGTACTGAGTCCTTATGGTGCCAGTGCTTTACTTAATGCCTTCATTACAAAACACAATTGCTTAATTATAGAGTCTACAGAACATCAAATGTGTGTCCAAATCAATTTAGAGTCTGGTAATAGATAATGGAAGAACAAGTACTTGTTCTTCTGACTTCTACTGTATTTTAGTCAAGTAGTTCTTTCCAAAGAGAAAGTCTCAGGCTCTTTATTTATTGAGCTCAGTGTCAAAGTACTACTGCGGGTGTAGCCATGCATCAATAGGTTTGTATACATTAGTATGAAACAGAATGCATTGATCTAATACGGCAATGCTTGATTGAAAAATATTGATACAGGGATCCCTCACTTTCTACGGTTAATTGAGACCAACATCCCCCCCCCCCGCGACCACCAATTCAACAATCTAATTCGTGAAGTAGGATTAACCCCCCAAACCCCTCTGACTGATATATACCTACATGTGTATATAATATCAATTAATACATATTCAATGCTATAAGTGCTTATAATAACAATGAAACATTCAAAAATAATGCATAAGATGCAAATAAAATATAAATACACACACATACAGACGCGCATGCACGTACTCAGATGAGCACCTCACAAAAATGTAAGTAGTTTTGATGAGAGGTTTTGGGTTGATTTTTGTTTTGTGTTTGTGTCGTTTTTTTTTTTGTTTTTTTTTTTTGTGCATAATTGGCCTTGTTTTTGATGCATTTTCCTTAACTTTCCTCCCTATTCTTCCTTAATTTCCTTATTTTTAAATTCCGTGAATATTTAACAAAAACAAAAAAAGGCGATGCGCTGAACCTGCATGAATTGAAGCACGAAGTAATCCCTGTAATTTGAATTGATATGAAGAGAATGGTGCAAATGGTCATCCTGACATAGCTTTTTATAGTACTATTCCTAAAAATGCTAATTATTATTAATTACTAGAATTAATCTTTGTTTAAACAAAATATGCCAGTTAACATGAAGTGTTGACACATATACACGAGAAGTGCACATGCCATGCCCTCGATAGGTTTGTCTATGTGGGCACATGAGCATGGATGTGACGATGAAATCAAGCTCATGTTTTTGAGCAAGTATGGCACTCTGGACATCTTGCTATTAAATATGATATTGATAAATGTATTAAAAATAGACAACCAGGTTATTAAAAAACATATCAACAACTGTAAATACAAATATAACAGAGAAATGAATGATTAGGCACTCAAAGTTCAATTTTCCCATTTTATATGAATTGTACTCTTGTTAGTTTATATATCATTTTCAGCACTAATCCTTGACAGAGTAATCCAGCCATTTTTACGAGGGATTTATTTATTCTTGTCATCTGTCTCATGTTGAAAGGGCTAGAAAGTGATGGAATATGCAATAGACAGATCAATATCTAACTCTCTCCTGTCTTCATTACTCTGCACAGGAATGAGTAACATAATAGTCCTTCATGTTTAACAGTAGCATAACGTTGTGGATGTATCATGCTTTTTATTATCAAATCCATTTGATGTGACTACAGTTCGTGTACAGTTAACGGTTCATGGAGATGAATAATGTATGAATATGGGCCTATGTTCTAAACCAAGCAAGACAGATATTATCCCCATTTAGTAAAATATGTAAATATGAAACCATCAGTGTTTCAGAATGACACAAAATACAAAGCACTAAAGAAACATAATGAAAACAAACAAATAAAAAATACCCGTGCTTTTTAAGATATTGCCTGCTATTTAGACAAAATGATGCTCATGTGCAGCCCACGTCTGAAGAAAATGAAATGAGCATGCAGAGTTCTGCCTCAATGCAATTACAGCACATTAGGAGGTGATTATATATACTTTATGAATATTACATTGGTGTCATTTGCAAGAATATTAAAATAAAATTTGTGTGTATTTGAGAAATATCTTCTGGTGTTGGTTTTAATCTTTTCCATTTCTAAACCTACATAGTTCTGATTAAAACTCTCCTAAAGTGGGTAGTGATGTACTGCAATTATTTTTAATGCTCAGACACTGGCCACCTTTATATGTGATAATTACAATTTGCCTCATTTGACAAGGGTTACCAGGGCTGCTGTGCATGTCAACAAACATTAAAAGCTTGTTTACGAGGCAGTATGGTACCTCTGCCCTTGATGCATCTTAATATAGCAAGCATCATTTACTGTCTGGATCACTCATAATGGTACTTACTGCATGAGGATGAAGACGATGATGGCAAAAGTGGCCATGACGATGAAAGGCATGCCAGGGAATGTGGGCAGGGTCAGAGGGTACATGCCATTGAATATGGTACCAGAAATGAGGATGCAAGTGGCTTCCACTGAAGCGGAGAAAGAAAACATGGCACCTGCAGAGATAAGGTCAAGCCAGTGGTAGCATTATCGTTGGCAAACATAGAATAGTGTTCATTCACTTGATATAAACAGGTCTGCGTTTTTCATATACGTTTTACTTCATTTCAGAGATCGAAAGCCTCTTTTTATTCATAGTATGGTAGTAGTTAGTGCTGAATAACATTTTTGCTCACTGGAATCCATATACAACAATGTTTGGAGAGGCATTTAAAGCCTTGATTTGATCTGCATTGACAAAACATTTACCCAAGCTGTAGTCAACTCTGGGGCAGTTTTGATGAACTGGAGCAGAAAGAATGTGTGTGTGTGTGTGTGTGTGTGTGTGTGTGTTGCATGGGAGCAGCATTTAAAGAACCTCTAACCTTTAATCTTCATTGATTTTAGTTGCAAAGTGCATCTGAATGCTGAATCTGAAGTGTAGGTGATATGCAACCCAAGAGACAGCAGATTACATAAAAGTACGAACTAAATGGAGAGAGATTTTCAAGTTGGATGCTAAACAAAGTACATCTCATTAAAAAAGAAAAATCTGAGAATTATCTTTTTACATTAACCCGAGAGAATAATAATCTTCCATGATTTACCAAAGGCAAGGTAGATGTTCATGAGCGGTTAAGAGGACCATTCAATTCTGAGACATCCATCAAGCCTGTATAAAATTATCTTTTGAGTACAGTGATACCTCAGCTCACGAACATAATTGGTTCCCAGAAAGTGTATGTGAGGCGAAAAGTTTGTCTTCCGAACATTGATTTCCCATAAGAAACCATTAAAATGAGAATAATCCGTTCCCAGGTCCCCATAAAACATAATTTTATACTTAATAAGCCTTAAAGCTACACAAAAATATACCTTATTTTATGTATAATAAATGTGCTATTGTATTGTAATTAAAGAAATAAACTGTACTGAATAATAAAGTTGTTTTATTGAACTTTGTGATGGTAGTTGAAGGCTTGATGGAATGGAGTGGGAGGAGGAGGGAGGGAGTGAGTTACTGTTTGGAAGGAGAGTCACCTTCCATAAGGACTGTAGGTAACTCAACCTCCGGTGTGGCTTCTCTTCTTTGCTTCTTAGAAGGAGACTCTTTATCCTTTTTGCTGACTAAAAACCTCTTAATTGACACCTGTTGCTTTCTGAGTTGTAAGGTCTTATGAAACTGAGGCATCACATTATCATTCATCATGTTGATGATTCTCATAGCCACAGTCTTTTCTGAATGGTACTGTTCGATAAAAGCCTGCACATCACTCCACTTAGCTAACATGGTCTTGATGCTCTCACTTGATGCTGCAGCCATCTCCTCCTCCTCGTCCTCAGATGACAACTCCTGAATGGCTTCCTTCTGCCTTTCCTCTTGAAGATGAATCAAATCCTCTGTGTTGAGGACCTCATTATGGTCAGCAACAAGCTCCTCGATGTCATCTGCATCCACTTGGAGTCCCATGTTATGTCCCATGGAAACAATGTCGTTCACAACAACAGAGTCTTGAGGATCAAATCCTTCAAAGTCCCTCTCAAGGATGCATGTGGGCCACAACTTCTTCCATGCTGCTTTCAAGGTTCGAAAGGTAACATCATGCCAAGCCTTTTCTATCAGTTGAACACAATGATACACATTGAAATGGTCCTTCCAATAATCCCTAAGGGATAGGTCGGTGTCATTGGTCACGTGAAAGCACCGAGTAAATAAAGCCTTAGTGTAAAGCTTCTTAAAGCTTGCGATCACTTGCTGGTCCATGGGCTGCAGGAGGGGGTTGTGTTGGGAGGAGGAATTTGACCTTGATGAATTCAAGCTCACCTTGAAGTTCCTCCTCCAAACTTGGTGGATGCGCTGGGGCATTGTCAAGGAGGAGAAGACACTTGACAGGGAGTCCTTTCTCCTCGAGATATTTCCTCACTGAAGGAGCGAAAACATCATGAATCCAGTCCATAAACAGGAGACGAGTAACCCAAGCTTTGGTGTTGGACTTCCACATTACAGGAAGCTTGGATTTAACCACCTGGTTTTTCTTGAAGGCCCTTGGGTTTTCTGAGTGATAAACCAACATTGGTTTTATCTTACAGTCGCCACTGGCATTGGCGCACATCAGGAGGGTTAGCCTATCTTTCATAGGCTTCCTGTGTAATGAAAGTCCGGTTAGGCATCTTTTTCCAAAAAAGGCCGGTTTCATCAGCATTAAACACTTGATGAGGAATGAAGCCTTCTTCTTCCACCAGCTTGAGGAATGATTCCTTGTAAGCTTCGGCAGCTTTATCGTCAGAACTGGCTGCCTCACCATGACGAATGACACTATGAATCCCTGTACGACGCTTAAACTTCTCGAACCATCCGTGGCTAGCCTTGAAATCAATGGATGACGAACTTACAGGTTGCTTCTTGATGATATCCGAGTGAAGTTGCCGTGCTTTCTCGGAGATAATACTCTCACTCACACTGTCCCCTGCTAGCTGCTTTTCATTAATCCAAATCAACAGAAGTTTTTCAACCTCTTCTATTGCCTGAGACCGTTGCTTAGACAACACAGAAACACCCTTAGCCACACACGCACCCTTAATAGTTTCCTTGTTCTTAAGGATGGTAGCTATGGTAGACTTAGCGTACTGGTACTGGGACGCTAAGTCACACAAACGCACACCTCGTTCGTGTTTTTCAATTATATCCTTCTTCTCCTCGATCGTAATTTTCTTTAATGTCTTCTTTGGCTTAACACTAGCCTGTGGTGGGGTCTTTTTTGGTCCCATAATATGTTAAATATGGTCCAAAATGTCGATCAAACACAAACCACGTCCGCATTCAAAGAAAGGGGGTGACGAACTGTGACGCCATGAGCATGCGTCAACTTCTCGTGGCCGCCACCGTGGCGCTGTTCGACCGCGTGGTTTGGTTCGTCCGCCGAAAAGTAGTTCGTCAGCCGAGACTATATTTTTGCGAATTCAAAGTTCTTGAGGCGAAAAGTTCGTGAGCTTAAGCGTTCGTCAGCCGAGGTTTGACTGTACTGTATATACTGTGCGAGAACAGGGTTGGCACAGTGGTGTGGTGTTTAGCATGTCTACCTCACGGCAAGAAGGTCCTGGGTTCAAGTCCTGGGCTTGGGCAATTTCTTCCTGTGTGCTTCCCTCCCACAGTCCAAGGACATGCACATCAGGCTAACTGTTTGTTCCTCTAGGTTTGAGTGTGAGTGGCCGTGTGTGTTGACCTGCCATGGTCTGGTAAGTTGCTCACGATGTATTCCGCCTTTACCCAGTGTCGACTGAAGTGGTTTCATCATGGGTTAATATTTTACATATTTCACATCATTACAGGTTCTGGTTTCCTCCCACAATGCAAAAACATGCACAATAGGATGATTGGTGGTTCAAAATTGCCTGTAGGTGTGAGTGAATGTGAATGGTTTAATGAATGTTGACCCTGCAATGGCCTGGAAAGCTGTTCAGGGTGTATCCTGTCCTCACCCACAGTCAGTCTAAATGGGCACAGGCCTCCCTACAACCCTAATTAGGATTAAGAGAAGAAAATGAATCAATGATAAATATACCATTACAAAGCAGCATGGTCGTCTAGAGCAGTGGTCCCCAACCTCTGGTACCCGGTATCGGTCCGTGGATCAATTGGTACCAGCCGCACAAGAAATAATTAACTACAGTGGTATGAAAAAGTATCTGAGCCTTTTGGAATTACTCACATTTCTGCATAAAATCACCATAAAATGTGATCTGATCTTTGTCAAAATCACACAGATGAAAAAACAGTGTCTGCTTTAACAAAAACCACACAAACATTTATAGGTTTTCATATTTTAATGAGGATAGCATACAAACAAATGACAGAAGGGGGAGGAATAAGTAACTGAACCATCACATTTAATATTTTGTGGCCCCCCAACCCTGGAAGCAATAACTTCAACCAGACGCTTCCTGTAGCTGCAGATCAGTCTGGAACATCGATCAGGACTAATCTTGGCCCATTCTTCTTTACAAAACTGCTGTAGTTCAGTCAGATTCCTGGAATGTCTGGCATGAATCGCCGTCTTGAGGTCATGCCACAGCATCTCAATGGGGTTCAAGTCTGGACTTTGACTTGGCCGCTCCAGAACGTGTATTTTGTTCTTCTGAAACCATTCTGAAGTTGATTTACTTCTGTGTTTTGGATCATTGTCTTGTTGCAGCATCCATCCTCTTTTTAGCTTCAACTGTCTGACAGACGGCCTCAGGTTTTCCTGCAAAACATCCTGATAAACTTTTGAATTCATTTTTCCATTAATGTTTGCAAGTTGTCCAGGCCCCGAGGCAGCAAAACAGCCCCAAACCATGATGCACCCTCCACCATGCTTCACAGTGGGGATGATGTTGGTGAGCTGTTCTATTTTTCCTCCACACATGACGTTGTGTATTCCTCTTAAACAATTCAACTTTGGTTTCATCAGTCCACAAAATATTTAGCCAAAACTTCTGTGGAGTGTCCAAGTGCCTTTTTGCGAACATTAAACGAGCAACAATGTTTTGTTTAGACAGCAGTGGCTTCCTCCTTGGAGTCCCCCCATGAACACCATTCTTGGCCATTGTTTTACATATAATTGATGTGCGCACACAGACATTGGACTGTGCCAGTGATTTCTGTAAGTCTTTAGCAGACACTGTAGTTTTTTTTTACCTCTCTGAGTATTCTGCGCTGAACTCTTGGCATCATCTTTGGTGGACGGCCACTCCTTGGGAGAGAAACAACAGTGCCAAACTCTCTCCATTTGTGGACAACTTCTCTGACTGTCGATTGATGAACATCCAGACTTGTAGAGATGGTTTTGTCTCCTTTCCCAGCTTTATACAAATCAACAATTCTTGATCGCAGGACTTCAGACAGCTCTTTTGAGCGAGCCATGGTGCACATCAGACAATGCTTCTCATCAAGACAATTCTTACCAGGTGTGTGTTTTATAGTGGGCAGGGCAGCTTTAAGCCACTCATCAGTGATTGGGCACACACCTGACTTAAATTGTTTGGTAAAAATTGGTTTCAATTGCTTTTTAAGTCTCCTTAGGCAGAGGGTTCAGTTACTTATTCCTCCCCCTTCTGTCATTGTTTGCATGCTATCCTCATTAAAATATGAAAACATATAAATGTTTGGGTGGTTTTAGTTAAAGCAGACACTGCTTTTTCATCTGTGTGATTTTGACAAAGATCAGATCACATTTGATGGTGATTTTATGCAGAAATGTGAGAAATTCCAAAAGGTTCAGATACTTTTTCATACCAGTGTATTTCTGCTTTATTTATTATTTGAGTCTGAACAATCTTTTATTTTGAAAAATGATCAGATTCTCTCGGTTACACGTCGGTCATTTGACCGCTAACATGTAACCCACAAAGGGACGGTGTGTGAACAGACGCGTGTTGGACATATTTTAAACATTACCGGGGATTTTTGGCGAGACTGAGCCTGAGCCTTAATTTTCTCAGCTGCTGCATGATCATCTGTCTTTTTTTTTTTTTTGAAGACGAAGAACAGTTCGAGCTCCAACCAACTTCATTTAACTGTTGAAAAATAACATTCATGGAGTGTTCATTATTATTATTATTATTATTATTATTATTATTATTATTAATAATAATAATAATAATAATAATAATAATAATAATCTATGAGCCCCGGTCCGTGGTAAAATTGTCAAGCGTTGACCGGTCCACAGTGATAAAAAGGTTGAGGACCACTGGTGTAGAGGTTAACATGTCCGCCTCATAGCAAGAGGGTCCTGGGTTCCAGTCATAGGCTCAGATGTTTCTGTGTGGCGTTTGCATGTTCTCCCAGTGTTTGTGTGGGTTTTCTCCAAGTACTCTGGTTTCCTTCCATAGTCCAAGACATGCACATCAGGTGTCGATGTGAGTGTGAATGGTTGTGTGTATTGCTCTGTGATGCTCTGGAGAGCTGATCTATGTATACCCCGCCTTTGTCCAGTGTTGGCTTAGATTGGCTCCAGCCTAATCTCAACCCTCATAGAGGATGAAGTGTTTAGGCAAATAATTGATGAGTAAACCATTACGGGGGCAGGTCAGGTGAGCTCCACACACAGAAACACAAGAAAAGCAAACTAAAATGAGATTTATGTTTTCATTTTGTGATAATGACAACACTTGTACCAAGTGACCTTGACAAACTGCGAATGCACATTAGTTTGATTTCTTGCAATATTCAGTCTGGAAAACATTTCTTAAATCACCAGATAGCAGACCAATCAGACTGCACCTTTCCAATGTAGCACATAGTAAGATTGTGTAGGGAGTCTGTTGCAAAGCCATTATCATTAAAAAAAATCACCATTTCAAATATATTAAATATAAAGTGCTTTGACAAACAGTAAACTATTAAAATGTTTATTTCTCTCTTTATCTCTGTTCTCCAAGTTTGAATATACAGTAGGTTCACACAGAATACACACAACAGGCAATGACAACATAAATACTGTCTCTCATTTTTCAGTCAATCCATGCAAATGTTTGTTGCAGATGCAGTCATTTAATAGACCAAATAATGGAGTTTAACTTCCTATTTTTTCTTATGAAATACTGAAAATTGCATAATTTACCATCTACTAATGTGAGATGCACCCATTTGAGCATATCATATTGGCTGGTGTCAGTTCCTACCATTCCTAAGCCAGATTAAAAGTCTCTAGCCACACAAGCTATTGGTAATTGATTTTGAGTTCATTAATTTTGACTGGCATTCAGTTTCCAGCAGCTGGAGCTTGGTCCCTTGAAAATAAACTCCTCTTTAATGTACTGTGAATAAACAACAATTTAATACAAACAATTCAAGCCTGCCTCCTATAACCAGTAAAACATGACAGCTCAGGAGGGACAGGATAAAACTAAACAATTTACTTTTTTTAAAGGCAAAAATAAAAAAGAATTTCTTCCAATTAATCGATCTATGTAGTTTTGCCTCACAATACAGAGTACTGAGTAGAAAATGGTTATTAATCATGAACAGGCAGCGTGGTGGTGTAGTTGTTAGTGCATCCACCTAATGCAGTGCTTCTTAAATAGTGGGGCATGATGGCAGGGGGGACACGTATGACCTGGGGGAACATGCTTTTCTGGAATAGTGTACGAGAATTAAGTGTAATTGCACCTCCACTCCAGTGGTTGACAGTGACGCTCTCATTGCCATGCTATGGTGTCGTGGTTTTTCACACGAGCAAACGATATGAAGTGTCATAAACAACCTCTCTTCCGTCAAGTCTGTCAGCATGCTCCTGCTCCCAGAGTCGGTTGAGATGGGTGCCAGTGTCCCCACAACCCTAATTAAGCGGTTCAGAAAATGAATGAATCAATGAATGGATATTTTCATTTGTCATTAATGGTAAATGTGAGTGTAAATTATTTTGTGTCAGTGTTGGCCCTGTGACACTCTTGTGAGCCCTGCCTGTGTCCCGAGTTAGCTGGGTTGGGGTTCCAGCCTCCTCATAACCATAATAGAGGATAAAGCAGTTCATAAAATAAAATGAAAATGAAATTATATGCGCTTCCAGCTCTAATAACAACATATCAGCAAACTGTCTGTCTTCCTTTCGGCTTTTTCCCTTTTACTCGGGAGTCGCCACAGCAAATCATCTGATTCGCACATTTTCATTTGGCAGAGGTTTTTACGTCGGATGCCCTTCCTGTCACAACCCTTTTAGCAAGGGACAGAAACACGCTGACGACTTTGCAGCTATTCTTTACGAAAGTCAGCAATGGTTCTTTTACATGCCTCTCACCATAGACAGTGACAGACATGGCCCGCCTTTGATAACCCAGTTAGCCGCACTGGGGGCAAACTACAGATGAATAATAATCATGCACCAATCATCTAATGAAGACAGTGATGGTTAGAGTAACACTTACATGGAGGACTCCTTTGTATGTTTTGGATTTGTGGGTGATGTACTGTATGCTACTTTGGAGGCTTACCTTGTTCTTCAGGTCCCACAATAGCAGAGGAGACTGATCGAATCACTGCTTGTGTGATGCCACCCGGCATGCCCACTATAGCCACTAAATAATACACATAAAAATCCCACATGATTCGTTCATGGCAAAAATTAACTTAACATTTGCATTGTGTTTAACATTTACCACGACAGTAAATGCAGCTGAGAGCTGATCGTATCATATGACTGAACATGCAAAATGGTTCAGAATTAATTTGCTAAAAAATTCATGACTGCATCTAATTCCAAAGACTTAACCCAGCATCAAATCTAATTTTAATTTAAACACAGTCATCTTGCTAAACCTGCTTAAGTATGCAGCAGTAGCGGTTCTCTTTAATGACATAGAAAATGTTCACTTATTGCCATGGATATTTCGAATAAGGCGTGCTCCAGGCCGTCACGCACACACACACACTTTTGCATCGAATTGAAGTGGTGGCTTCTGCATGATGGCCACTGTGTCCCTCATTATCTCAGGCAAGAGAATAGAGCAGAATGCAGATGCTTCCTTCATCTGCTGATTACTCACCAGAGCCACAAATCATCTGGCCGTCAAAGTTCTCTAGGTCTTTGTGTCAATTATAATAGCATTCTCCAGAACAATTGATATAATTAAAGACATCAATGTTGATCAGTCTACCCCCCTTCAGTGGAAATTCTTAGTGAATGATGCAGTACGGTAGGTGCTTTTGGGAGAAGTGTTTGTAGGCATACATCTAATACACACACACACACACACACACACACACACACACACAAATGTAATATGAATGTATGTACACTCACTCTCATTCAGTCATTTGCTGAACAGCTTAATCCTATAATCACACTGGGAAGCTGGTGCCTATCTAGAGATGACACACACACACACACACACACACGACCAATCATGCCACTCACACTGAGAGGCAATTTGGAACAACCAGTTAGCCTAATGAGCATATCTTTGGAAAGTGAGAGGAAACCAGAGTACCTGGATTAAACCCACTGAGAAACTCCTGAGTCCTTAGTGACAAAACCAGGACCTTCTTGCGGTGAGGTCACAATGCCACACTGTGTGTGTGTGTGTGTGTGTGTGTGTGTGTGTGCGTGCGTGCGTGCGTGCGTGCGTGCATGCGGGCTGCAATGGCTTGGTGAGCTGTGCAGGGAATAGTCTGCCCTCACCCAAAGTCGGTTGAGATGGGTGGCAGCCTCCCCATTAATATAGTTAGATTTAGGTTTAGAAAACCTATGAATGAATGTGTATATATAAATAAATAAATTAATTAATTAATTAATTAATTAATTTTTAAAAAATACACCCACACATACATACACAAGGATCCCTCACTTTGAGCGGTTAATTGGAACCGAGATCCCCCCGCGACCCCCGAAATTCACGAAGTAGTATCACACACCCCCCCGACTGACATACGTACATGTATATGTGTATACAATAGCAATAAATACATATTCAATGCTATAAATGATTATAATAACAATTAAAAATTAAAAAAATAACATAATATGTAAATAAAATATAAATACACACATACATATGCATGAGCACACGCACGCACACAGATGCACACCTCACAACAATGTCAATAGTTTTCATGAGAGGTTTTGGGTTGTTTTTTGTTTTGTTTGTGAGGATTTTTTTTTCTTTTTTTGCATAACTGGCCTTGTTTTGTGGCATTTTCCTTAACTTTCCCCCCTATTCTTCCTTAATTTCCTTATTTTTTAATTCAATGAATATTAAAAAAAACTGTGATGCACTAGCTTTCCACTCTTTTCTCCTACCTGAAATGAAAAAAAACACATTGTTCTTCTTATTTTCTGGCTATTTAGAGTTTATAATCAAACCAAGAAATGCTGATTCTCAAAATATTCAACTAATGGGAAAAAAAAGGGAAAATTGTATTGCTTCTTTAATCAGGGCAACAGTGTTCATCTGTGCTGACATCATTGAAACAGGCTTTTCTAATGATCAATCGGGCTTCAACATGACAATAACTTGAAATAGCGAACACACTGTCTGTGATAATTCAACACTAAAGATTTTGCTATGTACATTCCAGTCGTGGGCTTGGCAAGGGCATTTCTGTGTGGCATACTCCTCCTTGTAATCTGGTTTTGTTACACAATCCAAAGGTATGCATTAGGTATTGGGCTACCTGGGCGTTCCAAATTGCATCTAGATTTGAGTGAGTTTGATTGTTCTATGTGTGTGTGTGTGTGTGTGTGTGTGTGTGTGTGTGTGTGTGTGTGTGTGTGTGTTGGGGGGTGGGGGCGTACCCTGCCTTCTCCCAGAGGTTCAGTCTCCCTGTATAGCCTAGTAGTATAAAGCAGTTCAGAAAATGAATGAATGGATGGATTTAGCATGAAAAAAATGTTCCAGCAAAAAGACAAGACAATTATGTGGTTCTGCAGACGGCATGAGACATTTTCTATGTAAAATTTTTATGATGCATAATTCAGAAAGTTTTCATTATAGAAGTTTCCAGTAGAGTGCAATAATTGTGCCATTTGTACAGTTATATGACTCACATGGTGTACAGTAATGCAGCTGACTGCTGAAGTGCTCCTGTCATGTGACATACTAAAGATATGTAAGTTGTAAGATAAGACTTTGACACATTTGGTTTTGCACATCATGTGTAATACTTTTGCACACCATCAGTCGAAAATGTTGATGATATGTTTAGGTTAGATGATCAGCACCTACCTAAATACACCATCCATATGTTGGTGGAAAAAGCCAGCAGGACAAAAGAGGCGGCCCTGAACACAGCACTGACTTTTGCCAAGGTCATCTCCTTGACGCAACGCATCAGCAAAGGGAACAGGACCAGGAGACCAACTCCCTGTTGGGGGAAGGGAGAGGAATTAGGTAGGTTGATTGGCGAAACTGGTATACAGTAGTTTGTTGCATCAGTCATCATTACCAAAATATATTTATATTGATAAAAATAAACATGACTACATAGAAATATTTTGTACGTACTTTAAAGGAACTGGGAGGCTAAGACTGCAGGTCTGTTTTTGCTCCAAATGGTTTTGTTTGACCATTCATTTACAAGGAAACTATAAATATTTGAGGTTCTTTAAATAATAATGATATGGCTGCAACATATGACTTAATTAACCTTCACAGACTGCACTTCATGAAAATATCACACACAAAAAAAAATCATGATTATGGATGGATTAATCAGTATTAGAGTGTAATTTATTCATAAGCAGTTGCTTGTGATTGTAAGTGGATGCGTGCATGTTAAAAACAATGGCAGTACTATGATCCTTTTAAAGAACATATATTATGATGGCTCTGTGATGGTCTGGTGAGCCATCCAGGGTGTACTCCACCCTTGCCCAGAGTTGGCTGAGATGAGTGCCAGCCTCCCTGTGACCCTAATTAGGATTAAGCGGTTCAGAAAATGAAGGAATGAATGAATATATTGTGATTTTGTCCCAGTCCTCATCAAGCACACTTTAGATTTATTTGCTTTATCAATTTATTTTCTGTAACTGTTTAATCCTAATTAGGGTCGCAGGGAGGCTGTCGCCCATCCCAGCCAACTCTGGGTGAGGGCAGAGTACATCTTGTACAGCTCGCCAGGCCATCGCAGGGCAGAAACATGCTGATGGCTTTGCAGCTACTGTTGTCGAAAGTCAGCAATGGTTCTTTTACATGAACCTCACACCATAGACAGTGAGAGACATGGCTGGCCTTTGATAACCCAGTTAGCTGCACTACGGGACGGGACAACTTTGTGGAGAGTGGGACTCGAACCCCCAACCTCAGGATCAGCGATCCAGTGCCCTATACCACGAGACCACCACTGCCCTTTATTTTCTTTATTTTTAGGATATAAAAGGGGATTAACTTTTGTAAAAACACAACGAAGCATTCATTCATTCTCTAAGACACTCAATCCTAATTATGGTTGTGGAGAGTCTGGTGCCCATCTTAGTCGACGATGGGCAAGGGCAGGGAACACCAAACAGCCCACAGGCCATTGCAGTGTCAGCACTCACACAACTATTCACACTCACACCTAGAGGTGATTTAAAATAGCCAGTTAGCCTACTGTGCATGTTTATGGACTGTGGGAGGAAACCAGAGTATCTGGAGGGAACCCATGAGGAGAACATGCAAATTCCATATATAATAAATACATAAACCTGAAACTCGGACCCATGAACTTCTTGCTGTGAGGTGGACATTCTAACCACTACGCCACTGTGTCACGCGATAATGTGGGCAATATCTTTTTTTTTTTTTTTTAAATCATCCGGGGATTACTCAAACTTAACACTGAAATACATCTACACAAAAAAAAATCTTTTTTTTTCTTAAATGATATTGATTTCCTTTCCTTCCAGAAATAAACCAAAGTCTTTATGTCAAGTCTCTTGTACTGTCTGTCTTTGTCTAGTGACAGGAAGCTGTAGGGGGCTCTGTTTTTCTTAAGGTGACAGGAGCCTTGCACACTGATTTCATCTACGAGAATAGATCGATGCCATGTCTTTGAGTGATACTTAAAAAAAGCTGCTCATTAAGGAACAGAGCTTCCTGACTAGGCAGGTGATACCTTTCCATTTACAGCATGTTGACTCAAGTAGTCTGCAGTGCACCATGGGGAAATTGCTGTCTTTTGTGAAGAAGGTAGAGCCATACTGTGAAATACTAGTATGTCTGGAGGAGATAGATAGCTGCTGGAGTTATCGTGGCTAATATGTAAACACTTTATACGATGATTAACCAAACCCGAACCATACAGTTTTTCAGAAAAACTTGTTACAGACAGAAAGGGAAAACCTTTGTAATACTATTATAACAAGGAGAAGATATTGAGTGGAGTATTATTATGGATATATAATATCACAAAAAAAAAGTCTTTTATAACTTATACACATTATTTATTGTTATTTTTTTAATCTTGTATAGTTTGTAAATTTGTCTACGATTCAAATTGACTAATATTTATGGTGAAAGTGTGACTAAACTCCATAAACCCTAATGAGCATTAAGCATTAATCAGCACGGGCATGTTCTCAGGCAGTGGTGGTGTGGGGGTAAGATGCTGGACCACTGATCCCAAGGTTGGGGGTTCAAGCCCCACTCTCAATGGGTCCTTTGCCCACAGTCAGCTGGGATTGACATCAGCTTCTCTGCACCACTTAACATTTTCTAGGTAATTTTTGTACTTTGTCAGGGTATTTGTGCATCTACCATATTCGACGTGATAAGTGCCCAGGGCGCTTTTAAAAAATTGAATTGTGGGTGGGCGCTTATTAAAATGATTACCAGCAGAGTGGAATGGTAAGTGCTTATTACCATTGAGGTGGAAAAAATGAATAGTAACAGAACAATAAAAGAGTTTTACTGGTATTTGTGTTATTCATTTTGTAGTATTAACCAAACGACTTACATGAAAGCGAAAATAAACAGAAAACAGGTTAATTAAAAAAAGAGCCTTTAATTTTCCCTCTGGTGCTATTAATTTAAACCCTCCCTCCCCATTTAAAATTGAGCCAATCAACATGACTGTCAACTTTAGCACATGGCACGTTGAACCAATCAAGACAAAGGTCAATTTTAGCATGTGGCACATTGAAAAGCACATGGCCAGGAATGTCTTTAAATTAGTAAATTAAATAGTAATTGGTAATTATGGTTTAAACCACAGTCTGCTATGGGCCCTCGAAATATTCTAACCCATCTCCATCCTGGTTGTCTCTCCACAGGGAACAAAGAACTGTTTCAGTCTCCAAATTCAATGGCAAATTGAATTAAGGCCAATGTTCCAAAAATGCCCTTTGTTAATTTGCCTAGCGATACAGATAGAGTGAAATATCTATTTTTCATGTATTTTGACATATGAATGGATGCCTGAAACCAAGGTGTGGACCAGTACAGGCATTTTAAAGATATGTTGTAAGATTAAAAAACAAAAAAAAGCGTGATTTTTATCAGCGAGAACATGACTTTGTAGAAACAAAACCACTTACCAACAAGAACATTCTGGCAGAGTTAAACACTCCAAACATTGCAGCTGTGAACTCTCTGGGCTCATACATCAAATAGAGTAGTAAGATGGAATTCTCCCCTGGGGAGACATAAAGGCACATATCGTTTTATCTCTCTCTCTCTCTCTCTCTCTTTCTCAGCCTCAAGAGTACCAATACCTATAGAGAGCATTTACAACACTTGGTGAAAGAGCTTAGAAGTATTATTAATAAAGACTGGCATCTCAACCAACGCACTCACATTAGTCTGGCTGAAAATTTTCCTTTTTTTTTAGTGTTAAATAAGAAATAGAATTAATGTTAGTTAAATAGACATGGCATACAGGTGCATGTACTGCAGAGCTTTGTGGAACGACCACATTTTAAATTCCAAATATACGTTTGAATTTATTATTATTATTATTATTATTATTATTATTACTGTTGTTAATCTATTAACTTTCAAAATCTCAGTAACCCTTACACCTAATGTTCCTTGTTTACATCACGTTGGGAGATAAACGTTACTTTTAAATGTACCTTCTAAAAATAACAAAATTAGTGACTATCACAAAGCTATAGAACATTCTTTGGTCATCCATAATAAAGGGTGAGCCAAAAAACTACCATAATTGTAAAAGTGAAGAAAACAAGTTCATTTCATTTTCTGTAACCGCTTAATCCTAATTCGGGTCGTGGGGCGGCTAACAACAATCCCAGCCGACGATGGGCGAGGGCAGAGTACACCCTGGATAGTCCACCAGGCCATCACAGGGCAGAAACACGCTGACAGCTTTGCAGCTACTCTTGTCAAAAGTGAGCAATGGTTCTTTTACATTTACCTCACACCATAGACAGTGAGAGACATGGCCGGCCTTTGATAACCCGGTTAGCTGCACTGGGTGGGGGGGGGGGACAGTGACAACCTGTGGTGAGTGGGGCTTGAACCCACAACCTTAGGATTAGTGATCCAGCACCTTACCACTAGGCCACCACTGCTCACACAAGAAAACAAGTTAAAGATAAACAAATTATTATTTGAATGCATGAAACTTAGTGAGGCAGGAGCGGAAGTGTTGAGGTCTGTTGGTAGTCCACCCAAACTGAACACCTTGACTTTGAAGAACCCAATGTGTGGTTTCAGCAAGGTGTAGCTATGGCACACAGCTCAAATATCATTTGACGTGCTGAGGGAGGTGGCTTCAGATCTGGTGATATTGTTGAATGGTGATGTTGGGTGTCCGGCCCATTCCCTGGACATTTCCCATTGTGTTTTTTTTTTTCTTTTCTGTAGTGCTACCTTAAATGATGAGTGTATATTCATCACCTCCAAACTCTTGAAGCCTTTAAGATTTTTATTCCACATGAGATAACCCGTTGAGCCATGGCAGTCTTGTCAAATTGTCTGCAAGTGTGCATAGACAATGAATGGCCACCATTTGAAGGATGATCATCTTTAAACATGATGTATAAAAACTGTACGTACATGTCCCGTGTCCACCAGTGTCTGTGTACATCTACAAAAAACAGGAAGGCCAAGGCTTCCGTAACAGTGAGTTAATTCTGATTGCCTGTAATGCATTACTGACTTACATGACAACAGGATCTTATTAGATTATTAATCTAATTAGAATTAAGTGGTCGCAGGAAGGCTGGTGCCCATCACAGTCCACTCTGGGTGAAGGGAGCTGGCACCTATCTGGGTGAAGATGGAGTACAATCTGAGCAGCTCGCCAAGCCATTGCATGGTCAACAATTTACACTCATATTCATTTCAAGGGACAATCTGGAACGGCAAATCAGCCTATAGTGCATGTTTATGGACAGTTGGAGGAAACCAGAGTACCCTAAAGAAACCCAAGCACACACATTGAGAACACAGAACTTGGGAATCAACCCTGAACCTTCTTTCTACGATATCCATGATCCCCACAATTTGAAAGAATCGTGATGACTGTCAATTTTTTTTCCAAAATCATTACGATTTACTACCATTTGATGTCAACTGCAATAGAATGTGGTAATTGTAGTAGAGCGCAGTAGCGCTTAACAGACCTTGACAGAACGCAAAAGACCTTTATGCACACGATTCCTTCAAGTTTCATCTCTTTGATGCCCTCTGCCTCCTTTTTGTACCCAAACTGGGCTCCCAGAGTGGTTGTAAATTGTGAAGCTCCATGCTTCTTTGAATCGTGCAGATAGTGGACAATGCCTCAGTTCCCCAGTGTTACATTATACTATAATGGGAACACATTTACACTATACTATACTTACACCATAGTTTATAGTATTTACATATTTTAACCATGACGCAGAGGCAGCTTAGGTGAACTCTATGCCTGGAGCTCAATTCCATTCTATTATTCGTAATGTAACAATATAGGCTCCAGTCTCCCCATGTCCCTAGTATGATAAAGTGGTTCAGCAAATGGATGGATGAACACTATGATCCAAGAGGTCGGGTATATATAAATTAAACACGTGCTCTCTTTAATGTGTTTTCATATACGTACAGGGTAAAAAAGGTAAAATCTTTTAGGCTTTTTATACCTGAGCCATAGTGGCTCATCGGACTGGTGCTTATCCCCGTGTTTCTATAGCATGAAGTGACTAGTAGTTCAACTCCTCCTGGAAGGGATGCTAGGCCATCGCCGGTGCCTGCTGGAGTGCCTGTGAAAAACTGTTAGTATTTGCCATTTAAATTTAAAATAAAGCATTATCCACTCTGAATAATGATTTGTAATCCAGAGATAGCAGATCAATCAGATCGAACCATTCCCATGTCGTAGATACTAGGGTCAGTGGTGGTCTAGTGGTCTAGTGGTATAGGACACAGGATTGCTGATCCTAAGGTTGAGGGTTCAAGTCCTACTATCCACAAGGTTCCCCCTCCCCCCCCCCCCCCCCCCCCCAAGCGCAGCTAATTTGGTTATCAAAGGCCAGCCATGTCTCTCACTGTCTATGGTGTGAGGCAAGTAAAAGAACCATTGCTGACTTTCGACAAGAGTAGCTGCAAAGCTGTCAGCGTGTTTCTAATCGGGAGTCAGAGTCCCCTGAGGCAGTTCATTCACGGTAATGTTCTGGCAACTCCTGCAGTGGCACTGGAACCCAGTGGTGCCGAGAGGAGGGAAGCACTTGCCCTTCCATTGGATCCTTCCAGTGGTGCCGAGAGGGGGGAACTTGCTGCTTGGGTAACAGCCTGTCCTCCATTACTCCCTACCCTGGCTCTGAGCACCAGAGAGTACCACCAGCTGGGATCCCAGCCAGAGCGCAGCCATAGTCCTTCGAGTCTGATGGAGGCCTACTACTACTACTACTAAATACTAATAAATGAGGGAATATTTGTTCACCATCCCAGAATTAAAAAACATTTTCCAAAATGGTTAATGCTTGAATTAAAATAAAATGAAAAACCTCCAGTCCTCAGCATCTCCTGTGTGCAGTGCCAAGGAAAGGTGCCATTGTAAGCCAAGTGTAACAAGCAAGTTGAGGTAACAGTGCAGCTGTCAGCAATAGGCTAAACAATGCAGGCTTTTCCATTTGTTTGTTTTTTTTCATATTTTTAATTTCCAGTTTGAACATAACAAAAAATATATGTTTTTTTTTTCACACTGCACGCAGTGGGATAGAATAACAATTGGACAGCTGTTCCACTCACTCGTGTTAGATATGACCCATATGACAACGCACATCTGACTCAAGGTCATGAACTAACGGTTAATTATTTACTTCACCTATCAGTTTCATATTTTTAATAGCCAATAGGCGTGTTACTTATCTTCCTCTGTTTTATTGTAACAAGGATTTATGATGTACTCACCAATAGCTACAAGGTTGTTTATGAAGGTGCAAATGATGAGCAGGTGAAGTTTCAGTCTATCTTGGCTCGGCCTTCTTCTGAACACTGCCTTAAAAGACAGTCTGACATACTTCAGAATAAACACTCCTGAGTCCTGGCCTTCATTTTCTGTAGAAACCATGCTTAAAGTGCAGTTGAGTGGCCTGGGGTCTCGTAGCCACAGCAGGATATAGAGTATGGCTAACACATGGCAGGCAATGTAGGTTTCAAAAGCTGCATCCAAGCCAATCTCTTGTTCCAGGAAGCCACCAATGAGAAAACCCACCGTGCCCCCTACAAAGATCATAGATTCGGCTATTGCCATACGCAGAGTTCGACTAGAACTGGATTCCATGGTAATGTCAGCTAAAAAACTGAAGGAGCTGAGGAAGATGGAAACATGGCCACCTGTTAGGCCAATGAAGGAAGCTGCCAGCAGACACCAATAGACACTCAGGTTCTTTACCATTACCATAGCCAACATCACCCCACCACTCATCAGTGAAAGGATAAAAGGCAGCACCATCACTGCCCTGCGGCCAGCCTGGTCAGACCAGGAGCCCAATGTTATAGCTGGGGGAATAGATACCAAACTTGTCATGACTGTGTAGAGCAGTATGATGAAGGAGGAACGTGACTCGACCTCTTCATCCTGTATATGCCCAGACTCACTGCATATGGATGTGTTCTTGTATAGTTCCTGGCATACCTATAGATATCGAGAAAACAAAGCAAGTGAGTATTTATTTTGTAAATGACTTGTTTTCACAATGGGCAGAACTTTCCACTCTTATTGGTTAGTTACTAACAACTAGTACAAATGTGAGTGTACCTGTACTGAGAGTTTATGCTGCTATGGGAATCTGTTTTTATAGAGAGTGGCATGGTGGCATAGGGATGAGCATGTCTGAACCACATCGAGAAGGTTCTAGGTTCCCTGACAAAGGCTTTTGTATGTGAAGTTTGCGTGTTGTCCATGTGCTTGCGTGGAGTTTCTCCAGGTACTCGCATTTGCTCCCACACAAAAAACTTGCATGTTGGAGCAAACTAACTGTTCCAAACTGCCCCTAGTTCTGTGTGTGGGCGCACCTGTGTATGTGTGTGTGTGTGTGTGTGTGTG
>CM045732.1:49563495-49763495 GCA_024760905.1 Plotosus lineatus | reverse complement strand
TGAAATTCCGTGATACAGTTAAAATTAAACAAATATTTGGTCTTTCAAGTTGGGTTTTTTTTTTGAGAAAGGAATAATAAGGAATGGATTTATTCTGTAGATACAATAGTTACAAGTGAAATGTTATTCCTTGCCCTTTAGCGATATGACTGGATTGCTGGAGAAAATTTAACACAACATTCAACACACCCATCTTATTGTAATGGCAGATTTTTGTTCTTAGTGATATGGTCGTCAAGTTGTTTTTACACCTACATCCCAAACACAAATAATCACCTGCATGAAGAAAGGATTAATTTGAAATCAGAAAACGGTTTGTAACAAATATTTTGAGGAATGAAGACATTGAAACCATTAAAATAGATAAGGAAAGGTATTTAAGAACAGATCAAGACAAATTACATAATTTTTCTTACATTACAAGTTGAAATGCTGTTATTAGTCAAACCATGTACATATATATATATATCGTTCAAGCCAGAATTTCCAAAAGCAATACTGCAATACTTCACATATCTTTCCTTCATCTCAACCTGATCAGCGAACGATGAAATTACTTAAGATAGAATACATTATCCAGTCCTTAACGCCCAAAGGATGAAATGTATGTATCTCATCATGTCCATGAGAATCTGAATATTTGAAGAAATTTAGAAACAGTAGCACTGAGGAAAAGACAGGAGGCAGAGCTGGAGGTAGCAGAGATGAAAATGTTGAGGTTCTCTATGGTAGTAATGAGAGGTCATCAGAGGGACAGCACATGTAAGGGGGCAGTGGTGGTCTAGTGGATAGGGCGCAGGATCGCTTATCCTAAGGTTGGGGATTCGAGTCCCCACAAGGTTGTCTCTGTCCCCCCAGTGCAGCTAACTGGGTTATCAAAGGTGGGCCATGTCTCTCACTGTCTATGGTGAGAGGTTCATGTAAAAGAACCATTGCTGACTTTCGTAAAGAGTAGCTGCAAAGCCGTCAGCGTGTTTCTGTCCCTTGCTAAAGGGTTGTGACAGGAAGGGCATCCGACGTAAAAACCCATGCCAAATCAAATGTTCGAATCAGATGATTCGCTGTGGCGACTCTCAAGAACGGGAAAAAGCCGAAAGCCAAAAAGAAAGAAAGAAAGAAAGCACATGTAACAGGTTTTGCAGAGAAAGTCAGAGAGGCTAGATTGAGATGGTTTGGACATGTACAGAGGAGGGATAGTGAGTATATTGGTAGTAGGATGCTGAGGTTGGAATTACCAGGCAGAAGGCCTAAAGGAAGACCAAAGAGAAGCTTTATGGATATATATGGTGAACGAGGACATGAAGGTAGTTGGCGTAAGAGAAGATGCGGAGGACAGGGTGAGATGGAGGCAGATGATTCACTGTGGCGACCCATGAAGGGAACAGCTGAAAGGAAAAGAAGAAGAAAAAGAAGACTCGTGCTATATGGTAATGTCACAGTGCTATTTATCTTCTCGGGCACTGTTTGTCCACCAGCTGCAAAACGGTCCCAAAACATCAATGATCCAGTACTATATAGTACAGGCACTGTCAAGTACCTTCTTTTGTATACTTGCCCCCATTTACCCTATTTATACCAGTTTTGTGCACACTATATACAAAAGAGCGGTGCCAACAAAATGTCAGTGATGAAGGTTGGGTGATGTTATGGGGTTCTCTCAGAAAATGATTGGTTTGTGGATTATTACCTGACTTATCAATTCTTCTCTTGGTTGTCCATCGGATCCGATGATGACGTTTGCATTTTTATGAGATGAGATGCAAAACGAACCTGTGCGTGAAGGCTTTATAGTGAGAAGAACGTTGCACAGGGGCAATCCCACTCTTTCGGCCTGGGGAGTCTTCATCCAGTGGCACGGGGAACCGTTACAATGAGAGACTGCCAGGCTGCAGTGGATGACCAGGACTTCTATCGGTGCCATGTCCAGTTCTAGGCCCTCCACGACGCTTTCTGCCACCGCCTTCACAACCGTTGGATCTCAGGTGATGATCTCTTCCGATTGTTCTGCCGGGAGTCAGTCTTCGCATGCAGTAGGGCTGGCACAACCCAAACCTAACTCACTGAGGGTTTAAGACCCATCAGCTACCTTCACCTGGTTCAGCCGACTCGCCAAAGCCATTGTCTGGGGGGTGGCCGCTGTTGGATGCGACAGCTTCGAGGAGCCACAGGTGAAAGCTGAGTGCCAGGTGAGGACCGGTGACAGGACCAGGGGCTGCCCTGAGAAGGGCATGGTGTGTCCCCTGCCAAAAGGAACAACCTCTCCCTGACACCCTGAACCCCCCGACTTATCAATTACATTAGAGTTTTTTGTGCTGAAATCTCTTATTATTTCTTCGTGGTGAAGTTTAAAAAGAGAATTTTACATGAGCACAGCCTCACATTTATCTCCATATTAGTAGACGAAATGGACACATTTCAGCTGTTGGAAACCAAGACCAATTCAATACATTTTTAAAATTATAACCACTGGGCCTCATTTATCATATGGATTTATTCATAAATTACTCATATATGTATTTAAACAAGAAAGTTGGTATGAAAGAAATTATAATTCCCATAATTTAAAAAAATGCAAATGGAAAAACTTCACATAATATAATTTATGATGAGTAACTGCACTTTTGTAGCGGAGTCCATTAGCAGAGCCACATGGACATGGAGCATATCTTCGATGATGTCATGTCTGTATGAAGAGTGTGTGGCTGGCTGGCCTGGGATCAGAGAGGATCCTCCGGGCATTTCAGACCTGGCGATATGTTGTGGTGACCTGACCATCCCCTGTAGAGCTTTGCAGTCCTGGAACATTACGACTGCACTACCAGGTCATGATGCAGCCAGACAGAATACTCTCGATGGTACATCAGTAGAAGTTGTTGAGTGTTCTGGCATCCATGCCAAAACTCCTCAACCGGTGTAGAAAGAAGAGCGTTGAAGAGCTGTCTTGGTGCTTTGTCCTTGTGTCGTTACATAACGCTGCCAATTTGCGCCACAATAAATATGGTGATTCCTCGCACTACCTCACCAACCATACACCAACATGCTGCCCAAGGTAAAAGCAAATTAGTATCTATGTTTTCTATCGCTTGTCTTTAGAAATACATATCATTGATAGTGAATGAGATTCAGTACATGTGCCTGATTTAGATATATATACACACACACACACACACACACACACACACACACACACACACACACACACACACACACACACACACACACACACACACACACACACACACACACACACACACACACACACACACAGTGATCCCTCCTTACTTTGTGCTTCAGTTTCTGCGGCTTCAGTGCATTGCGGATTTTTCAAAGACTGTACTGTATTCATCGAAAAATAAGGAAAATAAGGGAAAATAGGGAAAAAGTTAAAGAAAATGCCACAAAGCAAGACCAAATATGGAACTCCCCCAAACAAACAAAAACAAAAAACAACCCATCAAAACTACTTACATTTTTATGTGAGTGTCTGTATGTGTGTGTATTTATATTTTATTTACATCTTATGCATTATTTTTTGAATGTTTAATTGTTATTATAAGCATTTATAGAATTGAATATGTATGTATTGATATTATATATACATATACATGTACGTATACATCAGTCGGGGGGGGTCCTCCAACTTCGTGGAAATCGGTGGTCACGGGGGTGGGCTCAGTCTACATTAATCACGGAAATTGAGGGATCACTATAAATATAATATAATATATATATATATATATATATATATATATATATATATATATATATATATTGTGATTCGCATATTTTATTTGGTATTTGTTTTACGCTGGATGCCCTTCCTGACACAACCCTCTGCATTTATCCAGGCTTTGGACCATTTAGAAATGGTGGCCCTGGGGAAAAGACAGGAGGCAGAGCTGGAGGTAGCAGAGATGAAAATGTTGAGGTTCTCTTTGGGAGTAACGAGGATGGATAAGATCAGGAATGAGTACATCAGAGGGACAGCACATGTTAGAGGTTTTGGAGACAAAATCAGAGAGGCTAGATTGAGATGGTTTGGACATGTACAGAGGAGGGATAGTGAATATATTGGTAGTAGGATGCTGAGGTTGGAACTACCAGGCAGAAGGCCTAGAGGAAGACCAAAGAGACGATTCATGGATGTGGTGAAGGAGGACATGAAGGTCGTTGGTGTAAGAGAAAAAGATGCAGAGGATAGGGTGAGATGGAGGCAGATGATTCGCTGTGGCGACCCCTGAAGGGAAAAGCCGAAAGGAAAAGAAGAAGAAATATATATATATATATATATATATATATATATATATATATATATATATATATATATATATATAAAAACAAAAATAAAAGGACAGGACAAAGACTTTCTATTGAAACTCCATTTATCACTACAGATCTGCTTCGAGGGGTGGTGAAACCATCCTCTCTCTTCAGGTGATTATAGAAGAATATATAGAAGAATATATATATATATATATATATATATATATATATATATATATATATATATATATGATTTTCTGAGTAGATCCTTCCATAGGAGAGTGCTCAATACGTTTTGGTAGAGCAAATAACAATAAAAATAAAAGGACAGGACAAAGACTTTCTATTGAAACTTCATTTAATGAAACTCCATCTGTAGTGATAAATGGAGTTTTAATAGAAAGTCTTTGTCCTGTCCTTTTATTTTTATTATATATAATAATAACACCTCATAGCAAGAGGTTTCCAGTTTTGGTTCCCAGGCTCGGGCCTTTATGTGTGGAAGTTTGCATGCTCTCCCTGTGCTTGGATGGACTTCCGCCAGGTGGTCATTTTTCCTCTCAAAGTTCAAAACTGTACGCAGTAGTCTGATTGGTGTTTCCAAACACCCCTAGTTGTGAGAGTGCATGTAAAAAGTTGTAGGTTGTCCCTGCAATGGTCTTGTGAGCTTAATTGTGATGGGTGCCAGCTTCCCTGTAACCATAATTAGAATTAAGCAGCTTAGAAAATTAACGAATGATGAATATATCAATGTACGTAAACAGTGAGCTCTCTCTCTCTCTCTCTCTCTCTCATGGAGCAGTGGGAAGCCCCAATTGCAACCTATTTTTCCTGTTGGTTCAGGAATCAAATCAGTTACCTTTCAGTCCCAAACCAGCTTCTCTAACCTTTAGGCCATAGATGCCCTCAAATGACATGTGTCATTTCTCACTCTGGTATGTTTTTGTAAGTCATTTTGGCGTCTGCTTACTGCTGTAAATGTAAATATAAATGTATGTGGTCATCCTGAAGCATTTGTCAGATTG
Source organism: Plotosus lineatus (assembly GCA_024760905.1). Taxonomy (NCBI): domain Eukaryota; kingdom Metazoa; phylum Chordata; class Actinopteri; order Siluriformes; family Plotosidae; genus Plotosus; species Plotosus lineatus. The sequence goes on along the minus strand of CM045732.1, from coordinate 49,758,207 downwards.
GCCCCATGATTTCCACTCTCTATATGACTGGAAAGCTAAAACAGAGAGTAATTCATCAGACGGCATTATCCATATCTATCCTGGAACCAGTTCAGAGGGTGAGCCAAAGTTATAACTCCATAATGCTTCTGTCACAGCTTCATTAATACCAGACTTACTCGACTACACTTCCTATCATGGACGTCATTGTTCCTAGTCATCTGATTACTGTTTCAAATCACATGACCACCAGCACACCTGTCAACACTGACAATATGAAAGTGGAGTCATTGCTACCAGATATTATCGAGCCTTTTGGCATCTGCGTTTGTCCGTTTTGTTTATGATCACCTGCCTGTATCTCATGTCATTGCTATGTATGTTTGTATTGCGTCACATTTACAAGTTTGAACTGGCCTTGATCTTTATCTGCCTGATCTTCATCTAAGTGTTTAACATCTGCAATCTGCATCCATTCAACTCTTTCCTGTATAGCGTCGTGGCTGCTGCGGTTAACATAAACTGTATTTTTCATGTAATTTGTGGACTGTCCATGCAAATAGCTGCATAGGTTGTTAGGGGTTTGATTGTTTACTTTGTTTTTGTAAAAATCTTTGATTTGCCTGTTTTTGGGCCTCTGTATGTTCTGTTATTGGACTGATTAAGTGCTTTATGTTATCCTGTATTACTGTATTGTTTGCATGGTTACTTATAGGGTTGCTGCTGCCATGATGATGTTCTCCTTTTATCTGAGTAGATGGTGGAGCGCAGCAGATTAAATTTAATTCAGTTTCTTTGTGCATGTTTTTATGCGGCCGAAGAGTCCATTTTTGGATGTGCAAAATTGCAGGAAAAGCAGAAGTAATGTGTGGAAGTGTGCTCAGCTGGTACGTATTTTTCTTTTTGTGAGTTTTTCTTCAGGATGACAAACATTCTCTGTGATGGGCAGATTTTCCTCTTCTTATTGTGTGACACCACATTGATTTGTCACCAGCAAGAGTTTCCCAGCTTCCTTGGTTTTCCCATAACCATAACAGATTGTCAAAAATAATTATTTATTTGTCCTGAAGGTACGTCCTGGTCTCTTCACTTTGCTTTTCAGCAGGACACCATGACACCACGTTTCTTTCACTACAAGTTTTTTTTTTAATGTTGCACTTTTTGCTCTTATTTCTCTAACTGTTATAAACTGTGTCTGACCAAAATATATAACTAAAAATCTTCGATTTTAAGGAGTACATAACCAAGGATACCAATGAAAATTAACCAATTATGTTTCATGCATCCATTTTCTGTAACCACTTAATCCTAATTAGGGTCATGGGGAGGCTGTTGCCCATCCCAGCCGACTCCGGGCAGAGTGCACCCTGGACGACTCACCAAGCCATCGCACGGCAGAAACACGCCTACGACTTGGCAGCTACTCTTGTTGAAAGCCAGCAATGTTTTTTTTACATGAACCTCACACCACCGACTGTGAAAGACATGGCCAGCCTTTCATAACCCAATTAGCTGCACTGGAGGGGGGGGGGGGGGGCAGTGACAACCTGTGGAGAGTGGGACTTGAACCCCCAATCTTAGGATCAGTGCTCCAGCACCTTTACCACCAGGCCACCACCGCCCCAGTCACATATTCAAGACTATCAAGTTCCGTTAAGAAAATAAATGTAACTGGGAAATAGCTTTCCTTGGAGACTACTATGACTGATTTATTCTCTTATTTACTCAGAATAACTCTCCAGAGACTTGTTTGTGTGCTACACTTTGACTGGTATGACTCACTGACTACTATGTATTGTGTTCATCATAAAGCCCATGACAGACGGACTCTCTGCTGTGGAACGACTGTCTTAGTTGAATTAGTTGCGTAAGTCACTCAGCAAGCCATTCAGAGCCTTTTAGTTAGGTGTCATTAACTCTAATGCATCACCTTTCAAATATGTTTATCAGCCTCAAGGTCAATGTGCCATTAGCCTCAAACACTTGCATGATCATTAGCCGCATAAGGGTTATGTGGTGTAAAATTACAATAAAAAATAATTAAAGTAAGGCAAGGGTTCAAGCAGCACCAATACCCATCCTATACACAGTCATATCAAAACTCTGAGTTCCAGGTTCAAGGTACAGGTTTAAAATAAAAGCAATATCAGTTCAATGAAGAACACATACTGTACACAGTGTTAGATTTCATTTATAAAGTAAAAGGATATACAGGGATCCCTCACTTAACACGGTTAATTGGGACCGAGAACCCCCCTGCGACCACCGAATTTCGCAAAGTAGGATCAATTCCACCTGACTGACGTATACGTACATGTATATGTGTATATAATATCAATAAATACATATCTAATGCTATAAATGCTTATGATAACATTTAAACATTCAAAAATAATGTATAAGATGTAATTAAAATATAAATGCACACACATACAGATACTCACATAAAAATGTAAGTAGTTTTGATGGGTTGTTTTTTTGTTTTTGTTTGTTTGGGGAGTTGCATATTTGGACTTGCTTTGTGGCATTTTCTTGAACTTTTTCCCTATTTTCCCTTAATTTCCTTATTTTTCGATGAATACAGTACAGTATTTGAAAAACCCGCAATGCATTGAGGCTGCAGAAACTGAAGCACAAAGTATGGAGGGATTTCTGTGTGTGTGTGTGTGTGTGTGTGTGTGTATACTAGTGTGTGTGTGTATATATATATATATATATATATATATATATATATATATATATATATATATATATATACACATATATAAATATAATATTATTATTATAATATATATCAGAGGGACAGCACATGTTAGATGTTTTGGAGACAAAGTCAGAGAGGCTAGATTGAGATGGTTTGGACATGTACAGAGGAGGGATAGTGAGTATATTGGTCGTAGGATGCTGAGGTTGGAACTACCAGGCAAAAGGCCCAGAGGAAGACCAAAGAGAAGATTTATGGATGCGGTGAAGGCGGACATGAAGGTCGTTGGAGTAAGAGTAGAAGATGCAGAGGATAGGGAGAGATGGAGGCAGATCATTTGCTGTGGCGACCCCTGAAGGGAACAGCCGAAAGGAAAAGAAGAAAAAAGAAGAAGATATAAAATTATATAATGTATATAATATATAATATAATATTGTTATAAGAATTATTAATATTATTATATTAAATTATAAGAAGAAGAAGATATATATATATATATATATATATATATCACACACACACACACACACACACACACACACACATAAAGACAGAAGTCACATTGAAAAGAAAAATGTTGTCACACTCTACTATCTTGTTGGACTGCCTTCAACATTGCTGACAACATTCATTTGTTTCGATAAACTTTTGCATTGTCACAATATTTATGTCTACAGTTGTAATATTAAGATATTAATCAATCTTGTGTTGAGAATGGGAGAGTCAAATTTCTACATAGAGTCTTTTCCAGCATCCTCTAAACACTTTCACTGGGGTTAAAATTGGGACTCTGTAGTGTCAATTCAACTGTGAAAATGATTCCTCATGCTCCCTGAAACCCTCTTGCACAATTTCAGTCTAAAGTTTGTTTTGGATAGACAGCTGGGTCACAATGTCTCTAAAATGATAGATTTTCTTTGATGTTTCTGGTCTGCATGGGAAGGATCTACCAAAATTGGTCCAAGGAAGCAAAACAGCTGTACCAGTGGCAGCGTTAGCAGAATGCAAGGTTCACGGATGAATGTGGATCGTAAAGGCTGATCCGTGTTTTCTGATTAAATCGAAGAGCTACTGTTGCTAAAATTGCTGAAAAGCATTAGTACTGTATTGGAGAGAGCACACAGGAAACAGAAAATCGCAGTGTGTTGTGTATGGGGATGTATAGATCATTGTAGCCATTTCCATTTCCAAAAACGCTTTCAATGGGCACTTAAACATCAGAGCTGGACCATGGAGCAATGGGAGAAGGTGGCCTGGTCCAATGAATCACATTGTCTTTTACATAATATGGATGGTGTGTGTGTTTCTTACCCGGGGAAGGCATGGCACCAGGATCACTATGTAAAGGGAGACAGCAGAGGCACTATGATACTTGGGCAATACTGTATTCTGGTAAAAAAAAAAAAATTTGGCTGCTGTCATTCATGTGGCTGTAACATAGACACATACCATCGATGTGAGCATTGTTGCTGACCAAGTACCCTCTTTCACAGAAACAGTATTATCTAATGGCAGTGGGCTCTTTCTGCAGGATAATATCCTCACACACTACACAAATGGTCCAAGACTGATTAGAGGAACACAACAGTGTGTTCGAAGTGTTTATTTGATTTATTCTCCGTTTTCCACCAATTGAGCATCCTTGAGATGTGCTGGACAAATAAGTCCAGATCCATTGAAGCCTCTGTTCACAACATGTTGGATTTAAACAATCCGTTTCTGATGGCTTGGTGCCAGATACCACAGCATACCTTCAGAGGTTAACTGACCTCAAAAGGTCAGAAGTGTTTTCACAGCACATTGGAGATTTACTCAATACTAGGCTGGTGGTCACAAAATCAGGGCTGATCACTCACTCTCTCACTCTCTCACTCACTCACTCACTCACTCACTTATTCAGTCCCTAACTCAATCACTCACTCACTCACTCACTCACTCACTCACACACTTATTCAGTCCCTAACTCACTCACTCACTCACTCACTCACTCACTCACTCACTCACTTATTCAGTCCCTAACTCAATCACTCACTCACTCACTCACTCACTCACACACTTATTCAGTCCCTAACTCACTGACTGACTCACTCACTCACTCACTCACTCACTCACTCACTCACTCACTCACTCACTCAGTCCCTAACTCACTCACTCACTCACTCACTCATTCAGTCCCTAACTCAATCACTCACTCACTTACTCACTCACTCATTCAGTCCCTAACTCAATCACTCACTCACTCACTCACTCACTCACTCACTCACTCACACACTTATTCAGTCCCTAACTCACTCACTCACTCACTCACACACTTATTCAGTCCCTAACTCACTCACTCACTCACTCACACACTTATTCAGTCCCTAACTCACTCACTCACTCACTCACACACTTATTCAGTCCCTAACTCAATAACTCACTCACTGACTCACTCACTCACTCACTTATTCAGTCCTAACTCACTCACTCACTCACTCACTCACTTATTCAGTCCCTCACTCAATCACTCACTCACTCACTCACTCACACACTTATTCAGTCCCTAACTCACTGACTGACTCACTCACTCACTCACTCACTCACTCACTCAGTCCCTAACTCAATCACTCACTCACTCACTCACTCACACACTTATTCAGTCCCTAACTCACTGACTGACTCACTCACTCACTCACTCACTCACTCACTCACTCACTCACTCACTCACTCAGTCCCTAACTCAATCACTCACTCACTCACTCACTCACTCACTCACACACTTATTCAGTCCCTAACTCAATAACTCACTCACTGACTCACTCACTCACTCACTTATTCAGTCCTAACTCACTCACTCACTCACTCACTCACTTATTCAGTCCCTCACTCAATCACTCACTCACTCACTCACTCACACACTTATTCAGTCCCTAACTCACTGACTGACTCACTCACTCACTCACTCACTCACTCACTCAGTCCCTAACTCAATCACTCACTCACTCACTCACTCACACACTTATTCAGTCCCTAACTCACTGACTGACTCACTCACTCACTCACTCACTCACACACTTATTCAGTCCCTAACTCACTCACTCACTCACTCACTCACTCACTCACTTATTCAGTCCCTAACTCAATCACTCACTCACTCACTCACTCATTCACACACTTATTCAGTCCCTAATTCACTCACTCACTCACTCACTCACTCACTCACTTATTCAGTTCCTAACTCAATCACTCACTCACTTACTCACTCACTCATTCAGTCCCTAACTCAATCACTCACTCACTCACTCACTCACTCACTCACTCACACACTTATTCAGTCCCTAACTCACTCACTCACTCACTCACTCACTCACTCACTCACTCACACACTTATTCAGTCCCTAACTCAATAACTCACTCACTGACTCACTCACTCACTCACTTATTCAGTCCTAACTCACTCACTCACTCACTCACTCACTCACTTATTCAGTCCCTCACTCAATCACTCACTCATTCACTCAAGTCACTCACTCACTCACTCACTCTCTCTCTCATTCTCTCTCTCTCTCTCTCTCTCTCTCTCTCTCTCTCTCTCTCTCTCTCTCTCTCTCTCACTCACTCATTTTCCAAACTGTTTAATCTTGTTAGGGTTGTGGGGAGGCAAAGTCCATCTCAGGCAACACTAGGTGAAGTCAGGATACACCCTGAATAGCTTATCAGACCATCTTGGGGCCAGCACATATAGCCTTTCACATTCAAACTCACACTCATATCAAGGAGAAATTGAAGGAACAGCACAATAGTCTACTGTGCATGTCTTTGGACTGTAGGAAGAAACCAGAGTACCCAGAGGAAACTCATGCAAGCAGGGGCAGGTCATGAAAACTTCACACCTGAAAAAAAGCCTGATCCCAGAACTTGTACTCAAGAACTTCTTGTTATGAGGCACATGTGCTCTCAAGAACACCTCCATGCTCTCTCTCTCTCTCTCTCTCTCTCTCTCTCAAACACACACACACACACACACACACACACACACACACACACACACACACACACACTCACCTACTCTCTCTCACTCTCTCTCTTGCTCTCTCTCTCTCTTGCTCTCTCATTCAAACACTCTCTCTCTCTCTCTCTCTCTCTCTCTCTCTCTCTCTCTCTCTCTCACACACACACACACACTCTCTCGCTCATGTATCTGTACTGTGTACAGTATTATATTTACCTTATAAGCCCATAAAAATAAATTCTTTTATTTTAAATGCTGTATTATGATTAAATTAAATAATTGAAGCATCATTGGATCCTACAGACATTTGCATGAGAGCAATTCAAATCAATTCCTCAGTCGAGCATATTTTTGTTTTATATCCAAAAGCTGTTCACCACAGAAGAGCAGCAAAGTGGTTCATACAGACTTTGCAATTAGTCTCGTATTATTACATTAATTTCCCAGCACTTACTGTTAAACTGTGCATAAATGTAGACTGATAACATATCATTCTCTGCTCAATGCATCAAAGACTTTTAATACTTTTATTACAGCTATCGGATAATGTCTGCTTTATTACCTAGCCAAATGTGATTACTTCCAAAAATCATCTTTGTTGCTTTGTTTAAAGCTTGAGTGTGCAGTTGCTGATAAAATCTAGAAGGAGAGTGTGGGTGGGGATGGGGGCATCAGTAATTTGTAACAATAATGATTTTAAAATTAAATTAATCTTCTTTTTTCTTTTAAATTTATTCTCATTGACATTTTTACTCAGTCAATGAAACCTCTAAAGTAATGCATTATTTGATAATGATGTAGGATGAGACCTCTGACCATATGTATAATGCAGAATATATTCATGAACCCAGAACAAATATGCTGCAAGGTCAGACATGCTGTAGTAACTTAGTGTTCATTCCCCACACGTGCCCAACGTTCTTTCAGGGTCCACATCTCTTGCATCAAGCATGACCCACAACCTCATCACATCATACACTGCTTATCAAATTGCAGGCTTATCAAAATAGTCTATAAGGGTTGACAGCGACCGAGGCAGAGAGAATAAACTTCCACATGCATTAACCTATAACACTTTAAGGGACATTTTAGGTTGAACATGATACGCATGTATTTATTTGTCTCAAGGATATCTGTCGCCAACACTCAGACTGGTAATGGAGAAAAATAAAAATGGGGTCAGGTGGCACGGCGGCGTAGTGGGTTCGATTTCCAGCCTGGGTGTTTCTCTGCAGAGTTTTGCATGTTCTTTTCGTGCTTGCGTGGGTTTCCTCCCAAGGTCCAAAAACATGCACAGTAGGCTGGCTAACTGGCTGTTCCGAATCTCCCCTAGGTGTGAGGGTGAGTGTGGATGGTTGTGTGAGTGTTGGCCCTGCAACGGTCTGATGAGCTGTCCAGGGTGTACCCTGCCCTCGCCCGGAGTCAGCTGAGATGGGTGCCAGCCTCCCCATGACCTTAATTAGGATTAAGTGGTTCAGAAAATGAATGCATGTAAAATGGAGTCTCTAGTTTGCATGCACTCACTTTCTACACCAATACACATATATGCCTACATAGGCACAAATACACACACATAAAAAATATATAATACATGCAAACACACACACACACACACACACACACACACACACTCACACACACACACACACACACACAGAGGCCTTTTCTCCTCATCAGCATTTTAATTAGTGTGTGTGCATGGGTGTGTGTGTCAGGGGAACTGTGTCTGAGAGGTAACAGAGCTGTTCAAACCCATGCTGAGCCTGACCAGGCGCATATGAAGGTCAGGTCCCTAGTCCTGCAGGAATATCAGTCAGTCGCTCAGCTTCCCATTCCTAATAATACTCAGCAAACACACACATTCAGCACCACAGAAACAAGCCAGTGGAATGGAAATGTTTGCTTTTATGCTCAAGTTTATTTTTGCACTCAAAATTAGCATATCAGGGCAGTGGTGGCCTGGTGGCAAAGGTGCTGGATCACTGATCCCAAGGATAGGGGTTCAAGCCCCACTCTCAATGGGTTGTCCCTGTCCACACAGTCTAGCTAACTGGGTGGGCCATGTCTCTCACTGTCTATGGTGTGAGGTTCGTGTAAAAGAACCATTGCTGACTTTTGAAAAGAGTAGCTGCATAGCCGTCAGTGTAATTTCTGCCCTGCGATGGCCTGGTGAGCCATCCAGGGTGTACTCCGCCCTCACCCTGAGTCGGCTGAGATAGGAGCCAGCCTCCCTACGACCATAATTAGGATTAAGCGGTTGCAGAAAATGAATGAATGACTTATCATATAAAATAATAATACCATACACTGTATTGAGATATGTAGTGCATGTATATTCCATCTATAAAGAAAATAAAAAAAATTAAAAACATGCTTGTCAAATTAAAGTTTATTTGCTGAATCTGATAAAAAGGAAAAAAATTCAGATGAACTGCTCAATATGACATCAGGTGCACATGACTAAGAACACTCCTTGTGAATATAACTAAAGTCTGTTTTTTTTTTTTTTTTCAAACGCTTTACATTTCATTGCAGCTTTGAAGTCAGAGTACCCAGTCATCTGGTACTCATACCCAGGTGCTGTTTAAAAAAAATTATATATCCATAGCACACACATCTACCTATTGTGACAACCGAGGATATTACGCTGTTTTTTTCAGTCGAAGGCTATGATGAACACCATTCACGGAGAGCTGTGTGAGAACAGGCCAAAGTCAGGGTAGCTATTTCAGAGCATGAGGAGAAGCAGGGAGGACAGATGGGGTGAAGACGAATGAGAAATAAATGACTGTGAGCAAATGACGGTTTAAACAGTGACATGGGGTAGATGCATGTGGAAATGCCTACTCCATCTGGCTAACGGGCGCTAAAAGAATACTGATTGTTTAGCGCTGTCACTTCAACATCCTCTGTGTCGCGCATGAAATGCAGAATATCTGGGTTCAGCCATGCTAACCTGCGTGCTTCTGTTTGTGCATTGCAAATAATAATGATGTAGGCAAATCCCCAGTGTTTGCAAGTGGTCGCGGATAGAGGCTAAAATCAACAGACCAATTCTGACGATGCGCACAGTGGTTGTCATGGCAACTGGACGTTGTGATTATAGATGATGAAGGTCACAAGATCATGCACCACCTATATTCCAAGAAATATGTTCTATTCTCTTACAATATGATTTTTTTTTTTTTTTTTGGGGGGGGGGGGGTATCACGTTGCAGAAGGATAAAATAAAAGGAAGATCTTTAATTAAAAGAAACACCTGATGATCCGCAAATTCTATTAAATTTGCAAGACATCTGGCAGAATGAAGCAGCAACCAATGATGTTAGAGCAGTATTCTTGAGTGGTCTCTCGTTCATTTCTTTTTGTTTGCTGCAGAGCTTGATGGCACTTTGTGTGTGAAGGTGAAAAAAACGACAAAAGAAAAAGCAATAATAAAGGCTGCTCACTGGAGCTTGCTATGAAATCTCCAAACACACTAGCAGATTATGGGTATGAGCCTGGCTGCCAATGTTCATTAAGTGTTGGGAGAAGGATAAGCCCTTGTGATTTCTCTAATGGTGACTCACCGTGCCCTGTTCTGCCTGTCCTCTACATGGCACTTAAGCAAAGCAAGCTGCCTTTATTTTTTTATGTTCTTAGTGGCAGGAACTCTTTTCTCAAATCATTGACATTGAAGAATCCAACATGTTTTATTTGGGTCTTAATCTGAGCTTCTTTCCAAATGTATTGCTTGGGTTTGAGTTACTGAAGGCAATAGCAATATTATTTACATCACTTTCATCCTCATCAAACCATTCGCAGCAATATGGCCCTTTTGAACTATGTATAGTATCATCCTGGAAAAGACCACTCTCATCAATAATCAGTGGAATCAAGCTCTTTGCATAAAAATATATTGCCCATGTACTAATACAGAAAATCTGTTACCAGAGGTAAAATTTTATATATATATATAATATATATACACTAGTATATCTTCAGACAAAACTAGAAAAAGAATGGACTGCAGGAGATGCTAAAGATAACCTGAATGAAGCCATAGGTCTACTGCAGAGGAGTAAGAACCTGATGCTATCGGTGGTGAGACCACTGTGCATTGTTTTCTTGTCCTCCTCAGCTGAAGGCACTTTTAAACTTCATTCCTTCATTTATTAATCTGCCTCTTAATCCCATTAGGGTCACAGGGAGGCGTGAGCCTATCTCAGCAGACATTGGGCAAAGGCAAAGCACACCCTGAACACCTCACCCGACCATCGCAGGACCAAGACATACAACCATCCACCCTCACATCTCGGTTCAATATGAAACAGTCAATTAGCCTTGTATGTGTATCTTTTTGAACTGTGGAAGAAAACCAAAGTACTCCGAGGAAACCCATGCCGGCATACAGAAACGGCCTTGTGGAGGCCAGAATTGAACCAAGGAAAGAAAAGTGAGACCAACGTACCAAGCTCGAGGCCACTGTGCCATCACATTTTCACTTCAGCTGCTTATAAATACCAATTTAGACCATTAATGATCATGAACAATGCACAATTCAGTGTTGGAGCTGGATTTACTACTGAGCCAGGGCATTTTGGCTTAGAAGTCTGAAACGTACAATACAAAAACAACAGCAGATCTGTGTGTGTCTGATGGTGCGACCTTTGAGTGCACTTTTGGATCAAGGTGTGTTCAGCAGTGAGGAGGTTAGTCTACTCACTGTCTTTCCCTTGGACTTTCTGCTTTGAATGAACCTTATTCAGGCTTGAATTCACCCCCCCCCCTCCACACACACACACACACACACACACACACACACACACACACACACACACACACTTCTTTTTCCATTTAATCTATCAGAGCGAGGGGAAAGCGAAAGTGAACTCCTTTTACTGTGTCCTGAGACTATTGCTGCATCTCTTACTTATTCACTTTACTCGCCTGTGTTTTCTTCCTTTATCTCTTTTCCTGTGTCATGATCATTGACTGTTTTTCACTCTTTATGCCTCCATTTTTGTTTCTTTCTCTCTGTCTGTCTCTGTTCATAGCAAGAGCAGGAATAGTTTTGTTGGTCAGGTTTGCTATGGCATGCACTTCTTTATATGGAAAAAAACCCCGTAATTTTCCCAAACACAGTAAAGAGACAAGACTTTTGAGCCAGCCCCCTTATCCTCACTCCCAGTTCTCACAAGCTAGTGCTACTGGAAACGCTGCTGGCTCACTGCTCACTGACATTCCATACATTCTTTTGTCATGTGCTCATGAAAAAGAATAACATAAAAAAGAAAGAGGGCAAGAAAGAAGAGAGAGAAAATTACAATTAGTTGTGCATCTGGAAAAAAAGTATTTTTGAGTAGCTGGGGCATTTCGAGGAGTATAGTGTAGCACAGATGCTAACAATCATCATTATGTATCATTATGATTATACGGACAAGTTTACTTACCTGGTAGATAATGTGAAATGCATGCAATAATCTTATGTGACCTTTTATCTAGGTAAAGCATTACTCAAAAATTAATGATGATTAAATATGTATTTGCCCTCAAGCTAACCTGGAAAGCTGAGCCCTCCAAACCCAGCAAACGAAAATGTATTACTAAATAGTTTCGTGCATTAAAATCCTGGAATGTAAACATTGACATGAAACCCTGCACCTGGTTATTTAACATATGATGCATAATCCACTGCTATTTCATGCACATTTACAAATATAGTGTAACGATTACGCAGAAAGGTTAAAAAAATCATTTGAATGCTTGACAGACCAACTCAAGGAAGAACGTTCCTTTTCTTAATATCGAGCTCTTGCAGTATTAACTGAATTATAGGCCGAAGCCGTTGGCAGTCACACTGCGATGACTGGAGAGCAGTTGAGGGTTAGGCGCCTTGCTCAAGGGCACATCATCTGTGAAGTTCGAAGAAGGGGAAAGGCTACTCACTTCCAAACTACACACTTTTAGAAATTAAACCAGATAATTAAACCTAATTAAACCTAATTTAGCTAATTGAACCAGCTACCTTTTGGTCCCAAACCCGCCTCTCTAACTGTTAGGCCATAGCAGCCCCTCAGTTTGTTTCCACAGGATTGTTTCACATTCATGGCATGAACTCCCTAGTCTTCATTTTGAAAGAGACATGTATGTGTCACATGACCTAACGAACTGACTAAGCTATCATGTTACAGGAACAGAAACTTTTTTTGTGTGGGAAGAAGAACTAAACTGTTCCAAATAAATGTGTTTATGTGAGTTATAATTTTCAAAGCACAGTTCTACATTATAAAAATCATGCCACTTGCATTCCAGTGCAGAAATTGAAAAAATTCAGTCCCTCACTACTTCATGCTTCAGGTTCTGCGGCTTCAGTGCATCGTGTTTTTAAAAAAAAAAAAAAAAAAAAAAAAAAAAATATATATATATATATATATATATATATATATATATATATATATATATATATATATATATATATATATATATATATATATATATATATATATATATATATATATATATTGATCAAATTAAAAAAATAAGGATATTAAGGAAGCATAGGGAGAAAAGTTAAGGAAAATTCTGCAAAACAAGGCCAATTATGCAAAAGAAAGAAAAAAACCTCGAAACAAGCAAAAAAAAAAACAACAACCCAAAACCCCCCAACAAAACTATTTACATTTTTATGTGAGGTGCGCATCTGTGTGTGCGTGTTCGTGCATCTGTATGTGTGTATTTATATTTTATTTACATGTGATGCTTTGTTTTTTTAGTGTTTAATTGTTATTATAAGCTTTTATATCGTTGAATATGTTTTTGTTGATATTATATACACTTATGCATGTATGTATATGTCAGTCAAGGGGTCGAGCCTACTTTGCAGAATTCGGCAGTCGTGGGGAGATCTCGGTCCCAATTAACCGCGGAAAGTGAGGGATCCCTGTATATAGAATTACTGACATGCTTGGGATAGTTTGAGGAGGGCAGATGAGTGTTTATTTTGTTGTAATAAAGCATCAAGTTCATGATGCAAGAGATCCAAATTAATTTTTTAGGTGATTCATTAGCCTTTAAGAAAAAAAGCAGACATTCAATCACACAAATGAAATTGTCCCGAGAGAAAAATTTCAGACCCTGTCTACCAGTTTTGAATTGGCTTATCTAGTGCCGTTCCACTCTGATTGGTGTATCATCACACATGTCTCAACTTAACCTTGTTCTAATTGGTTGCTTATAGCACCATGTGTCATACCAAGTTGACCTTGAGATGTCTAGACCTGACTCCCCCATCCCCCACCGCTTAAGACGGACATTTTGGGTTTTTTCAAGGGCTGACATTTTGTTTCAAAGTTCCGTGTTCAATGTCAGCCGAGCACTCATTTCAGTGAATAACCTCCTCATACAGTAGTCACATAAATCCCCCCAGTGCAGCTAACTGGGGTATCAAAGGCGGGCCATGTCTCTCACTGTCTATGGTGTGAGGCATGTAAAAGAACCATTGCTGACTTTCGTAAAGAGTCGCTGCAAAGTCGTCAGCGTGTTTCTGTCCCTTGCTAAAAAGGGTTGTGACAGGAAGGGCATCCGACGTAAAAACCTCTGCCAAAATCAAAACGTGCGAATCAGATGATTCGCTGTGGTGACTCCCGAGTAAAAGGAAAAAAACCGAAAGGAAGACAGACAGTAGTCACATAAATCATTCATTAATTAAATAATGCAGTAAGTCATACATTTCCTCTTCTCTCGGTATCATCATTAACAATTTAAATATATTTTATTGGAAATCACTTCATTGCAGTTCATAATTTTAGGATTACAAATGTCTTTAAATAAAAGAAAGGCAATCACTCATTCTAAAGATATTACATTCATAATAGGGAAGTCCAACAATTTGCAGAAGATTTATAGGAGAACAAATATGACATTACGACATTTCAGACCAGCAGGCCATAAGCCTTCCTCAGTTCATGGGTCCAAAACACACAGCGCCCCCAGTGGCACCTGCTACCCCAGGCTTTTCCCTCAACAGTTGTCAGCGAATGAAAGACATTAACTGAGGTCTTTTATTTTTATCTTGAAAAATAACCAGAGTAAACTTAAACCTTGTAGGTAATAAACACATTTTAAGATAATGCTTGAAAATCTCTTTACAAGCTGAGAGAAATGAGTGAATAGAATGCTTTGGCAATAAAATGAAAATAAATAAATAAAAATCTGTCATCTGTGGCAGTTGCAGGGCTGTAAAATGCAATTTCAATCTGAATGAAATAATTGGATTGCCTACCTGCCTATCTGCTGGTGTTCACGCTACCAATACACTCATTTTGAGTGCTTAGAGTCTTCTACAAAGCTTTGCAGCCTTATTACAGAAGTAACACTAAAGCTAGCAACCTTGGAAACATTTGTGAACACTAGGAATATATATTTTGTTTTTTATTATTATTGTTATTATTATTTTGATATGATGTATTAATCCTCCATGGGAAATTATTTTCCCTGTATTTAACCCCTCCAAATTGAGAACACACACACACACACACTTGGAGCAGTGGGCTGCCATATACATTGGGGCGCCCAGCGAGCAGTTGGGGATTAGGTGCCTTGCTCAAGGGCACTTCAGCTATGAATGTGGAGGATGGGAAATGCACCTTATTCCTCAATAACCACACATTTTTCATGCTGGTTCAGGAATCAAATCTTCTGCCTTTAAGTCCCAAAGCCACATATCTTACTATTAGGCAATGGCTGCCCCAATTAACCATCTTCTTTGTTTGCATCATGGTAATGTTATGCGTTTTCTAAAACACGAATAATATACGAGATTGTTGGCTATTTTTCAGACTGGTCACATGGGGGCTTCGGTTGGAAAGTAGTCCATCATCAAACAAACCAATTAAACCCATGACATTTGATGAAGCAAAAATACCCCAGAATAGGACCTCAGAAGTCTATAAGATAAAGTGTGTTTAACTCTATCAGTTAAAAGGTGAAGTCAGTATGTGTCAATAGTCAGCAGATGATGAAGATTTACATTTATTATTTACAGTGCTGTGCCAAAGTTTGCCCCTTACTGATTTTTTTACTTTTTTGCACCTATCACACTTCATTTTTTCAGATCACCAAACAAATTTAAACATTACACAAAAGATAATCCAAGTATTCAAAAAAAAATGCAGTTTTTCTGTTGTGATTTTATTTGTTAAGAGAAAAATCATATCCAAACCTACATGAACCTCTGTGAAAAAGTAATTGCCCCCTTGTTAAAAGGTGAGGTAATTGTGATTAATCCTATTATTGGGGGAAACTGACTTCAATTTCATGGCCACACCCATTCCTGATTGCTGCTAAACATTTCCAATCAGGAGATCCTGAACATAAAACCTCTCTGACAAGGTGAGGTAGACTATACTGAACACACGTCATCGTGCCGCAATCCAATGAACTTCAACAGCAAACAAGAAAGTGTTAAATGTCTCAATTTGGGAAAGGATAAAAGTCATTGGTAAATCTTTAGAACTCCAGCGGATCACTGTCAGAGCCATTATCCATGAATGGAGACGGCATGGCACAGTGGCGACCCTTCCCAGGAGTGACCGACAGCCCAAAATTACGCCAAGAATACAGTGCACACTAACCGGAGAAGTCACAAAGGATACAAAAACCACTTCTAAACAACTACAAGCCTCACTCGCCTCAGTTAATGTCAGTGTTCATGACTCCACCATCAGAAAGATACGAGGCAAAAATGGCATCCATGGAATAGTTCCAAGGTGAAAGCCACTGTTGACAAAAAAGAACTTCAGGCCACGACTCACTTTTGCCAAGAATCATATTGATCATCCCCGAAGGAACACTGCATTTGATAAAAAGAACATTGTGCCAACAGTGGAACATGGTGGTGGAAGTGTGGTGATCTGGACCTGCTTTGCTGCTTCAGGACCTGGGTGACTTATCATGATTGATGGAACCATGAATTCTGCTTGCTACCAACAAATCCTGGCTCAAAATGTTCGTCCATCCAATCGAGACCTTGAGCTAAAGCGCACCTGGGTTCTGCAGCTAGACAATGATCTGAAGCACAGCAAGTTCACTTCTGAATGGCTTAAAAAGAACAAAAGAAGGGTTTTGGAGCGGCCTAGTCAAAGTTCTGACCTAGATTGAGATGCTGTGGCCTGACCTTAAAAAGGCTGTTCATGCCCGAAAACCATCCAATATGGTTGATCTTAAACAATTCTGCAGAGAGGACTGGGGCCAAAATCCCATCACAGTGATGTGAAAGTCTCATCGCCTCTATTGCAAACGCTTGACTGCAGTTATTGCTGCAAAAAGTGGTTCAACCAGCTATTAGCTTTAGGGAGGCAATTACTTATTCACACGAGCCCTTGTAGGTTCAGATGTTTTTTCCCCATTAATAAATGCAATTGGCACTGAAAACTGCATTTTGTGTTTACTTGTGTTTTATCTTTGTATAATATTTAGGTTTGCTTAATCTGAAATGGATGACAGTGACAAAAATGCAAACAATGTCAGAAATTGGTCAGGGGCAAAAACTTTGGCACAGCCCTATGTGTGTGTGTGTGTGTGTGTGTGTGTGTGTGTGTGTGTGTGTGTGTGTGTGTGTGTGTATTTATAACAATTTAAAAAAGTGTATTAGGAAAGTCAGTTGAACTAATAAAAAACAACGGGATAAGACCAAACTCAGTTTAAGGTGCTGTAGAACCAAATAGCTGCTCTGTGTATTTGGAGGATGATGCTGTGTCTGTGTTGATGATTAATGGGGCAGTTAGGCAACTGCCCGCAGTGCTGCCGCTCTAGTCACAATGACTCTGCTGGCCATCATCAGAGCCTCTCCGCGTCTTCTCGGCAGTGCTCCCTGTTACCACATTTATGGCACCCTCTCACTCCAGCAGCCAAGGGAATTAAATTACCTCATGAATCTCAGCTGTAACCTCGTGTGTGGACATTAATTATTTGGTTTTTCTTTTTTTTTTTTTCTTTTTTTTGTGGGGGGGGTCAGTTTTTGGGTCCCTACTTCCCTACACTTTGTTTACAGTGAAGCTTATTATTATGGATGCTTGTATAGCGCATTATTCATACACGCGTACGCTCAATGAGCATGAGAATACAGTGAAGCTTATTGTTGTGTGCTTTCGTTGTTTAATATAAAATATACCTTTCATATAAACCACAAGCAATTGTTTAAGGGTATGAAGAAACCCATAACTGAGAAGGATGTATAAATTGACTAAAACAAATAAAATCACATAGAGTAAGGATAAACAGAACAATTGACATTAGTGCTGTCAGCTTCTAATCAGCTCAAGTAGTGTATGTATGAGGGTGCAAAGTTGTTAATCATTATTTAACATTTATGACCTGGTAGCGGTAAGGCTGTAGGACAGAAAAAACAACATTCTCTGACAGCTCTAATGGAAGGATCAGGCACACACACACACACACACACACACACACACACACAATGAATCTCCTAAAATTAAACACCGGTGTTATCTAGCTCCTCATCTCTACTCTCACTGACCTTTGTGAAACTGATAGAGTGCTGCCATGAGGAGACAATATCAAACCCGGCTTTAGTTTAACAGCACAAACAAAAGCAGATGCCACTAAGATCAGCACATACAGACGGTGTCCTCTGAGAGTTAAAGAATGTGCTAGGGCAAATCTGCAGCAATGGCGAGCCTTCAGTTCGGCCCATAAATTATGAATGAAACTGGAAAGCACTTAATGATTACTGAATCTATGCAAGAATTCAGTCCACATACTGGGATGAGACTGTGAGGGTTATACCTTTTGGACAGTTTGGAAAACGGAAAAAAAAAAAATAATAATAATCTCACTGGGTTCAGGTTTGTGTTTTTTCACAGAGCAATGGTGCCCAGCATCACTTGATTTCATCATGACCAGTCGAAAAAGGGGAAGTGGTGGCCTATGATATAGGTGCTGGATCACTGATCCTAAGGTTGGGGGGTCAAGCCCCACTCACCTCAGGTTGTCACAGCCCCAACACACACACACACACACACACACACACACACACACACACACACACACACACACACACACAGTGCAGTTAACTGGGTTATCAAAGGCTGGCCATGTCTCTCACTGTCTATGGTTGGGGTGCTGTAGAAGAGCCATTGCTGACTTTCGACAAGAGTAGCTGCAAAGCCGTCAGCATGTTTCCACCATGCGATGGCCTGACGAGCTGTCTGGGGTGTACTCTGCCCTCGCCCGAAGCCTTCTGGGATGGTCGCCAGCCTCCCTGCGACCCTAATTAGGATTAAGTGGTTACAGAAAATGAACTGAACTGATGAACTTTTGAAAAAGAAAACATGTCAGTGTCTCCATGCGGTGCTGTCACAACATAATATAAATACAGTACACTACAATGAGTTCCCTATCTGGGATTTGATTTTTAGTATAGAATCTGATCTCACTCCTCTGTAGGGGTGGCAGCGCATAATAAGGTTGATTGTTGAAAATGATTTAAGGAAACTACCCTAAATGAAGGGCATCGTTTAACAGCTAATCCTGATCAAATATCCAAAATGAGTCCCATGACTTTTGACGGACTCCATCCATTTAATATGGTGCTTCTGAGCTGAGATGGAACTGACTGAAGAACCCTGGCTTAAGAGGCTTTCCTGGTTGTTCTCTACTTGTTTTCTGATTCGTGAGAGGACTTTCAGGGGTCATACTCCCACTGCAGATGACTGATAAGACATGCCTCATCAAAGCTAATTCAATAGGGCACAGGAGCACCTGTGGCGCTCTCCTTGGTAACTATCACAACAAACACAGTGGTGCTGAAACAGTGGGTGTTCAATTTGCCTGTGGCTAACATCATTTCATCATTAGACACATCCAGATTAAAGTGGCACAGAACATTGCAGTTAACTCTGACAATGTCAGTGCCTTTTCTTTAGAAAAGTCTCTGTAATGAGAACAAGTGACAAACATCGCTAGTGTGGGTCTAAATGGGGAACAGTGACAAAGAAAATATGTCACATGCACGTGGGGCAGTGATGGCATAGCAATTAAGGCAATGGTTAATGATCCATTGGTCAACGGTTTGATCACCACTATGAGCTCTGTTGGGCCTTTGACTATGGCCCTTAACCCTCAGTTGTACATTTAAAAAGGATAATTGCAATTCTGGAAAAGAGTGTCTGCCAAATGCTTTAAATGTAAATGATATTACAGAAGAGTGGCCTCAAAGGAGATGCTATAAATGTACATATTGTATACACACACTAGCTCACTCATTTACCAAACTGTTTATATTATGATGTGGAGCCAGTGGCGTAGTGGTTAGGAGGCTGTGCTCATGATTGAGAAGTTGTGTGTTCAAATCCCAGTGAGACCCTCACTGTGCTGAGACCCCTAGGCAAGACCTCAACCACAAGTGTACGTCTGTTCACCCAGCAGTATAAATGGATACCAGTAAAAAATATACTGGTAACCTGCGATCGACTAGCATCCCATCAAGGAGGAGTTGAACTCCTCGTCGCGTCACACTATACAAACTGGGAATAAGCACCAGCCTGATGAGCCACTATGGCTCGGGTGTAAAAAGCCCAAAGGACTTTACCTTATATTATGATGGTGGGAAGACTGGAGCCTATCCCATTACTTGCAAAGGCATGATACACCGTGAACAGCTCACCAGACCAACGCAGGGTAATGCAAACACAACTACTCACAGTCACACCTTGGGGTAGTCAATCAGCCTAATGTGTTTGTCTTTGGACCATCAGAGAAAACTGGATCACCTGAACGAAACCCAAACAAACACAAGGAAAACACAAACTCCACACAGAAATGCCCTCTTCGAGCCTCTGACTTAAACTCAGGACTTTCTTGTTGTGAGATGCAAAGTGATCCCAAAGCATGTTTTCTCTGTGTTCCTGAATCTGAAAGTGTGAGCTACTGTAAACTATCTGTCATCAAGGTAGGGAGAAAGAAAAACTCCTTAGGACCTTTGATGAGATTTTCAATGCTTGTCAGGTAAATCTGACTGGGGGAAAATGTGTGAAGCACAAAGTGTGTTGAAACACACTTTGAAGGACCAAAAGATTGTGTTTTATTGATCTGTAGACAGTGTTTAAAAATCAATTGCAGTGCTCCTGTTCTGAAAAATCTGTAGTCAAGGTTTGCCCCTCATGAACACATTTAATAGGTTGGTGGCCCCAAATAACACTGCTCTGATATGTACCACACACCCATCCTACCTGCTGAACACATCACCACTAGCTGCAGCTCTGTGTGATACTAGCATACATGGCCTGGTTCAAAGGTCACTGCTTGCTGGAAAAGCAAGACACTGCAGCATGCAGCAAACAGACAAGAATATATAAACAATAGAATGTCCCTGGGAATCTAATTTCACCAGAAGGGTTTGTGATGGTGGGTTCTTAAGGCAGCAAGAAGACCCGTATCGTCTCTCACCCATGATTATGGCTCAACCCCTGCAGAATGATTACATCTAAAAAGAGCTTCGGGGAAGGTTGGCTGAAAAGGAGGGATCCATCAGTTTCAATTAACATGAACATGTGTGCTGTATTGAGTGTCATTGGGCAATAATTTTCTGCTATACAAAATACAATACTGTATATATTTCAGGGTGGAGCCTCCAACATATATCGCTAATGATAATGCAGCACCTTTAAGGGCTGAATCAATTTGGGCCCTGAAGGAAGGAAATAAATATGTGTTCCCCGTGTTTCCTCAGTTTTGGGAGCCTTTGCATTCATTTATATTACCTGTCTTGTTCGTTTCGTTATCCGATTAACAAGTTCATGTAGCGTGCTCCCATTAATGTTTGGTGTTCGTTCGCTCTGCAAAACTTGGTCTTATTTAAATTAGATTGTGTTTTTATTCTGTGCGAATCCTTTAGAGTGTTAGATTTGACATTAATATTCATCCATTTATTCATTTTCTGAACCGTTCAGTTCAGTTCATTTTCTGGGCAAGGGCACAGTACACCCTGGACAGCTCGGCAGGCTATCGCAGGGTATTATTATTATTATTATTATTAGTAGTAGTAGTAGTAGTGAAATTATATATATATATATATATATATACACACACACACACACACACACATATAAATGCAGCCATGGGGTGGGGCACAAACCAGTGTCTCTCCCTCACGCTGGTCCCAAGCCCGGATAAATGCAGAGGGTTGCGTCAGGAAGGGCATCCGGCGTAAAACAAATGCCAAATAAAATATACAAATCAAAAGAAAGAATGACATACCAGATCGGTCGAGGCCTGGGTTAACAACGACTGCCATCAGTGCTGTTAACCAACAGGGTGCTGGTGGAAATTGGACTACTGTTGGTCGAAGACATCGAAGAAGGAGAGGCGGGAGGCGGGAGGCATGTCCGTAGGCAGAGAGAGAAGAGAAAAGGCAAGAGTCTAGGACTGAAAGTAGGGACTTTGAATGTTGGAACTAATGCAGGAAAAGGTAGAGAGCTGGCTGACATTATGCAGAGGAGGAAGGTGGACACACTGTGTGTTCAGGAGACCAGGTGGAAAGGTAGCAAGGCGAGAAGCTTAGGAGCAGGGTTTAAGCTGTTTTTTTCATGCTGTGGATGGGAAGAGAAATGGAGTCGGAGTCATCTTGAAGGAGGAGTTTGTCAGGAATGTTCTACAAGTGAAAAGAGTGTCGGACAGAGTGATGAGTGTCAAGTTAGAAATTGAAGGCGTGATTTTCATTGTTGTTAGTGCTTATGCCCCACAGGCAGGATGTGAGCGAGAAGAGGAGGAGAGATTCTGGAGTGAGTTCGATTAAGTGATGCAGAGTACCCCCAGAGGTAAAAGAGTGGTCACTGGGGCAGACTTCAATGGACATGTTTGTGCAGGAAACAGAGGGGACGAGGAAGTGATGGGTAGTTTTGGTATTCAGGACAGGAACGCAGAAGGACAGATGTTGGTAGATTTTGCAAAAAAGATGGAAATGGCTGTGGTCAATACTTTCTTCCAGAAGAGAGAGGAGCATAGGGTGACTTATAAAAGTGGAGATAGGAGCACACAGGTTGACTACATCTTGTGCAGGTGATGTAATTTGAAGGAAGTCAGTGACTGCAAAGTAGTAATGGGTGAGAGTGTTGCCAAACAGCATAGGATGGTGGTGTGCAGGATGATGCTGATGGTGAGGAAGGTGAAGACAGCAAAGGCAGAACAGAGGACAAAGTGGTGGAATCTGAAAAATGAACAGTGTCGGGTTGTCTTCAAGGAGGAGTTGAAACAGGCTTTGGGTGGTCAGGAAGTGCTTCCAGATGACTGGGCAACTACAGCTAATGTGATCAGGGAGACAGGTAGGAAAATACTTGGTGTGCCATCTGAAAGGAAAGTAGATAAGGAGACTTGGTGGTGGAATGAGGAAGTGCAGGAGTGTGTACAAAGGAAGAGGTTAGCTAAGAAGAAGTGGGACATTGAGAGAACCGAAGAGAGTAAACAGGAGTACAGGGAGACACAGCGTAAGGTGAAGGTAACGGTGTCAAAGGCCAAACAGAGGGCGTATGATGACTTGTATGATAGGTTGGAAAGTAAAGAGGGAGAAAATGATTTATACAGTTTGGCACAGCGGAGAGATAAAGATGGAAAGGACATGCAGCAAGTTAGAGTGATTAAGGACAGAGAGGGAAATGTGTTGACTGATGACAGAAGTGTGCTGGGAAGATGGAAAGAGTACTTTGAAGAGCTGATAAATGAGGAAAATGAGAGAGAAAAAAAGAGTAGAAGAGGTGACTGTCGAGGACCAGGAAGTAGCAAAGATTAGTAAGGGTGAAGTGAGGAGGGCATTGAAGAGGATGAAGAATGGAAAGGCAGTTGGTCCTGATGACATACCGGTGGAGGTATGGAAGTGTCTAGGAGAGGTAGCAGTAGATTTTCTGACAAGAACATTCAACAAGGTCTTTGAGAGTGAGAGGATGCCAAAGGAATGGAGGAGAAGTGTGATGGTGCCCATTTTTAAGAACAAAGGAGACATGCAGAGTTGTGGCAACTACAGAGGGATAAAGTTGATGAGCCATACGATGAAGTTATGGGAAAGAATAGTGGAAGCTAGACTAAGGGCAGAGGTCAGCATTTGTGAACAACAGTTTGGCTTCATGCCAAGAAAGAGCACCACAGATGCAGTGTCTGCCTTGAGGATGTTACTGGAGAAGTACAGAGAAGTTCAGACGGAGCTGCATTGTGCCTTTGTGGATCTGAAGAAAGCATATGACAGGGTGCCGAGACCCCTCCTTGAATCGCCACCTTATCGTGGTGGAGGGGTTTGCGTGACCTAATGATCCTAGGAGCTATG
Source organism: Plotosus lineatus (assembly GCA_024760905.1). Classification (NCBI taxonomy): domain Eukaryota; kingdom Metazoa; phylum Chordata; class Actinopteri; order Siluriformes; family Plotosidae; genus Plotosus; species Plotosus lineatus. The sequence goes on along the minus strand of CM045732.1, from coordinate 49,734,219 downwards.
TTGTCGGGGGCAAATGCCCCTGGTAGGGTCACCCAAGGCAAACAGGTCCGGGGTGAAGGTCCAGACAAAGTGCGATTCAAAACAAAACAAACCCCTAAGACACGAGACAACAAAGGAAGCAGTCTCCCTTGCCCGGACGCGGGTCACCGGGGTTCCCTCCTGGAGCCAGGCCCAGGGGAGGGGCTCGAAAGCGAGCGCCTGGTGGTCGGGCTTATGCCCATGGAGCCTGGCCGGGCCCAGCCCGAAAAGGAGACATGGGTCCGCCCTCCCATGGACCCACCACCCGTGGGAGGAGTTTTAGGGGTCGGGTGCAGTGTGAGTTGGGTGGCAGCCAAAGGCATGGGTTCTGTCGGACTGATCCTCGGCTGCTTACTCTGACCTTCGGGACATGGAATGTCACCTCTCTGGCGGGAAAGGAGCCTGATTTGGTGCGTGAGGTGGAGCGATACCGACTAGATATAGTCGGGCTCACCTCAACGCATAGCTTGGGCTCTGGAACCATCCATTTTGAAAGAGGCTGGACCTTCTTCTATTCTGGAGTTGCTCATGGGGAGAGGCGGCGAGCCGGTGTGGGTATTCTTGTTGCCCCCCGTCTCGGTACCCAAATGTTGGGGTTCTCCCCGGTTGACGAAAGGGTAGCTTCCCTCCGTCTTCGGGTGGGGGGGCGGGTCCTGACTGTTATTTGTGCTTATGCACCAAATGACAGTTCAGAGTACCCACCCTTTTTGGAGTCTTTGGGGGGGGGTGTTGGAGAACGCTCCCTCGGGAGACTCGCTCGTTGTCTTGGGAGACTTCAACGCCCATGTGGGCAATGATAGTGTGACCTGGAAGGGTGTGATCGGTAGGTACGGCCTCTCCAGTCTGAATCCGAATGGTGTGTCGTTGTTGGACTTCTGTGCTCGTCATAGTTTGTCTATCATGAACACCATGTTCGAACATAAGGGTGTCCATAAGTGCACTTGGCACCAGGACACCCTAGGTCGCAGTTCGATGATTGACTTTGTAGTCGTGTCATCGGACTTGCGACCTATGTTGTGGACACTCGGGTGAAGAGAGGAGCTGAGCTGTCTACCGATCACTACCTGGTGGTGAGTTGGCGGAGCCCCCTGTCCGAGAGGCCTTTAACTCCCACCTCCGGCAGACCTACAACCACGTTCCGGAGGAGGCGGGGGACATGGAATCCGAATGGGCCATGTTTCGTGCCTCCATTGCTGAGGCGGCAGCCCATAGCTGTGGCCGTAAGGTCGTCGGTGCTTGTTGTGGCGGTAATCCCCGAACCCGGTGGTGGACACCTGCGGTGAAGGGGGCCGTGCAGCTGAAGAAGGAGGCCTATCGGGTTTTATTAGCCTGTGGGACTCCTGAGGCAGCAAACGGGTACCGGCAGGCCAAACGTGCTGCAGCCGAGGCTGTCGCAGATGCAAAATCTCGGGCGTGGGAGGAGTTCGGTGAGGGCCTGGAGAGTGATTATCGGTTGGCCTCAAAAGGTTCTGGGCCACCATCCGACGCCTCAGGAGGAAGCAGTTCTTCACAAACACTGTTTACGGTGGAGGTGGGGAGCTGCTTACCTTGACTGGGGATGTTGTTGTAAGGTGGAGGGGAAACTTTGAGGGCCTTCTCAATCCCACCAACACGCCCTCCGTGGAAGAGGAAGACCCTGGGGTTCGGGTGAGGGTCCGCCCATCGCTGGAGTGGAGGTCACTGAGGTTGTCAAAGAGCTCCTCGGTGGTCGAGCTCCGGGGTTGGACGAGATCCGCCCGGAATATCTCAGGGCTCTGGATGTTGTAGGACTGTCTTGGTTGACACGTCTCTGCAACATCGCGTGGTCATCGGGGGCTGTACCTCTGGATTGGCAAACTGGGGTGGTGGTCCCAATTTTTAAGAAGGGGGACCGGAGGGTGTGTTCCAATTATCAGGGAATTACACTCCTCAGCCTACCTGGGAAAGTCTATGCAGGGGTACTAGAGAGGAGGATCCGACCGATAGTCGAACCTCGGATTCAGGAGGAACAATGTGGTTTTCTTCCTGGCCGTAGCACTCTTGACCAACTCTATATGCTCCACAGGATTCTGGAGGGGGCATGGGAGTTTGCCCAATCTGTCCACATGTGCTTTGTGGATTGGGAGAAGGCTTTCGACCGTGTCCCTCGAAAGATCTTGTGGGGCGTGCTCCGAGAATACGGCGTTCCAGATCCGTTGCTACGAGCTATTCGGTCGCTGTATCACCGGAGCCAGAGTTTGGTCCGTATTGGTAACAGCAGGTCGGATTCGTTTCCAGTGGGAGTTGGAGTCCGCCAAGGCTGTCCTTTGTCACCGATTCTGTTCATAATTTTTATGGACAGAATTTCTAGGCGCAGTCGAGGCGATGAGGGGTTCTGGTTTGGTGGCCATCGGATATCGTCTCTGCTTTTTGCGGATGATGTTGTCCTTTTGGCTTCATCAAGTCGGGCCCTCCAGCTCTCATTGGAGCGATTCGCGGCTGAGTGCGAAGCAGCAGGATGAAGATTAGTACCTCCAAGTCCGAAGCCATGGTTCTCAGTTGGACAATGGTGGAATGCACCCTCCGGGTCGGGAATGAGGTCCTGCCCCAAGTGGAGGAGTTTAAGTATCTTGGGGTCTTGTTTACGAGTGAGGGAAGGATGGAGCGAGAGATCGACAGACGGATCGCTGCAGCCTCTGCTGTTAAGCGGTGCCTGTACCAGTCCGTTGTGGTGAAAAAGGAGATGAGCCGCAAGGCGAAGCTCTCAATTTACCAGTCGATCTACGTTCCAACCCTCACCTATGGTCACGAGCTTTGGGTAATGACCAAAAGAACAAGATCACGGATACAAGCGGCTGAAATGAGCTTTCTTCGCCGGGTGGCGGGGTTCTACCTTAGAGATAGGGTGAGAAGCTCCGCCATCCGGGGAGAGCTCGGAGTAGATCCGCTGCTCCTCCGCATTGAGCGGGGCCAGTTGAGGTGGCTCGGGCATCTGGTCAGAATGCCCCCGGACGCCTCCCTGGTGTGGTGTTTCGGGCATGTCCAACAGGGAAGAGACCCCGGGGTCGACCTAGAACACGCTGGAGGGACTATGTCTCTCGGCTTGTCTGGGACCGCCTCGGTGTCCCCCCGGGAGAGTTGGAGGAAGTAGCTCGGGAGAGGGATGTCTGGACCTTTTTGCTAAGGTTGCTGCCCCCGCGACCCGACCCTGGACTAAGCGGAAGAAGATGATGATGATGATGATGATGAGGGTGCCGAGAGAGGAACTGTGGTATTGCATGAGGAAGTCTGGAGTGGCAGAGAAGTATGTTAGAGTGGAGCAGGACATGTATGAGAGATGTAAGACAGTGGTGAGGTGTGCTGTTGGTGTGACAGAAGAGTTCAAGGTGGAGGTGGGACTGCATCAAGGGTCAGCTCTGAGTCCCTTTTTGTTTGCTATGGTGATGGACAGGCTGACAGACGAGGTTAGACAAGATTCCCCATGGACTATGATGTTTGCAGATGACATTGTGATCTACAGTGAGAGCAGAGAACAAGTGAAAGAAAATCTACAGTGGTAGAAGTATGCCCTGGAAAAGAGGGGAATGAAGGTTCGTCTCAATAAGACAGAATACATGTGCATGAATGACAAGGACCCAAGAGGAACGGTGAGGTTACAGGGAGCAGAGATAAGGAAGGTGGAGGATTTTATACTTAGGCTCAACAATTCAGAGCAATGGAGAGTGTGGAAAAGAGGTGAAGAAGTGTGTGCAGGCAGGTTGGAATGGTTGGAGAAAAGTGTCCGGTGTGATGTGTGATAGGAAGTTATCGGCAAGAATGAAAGGAAAAATGTACAAGACGGTGTTGAGGCCAACAACGTTGTATGGTTTAGAAACAGTGGCCCTGGGGAAAAGACAGGAGGCAGAGCTGGAGGTAGCAGAGATGAAAATGTTGAGGTTGTCTTTGGGAGTAATGAGGATGGATAGGATCAGGAATGGGCACATCAGAGGGACAGCACATGTAAGACGTTTTGGAGACAAAGTCAGAGAGGCTAGATTGAGATGGTTTGGACATGTACAGAGGAGGGATAGTGAGTATATTGGTAGTAGGATGCTGAGGTTGGAACTACCAGGCAGAAGGCCTAAAGGAAGACCAAAGAGACGATTCATGGATGTTGTGAAGGAGGACATGAAGGTCGTTGGTGTAAGAGAAGAAGATGCAAAGTATAGGGTGAGATGGAGGCAGATGATTCGCTGTGGTGACCCCTGAAGGGAAAAGCCAGAAGGAAAAGAAGAAGATATATACATCCATACATGGTTTTCTCTATTTTTTGGTCAAAAATACAATGGCTGGCACGGTGGTTGTTATGGTCATGTCCGCCTAATAGCCATGGGTTCTGGGTTCAAATCCTGGGCTTGGGTGTATGTGTGGAGTTTGGATTTTCTCTTAATGCTCGAGAGAGTTTCCCCCAGATTTCCAAACACACAGACATATACAAATTAGAATAACACTAACAGATGAACTTTTTATTTTAAATCGTCTGTAGGTGTGAATGTGAATGGTCTGTTGGCCCTGTGATAGTCTGGGAAGAAGATCAGGGTAGACCCTGGCTTAATATTTGATCCTAAAAGTATTAAAAGAGTGAGAGTTTATATTTGTAAATGTTTATGTTATTTAATTGAGACTTTAACTTTTACAGATATATTAATAATAATAATATTAATTTACTTTCCTCCTCTTTCTTTTTTTTAATTATTTTGCTACGTTGGTTTCAGTGGGCAACCTGCCAACTGTCTTTTTTTTCCTCCAGTTTTTTTTTTAGAAATATAGTTTGCTTACACAAGACAAAAAAGCCTATAACCCCCCCATGCCATCCCATGCCCCATCATGCCCCATGCCCGCCCCCCCGCCCCCCAATGCCATCCTGCTACTTAAACAGCTCGACCCGCGCGACTCCTTCTCCCTTCTCCTGCGTGTAGACTCGTGCGTGCGCGCGCGCTCCCCGCGTGCCCCATATGTGGAGTGAATGGCCCAGCGGAGCGGAGTAATGCAAGATGGGAGTGGTTCCGTTATGAGGTCACAGAGAGGCACAGAGCGGAGCGCGCGCAGCAACGGCAACAGAGAGAGAAGGAGGGAGTGCGCGCGAGCGAGAGAGAGAGCGAGAGAGAGCACCAGGAAACGTTTTCTTCACGCGACCTTAAGTGGAACGAAACGAGCACATTTGAGCCCGAACTTTGCTTTGTTCGGTTCTTTGAGACGGGAATCGTAAACGGGACACGGTGCTCTCGAGCTCTGGAACGGGAAGAAATTCCCCAGCTTGCCAAGGAAAGGAAAAAAATAGAAGAAGAAGAAGAAGAAGAAGAACGAGAAGACTCCGGTGCGAAAGAACCAAGAGGAAAGTTTTCCCGTCTGAGCGGCGTGTGTTCGGCTGAACGATGCACGCGCTGTCCAGCGTGGGGTAGCCGATGCTTTCACGGGGACAGCCGAGATTTCTGAAAACTTTCCCGGGGGGGGGGGTTTGTTCTCATGCGACACACGACGGACGGTAGAAACGGACCCCGTCACGCGCTTGCTTTGAGCTGTTATCCCTGAGCTTTATTATTATTATTATTATTATTTATTTTTTAAAAAATTGTATTTTATTTTTCCCACTGGGGAAAATCTTGCATTCCCAGAACCGGACAATCAGGGAGACAAGTCATTTGGATTTACCTTTCCATTTTTTTCCCATGCTTGTACTTTCCTCCACGGTTCCTTCGCGTCTGATCTTCAGGATGCACGCTCTTCTGAAACGCGTGTTGATCTCGCAGCTCGCGCTGCTGCTGCTGCTGCTGCTGCTGCTGTTCCCCAGAAGCGGCCGCGCGCTGCTGTGTCTGCCCTGCGACGAGTCCAAGTGCGAGGAGCCCAAGCAGTGCGTCGGCGCCGTGGTGCCCGGTATCTGCGGCTGCTGCTCGGTGTGCGCCAAGCAGAAGAACGAGAGCTGTGGCGGCGTGTACGGCCTGTACGGAACGTGCGACGCGGGGCTACGGTGCGTGATCAGACCTCCACTTGACGGCGGCTCCATCACGCAATATGAAGTCGGAGTTTGCGAAGGTAAACGGACGGGTCTGATGAGGTCTGGCAGGTCTGAGGTCTACTCGGCCCAAAGTTGGTTTTGTACATGCATGAGTTCACTTGTGGTCCGAATCATGGTTCTGTATTTAATGTTCCACACGTGCTGCCGTCCGATCGCTCCGGAATGGTATCAGACCAAGTGTGCGGTACCGAGAAACATCCGACATCAGTGAAGTAAACAGAAAGATCTGATGCCCATGATGACAATCGGCGTCATGAAAGCGGTCACGTGACCACTGAATTTCGATCCGCACTGATTTGAAAGTTTCTGAACAAAACAAACTATAAAGACTTGTTTGTTTATGGTTGTTGACACAAATACGTTGTTGCGACACGAAGTTCCAGTAAACAGTCTGTTATGTAATCATTATTATAGTCTGTAAAAGTGTCCTGTTGGTCTAAAATAACCTGAGTGCGGAAAGGCGCTCCAGCTGTTTACCGTAAACATACGTACTGTACTTCCCCTGGAGTGTTTACGGTACAGAGGGGAGGGGGGAGGGGTGAAGGGGAGCGAGCTGCTCGTTAATACGTTTGCAGTACGTTGGCTTTATATTTGAGATTTTTATTCGAACCGATTCCGTGCTGGTTTTGGATGAGGTGCTAAAGGATTGTCGGTGCCCCCCCTCTTTTTTTTCACCAGAATGTCTCTATACGGCTGAGCTCGTGCGTCCCACCGTGTGTGTTATACCGGGGTTGGGGGGGGGGGGGGTCAAAAGGACACCAGTCTTTCAAGCACAAGTGTTACAAGTCGTCTCCATGTCCTGTGCACACACCCATTTCTTTGCCTCCACACATGTACAAGGTGCTGCTGGACCCAGGTGTTTTTCGCCCAGGTGTTTTTCGCCCAGGTGTTTTTTTCATCCAGATGGTTTAGGGTTGGGTTAGGGTTAGGGTTGAGGTTTGGTTTAGTGGGCGAAAACCATCTCGGTGAAAACCAGCTGGGTGAAAACCATGGAAATCATTGTCCAATATATTGTCATTATTAGCAGGTATCAATGTGATGACTTGGAATGCGATGCAGTGATTCAAATTTTATTTTCCACCTGTTGAAGAGAAAGGCCTTTCTCAGCCCAAGTCATAAATTCATAATTTTCTGTAACCGTTTAATCCTAATTATGGTCGCGGGGAGGCTGGTGCCCATCCCAGCCGACTCCGGGCGAGGGCAGAGTACACCCTGGACGGCTCACCAAGCCATCGCAGGGCGCAAACACCCCGATGGCTTTGCAGCTACTCTTGTCGAAAGTCAACAATGGTTCTTTTATATGAACCTCACACCACAAACAGTGAGACAGAGACATGGCCGGCCTTTGATAACCCAGTTAGCTGCACTGGGGGAACAGTGACAATTTGTTGAGAGTGGGGCTTGAAACCCCCCCAACCTTAGGATCAGTGACCCAGCACCTTACCACCAGGCCACCACTGCCCCTCCAAGTCATAAGTGCTTCATTAATGTCATAGAACATAAAGCATCTGTATCCCAAAACAAATCGGAACCACAGCTGCACTCCTGGAAAATATAACAAGCTACTAAAATACCTTTTCTTGACCATCGGAAGGTCACTGTACCTTTAAGTGTATCATTTAATTGGTGATTTGTGCTCTCTTTTTGTACCATTAACTAGCTTTTTGTGTAATATGGTCTGAAATATGCACTATAGGCACCTGTCCAGGTTTAAGGTGCACACAAAAGATGCATAAGAAGCTGTCATGTGTTTCAATCCCACGGATGAGAAGTTACTCATATTATCAAGTATTATCAGTTCAGTATTTTCCGCAGGTCTATATGTGTGGGATGAGGCCTGTTGTTTGTGTTGTTAGGACCAGTCCTGGTCTTGATCAGAAGACACACTGTGCTCAGTGCTGTGGGTCAGATTTCAGCACAACTGATTATGAAAACATGCCGAAGGGGTCTTGGCTGCTTTGCATGTAATCTCTTAGGTGACATCTAATGTAATCCAGCCAAGAAAACAGAACAGGATAAAGTGTCAAAGCAATGGCTGCCACAGGAATGCACAAGATCAAAGCAAGGATTGCAAGAGCTGTGGTTTCGGCCGTAATATCCAACGCTGTGGTGACCCCACCCTGACCCTATTAGAAGATCAGGATCATTCTAGTGAGGTGCTTTCTGCATGCTTTCATATCGATCTTTACATTTTCTGACAGGCCTGTTTATCTGAAGTAGTCTGGGAAAATCCGTTGGATGGATTTTGCAAACAGCCAAAAAAGATGAAAGATGAGGATTTGGCTCAAATTATGTTTTGTTTTGTTTTTTTTTTGGTCTGTAAAACATTTTGACACGGGAAATGTGGGGGGAAAACTCATGCTGGCTTGCTGATTTGTAAGTTGGCGCCCCATGGGTTATCAAAGGCCAGCCATGTCTCTCACTGTCTGTGGTGAGACACATGTCAAAGAACCAGTGCGGTCGTTTACAGGCTGTCATAGGATGGCTGTCAGGGTTTTTCAGCGTTGATGGTGTGTGGGTTGGCCCTGTGATGGCCTGGAAAGCTGTCTAGGTGTACCTCTCCCTCACCCAGAGTCAGCTCAGCTCCCCGTGACCATAATCAGGATTAAGAACATGTTCAGAGAATGAATGAACTGATGTTGCAGAAAATCACTGATAATTCATGATTTTTTTTTTTTTTTGTCAATCCGCTTAATCTTGCTTGGGTTGTGGGGAGTAAGCCTATCTCAGCCTACTCTAAATCTTGGAAGTCCACTGCGGGGCCAAACACTAAATATTTTTATCAAAACGTTTTGCTTCCTGTTAGTAGTAAAACAGGCTGCCATAAGATGTGGAGACCCTTGCAAGTCAGATTTTTATCATATAGTGAATGCCACCCTGCATCTCAGTGTGATAATCTGCTCATTGAACTGCACTCCGAGAGCAGGCATTTGAGGCCTGGTGTTAACAGAAGAGTCACATCACAAATTCCCATGGGACGCTGCCTTTAGTCTATAAGCGCCGTAACAGAGGAATTCCATTAAGCTCAGGCTCTGTGCACACCACACAGGACATAACACTAAGATACACAGGCTGTTGTTTAGTATACTGAGCTGTGCAGGCCACACACATGGTTTGAGGCGTTCTGAACAATAAGATTAGCTGTGGGATTCACTCATCACTAATAAAATGCTTCAAGTGAAACATTGGACCAGATGCTTGCTTATATGAAGGCAATTGATAACTGTCAAAAATATGTGATGCTTTCAGGCAAAGCCAGTACAGTTTTTCTGTATACAATATTGAAATTCTTAGAGTTTTGATTCTGTACATGGCATTAAAAACATTCTTTCACCATTTTAGGCATTCATGGAGTTTGTGTTGTCGTCAATACAAATTAAAACTTGAAATCCCTTGATTTCGCCAAGGACACCAAGGTTTTATTAATTTTTTATTAAAAAAAAACACTTGTTTCTTTTTACATTATAAATTGGAAGGAAAAAACCCTCCAGGCTAGGGATTCTGTCAGAGGATGCAATTTGAATGATGAAAAGAATGGAAATCTTTAAGTCTCAGAAAATTGTTGGTATTTTCAGTTCTCAGTTTCATGTTGAAGGTAAAATGAGATAGGGGAATTTGATAGATAATATTAAATAGCAATATATACAACATAAAAATGTAAAAGTAAAGGAGAAGATTAGAAGGCAGGCTTTACTGGCATCAGTAGCTTTAGGGCACAATCAGACTAGTCCCGGTTGCCTTGTACTGAACCCACTTGTCCGTACTCACAACACAGGAATTTTTTGTGTTGTCGTTACGGGACATGATTTTACAGAATTAATTAATTCATTCATTTTTAAAGCCACTTAATCCTAATTAGGGACGTGGAAGGCTGGTGCCCATCTCAGTCGACTCTGTGCGAGGGCAGGATACAGCCTGAACAGCTCACCAGGCCATTGCAGGGCCACTACACACACACACACACACACACACACACACACACACACACACACACACACACACACATGCATGCAACCATTAACATGTACATTTACACTTAGGGTGATTTGGTCTGGTCTGGTCAGGTGCCTCCAAGTTCGTGGACAATTCTTAGTGACCTGCAATGAAAGGTAACGCCACGATCTTCGGTCCCGCACGGCCTCTAGGGACGTGGGCTCTTCTCCAGTAGCATGTTGAGTGTCATTCAGCTTGGAGGGTTCGCCTTGGAACACTATGTTGTATTTGTCTTGATTATTATCTTCCATGGAGGTTTTCTTGGCAGGACAGTGCAGCGGTTTGCCATTGCCTTCTGCACTTTGCGAATACCGATAACTCAATAGCGTTGAAGCTCAACTGGTTTTTCGGAGTCCCCTCTGACTGGGTTATCACAAACCGCAGTGAGAACCAGAGCCCTGTTGGCAACATGTTCAGGGTTCTGGTAAAGCCTGCCCGCCTCGCTAAAAGCCCTAGGAGGTTCTTAGACCGGAGTCGTCACCCCTGACGGTATAGCCTCTACCAGCCATCCCCTACTTGTGTTCACCTCTGCACCACTGTGAGGAGGGGTTGGAATTTGCAGAGGCTGGGTGATTTAGAACTGCTAATTATCCCACTGTGCATGGTGCATGTTTTTGGACTGTGGGAGGAAACCAGAGTACCCAGAGAGAACATGCCAACTCCATGATAGCCACTGTGCCACCATCCTGCTTGTGTTTTTATTTTTGTCTTATCCGGATTAGTTTTGGAACGTGATGACATGGCTCTCACACGTTCAGTTTGATCAATTATGCAAAACATCAATTTTTAACAAATCACTCTGTATGAATATGATTGTTAGATTCAGTTGATATTAAAGGAGGAATTTACAGTTTTACTCACTGACTTCAGTTTGTGTTCATCAATACGGTAAGAACCAGGATTGTGATTAACCCCTAATATCCTCTAGTGAATTGAAAAGTACGCGAGTGCATTTGAGATTCATGTGTTCAGAGACCACTCTGTGGATCAGCCCAGATAAGCACATCCATACACACCTCTTACAGCCAGTTCAAGTGAACTGAACCTAAAATGATATACAGCAATTATACTTGTCAAATGGACTTGGGGGGGTCAAAAGCTCTCAGGCATGGTATGGATTACCTAGGTTAAGGAAACCCTTAATTACAGAGGCTCTATTACACCTCACTACATACAACCTGGAAGTGCTGAAAGTTTCAAACATCTGGTGCTCTAACTTTGGCAGTCCTTCCATAACTGTCATTACCGTTGTTGACATAGCCTTCATACATATCTTGAAGTAAGTACTCGTTGGCATCCTTCTGTCTCGAGAGACAATGTGGTGCACGCCATTGATCAGTTCGTGGTTCGGTGACAGCGCCTGCTGTGGCTATAGAGTCCACTTCTGGAGTGGCAGACTCTGTTGCAGTAATCACAAATGAAGTCCACGCCTGGCTGTGTGGGGGCTGATGCTAGTGCGCTCTTTCTCCTCTCGCTGAACCTCTCTCCTCTTCTCAATGGTTTGGATGTTTACCTTGACAGCATGCCTCCAGCTACCGCGGTCAGTGACCACTGCCTCCCAGCCTGTTGGGTTGACATCGCCTGCCTTGAGGATGTCCTTACAGTAAAGGACGGACCTTCATGCAGGTCTAGAGCCAGCGGCAAGCTGTCGATACAGCAAATCCTTCAGCATTTGGCCATCATCCATTCGGCTAACATGACCGAGCAATCTCAGGCGCATCTGGCTGAGCAAGGCGAACATGCTGAGCATTACCGCCTGTGTAAGAACATTCTTGTTAGAGACACGATCTTGCCAGCTGATGCCCAGGATTCTTCTGAGGCAGCGCATGTGAAAGGTGTTGAGTCGACGTTTTGGTGGGAGTACGGGGACCAGGCTTTGCAGCCGTACAAGAGCGTGCTGAGTCTACAAGCCTGGTATATCGTTATCTTGGTGTTGGTAGTCAGCATGGCGTTGTCCCAAACTTGTTTTCCAAGGCGAGCCAATGCTGTTTCTGTTTTGTTGATGTGCTCATTCAGCTCTGCATCCAGGGACAGATTGCTTGAGATGGTGGAACCCAGGTAGGTGAACTTATCCATCACCTTGAGGATGTGATCATCAATGGAGATACTAGGAATGCTGCAAACATCCTGGACCATGACGTGGGTCTTCTTGATGATGATTGTGAGAGTAAACTCTTTGCATGCATGAGCGAAGCAGTTGATGAGTCGCTGTAAGGCCTCCTTTGTGTGTGAAGCCAAAGCCAACATCAGAAAGAAACTGTCCATGTCCAATACCTTTACTTGTTCCATAAACCGTTTGTAGGTAGGGCTAGTGCCAAGCCAGGAAGGAGCATTAAAAAGTATGCAAACATAAACACTTCCTTTCCCCATTGTTTTTACAGTGTATCAGAAGAATGTGTGTCCTCGGCCTGTTACAGCCGATCTGAATTTTCAGCCCTCTGGCTGCGTGTCAGCTCAACAGTCTGATGCCAAATGATTTAAGATCTTAAGAACAACACATATTAATCATGAAAGGGTGGAGCATGTATGGTACTCACGCTTGCCTGGGAAGCCTGGGTATTTACTCACATATTCTGTCAAACATTTTTTCACTTGCTTCCATTGACAGCTCACCTTGGAATGCTATTGGCATGGGGAGTCGCTGGAACTTAATTGTGTAGCATTAAACCCCAGTACATTACACATAGCATGCATCCTTCACAACTCTTTGTGTGTCTGTGTGTGTGTGTGTGTGTGTGTGTGTGTGTGTGTGTGTGTGTGTGTAACATGGTTAAAACGTCCCCTGAAAGTTCATCAAGGTTTGTCTCTCAGAAACTGATACTAATCACTGAAACTAATCAGTTTTGAGTTTGGCGCCAGCACCTTGGACCTGTTTGCATGTTCTGAATCCAACCTTGAACTGCACAGAGTTCTTGATGCCAGTACTGAAATGTCAGTACACTAAAATCACAGCCTGTATGACTGGGGGAAACATCAGCAGTCTTTATTACATTTATTACTCCAAAGTGGACAAAACAGGCACAGCTTTATATGTAGTTGGGTCAGAGACAACAATCAGGTACTGTATACCTATCCTTTCTGCTGTCATAGGCAAATACACCGGCTTCTGCCCGTTAACAAAAGAGCACCATATTGCTCTTAATCAGTGTCAGTCAGAGAGATTCATATGATTTCCCCCCCTTTTTTGGTAAATACTAAATGACCAAGTAAACTAGCAGTTAGGTATAAACCGAAAGAAGAATTACACATTTCTGAACACTATCTGAATTTTTTGAACCTCAGGTGGTGTGTTTACCTTTCCATTTTCCCCTCCATTGTTGTGATGCCAGCAGATATTAATTGCTTTTGGCTACATCCTAAAAAGACTCTTTAGAGTGAAGATTTCAACTTCTATTCTTCTACATTTTCAATTGAATACAACTCTGGATGTCTGCCCTTGTCTTTTTTCTTTGTCCCTTGTATATATACAGTATATATAAAAAGAGGACAGTGAAGGCCAGATTACTTTTGTCATTGAACACAGGTTGTCTTGTGTAGTCAGAGAAGACAAGCGGAAATGCTTTCCTCCCCTTTAGCAGCCTCCCTGTCACTCTCTTTGGAAGTTTCTCTCTTCCACTGTAGAGCAGTATAGAGGACAGAGAAGAAGGATGTAGGGTTTTTTTTGGTGATTATCATTTCCAAGCCCCAGGCTAGAGAATTGTGACTTTGGCAAAAAGCCTTCTCTGCTTGAGTGAGGAGGTGGATGATTCTTCCAGGAAAAAACAGCTGCTTATCCTGGCCCAGAATCACACACTTTTTATGAGTCTGGTCCAGGAGTGCCAAATGTAATTTTTTTCACAATCTGCATATTATGCTCTTTTACTTACTCTCTCACACACACACACACACACACACACACACACACACACACACACACACACACACACACACACACACACACACCCTTTGCTATTGGTTAATATACGTTATGGTTTCAATGTTAAAAATGCTAAATTTCAAGTGAACTAATTAATTGGTGTCAAGGATGCAAATTAGCTTTGTGCTTCAGGACGGTCTCTAGCTTGGATAACAAACAGGTTCCACAGTGGGCACAGCAGAAAAATGAGTCCTTACAGCAAGTCAAGCTGTAATTCGAGCACTGCTGTAAAATGTCCATTTATGCATTAACTGCCCTGATATTAAAACTCCAGTTGATATATTACAGTCGCCTGTAGATTATCTGTGTCATTTTGTTTTATGAGGACTATTTACATGATTTTTAATGAGTCTGTTTTGGTTTCATGTTTGTTTTGTGGTTGATCTACAGTTCGTGTTGATCAAAGTATTGGGACAATGTCTCGGTTTTGGTCATTTTGTTTCTGTTCACTACCATGAGTATTGCGTGAATCTTTTATGAACACAATTTTGTTTACACATAGTCCTCCTATTTTCATCGGCTCAAAGGTAATGCATCAAACTATCCTAATTATTAATATCGGCATATTTTTTAAATCAAAATTTTATTTAATTTTTGGATGCAAATTCTTTGCTGTCAGTGAAAATCTAAACTCTGATAACCAAATGTTGAGTTTGCTATGGCCACCTCCAGTTGGTGAGTTGACTGACTCGGAGCTCTTGTTCTATGTTTTGTGTCATTATTCATTTGTATTATTAAGTGCCTTCTCATCAGTTTTGTGATATTTTACTGAATCTGACAGTAAAGTATAACTCTTCACACCTTAGAATGAATCCTGCTTCTTCTATCAGCAGCCATATCAACAATAAACACCAGTGATGCACTTCCACTGGCAGCCATTCAGCTCCAATTTTTCTCAAGTATAACACATGATGTGGTATGACATGTCCTTCTCCACACTTTTCTCCTCATGTCATTCATGTACAAGTTAAACTTGATCAGCCCAGAGAGTCAGGTTCCAAACTGGGCAAGCTTTCTAGCAATGTCTGGCTAGAATGTGGATGCTCTATTTTTGCGTGTTGCCAGTCGTTTTTATCTTGAGGTAAACAAACTGTATTTACATTCCTGCAAGTATCTTTTGATTGTAGACTTTGTCAGCCATAAGCCTACCTCCTTGAGGGTGTTCTTGACTTGACTGGATGTTGTGAATGGAGTTTTCTTCACCAAGGAAAGAATTCTATTATTATCTTGCTGGTGCATTTCTTCTTTTAAGAATTTAGCAAATTGTTGAGTTGGCCATTCTGACATTTTCTTCTGTCTCTCTGATAGGTCTGTGTTTTTCAGCCTAAGGATGACCTCCTTTTCTTGCGCTGGCATGTCTTTAGAACACATATTGAGATTTGCTGTAAACAACTTCCAAATGCAAATTTAGTACTTGGAATCAATTCTATACCTTTTGTCTCCTTTATTTGTTATGTAATAATGAAGGGGTAGTGGTGGCTTAGTGGTATAGGGCGCTGGATCGCTGATTCTAGGGTTGGGGGTTTGAATCCCACTCTCCACAAGGTTGTCACTGTCCCCCAAGTGCAGCTAACTGGGTTATCAAAGGCGGCCATGTCTCTCACTGTCTATGGTGTGAGGTTCATGTAAAAGAACCATTGCTGACATTCATAAAGAGTAGCTGCAAAGCCATCAGTGTGTTTTTGTCCCTTGCTAAAGGGTTGTGTCAGGAAGGGCATCCAACGTAAAAACCTATGCCAAATCAAACGTGTGAATCATTCTCTGTGGCGACCCCTGAGAAAAGGGAAAAGCCAAAAGGAAATCTCTCATCTAATCAATAAATGAATGAATTCATTATAGAATTATAGTATGTTATTTCTTTGAAAATCATAAATCTAGTAAAACCTACTGTTTTTTCTGTTTACATTAGGCATTCGATATTTGCGGGGGCTCAGTTCAGGCCCCTCCCATGAATGAAGATAATCCTTGAGTTCTGTACCCGGAAGTAAAACCCCATGTATCATATTACATGCGCGAATGAGAAACCGGAAGTAAAATACTGTGTATCTGTTACATGCACTAAAATATGCTTCTCAAACACTTTCTATAGACAGTCTTACTGATTAATACAGTATTAATGTAGTAAAATGTAGTAATGATGAAGAAAAACTTTTCAATTTTTACTGTTATATTTATTGATGATAAAATATAAACATTATACAGCATATATTGTTGTAAAACACTCGTATTAAAGTCTTTTTCAATTATTATTCCAGTACAGTACCTAAGTTAATGTTTAGAATGTTTGTGCGTGAGATTTTATGTTCTGTAGCATGTTTAACAAACGATACCAAAAGGATAAACTTTATTACGCTTCATGTCCTTTTTATTGAACTTGGAGTGATGTCTTGGAGTGACGTCTCCGAGATGGTGCTGCCTAGAGGGCAACATCGTGGAGTTCTCAGAGTCAAATTGTTTCTTTGTTCGTTTTAATTTGTTTTATTTGTTCATGTTTTGCACTATACAAATCTATGACCGGTCGACCCTACTACAGCGATGAGATTGGAGTCTTCAACTCCTATCCTGAGCTAATATGCTATGGTAGCTCAATGCTAGCTGCACCCCGGCTAACCCCGGCCCAGGCGGGAAGGGGCCGAATGACGACTACGGCGCTTGGGATCGCACGGGATGAAGGCCATGTAGCCGGCTGGTGCAATCGCCTCGTCGGGTGTACTGTCCTCGAGCCATGTGTCACAGAAACACAGCATGGAGCAGTCCTGTAGATCCCTCTGCACTGCAATCTGAGCATGAAGCTCATCCATCTTGTTCCGCAGGGGCTGAACATTTTCAAGAAATATGACCGGAAGTGCTAACCTTCCACTTCTAACCACGTGTCAGAGACTCTGAGGACTCCACCTGAGCTTATTGTTAGCCAGGGTGAGCTTATTAGCTCAGGATAGGAAGGTGCTAAACTTCAGAAGACTCCAATCTCATAACTGTAGTACGGTCGACCAGTCATAAATGAGCATAGTGCAAAACATGAACAAACAAAACGACAAATAAAACAAATTAAAACGAACAAAGAACAATTTGACTCTGAGAACTCCGCGATGTCGCCCTCTAGGCAGCACCATCTCGGAGACGTCACTCCAAGACATCACTCCAAGTTCAATAAAAAGGACATGAAGCGTAATAAAGTTTATCCTTTTGGTATCGTTTGTTAAACAAGCTATAGAACATAAAATCTCATGCACAAACATTCTAAACATTAACTTAGATACTGTACTGGAATAATAATTGAAAAAAACTTTAATACAACAGTTCAGAGGAAATTGTCGTTTCTTCAGGAGAAAGTCTTATTTCTTCAGAAGAGACATCCAGCGTTTTCTATCGCTTAACCAGAGAAGACGCACAGCGTTTGAGTGGCATCATAGAGCTTAACTGGTAATTAAAACAAACACAAAAAAAGAGGCTCATTGACAACTTGTGTGCGAATGAGGAAAAAGGGGCGTTACATCATCTCAACCAATCAGCAGGAAGGAGGACAGCCATTGGCTGAATTTGAGTGGCGAACTTGGCAGAACTTGGCAGTCCGCGAGTACTTAGACTGTGAATGCAAAACTGTGAATAGTCAAGGGCATACTACATTTGTTTATTTATTTATTTATTTATTTGGGGGGGGGGGTTGGGTGAGGTAAAGTTGTCCCCTTGTTATGAAACAATAATGAAATTGTGGTACAGGGATCCCTCACATTCCGTGGTTAATGGCGACTGAGACCCCCCGCCCTGCGACCGCCGATTTCCGAGAAGTAGGATCAACCCCCATGACTGACATATACGTACATGTATATGTGTATATAATATTAATAAATACATATTCAATGCTGTAAATGCTTATAATAACAATTAAACATTCAAAAATAATGCATAAGATGTAAATAAAATTTAAATACACACACATATAGACACATGCATGCACACACACACACACACACACACACACACACACACACACACACACACACACACAAATGTGCACCTCACATAAAAATGTAAGTAGTTTTGTTGGGGGGTTTGGGTTGTTTTTTGTTTTTATTTGTTTAGGGTTTTTTTAATAATTGGCCTTGTTTTGTGGCATTTTCCTTACCTTGTTCCCTATTTTCCTTAATTTCTTTATTTGTTTATTTTTCAATGAATATTTTTGAAAAACACGCGATGCATTGAAGCCGCAGAAACTGAAGCATGATGTAGCGAGGGATCACTGTATTCCCGGAATACTGCAGAATAAGGTTTCCCTACACTTGCATTACTCGAGAGCAGTGTCAAAACACAACCATGCTTTTAAAAGATGTTCTCCCCTGGTATCTTGAAACAGAAATGTAATCTTGGCAGCTATATACAACTTATTCTGGAACTTACCGTGGCTCTGAGACTCGACATGCACCATGGCAATGGCACCATTCGTCAAAAGCAGCTTGTGTGAAAGAATCAGACACAAGAGAGCTCACTAACATGTCTCTCCGTGTTGTTGCCAAGTGGAGACTCTGCATGTGTCTCAGACCACCAGGAGAGTGTTTATTGTATGAGCCCCATGCCAGTCTAGAATCAGACATGTTTGGCCAGAAGTGCACTGGCTTGAACTTCCTCACCCTGCTATATGACCCGTGGCTCGTCTCCAGAGCATGGCTTGGTTATTGAAGTATTGGCTGTTGACAGCATCTATTCAAGGTCATCATGAAAACAGGTGAATGCTTCTTCCTGGCAGTCCAGTTTAACCACATGTTCTGAAAGATTTGCAGTGTTGCCAGGGGTGACAAAACTGATTTCACCTGTTTATACACATTTTTTTTACTTCTACTTCATTTTTCTTTACTCATATACAGCCCTCCAAAGCTGGGCTAAAATGGAAGGAGGGTGTAGTTATATGTACATTGTTGTACACATTGTGCTGTGCAGTTGTGCTCATACCAAACACGATCCTAAATACTGATTGGCTGGGCTGACTCTGGGAGCCATGTGAGCAGCAGCCATGCACACAGTTAAATTCCTAATGCAAAAGAGAATAGGTTCTCCACCATTTATTTATCCTCACCTAAAATGCATTATGTAGCAGCATGGTGGTGTTTCAGCATTAATGATTAACATTCATATCTCTTAACAATTTACACAAGTATTTTGTATCTGGTCAGATTTTTGATGGATTCATAGACTGTTCTAGGAACACATGGTGCACATTGAGGGGAACACATTTAATTTGATGTTGTCTGTAAATTGTGGGGCACCATGCAAACAAATTTTCATATTAATTCATACATTATGCATAATTTAGGCTCCAAGTACACATTTTAACTCAGAAAGATACCCTATCTTAGCCTTAAACTGCAGGGACCCCAGGTTTATATGGCTTTGCACCTCCGTGCAGCCCCAAGTTTAAGACCAGCACATGGAATGCATCTGATTTAACTGTGGTCAAATATAAGATTGATTTTGGCTTTGTTTGAAAAACATATGCATGTGGTATTTTATTACACAGTTGTCAAGCAATAAGATATTATACTGTTTTCCACTGTTATATATTAGCCACTAAAAAAGGAGGACTTCACTTGACAACTGAATGACCTTCATGGGAAAAAAAAGTGTTTATGATCTATGAACCTTTATTTACTGGCTGCATCAGGCAGAGGCAGAGATTGTTGGAGGTACACACATTACACACCCACCAATTCACCCCCGTACATGTACTGGCAGTTGTATAATGTGCATATAGTTGTGTTCTCCACTTCTGATAACACAAATATACACACATACAGTAATAAACTGAACACACAGTAAGTTTGAACCCCAGTCCACATAATCGATTATGTATATGTATTTGCACTGTAAATAGCAGTCCATAATGTATTTTGGCTGGGTGAGTGCAACAAGGTTAACGGTATCCATTCACAAGACAATAGCCTATGTGGTTTATCTTCCACTATCAGTTAATTCTGGGTGAATATAAAAAAGTCTTGTTACATTCACCTATTTTACAGCTTGTTTTGGTTCTGTGTCTGTTTACAATAATAAGGCATAAACTTGAACATGGGGGACAACTTGTAAACAAGAAGAGGCAATGCAACAGAGTTGTACCAAGTAGAAGAGATAAAGTACTATGAAATGGAAGAAAGCATTCAGTTTTCAAATAGATACAACCAAGGTAGCCCCCCCCCCTCAACACACACACACACACACACACACACACACACACACACACACACACACACACACACACACACACACACACACACACACATGCAGATTATATCTGTCATGTTTGAAGTTACTTAAAGCTTACCATATTTTCACTGCTTATATCGTCTGTGTCTGTGGTGTTGGTCGGCATCTTGACTGATGATAGTAAACCTTGCATGAACACTATCTGGTGGTGAGAGTGCTGAGACGGTACTTTGAAATCCCTCCACCCCCCACCCCCCACACATTCTGTTTAAAGTATTCAAACTAATATGGCCACAAAATGTAGGCCACATAAGAAACTTCTTGGAGTGATTTTGCTGTATTTGCTGGAAAAACAGAGATACCAGGGAGCCAGGTGACACTTATTGTGGAGTGGTCACCATGCTCATTATTTTTAACTGTGCAAATAAATGTAGATGATGTATTATTTAGCTGCCTGTAAATCTGCTGTCTACAAGCTTGATAAATTTTTCCTTTGATCTTTGCTCAGATGAAAACTGGGATGATGACCAGCTCTTGGGATTTGAACCCTGCAATGAGAACCTGGTGATGGGCTGCAACATAATTGACGGGAGGTGTGAATGCGACAGCATAAGAACCTGCAACAACCCATTTGAGTTTGCCAGCGAGGAGGCTTGTCAAACAGCCCTGAAGAAGATCGAAGGTAAAATCATTGTTAGTATGTCACACAGAAACTCATCAATGCGTAGAAAGCTTTTAAAACAGGGGTCGGGAACCTATGGCTTGCGAGCCAGATGTGGCTCTTTTGATGACTGTATCTGGCTCTCAGATAAATCCGGTGGCCTTTGTTAACAGAAAAACGAAGACATAATTTCACTGTCATTCAAATAAGAATACAAAAAAAGCCATCAAATAAAACAAAATCAGATGAATAAATGTGGCGCATTTAAATCTATACATCTATTTTCAATGCTATGTCACTGTGGTGCGCAGCGGAGAGCCAATCCTTTCTGTACGCTAGTATGCGGGCGGGTCCGATACCTTGAAACTCTAATTTTATTGGACTATAACAACAGCCACAGACTGTTTTTGAGTAAAGAGGTAAATGTCCCTCGTTTTTGATCAGCTCATTTGCACGAAGCCAAGCAGAGCTGGCAAGCAAACACAAATGGACAGACATGGAAAAACTTCAACCTGCAGACCAGCTGATTGCCAAAACTTGGGCTTCTTGTCACATAAACACTGCAGCGTGTGAGTCATATCGTATTGACTGTGTTTGGCTCTACATATGCATGCAAGCAGTCCTTCTCACCTGAAAAACATCAAGACCAACCTGCAGTCACGTTTAACAGATGGACGCCTAAACGTCTGCATGAAGCTGAACCTCACCACATATCAACCAGACTACAAAGCCATCAGCAAAACCATCCAGCAAGTCATATTAATAGTAAAAAGTACTTTTCTACTTTTAATAAATAACTTTGCTATGACAATGTCGTTTAAAATAAATTCTGAGTCTTATTATACTCTCAAATTATTTGTCTTCTTTTTCAATTTAGTTGTATTCAGTATTTATATATATATATATATATATATATATATATATATATATATATATATATATATATATATATATATATATATATATATATGGCTCTAAGAGGATTAGATTTTAAAATATGTATTTTTTTTTGCCTCTCTTAGTCATAAAGGTTCCTGACCCTTGTTTTAAAATATACTCATGAAGAAGTCCATGGATTGAAGTGTTTACTTAGATACAATAAACATTTACTCACTATATAGAATTAGTCGAGACTACACTGGGGTGTCTTGGTTTGGTGGGTTTGCTGTCTGGGTGAAGATTGACATTATTCCAAGTGGCTAATGCTTGAGTTGAAACAGCTCACAAGCCCTCATTGTTTGCCATGTCAAGGATTCTGAAATCTGAGAAAATTAATAAGATCTAACAAAAAATATAAAGAATGCTTTCCAAAATAACACTTGCAATCTTAAAGGTACATTAAAGGGGGCAGCCATAGCCTAATGATTAGAAAAGCGGCTTTGGGACCAAAAGGTCGTTGGTATGATTCCTGATCCGGAAGGAAAAATGTGTGGCAGTGGGGAAGTGAGCTGTACGTTCCCTTTATCTTCTTGACTGAAGTGCCCTTGAGCAAGGCACCTAAACCCCTAAACATGTGGCAGTCTACTACTTCCAGTGTGTGTTCACTGTTTACTTGTGTGTGTGTGTGTTTTCACTTTGGATGGGTTAAATGCAGAGGCAATAATTTACCTTGTGGGATTGATACAGTATAGAAAAAACTGCCCTTGACTCAAGCTTTAAATGAGTTTTAAAAGATGCACTTGAGCCGACTCCTTATGTTCTTTCACTGCTCGAGGAGCGCACGGATCTCATCTCCCACCATCATGCTTATAATGTGTAAAAACAAACAGTAACATTTGTGATTTTTCTTATGCTCCTGTGCGGTATATGTACACGAAAACAATTATTCATCAATGCTCAGCAGGAAGTTGCTTAAGTGTTCCCTAGGTTCATATTTATTTTGTATATACTACACAGGAAAATAACAAAAACAAATTAAATTAAGCTTTTTACAGTTTATTTTTACATATTCTTATCTACATATACATCAACCAAACTAAATGATCTATGAATAATTTGGTAATTTAGATGGGCTTCCTGAATGGCTCAGAAATTATTCAGACAGGTAATAATCTATGTGTATAATTTACAAAGTGATTAAACCTATGATTTACTTTCGGGAATTAATCAGAATTTCAATCTAATACATGGGCATTAGATTGAGTGGGATGGAAATGTCATGTTCTGTTTTTGTGTGAGCTAACTTGGGATCAACAGCAGATGTGACATGTCAGCGATACGTGAGCACAGCATAAACAACCATCTATCCGAACCACATGGCTTCTATGTTCCATTCAGCAAATGAAACAGGCAGGAATACATAGGTTAGGAGGCCAGCTATGATGCTGTAGATTAGAGCTTAAATGTACGTGGTTTACAATGTTAAACTTCAGAACTCTGTATGAGCTCATATTGATGAAAAATAAAAGCTCACCCACATCTTTAAAATTATTTATTTTGGATTAGATTTCATATAGGAATAAATCATTGGCTTGTCCTTTTTCCATTGTTTTCTTTTTCCTCAACTGTATTTATTTCAATCATTCGAAATGTTTTTCAGAAATCATAGTTTGTTTAGCGTAGGAATTCATGGCAGCACAAACACAGGTTTCATTTTTTCACTCTCACTGCATAACATTCATTCATTTTCTGAACCAATTAATCCTAATTACGGTCACAGGGAGACTGGCGCCCATCTCAGCCGACTTTAGGCGAGGGCAGAGTACAAGGCCATCGCTTGCCAGGCCATAGCAGGACAGAAACACGCTGACGGCTATACAGCTACTTTTGTCAAAATCAGCATTGGTTCTTTTACATGAACCTCACACCATAGACAGGGACAGACACAGCCGGCCTTTGATAACCTGGTTAGCTGCACTGGGGGACTGCATAACATATTTCCGGTAATTTTTGCTGCAAAATAATTTAATCTTACTTTGATATGGTGCATCTTTTTTACTTATAAGTGCAGGGATAACATGTTATTTACATTTTTTGTAAATTGCTCATGAAAGCCTGTGGTTGAAAAAACAGCTTTATTTGCCCAAAACAAATAGACAGAATGTAAATGGTGCATTGTTCAGGTTGGATTGGCAGCACGCTTGCAATTAAACTCCAAAGTATATGTTTGTTATCACGGCGATCTTGGCAGTGGTTGATGGTCCTTGTTTTATTGTGACAGGTGTACTTTTGTCAGAGCTGTGCTAGGCTGCGGTTCTTTTTAGCTTTAACTGCAGTGCTTTGTTTTAATAGGTAGTTGTTATCTTGTTTTGACTGATTTGGATTGTTATGCAATTTTCACTTGTTTATTGTGGTGTTATGTCTAGCGTGAACCTTTGTGTGTGCACTATTGTTTACTGATAATCCTTCTACTTCTGGCTGGGTGTTTTTTTGCTGCTTATGGACGTGCTTTTTGTCTCCTTATGCAGTTCATTGTGATGATGGCGAGGGATTGGGACACATTTCTACGCTGCAGTAGCGCTATGTCCTTGGTGGTTATCATTTACATAATAAAAACATTACTGCCATGATCCATCAGCTTAGCCCATAATTTTGTGCTGGGAGACTGAATTCACAGTGAGAGCTTATTGATTCTGCATTAAACAATCACTTCTGTTGCACACAATTGGAACCTTCTATATAATATGATTAAGCCCAGTCTCCTACTCCCACAATCACTTTTCTTTGCATTACTTGGAGCTGAGAGGAGGATAAAGAACGAGCTCATTTAAACTACTACACCTTTTACTACTGTCCTTAGAATCATGATCACTTTCACCCTTTGTAAAGATTATTTAAAATTGCTGGGGAAAGAAGTCTGCCATGGTAAAGTCGCTTATACCCCCATTTCACTGGACTACGGTATGCAAGGATTGTAGCAGAAAGGCGCGGAACACAGTCTAGGGAAGAGCTTTGGCAGTTTTACACGGAAAATGGGTGAAAATCCTACGGAAAAGTGGAAATTCTTATACCCCCCATTTCACTGGACTACGGCCATGGTAAAGTCGCTTATACCCCCATTTCACTGGACTACGGCATGCAAGAATCGTGTAGCGGAAAGGTGTGGAACGCAGTCTACAGAAGAGCTTCAGCATTTTTTACACGGAAAATTGTGAAAATCCTACGGAAAAGTGGAAATTCCTAAACTCTCGGAACGTTCACAGCATGTGCGGAACAGGTACGGCAAAGTACGCCAAAGTGACTTCACGGAACACTCAACGGAATTTTTTTCCGTGAACGTGCTTTTGAACATGTTCAAAAGCACTTTCACGGAATATTTTGGCCTGCCGGAAGCATACGGAAGTGGAGGAAGACTTGTGGAATAACGACAAAATCACATCGAATGACACGGAAGATGAGGGAATAATTGCGGAACGTTTGTGGATGACAACATTTTTGCTTCCGTAAGTCTGCCATGCTCCAGTGAAATGGGGGTATTAAGCTCATACCAGAATAAAATGAGAAAAATTCATTTGTTAATTTTCTGAACCACTTCATCCTAATTAGGGTCACAGGGAGGCTGGCACTCATCTCAGCTGACTCTGGGTGAGGGTAGGGTACACCCTAGATAGCTCACCAGGCCATCACGGAGGCAATACTCACACAAATGTACACACGTTCACACCAATGGGTAATTTGGAACAGCCAATTAACCTACTCCGCATGGTTTTGGACTGTGGTAGAAAACCGGAGTACCCAGAGGAAACGCACACAAGCACGGGGAGAACATGCAAACTCCACACAGAAACATCTGAGCTGGGAATCAAACCCAGGACCGTTTTTTGCTATGAGGCGGACGTGCTAACCACTACGCCAACGTACCGGCCAAAATGAGAAAAATTAAATCTTTAAATGAAATCATCAAGAAATATTTAAGTCTACAAAAAGAAAGAAAGAAAAAGAGATAACTGCCATGATTATTTGCACTTCTGGGAATTATAGTGAAGCCAATGTACCTGAAGCACGTTTTCCATTTAAATTGTATTTTTTATTAGTTGATTGGAGCCTGTAGGAACTTTCAAGCTGTAATCCACGAGTTTTGATTAAGTGAGGCACAATTGTGAGGTGACACAAAGGCCAAATTCCCTGAGTCATCCATCAGCATAGCAGAGATAACAGAACACAAAAAACAAATAAGGCAGAAGTGTGTTGACCTTCATAACTCAGGCAACAGTTATAACAGTAACAGCAGGTAACAGTGTCACTCATTTGCTAAAATGATTAATCCTACTAGGGTTGTGGGAAAGCTGGAGCCTATCTCAGCAGACCCTGGGCAAAGGCGAGATGCACTCTGAACAGTTTGTCAGTCCTTTGCTGGGATAACACACATAACCATTCGCATCTGGGGAACTTTGGAGCAGCCAGTTCGCCTAATGAAAATGTAAAACCTCACATTGAAACACCCTTGCCAAGCCTGAGACTTGAACCCAGACCCATCTTGCTGTGAGGCAGGTGTGCTAACTACTACACCACCAACTCCTGTTTGTTAGGCTAATCTTTAAAATGTGGACATCAAAAGCAACTACTGTATTCGACATAATAAGCACCCTGCTCCAATAAGTGGCCCCCCCCCCCCCCCCAATGTTTTTGGTCTTCTTCTAATAACTGCCCATGTGTACTGGAAGCAAAAGTATACAGTAGATCAAACTTACCAATTTTATTCGATCAGTCTCTGTAACCATAAAATGAGGCGTTCACTGCCTGTAAAAGTGAGTTTACACTGTATTTCAAGACCCCCTGCCACTGGGGAATGTCTCAAAATGTTCATCAGTAACAACACATTTGATCGTTCTGCCGTGGTTTAAAAAACAGGAAAATATTTTGCTGTGTTCTCTTGGTAAATGTCCAACAACCGATGAACTATTAGAAACTGCTACAGCAAAACTATAGGATGCTCTGAATGAATGGAGCGATGAGCCAGATATGGACCTATCAGAAAGTGATGATGAGTATTTTTCACCCGATTCGCCTGCTCACTAACTTCATAAATTTAAGCACGTTCCTGGCCATGTGCTTTTGTTTATGTCGTGTTGATTGGTTCAACATGCCACGTAATAAAGTTGACATTCATGTTTTGAATGGCTTGATTTTACTTCTGGGAAAATGTTTAAAGGAACAGCACCTGGAGGGAAAAATAAGGGGTCTTTTTTTATTTATTTATGCTGTTTTATGTTTATTTTCAGCTTTCATGTAAGTAATTTGGTTGATACCACGAAATGAATAACAAAAATACCAGTAAAACTCTTTTATTGTTCTGTTATTATTCATGTTTTCCACCTCGATGGTAATAAGCACTTACCGTTCCACTCCGCTGGTAACATTTAAAGAAGCGCCCACCCACTGCAATTTTTAAAGCGCCCTGGGCGCTTATCACGTTGAATACGGTATTACAAATATTTCTGAAAAAGGAACGAAAGCTTTTTTTTGCCCCAACTAACAGTAAAAATGGTAACAGAGGCAAAAGAAGGGTTTGGTGTGAAAGAAGGAAGACTATAATGAAAAGAAGCCTATCCAACTGTAAAATATGGGAGGGTCTGTGGTATAATGGAGCTGTTTTTCTTTCAGGGACATTGTAAACCATGTTAAGGTGCATAACCTCATGGTCTCTATGAAGTGCCAGGACATTTTAAAAACAATCTGGTTCCTCTGCTAGGAAACTAAAACCGAGTCATTGGATCTCTTAGCAGCATTGGATCTGTGGAAATCAACACAAAAATGGTTCGCTGACCACAGATTCAAGCTTCTCCCATAGTGAGCTCAGTCACTTGAATTGAAAGCCCACCTGAAAACCTGCAGAGTAAGCTGAGGCGGGGTGCACAAGAGAGGGATCAGGACTTTGGATGATCTTAAGAGGTTCTGTAATGGGGACTCGACTTCGGTACACTGCTCTCTATTCTGCAACCATCTAGAATCCTAATCGAAGAAGACTCATTCATTCATTCATTCATTTTCTGTAACCACTTAATCCTGATTAGGGTCGCGGGGAGGCTGGCACTCATCCCAGCCGACTCAGGGCAAGGGAAGAGTACACCCTGGACAGCTTGCCAGGCCATCGCAGGGCAGAAACACGCTGATGGCTATGCAGTCTACTCTTGTCAAGCCAGCAATGGTTCTTTTACACGAACATCTCACCATAGACAGTGAGAGACATGGCCGGCCTTTGATAACCCAGTTAGCTGCACTGGGGCGAAGAAGACCCAATGATGTGTTACTTATACAGAGTATTGAATGCCGAGGTGTCAATAGTTGTCACATGCACTTTTTGTGAAGGCAATTATTTCCTTTAACTATATCTATGCTATTCTCTTAATAAAATTATTTTAATTTAATATTGTTTTTCAGTCATTTTTAAGTATGAAATGATGCCTCATTGTGTTGATGGGGGTTTGTTTTTTTCTAGCTCTATTAATTTTTACAAGGGGTGCCAGTAATCGTGGCGAGGACTGTACATTTATTCTTAACTCAAACTCCCAATATTACTACACGAATTTAATATATTTTCCTGGAGTTCTGTGTCCATATACTCAAATAATACTTTTAGAGAATTTATAATTTTGGTGACGAATGCCACATTTTATAGATGCAAAACCTCAATCCATCAATTACTTGTATTCCTTTTTCATCACGTTTGCAGGGGAAGCTAGAGGCAACCAAGGCTGACTTTGGGCAAAACAACAATGTAATAACAAACAGACACAAACAACCATTCACAACTATAGTCTTCTATACGACCTGTCGACCTCATGTGCCTGTCTTTGAACCGTGGGATGAAACCAGCGTAAACCCACACAAGCATGGGGAGAACATGCAAAGGCCACACACAAGGCCACCAGTTCCAGAACCTTGCTGCCATGAAGTGACTGAGCTCACCACTGAGTCCCTGTGCTAAAACTTCTGCAGTAAATATTGCAATATTAATTCTAAAAAACAAAAATGTACAGGCATCTAAAAGGGCAGTAGAAGACTTTAAATGATGCTTCCTGCTTTTTCTTGTTGGCTGCTAACGATAGTTTCCTTTGTACCATTCCTTCTAGGAAACTAAGGGAAATCAATCCTCAGTAGGATTGAAATAATATGCTGACCTTTGATGGCTAACTAGATTTTTCTCAAGGTGTGAAAAAATGTCAGTGTGGTAAATCATAGTTAGATCTGTCAGTAGATGGGAAGACTGTTTCGAGATACTGATCAGGATCTTTCATTGAATTGCTTACATTTATTTCACATATTTCCCGTAAATTTAAAAAATATTTAAAGCATTATGAGTTAGAAATGATACAGTGAAAAGTGCAAATAAATCTTTGAGAAATCTGTGGGAATCTTTAGACACAGCATGGCGATTACAGTGTTCAGTTCATTTTATGTAACCGCTCAATCCTATTTAGGATCACGGAGATGCTGGCGGCTCTGGGCGAGGGCAGAGTACACCCTGGACAGCTCGCCAGGCCATCAAAGGGCGGAAACACGTTGACGACTTTGCAGCTACTTTGTTGAAAGTCAGCAATGGTTCTTTTACATGAATCTCTCACCATAGACGGTGAAAGACATTGCCGGCCTTTGGTAACCCAGTTAGCTGCACTGGGGGGACAGTGACAATCTGTGTTGAGTGGGGCTTGAACCCCCAACCTTAGGATCAGTGATCCAGCACCTTCACCTCTAGGCCACCACTGCCAAGATTACAGTGCTGGATGTTAAATTAGTCATGAAACATGTATAGCGCTTGTATTTTCTTTTGACTGATAAAGGTAAAGTCCTTTGGGCTTTTTTACACCCGAGCCCAGTGTCTCATCAGGCCGGTGCTTATTCCCGGTTTTCATAGCGTGAAGCGACCAGGAGTTCAACTCCTCCTGGATGGGACGCTAGTCCATCGTGGGTTACCTTCCCAGTATATTTTTACTGGTACCCATTTATACTGCTGGGTGAACAGAGGCACACTTGTGGTTAAGACCTTGCCCAGGGGTCTTAGCACAGTGAGGGTCGAACTGGGATTTGAACACACAACCTCTTGATCATGAGCCCAGCACCCTAACCACCACGCCACCTGATAAGCTGTCTCTTATTTCCTCAAGCAGTCTGAAAAACGTGCACATTAAAATAATATGCTGTTGTAATTTTGCCCTGTGTGTGTGTGTTGGCCCTGTGATGGTCTAGCGAGTTGTTCAGGGTGCACCCCGCTTTCATCCAGTGTCAGTGACATAGGTTACAGCTTCTTTACAACCCTTAAAAGATTAAGCAGTCCAGCAAATGATTGAGAGAGATTGACTGGTGATTCAGTGATAATGAGCACAGGTTCGGCTCTAAATATTCAAGTAGAAGTCTGTTTGGAAGAATTACATTTGATAAATAATAAAACTGCAAATAAAACCAGCACATCAGCTTATCCAAGAGAGAGAAACAGTATGTATAATTGCAAGTGAGTAAAAGATTAGAGATTTAGGATTTGAAATATAAGACCTCAGTGAGAGAACATTTTGCACGGCCGATGAAAGAAAACGAAAGAGAGTGTGAAAGACAGGAAGTTTTGTTCTCTGAGTCTGCTGTGCCGTGAAATTTGGTTGCTCTGGCCCAGCTAGGCCAAAGCACATTAAAGGAAATGCTTAGCATTCCTGACACAGAGCTCTGTCTCTGACACTATGGCAGGATTACAGTGGAGAATATTTGTTCTGGGGAGCTGGCCATGCTAATTGCAGGCCCCGTTGTGTGCAGGGAAAGCACAGGTGCTTGTGCCAAAAGCAACATGTTTCTGTTCAGCTCAACAGTGTCCTGTTTTCAAGGAGCACTTTGGAGTGTGGAGGGAGTTATTTCCCTCTTATTCTGTAGAGCAATGCACAGCACTTTAAAAAAAAGTTTGTCTTTTTTATGTGAATCATTCTCAAAGATATTGAAGCAACTCTGTGATATAACAGGCAACGATGATCCAGTCATGCTTACAGCTGTCCATTGCTATCTGTTGGTCTGTACAGTAATTGATTATTATGGAGGGGGATTAGGGAGGGGGTGTATGGATGTAATTAATCTTGGTGGCTATTGAATGCTTTGTAAACAGATCGTTAACATTTTTACTGTGTAGTATTTCTACTTCCTGACTTTGGAGCATGGAAATTTTTGGGGACATCCACTTATTCAGTATGAGTGTCGTCCAGCTACTCTGTACTGGAGAGAAAAGATTAAAGTTCCATTGCAGCTCCCTCGACTCCCAAAGTATACTCACATCAATCTCTACACAAGACTTTTGACTACGATAACACTCTATCTTTTTTCCCCCCGTAAGCATTTCTATTTGTTCCTTGACTGTATGTCATAGCTGTCTTGACCAAAGAGCTACAGTCTACGACTAGGGTAGTACTAAGCCACCTCCATGTTTTCCCGCTACCATTGATTATGATAGTGCGTGCTTATTTTTGACATTTTGCATTTATGACTATTTGTTTCTACTTTTGTTTTTTTATTATTATGTAGGGTTAGGGTTCAATTAATTTTGCAGTTTGTCTGACCGTGTTGCTTAAAGCTCATTCTCTTTTGAGCATATGTCATATACATAATGGAAAATGTAACAAATTTCTAAGACAGGTGCCTTATGAAACTCACATGTTGCATGTGGGAAAAATCCTTTGTTGGCATGTTTGTGGAGTTTTTACCATGCTCAAATTATTTTTTGAGGTAAGTCTTAATGTTAGGTCCATTTCTATTGTCTGCTGTGTGATGTGGGCAGTGGTCCGCATGCAAACAAGAGGTTTCCTTGATATAAGGGGAGAAGCTTGGGATTCATTTATTTATTCTTAATAAATAATTTGATCTCACTACAAACCAGTAATTTTTTTTTATTTCAGCTTAGAAAGGTTAATAAAAACATGTACACAATGAAGAATATTGAAAGTAATTGAAAATCAAGTTTTTCTTTTCGTTGGAAGTTCAGTAGTAAATCCAAGTAAATGCCTCCTGTCTTGAATTCTGCACCTACATCACTTTATAAACGTAATAAACGTAGCACAGAAACAAAAATATGAAACATGACTCATTTCACTATTGTTTTCGTATTACTTAATTTGCAATGTGTGGTGACTTGGTGGTAAGGTGCTAGATTACTGACCCCAAGGGTGAAGCCCCAGCTAACTGAGTTATCAAAGGCCGGCCATGTCTCACACTGTCTGTGCTGAGAGACCGTAAAAGAACCATTACTGACTTTTGTCAAGAGTAGGCTACATGCCCTGCGATGGCCTGGCAACTGTCCAGGGTGTACTCTGCCCTCACCCAGAGTTGGCTGAGATGGGTGCCAGCATCCCCGACACCCTAATTAGCATAAAGCGATTCAGAATATAAATGAATGAATAATCACAAGATTGAAAAATGTCTTTTCAGACATCTGTCTGTTTTCCATCAGAAACATTTCAATAATTTTATTGCACATTTGTTGACATACAGCTTGTCTTTTTGATCTTATGTTTATAATGTCTGTAGTGAAATGCAGTCAAAGTTTACAAATCACTGCTTTATTTGTCATACTTTACGAAGTTTTTCTTATTTGGGGTTTTAATAGTGGAGCTCATGATCAGAGCTCCATAGGCATGGAACATGAATTGGCTGGCTGTCCCGAGTCCATGCCAACAAAGAAAACTGAGTAAGACTGAGTCACCTAAAAACAAACACATTTATTATTGATACTGAAATACAAATCCAAACATACAGCCTCATCCACCACCACTCAGCCTTGCACATAATAAAAAACACAGTCTAACTCAGGTAGGCAGACACATTTACACTGAGCAAAACAATACCAAACATTAACTGTAACACGAAACGTGAACTTGTCAAATGGATCATGTAACTATCAAGACAGGTGATCCAAATGAAAGTGGACATCAGTTAGTGAATAGTGTTAAAAAAGAAGTGTGAACTATTCCAGATTTCACTCAAGACTGTAGTCCTGAAATGCAAAAGAGATTTATTTATTTTCTCCAAAGCTGTCTGTGTATTGCTGTTCAAAATTGTACTGAATGTGGAAATTTGTAAAGAGGTTTTTCTTTTTCTATAAAAATAATTATTTCAAAATTCCAAATGGCTTGTAGGATTGAGAAATGGGGTTAAGCTTGAGATTTAGGGTTTAAGATCTGATGCTTTAAGGAAGTTTCAGAAAATTTTCTGTCATTCCGTGAACCTTTGCATAAAGGTGCAGTTCTTTTGAGGCAAGCAATTCTGTCCTTTGTATGTGGAACAAAGACAATCAAATCAATAGTAATGTGTCCAGACTTCCACACTGGGAGCACTGCCAATAGCATTGACCCCTGAGTGCGGTGAGGGTGTGAGCAAGAGACTAAGCCCAGGGTCATACATGACGTCTTGACAGAATCCGACAGCCATGATCATTGTTTGCAGCCAATCTTTTGAAGTGTAGAGTATTTTTTTTACATCCGCCCAATCAGACAAAATGCATTGCTTCATATATTGACTTACACAATGTGTGTACATGATGTTTTTTTTTTTTTTAATGCCGATTCACCCACCAACGGATACATATAACATCCATTGTACTTGAATATGCTTTTACATATTTCTGTAATGTCAAGTGACCCAAGTCAAGCAAAATGCAACTCATTTAATGTATTTTAAGCATGCTTTGTTCAAACTAACAATACTGTGGCAATACCAAAGTCCTGAGTATCATCTGATATAGTTTACTTGATATACTTTTTCCACTTTTGTGACCTATTAATATTGTTACAATATTGAATGGTGACAAAAGAGTGTCAAATAACAAGGTTAGCACCGTTTCCCCTCTGTGCTGTTTCAGCTGGCAGTAAACACAAGGTTTTCTGTGTTTTTGTTTTGTTTTTGGGTTTTTTTTGGGCACACTACTGTGTCACAGTGTACTTGGCCTTCTGTTTTGCCTTCCTTTCCCACAGCCATGTCCCACCCATCCAGGTCTGCCTCCTAACGCACCAACTGTAGTGCTTTCAGATGACCGATCAGAGCAAAGTAGGCACAGAGAGCAGAAATAACATAAATGAGAGGAGGAAACCAAACAGGCTGTTCTGCACGTGCCCAGAAAGTCAGTGTTTTATCAGTTATAAAACTGTGATGTGTGATAAGCCCAATTTCCCTCAACTCCTATATTCTATCCAGAGATTACCGAGTGGAGACATTTGGACCATCTGATTTCAAACTTACAAATACAGGTGCTCTGATATTTTTGGGAGCACAGAGATTTTTTTTTTGTTTGTTTGGTAGGTGTTGACATTTAGGGGTCCCTTGATGAGGCTGGAGTAGATAGCTGGATCTGTAGGTGTTGCTTAGTACACTAACAAAGGTGAGTCATTCTAGGAAACACTCGAGAGTACTTATCTTTTGTATGATAAAAGAAAATAGAAAAGCTTTTAGGAGGAACTGTCCTGCCCTTCATGTTTGTTTCTTAATTTCATTTCAGTTTGCACAGCATCTTTATTTATAAACAAAAAAATGTTTTAGTATTCATTTCGAAATTTTCTAGACTAACATACATATATATATATATATATATATATATATATATATATATATATATATATATATATATATATATAACTCGTAATAGCATGCAAGATTGAATTTCATTGTATATTAGAAAGCCTTATGGTTGCATTTTGAAATCATGTAGAAAAAAAATCATCATGTCTGCATCAAGGATGCTTTCACACTTATTAATCGATTCCCTGAAAAAACAACAACAATTAATTCTATTTTTTCAGTTTTTATATATATATATATATAGAGTAATCCCTCGCCACTTCGTGATTTGAGCATCGCGGTCTTGGTACATCATGGTGTTTTAATAAAAAATAAATTTAAAAAAATATTCATAAAAAATTCAAAATTCGTGCTGAAACTCACATATAAACAAGCGGAAGGCAGGGACCCAAGGCAGGCTGCGGTCATTGTTTCCAAAGACAGACTGAAGTGCCCCTCCTCCCCAGTTCAGGCAGGGACCACCCACTCAACTCAATCTCGCAAGCTGATTGGCTTAGACGCGTGACGCGATTTCCTCCCGCCCACTCAAGTCAATCTCGCAAGCTGATTGTCTTTGACGCATGATGCTGTTGCCTCCCTGCCCACTCAACTCAATCTCGCATGCTGATTGGCTTAGATGCGTGACGCTATTGCCTCACACATTCCCGCATGATTTTGTGTGATTTTGCAATCTTACTGTATCGTGTTTATGAACGTCCTGCACCGCGGAGAAGAGCTACTGTCAGAGATGAGTACAGTACTTAAAGTATTTATATATAAATTCTATTTAAATATTAATACATTACAGCATTTACATATGCATATAACTGTGTAACGTTTAATATACACTTCTTGATATTGTACAGACGCGAAAACATATAGAAATGAGACAATGTGGTAGAAATAGGGGCGGGGCGTTCCTACTTCGCGGGTTTTCGAGTATCGCGGCCAGGTCTGGTCTACATTATCCGCGATATTCAAAGGATGAGTGTATATATATGTATGTATGTATATATATATGTCTATGTATATGTATGTATATATATATGTCTATGTATATGTATGTATGTATGTATGTATGTATATATATATATATATATATATATATATATATATATATATATATATATATATATATATATATATATATATATATATATATATATATATATATATGTATTTGTCTATGTATGTATTTGGCTAGGGTGTTTGCATATGAAGTTTGTATGTTCTTCCCATGCTTGCGTGAGTTTTCACTGAGTACATTAGTTGCCCCTCCAGATCAAAGACACAAAGACATGCACAATAGGCAAACTGGTTACTGTATAATGTTGGCCTTGCATTGTTCGGTTGAGCTGTTTGGGGTGAACCTTGCCTTTGCAATGAATTGCCTGAGAGACACTAGCCTCCTGTGACTCTAGTAAGATGCAGACCTGGGAAATGCCTACAGCAACCAACGAGTTAAAGAAAATGTATTTGTGAGTGACTTAATCAATTCTGCTGTTTATGCGTAAATGGGTTCCCGACATGATTGACTCGGTAGTATATGTTGGAGGTTTGCAATGCTTTTGCTGGTTATTATTGTTCTGTTGCTTGCAAGAAAAGGGATGTCTCCATGTCTGAACAAAATAAAAGCAGATGCAGAAGAGTCTCTATAATTCAGTCTTACCTTGTTGATCCCATTCAGCTACACCTCTGAGTGGAGCTGACATTTAACTGCATGGATGCTCTTTCAGGCCTGTTTCTAGACTTTTTAGTGTTGGCCCCTAGACAGCCAAAATGATGAAAGAATAAGAAAGTGTGAGATGCTCTTCGATTAACCCACCACAGTTGTGGAGAGGCTAGCCCTTCTTGTTTACTCTGTAATTATGCCTGTTTATATTTGTGTTGATGACAGAACAGGCATGCTTCCATCGAGTAAAAATGTGAGTATGAGTATTTGTGGGGGTTCGTGGAATGATGGTGCATTTTTTTTCCTCCTAGAAAGCTTTGTGGGCAGGAAAAAGGCTAAACAACTCTGAGAGGAAATGTGCATAAACAAGAGCTGATTGTTCATTGACTGTGGTGGACACCAGAGGGTCATGTAGTGTTTTGACTGGCAAAACAAGCGAGAGTTGTGAGAGAGGAAAAGATGGTTGTTTCGTCACAACAAAATGTCTTTGCAGGACCAGAACAACAGAAAAGCTTATGCGTTTCTTTCCTCAGGAATGTGCATATTTTTGAGACAAAGGAAAATATGTCTCAGAAGAATATAGGACCTCTGATTCTGAGGCAGAAAGAGGAATGTTGTATGACAGCACTGATGCTGTAAATTAATTACAGCCCATACAGTTCCAGATGGCATTGCTTGGGTGGCAATCCAGGTTAAAGCAAAGTATACAGACCTACATTCCGGCAGCCCATTGGTCTGTCAGTTACAACCCCAAACCTAACCCCCATTCCAACTGTACTGAATAGGTTGAAAAAATCGATTCGCTTACTGTATATCAGTGGCGATACGTGCATTTGGTACCTGAGCCTTGAGTGGGACTCAACAGATTCAGTCCACTTCTTAATACCACCACTATAATGTCACAATTATACAAACCATCAATAATATACAAAAACACAATATAGCAAGGTGTGGCATTGTAGAGGGAGAGGCATTTCATATATTTCTGCAAGTAACTCTAAGCATTATATAACTTTCACCAGCATTTACGGGTGGGCGCTGCTGGTAAATTGGACACTGAGACAAAAGTAAAAAAAGGTAAACATTACCTTGACCTCTCCTTCTGGGAAAGTCCGCTTTAAGAATGGATTTTTAGGAATATCCGACACCAAGTTAATTTATCCTCCTCCATTAGCCATTGTGTGAGTAAAAAATAAATCTGAACTTAAGTGTGTTGTGTGTAGATCACTACAAAAATGCTATAGTTTTGCTCTGACCAACCAATCAGAGGACAGAAAATGCTGACGTTATTGTAAGCCACATTGCTGGCTCTGTGAGGCGAATTTGAAATCTGATTTGTTGAAAAATGGTTTCATTGCTAATATAGTTTAAGTGATATTGTCCAGAACTGGATTCTGAAGGCTCTGGGTAGATTAGATTGACATGGCAAGCACATAGAAGCTGAAATCTGATTGGACAAAAAAATGTATCATCCAAGTACACACTAGAGGCAGTGCAGCTAAGAGACATGTGACGAAATGAAAAGAATAGACTGTGGGTAATAAACTGATATGATTTAGTGAAAAAAGTACAAGAATCTAAGTTGTAAATGTAGGCTAGTGTTTCTGATGGTGTTTAGACCAGCGAAGAAGGCGTTACTGGCCCTGATGGCCCACCACTCTGTATATGAGTTTGACTATTGGAACAATGGGCTGTCAGAACAGAGTAATCCCCATACCCTTCTTCCCCTTCTTTTCCTTTCAGCTTTTTCCCTTTTTCAGGGGGCCGCCACAGCGAATCATCTGATTGGCACATTTGATTTGGCATAGGTTTTTACGTTGGATGCCCTTCCTGACACAACTCGTTTAGCAAGGAACGGAAACACACTGACGGCTTTGCAGCTACTCTTTACGAAAGTCAGCAATGGTTCTTTTACATGCCTCTCACCATAGACAGTGAGAGACATGGCCGGCCTTTGATAACCCAGTTAGCTGCACTGGGGGGACAGTGACAACCTTGTGGAGAGTGGGACTTGAACCCCCAACCCTAGGATCTGTGCCCTGAACCACAAGGCCACCACTGCCGCAGTAGTCCCCATAACCAACTATCTGAATTTGATGAATATTGAAATAAGTTCTTATATATATATCTTTCTGCACAGTAGGAGCACCCCCCCCCCCCCGACTGACATATACGTACATGTATAATATCAATAAATATATATTCAACACTATAAATGCTTATAATAACGATGAAACATCCAAAAATAATGCACAAGATGTAAATAAAATATAAATACACACACATACACACACACACACACGCAAATGCGTACCTCACATAAAAATGTAAGTAGTTTTGTTTGGGGGGTTTTGGATTGTTTTTTGTTTTTGTTTGTTTGGGTGTTCATTTTTGCATAATTGGCCTTGTTTTGCAGCATTTCCCTTAACTTTTCCCTTATTTTTCCTTAATTTTCTTATTTTTTTATGAAAATTTTTGAAAAACTTGCAATGCACTGAAGCCACAGAAAGACTGTATATATAATTTTTCATTATAATGCTTTTTTATACATCAAACAGTTTCCTAAAAGAGTTACGGATGTCAGAAGTTTTATGGGCTTCAGTGTTGTGTGTAGCATGCCTCAACGGATGGTGATCATAATCATTTTTCTTCCTCAGGTTATTGCAGAAACACAATAATGTTGATGGCTAATGGTTACATACCTTATGTAACTGAATATTTGTCACAGATTTCTCTGGGAGAGCGTGTTTGGACTTATCGTCTGGAATGTTTGGCATAGCTGAGCTCCTTCTATCTAGCCTTTTCTTTTTCAAAGCTGGCTTCATCTCTCCCTCCCTCCCCTCTCACTCTTTATTCTTGTATGCTTTTTCCTTCTTTGAGTCTTCTGCCTTATCATTTTATACCAACACTTTCTTTCTTCCTGTCCAATTTGTTATACAAGGTCTGACACAAAAACACTATTCTTACAGAAATCAAGCTGGCCAAATACTCTTTGAGTGCATGAGAAGCTGGGGAAAGGCACCAGGGTTGATGGGTCTTTCTGAAAAATGTTGGGTGGTTGGACACGGGGAGAAGAAAGTGGAAAGTTATCCACTCCACCAACAAAAATCCATTCTATTATGTGCTCAGCTTACAGAACCAAACCAGAAAATGATTGACTGGCATAGTGAATTTAAGTTCTTTCCAGAGACTATAAAGTAGCCATTCACATCTCAAAGCCCCAATGCTCTACTGCACCTTCTACATCTATGCCCTGAGGGAGCCATGCTTTCTTTTTCTCTTTTCATATTTCAGGATGGTTGCTTGTGTTACTAGATGAATTGTTTTCACTATGGCAGTCATGAAAAAGTGAACATTATTGATTTAGCAGGATTGACAGACATATACACAGCAAATGTCAGATGGCTAGGAATAGATTTATCTGTATATATATATATATATATATATATATATATATATATATATATATATATATATATATATATATATATATATATATATATATATAGGGAGAGAGAGCATTTACACTATGAAGCTGAGACCGAGAAACTGCTGAGTCAACCAATAACCTCAATGTAAACAACCAAGTCATCTAAATAACCTAAATGTTAAAAGATAAAATAAAATGGCGCCATGAGACTGAGGGTTTTTTTTTGTATTAATTTCCTGTGATTTAAAGATAAGAGGTAAAATTCTCATCTTTCTCCCACTTAGCTGCTCATCTCCTCACGCTGGGCAAAATGGCGACTATTTATTTTCTATCCATTCATCCATATAAAAGGGAAATGCTTTAAAAACTGCAAATGGTAGTTATATGTGCTTTTGTGTAACCTGGAATCTTTCATGTCAAGAGAAATGAGTGCTCAATGAGTGGTTCATACCTGCCTTTCAGAATTCATCGTGTAATCATATTCATGAATTACAAAAGTGCTCAAGCTGCCTTACTGGGTACTCTATTTCTGGACAGATTCTGACTCAAATGTCTGACTAACAATGACATTTTAAGTGCTTGGTGTGTAACTCAGTTTAGTCAGGAAAACAAGTTCCATTCAAAGATAAACATATTCCATCTGACATCGGTGTGTGTGTCCCATGCACATTTTGGATATGGATATTCATCTCTGAAGAAACTGGTTACTGGTGGGTTGGGGGGGTGGGTGTTGGGTTTGAAGTTGGCGTGGCTGGATAAAGATTAGTGATATAGCCCTGGTATGGTGGTATACTGTTCAACACGTCTGCGTTACAGCAAGAAATTTCTGGGTTCAGAGAGGGCGTTTGTGGAGTTTGCATGTTCTGTGTGACAGGCTCCAGCTTTGCTGGGACCTTAGTAGAATTAAGTGGTTCGGAAAATGAACACTAGGCTATGGCTCAGCATGGTACCAATCTGATTTGACTCGACTTACCTTTTTTTGGTTTTCCATCAGGCAGCATTTGTGAATAGTACATGGTACCACATATTTTTTGGTATCACTTTGGTCAAGGTTCCAGCTGAGCTTAGGCAGTCTACATTGCTGACCACTAATTATTACTGCGTCATCTTTGTGTACGGTAGGGGACATCATGAACTCGCACTTGATTTTTACATTTTTAAATCTGTTATATGCAGCCATGTAATATACCACTGTGGGGATCCCCATTAAATGTGGGCTCCTGTCCCGCTGTTTAGTACCAAAAAAGCCAAGCTTTAGGTACTAGATATGTTGTAATGGTTCTTTTATATGAACATTTCACCACAGACAGTGAGAGACATGGCCGGCCTTTGATAACCCAGTTGGCAGCACTGGGGGAATATATTATGTGTTGTATCATAATACAGCAATAAAAAGATAACTTCTGGAACAAAGGCTTTTTATCATATGTTTGAAGTATGTACTGAATAAGATTTAAAATTAAGGACCGTGATATTATGTAACAGGGCAGACATTTTTTGTGAGCATTGAGACAGGGTAAAAAGCATTCTCTCAACATCATGTTTAGAAGACAACAACATGTAAATGGCAGGTTTGAAGGCAACCTCTACATTTATGGAAAGTTGAAGTAGGTGCTGTAGTTTATTTTCACCTGCACTGCAATTCACCCCATCACATGAGGGCAGACGCCACGTGAAAAATTATTCACTTTTACTTAAACCATTTATCGGCAATATTATTAAGAGGGGTTACACAAAGTTTAAGCTGGGCTTTCAAAGCATGGACATTAAAATAGGCCAAGAAGCAAATTTACAGTCATATACATGCTACACTTTTGCTCTCTGTAGTCAGTAAGAATATTCAACAAGCCACAGATTGAGGGCTGTTACCTTAATAAGAAACCCATTGAAAGCCTAACGTTTAGTAAGATAAACTGTATCCAGAATGAGGCTGAGTTCTCAATAATGCCTTAATGCTTGATTTATTACAAAA
Organism: Plotosus lineatus; assembly: GCA_024760905.1. Lineage (NCBI taxonomy): Eukaryota > Metazoa > Chordata > Actinopteri > Siluriformes > Plotosidae > Plotosus > Plotosus lineatus. The sequence goes on along the minus strand of CM045732.1, from coordinate 49,692,894 downwards.
CCTTTGCCACCCTATAACGTTGAGATATGTAGCGGTTAGGACGTTCACCTCACAGCACAGAAGTCCTGGATTCGAGACCTGGGTTTCTGTGTAGAGTTTGCATGTTGTCCACGTGCTTATGTGGGTTCGGTTTCCTCCCACAGTCCCAACGGCATGCACGTTAGGCTAACTGACTGTTTCCAATTTGCCTCTAGGTCTGAGTGTGAGTGTGGATGGTTGAGTGTGTGTTGCCTCTACAATGGACTGGCGAGCTCTTCATGGTTTTCCTTGCCTTCACCCAGTGTCCACTGAGATGTGTTGGCTCCACCCCCACCCCCACCCACCCCCCACCCTAAATCTTCTTTTTTTCCCCTTTCGGCTTTCCCCCTTTTTTTCAGGGGTCGCCACAGCAAATCATGTGATTCGCACATTTGATTTGCCATAGGTTTTCACATTGGATGCCCTTCCTGACACAACCCTTTCGCAAGAAGCAGAAACACACTGACGGCTTTGCAGCCTACTCTTTATGAAAGTCAATGGTTAATAAAAAAGCAATGGTTCTTTTACACGAATCTCTCACCATAGTCAGTGCGAAACATGGCCGGCCTTTGAGAACCCAGTCAGCTGCCCGGGGGGACTTTTGGGGGGTGACAACCTTGTGGAGAGTGGGGCTCGAATCACCAACCCTAGGATCAGCAATCCAGCACCCTATCCCACTAGGCCACCACTTCCACTGAAATGTTTTAAGCAAATGGGTGATTGAGTGAAGCATGAGTGTTTCTCCAAAAGAGGGTTATGCAGCATACTGCAGTCTGGGTTATTTTTTAACCGATCCAAAAACAATATATGCCAAATGCAGAAACGCCTGTAGCTTCAATAATAGAAGTATTAAAGGTGTTTAGAGTACTGTACAGTATTATTAAAGATGTTCCTGTGTGCATCGCATCGAAAATGAAGTCATGACACTTTCATGCAGCATCGTTATGACAATCATCTGCATTGATGGGGGAAAAATCTACTGATACCAAAAGTGAGCAGAGTTGAGTCGAACTGAGCTGGTCCCATGTGGTGAAACAGAGCCAACAGATAAACATTCTGTAGTGGTGCTCATCAGTTCGTCAGATGTAACTCTTTCTCTTGCCAATCTTTTCTGAATTCTGTATAGAGCCAGTGGGTTTTAGTGGTTGTATGATGACTTTGTGTTTCAACACACCCCTGAATCCATTACCTGCCCATCTGTAACATCAGTGCTCCCAGTGAGGAAAAAAAATTGGTAGAAAAGGAGATCCTGGATGTTTATTAATGAAGTGTTGAACCTTTTTAGCTGCATTAATGGAACTGAAATTTAATGTGATACCTGAGACTGGTATTAGGAAGGCGAGGGATGAACTGGTATAACAGTATATTGTACATGGGGGAATAGTCATACTGGTAATGACGTATGGAAGACATCGCATGAACATTTCCTAGACTCTGTTTCATGGACAATTAATAGGATGGCATGATAGTGCAGCAGGTAGAGCAGGGATCACCAACGTGGTGCCCGTGGGCACCAGGTAGCCCGCAAGGACAATATAAGTTGCCCGCGGACCTGTTCACTGCTATTTTTAGGACAGGCCCATTTTTAGGACAGCGCCACTCTCCATTGAGCTGCATATAATTTTTTTGAATATATTTTTAAATCAAGTCAATATCTTCACATAGATGAATATCATTAATTATTAATAATAACATCTAATTAAATCTAATTAAATGTAAATTGAGCAAATTTGTAATTTCAGAGGTGTGTATCGACCTAGTAGCCCTTCGCATTAATTGGTACCCATGAAGTAGCTCTCAGTTTCAAAAAGGTTGGTGACCCCTGAGGTAGAGGAAATGCCAAAATAAAACCCTAAAAGACCTAAAGCATTGATATTTGATTGTATGAATATAATACTAAAAAAAAGTTTTGCTTTGTTCCACATGTATATGGAATGGTGGACGTACAAGAAGGGATAAGCCAGATCAGATTATGATCTAATATTTAAATATGAAAAGCTCAACACTATTGGCCATTTCTTGGCTAAAATGTTTCTTGTGCTTTCAGATGCTTTAATTTTGTCAGCTATTGGATATGAGCCAAGCGAATCTCAGTCTTGGACTTCGGTGTCTAGGTGATTCCCTGCCCTGTTTAGTTTGGTGATTCTGTCCACCAGCCAGTGTGAAATACTGCAACCTGGAAGAGCCGTACACCTTCACGTATCATTAGTAGCTGATAAGACCACATCATCATTCTCATCTTCATGAAAGCAGCAGGCTCAGGTGGCTTCTCAACATTTCTAGGAGGCCACACACAGCTCAGATGGTTGCAGAGAGTTGCTAATTGCTCCAAAATAAGCAGGACCCCATGGACGACTCCCTGTTTACAATGCTAGGTTGAACGGATAAAGTCTCTGGAAAATATTAAACTCTAGCGAGGTCTCTGCTTTACTAAACACCTGCTACTTTTAATAAACCTACTGCATCGGTTTCATAAATCTAACCTGGCATGACATCTGCCTAACTTTATTTGGTAAGTTTGAATTTAGAAATGGGTTCCTTCAACATTTGCGGAATATAGGACATTATAGGACAAGCAAAATGTATTCCCACAACATACTTCTGCCATCATGAGTGACCGATTTTCTCATGACATGAAGGCTTTTGACAAGAGAAAGTTGCTGCGGATTTTTAATGCATAACCGTACAAGCTGGTGATGTCCACCACTTTTGCAATGTTGGCGTCTGCTGTACTTTTTGTGTGTTAACATGCAGGAGTGTGCTTTAAAAAATAATTATAACTTTTTCCATACCAATATGTATAGGGAAAATTCTCTTTAATGATCCACCTCTCTCAGTGATTTGATGATGAGGGAAAATTGCAGCAATTACATGTTATTGGTCACAATATTTTTTTTCCGTTATTGTAATTCTGTTGGAGCAAATAAGGCAGTCAAGGAAAGGGGTTAAAAAAGGACTGCCTCAGTAATACTCTCATCCAGGCCATTCCCTTATATGTGCAGTATGTATTACTTCACAAAAGGCTGTGCACTGATGATGATCAATTTATGCACTGATGCCATTTGATGGTAATATAATTTGTCATTTTTGTACATTTTCAGTGCAGCAACACTCAAGCTTAATGCATGTTAAACTACAATAATGGGATGCCACTGAAATGTCAATTTCACACATATGGTCTGAAATAGAAAATTCCCTACACATTTTCCAGTCTGAGATGGTAGACACGATGGTCCTTATTAATGCAGGATGGTAATGAGTGCAGACATGAGCATGTGGAATGTATAAGCTGCACAGTGTACAGAAGACAATGTTTAACTCAAGGGTATCTTTCTGAACACATTAATTAATCATTCATCAGAGAAAATTAAACTCATGATAGAATTGGTCCATTCACTCATTTCTGAACCACTTTATTCTAATTATAGTCGCGGGGAAGCTGGCGGCCGACTCCGGACGTGGTACACTCTGGACAGCTCGCCAGACAATCACAGGGTCAACACTCACATAGCCATTTACACCTATGGGTGATCTGTAACAGACAATTAACCTCCTGTGCATATTTTTGGACTGTGGGAGGAAACCGGAGTTGCCGGAAGAAACTCACGCAGGCACGGGGAGAACATGCAAACTCCACACAGAAACACCTGAGTTGGAAAGTGAACCCAGGACCTTCTTGCTGTGAGGCAGCTGTGCTAACCACTACAACACCGTGTCGTCTGATAGAATTTGTTGAAAATGAATATTTAAGCAAAGTCATGAAAAGTCATGAATTAGACATGAAAAGTGCTTTAAATTTCAGTTGTTATGAAAAGTGTTCAAGGTCCGATTTAATAAACACTTTGAATCCGAAAGTTGATCCCAGTGCTAAGTACAAACTCGGGCAAGTACTAAAAATTCTGCGTGTAATTCCAGGTTAACATCCAAAACTACAGTGAATACAGGGGTCTTTGAGACTGTTGAGTCGTGACACAAAGGGGAAAAAGCTTCCTCCATGGTAAAAGCCTGTGGGTTGGTCAGATGCTCTTATCTATCCCTCCACTACCTATCCTTTGGAGAAATCCTCTTCTGATCCCACTGAAAAAAAATGGTGATTTTAATGCTCTTTGACACAACTTGTCATAAAAAGAAAAAAAAAACACTGTGGGAAGGGATTAATAAAAGCTTACAGTCTACAGTGCAATGCTACAGATTAATGGTTTATGAAGATATTTACTGATTAACTCTGGCAGGTGGTATTTTTCAAGATTGGTACGAGAGCTTCAAAGAGGTGCATATATTACTGTTGTTTAGACATGAACGCAAAGTTTTCATAGGGTTAAGCTTGGAAGTATTGAATATTCTCTGGGGTGAGGCTATGTGCTTGTCTCCTGAATGCTCTCACCACAACTGTAGGGGTTTTTAGAAGTAATCTCCTCTTGCATTATGTCTGATAGCTATGACTGGTTCAGTGAAACCTGATGAATTATCTGGACAAAGAGTAGACACGAATTCATCAAATCTTGCACAGTATATGATGGGTTGGGGGGGGGGGGGGGGGGTAGGCGCTTGGTGAGACAGGGTGTCCATTTGTATTTTTTTTAATTAACGTGCATTTGAGTGCGGAATAGCATTTTAAACATTTAGTGTTTCCACTAGTCCCACGAGTCCCAAGCCCGGATAAATGCAGAGGGTTGTGTCAGGAAGGGCATCCGGAGTAAAACCAATGCCACATATAACATGCGAGTCAGTAATACGAATTCCATACTGGATCGGTCGAGGCCCGGGTTAACAACGACCGCCATCAGTGCTGTTAACCAACAGGGTGCTCGTGGAAATTGGACTACTGTTGGTCGAAGAAGGAGAGGTTGAAGAAGGAGAGGCGGGGGGCATGTCTGTAGGCAGCGAGAGAAGAGGAAAGGCATGAGTCTAGGACTGAGAGTAGGGCCTTTGAATGTTGGAACTATGACAGGAAAAGGTAGAGAGCTGGCTGACATGATGCAGAGGAGGAAGGTGGACATACTGTGTGTTCAGGAGACCAGGTGGAAAGGTATCAAAGCTATAAGCTTAGGAGCAGGGTTTAAGCTGTTTTATCATGGTGTGGATGGGAAGAGAAATGGAGGAGGAGTCATCTTGAAGGAAGAGTTTGTCAGGAGTGTTCTAGAAGTGAAAAGAGTGTCAGACAGAGTGATGAGTCTCAAGTTAGAAACTGAAGGTGTGATGTTCAATGTTGTTAGTGCTTATGCCCCACAGGCAGGATGTGAGCTAGAAGAGAAAGAGAGATTCTGGATTGAGTTAGATGAAGTGATGCAGAGTACCCCCAGAGGTGAAAGAGTGGTCATTGGTGCAGATTTCAATGGACATGTTGGTGCAAGCGACAGAGGGGACGAGGAAGTGATGAGCAGGTTTGGTATCGAGGACAGGAACACAGAAGGACAGATGTTGATAAATTTTGAAAAAGGATGGAAATGGCTGTAGTGAATACTTTCTTTCAGAAGAGACAGGAGCAGAGGGTGACTTCTAAAAGCGGAGGTAGGAGCACACAGGTAGACGACGTCTTGTGTAGGCGATGTAATTTGAAGGATGTCAGTGACTGCAAAGTAGTAGAGGGTGAGAGTGTTGCCAAACAGCATAACATGGTGGTGTGCAGGATGATGCTGATGGTGAGGAAGGTGAAGACAGCAAAGGCAGAGCAGAAGGCAAAGTAGTGGAAGCTGAAAATGAAAGAGTGTCATGTTGTGTTCAAGGAGGAGTTGAAACAGGCTTTGGGTGGTCAGGAAGTGCTTCCGGATGACTGGACAACAACAGCAAATGTGATCAGGGAGACAGGAGAGTACTTGGTGTGTCATCTGGAAGGAAAGTAGATAAGGAGACTTGGTGGTGGAATGAGGAAGTGCAGGAGCGTGTACAAAGGAAGAGGTTAGCTAAGAAGAAGTGGGACAGTGAGAGCACCAAAGAAAGTAAACAGGAGTACAGGAAGACAGCGTAAGGCGAAGGTAGCGGTGTCAAAGGCCAAACAGAGGGCATATGATGACTTGTATGCTAGGTTGAACAGTAATGAGGGAGAAAATTATTTATACAAGTTGGCACAGCAGAGAAATGGAGATGGGAAGTACTTGCAGCAAGTTAGCGTGATTAAGGACCGAGTGGGAAATGTATTGATTGATGACAGAAGTGTGCTGGGAAGATGGAAAGAGTACTTTGAAGAGCTGATGAATAAGGAAAACGAGAGAGATAAAAAAGTGGAAGAGGTGACCGTTGAGGACCAGGAAGTGGCAAAGATTAGTAAGGGTGAAGTGAGGAGGACATTGAAGAGGATGAAGAGTGGAAAGGCAGTTGATACTGATGACAACCGGTGGAGGTATGGAAGTGTCTAGGAGAGGTAGCAGTAGATTTTCTGACAAGAACATTCAACAAGGTCTTAGAGAGTGAGAGGATGCCGGAGGAATGGAGAAGTGTGGTTGTGCCCATTTTTAAGAACAAGGGAGCTGTGCAGAGTTGTGGCAATTAAAGAGGGATAAAGTTGATGAGCCATACGATGAAGTTATGGGAAGGAATACTGGAAGCTAGACTAAGGGCAGAGGTCAGCATTTGTGAACAACAGTTTGGTTTCATGCCAAAAAAGAGCACCACTGATGCAGTGTTTGCTTTGAGGATGTTAATAGAAAAGTACAGAGAAGGTCAGAAGGAGCTGCATTGTGCTTTTATGGATCTGGAGAAAGCATATGACAGGGTGCCGAGAGAGGAACTGTGGTATTTCATGAGGAAGTCTGGAGTGGCAGAGAAGTATGTTCGAGTGGTGCAGGACATGTATGAGACATGTAAGACAGTGGTGAGGTGTGCTGTAGATGTGACAGAAGAGTTCAAGGTGGAGGTGGGACTGCATCAAAGGTCAGCTCTGAGCCCCTTCTTGTTTGCGATGGTGATGGACAGGTTGACAGACGAGGTTAGACAGGATTCCCCATGGACTATGATGTTTGCAGATGACATTGTGATCTGTAGTGAGAGCAGAGAACAAGTGCAGGAAAATCTAGAGAGGTGGAGGTATGCCTTGGAAAGGAGAGGAATGAAGGTTAGCCTCAGTAAGACAGAATACATGTGTGTGAACGAGAAGGACCCAAGAGGAACGATGAGGTTACAGGGAGCAGAGATAAAGAAGGTGGAGGATTTTAAGTACTTAGGCTCAACAATCCAGAGCAATGGAGAGTTTGGAAAAGAGGTGAAGAAGCGTGTGCAGGCAGGTTGGAATGGTTGGAGAAAAGTATCCAGTGTGATGTGTGAGATGAAGGTATAGGCAAGAATGAAAGGAAAAGTGTACAAGGCGGTGATGAGGCCAGCGATGTTGTATGGTTTAGAAACAGTGGCCCTGGGGAAAACACAGAAGGCAGAGCTGGAGGTAGCAGAGATGAAAATGTTGAGGTTCTCTTTGGGAGTAACGACGATGGATAGAATCAGGAATGAGTACATCAGAGGGACAGCACATGTAAGATGTTTTGGAGACAAAATCAGAGAGGCTAGATTGAGATGGTTTGGACATGTACAGAGGAGGGATAGTGAGTATATTGGTAGTAGGATGCTGAGGTTGGAACTACCAGGCAGAAGGTCTAGAGCAGGGGTCGGCAACCCGCGGCTCCGGAGCCGCGTGCGGCTCTTTCACCTTTCTGGTGCGGCTCCATGGCTTTTCAAAATAAAGTTGTGCTTTACGGTGGCTGACTGGTGCACCACAAAGTGCTTAGTTACTCACACAGCAAAGGGCCGGTGTGGGTGCAGGTTTTCACTTCAACCAAACAATAGCCACACCTTCCACCTGTTCCCACCAATCACTGATCATCAAAAGAAAAAAACCTAGAGTGGACATTACTATTTCAATTCTGAATTGGAGCCATCTTCGTGAGCCACCTTGCTTTAAGTCTTAAACAGTCATGTGATCCCACCAAGATGGCCCCACTTCAGAATTGAAACAGTGATGTCCAATCTAGGTTTTTTTTTTTCACCTGAATGATCTGGGTACCCTTCCAATGCTCTTTCGGGTTGAAAATTACATAGATGAAAATTAAGAGTCACAGATGTGGGCGGATATTTATTTGGTGTGGGCGGGGTGATTTTGTGTGTGTCCACAAGAACACAAGAACACACACAAAATCACCCCGCCCACACCAAATAAATATAAAAGAGCCCTAAAAGAGCTCATGGCAAGCAGCACCGCGGTGAGAGAGAGATTTTTTTCTGCCACCGGGGTTTGTAATTCAGGAACGGAAATCACAGCTGAAGGAAGAGATGTGGATGAGATTTGTTTATACACAGCAATCTCCAGATTAAATAACTGTCCTCACTGTGGTTCAGTATCCACTCTGAGAATGGGTCGGTCAGTGCAGCATTAAGCATTAATATTTATTTAAAAGAATGTTGAGCAGGCTCCTTCTTAAAATAAGTCTTCAAATACTTTTCTGTGTTGGTGTCATTTTTGTAAATTAAAACGATGACAAAACAACATTAATATAACGAATAAAGAAAAGAAGATCCCACGAAGAGCGTGATTGGTGAGGTTGGCAACCCAACCCGTTACACATCTGGCTGCAGCCCGTCCCGCGCTTCGTGGGATCGATATCCTTTTTCTTTATAAAAACACAAGAAGCATTCGAACACATTCATTAATTTTCTGAACCGCTTAATTCTAATTCGGGTCGCGGGGAGGCTGGCAATTTTTTTTTAATCTAAATGTTTTTGTTGCAAGCAGAATTGTAATTTAATGGTCTCTGCAGTCGTTTAAATCAATGTAACATATTGTTATTTTATATTAACATGAAGGAAAAAGGGGAAAAACATTATATGCAGTGTGATTTGATTTAAAACGTCAAAAAAGGATGTGTGGCTCCCAGTGTTTTCTTTAATGTGGAAAACGGGTCCAAATGGCTCTTTGAATGGCAAAGGTTGCCGACCCCTGGTCTAGAGGAAGACCAAAGAGAAGATTTATGGATGTAGTGAAGGAGGACATGAAGGTAGTTGGTGTAAAGAGAAGAAGATGCAGAGGATAGGGTGAGATTGAGGCAGATGATTCGCTGTGGCGACCCCTGAAGGGAACAGCGAAAGAAAAAGAAGAAGAATTATCTTTATGTCAATGTCTCCGAAAGGATATTAATACATGTGTGTGTGTGTGTGTGTGTGTGTGTGTGTGTTGTGTGTGTGTGTGTGTGTGTGTGTGTGTGTGTGTGTGTGTGTGTGTGTGTGTATGTGTTCGCTCTCTGGTAGTAAATTTAAGCTCCTTTCAGAGCAAGTCAGTTTATCATACATCACCTGAAGGTGTTTTGAATCATCAGTGAGGATGGAACTCGTGAAACCTTTTACCCCTTGACTTCCATCTTATTATTCAGTTATTCATATTAAAGCACAGTGTTCAGTGTCTAGCATGAATTATTCAGTTATTCCGGTGATACTAATAGGAAAAGTATGTCTTTACGACAGAGGATTGTCGGCCTGGACTTGCAAAAGACTCCTGGGTGTTAAAGAGCTTCATAAAGCCTTAAGATCACAGATCACTAAATAAAAATAAATAACACACTGTGGCAAGTTACTTAAAGCAGCCTAACATCATATCATACTAAATTGATGTTCAGTGAGAGGTAAAATATATACATTGGTACCTCACTTTACGAAAGTCTCACCAAATGAAAAATTCAGGTTACGAAACACATTTTCCTAAAATTTTTGTCTCTCGATACGAAACAAGTTCATATTACGAAAGCGGCATCTTAAAAATTCAAACGCACCATTCAAACAATGCGCAAGTTGCTTTCCCATTGGTTGTCTCCCAACACTAGAGGTGTGATGATTCAGTTATGAGACGATTTGATTCAAATCCCAATTTTTGCCTCCCGATTCAATTCAATTCAATTCATATGTGGATTCTAGTTTCATTTTCTGTAAAATGTGCACTTCAAATATATAAAGTAATAATTGTTTCAACTGGTTATTCAATACCATCATTCAACTACAATTACAGTGATACCTCAGCTCACGAACATAATTGGTTCCCAGAAAGTGTGTGTAAGGCGAAAAGTTCGTCTTCCGAACATTTATTTCCCATAAGAAACCATTAAAATGAGAATAATCCGTTCCCAGGTCCCCATAAAACATAATTTTCTACTAAATAAGCCTTAAAACTACACAAAAATATACCTTATTTTATGTATAATAAATGTGCTATTGTATTGTAATTAAAGAAATAAACTGTACTGTATAATAAAGTGGTTTTATTTACCTTTGTGATGGTAGTTGATGGCTTGATGGAATGGAGTGGGAGGAGGAGGGAGGGAGGGACTTACTGTTTGGAAGGAGAGTTTGGAAACGCCTACTGTTTGGAAACACCCTTAGCCACACACGCACCCTTAATAGCTTCCTTGTTCTTAAGGATGGGAGCAATGGTAGACTTAGCGTACTGGTACTGGGACGCTAAGTCACACAAACGCACATCTCGTTCGTGTTTTTCAATGATCTCCGCCTGTGGTGGGGTCTTTTTCGGTCCCATAATAGCAAAAGTACACTCAATATGGTCCAAAATGTCTATCAAACACAAACCACTTCCGCACTCAAAGAAAGGGGGTGACGAACTGTGACGCCGTGAGTGTGCATCAGCTTCTCGTGGCCGCCACCGTGGCGCTGTTCGACCGCGTGGTTTGATTCGTCCGCCGAAAACTAGTTCGTCAGCAGAGACTACATGCTCGCAAATTTAATGTTCTTGAGGCGAAAAGTTCGTGAGCTTAAGCGTTCGTCAGCGGAGGTTTTACTGTATTAACGTATATCAAAACATGAAAATAAACAAACATGACCTTTATTTGTTTCCAGTTTTCCACCAGTTACATATTGTGAATGTAATCTTAATCTACCATTTATAGTGTCAGTTTCTGCATTCAGAGCAACAATTCAACAACAAATACTTGCTTCTCAGTTCTTACTTTTGGAATTTACACAGATCAAATGCACATGTTAATTATCAATCCAATTCACATTCACGCTGGAGTATTTATATTTCAAATGTCAACTCAATAGCATAAATATATTAAAGAACCAATCCTTAATCTTTGTGGACTCTGAACAAAGGTAATGTTTTCTTCCTGATGTTTAAACTATGAACATTAACAGTAAACAGTCATAACACAAATTCACTAATTTGTCACCACAGTCAAACAGATTGAATTAACATTAAATTAATTTAGCAATAACAATTTCACATAAATTATTGTAGAACTGTTACTGCTAAACTGTGTGAATGTGTTGTGAATCATACTGGTTGATAACTTGATATTCAAATCTGGAAATTGTTTTTAAGCAATATCATCCTGTCAACATGTTTCCACTTTAATGCAGCCCTCTGTGCTGTGATCACATCTCCTGCACTTGAAAAAACTCTCTCAGATGGGACTGAAATGGCTGGTATTCACAAAATTTCATCTCGCAAAGCCTGCACAAAACTTGTTTCTTGTCACGGGATTGCAAGAAATGAGCCCAAACTGGGCTTTTGTGTGCCGCTGCCGGCTTGACAAATTCAGCGGCAATCGCTATTTTTGATTTTGTGAAGTCTCGTTCCTCGCGAGATTTCCATAACAACGGAGGAAAATGGTGGCACCCATTGACAATTGTAAGATGTCATTTCAGCGTTATTTTATAGCTTTTTGTGAATCCTTTGTTGCTTTACATGAATCGATAAAAACAATCGTAAAAACACAAAATAAATCAATTTTTAAATTGTGTTTAAAAATAGATCGATTTATTAGTAAATCAATTTATCGTCACACCTCTACCCAAAATCCTGCCTCGCTGGCCTCCCATTGGCTTGGAGGGAGCTAAATCTTCATAATACAATACAGTACCCATAATGCTTTTCGTGTGCCTTCAACCCATTGTTCAACACATGCGTGAAGGAGGGTTGTACTGTTGGTTCCTGAGTTTCTTGAGTTTTTTTGAGTGTGCTTATTGCAGCATTATTTTTAGTTATTAATCATGAGCCCCAAGAAAGTGATTCCCAGTGAGACTGAAAACGGGCTCCATTATCAATAAAAGTAAAACAGGAGATGACAAAAAAATATGAACGTGGGATTCGGTTGAGTGAAATCGCAAATGAGTATGGCCGAAACCCCTCTACAATTGGGATGATATTGAAGCAGAAGGAGACCTTAAAAGCGGAGATACAGTGACGGAGGTGATTATTTCGGAAAAAGCACCCGCCATATTTAAGGACCTCGTGAAGGAAGGTGGGGGTGAGGGTTCTTCAGACCAGCAACCTCCGGACTTTAAAGCGTCATATGGGTGGTTTGAGAGATTTTAAAAAGGTAAATCATTTTCTTTTACTTTTAACACATATTTCATACATATTTCATACAAAATTGGTGTCCTTTTATAATTTTTAAAGGTTTATGGGGTAGTATTGGGAGCCTTGGAACGAATCACGTGTTTTACATGTAAAATGCGGTTCAACTTAAGTAAAATGCATGTTACGATAAAGGCGCTGGAACTGATGAATTTCATAAAGTGAGGTACTACTGTATGTATGTATGTATGTATGTATGTATATATATATATATATATATGCAAAGAAGAGATTTATGGATGTGGTGAAGGAGGACATGAAGATCGTTGGCGTAAGAGAAGACGATGCAGAGGACAGGGTGAGATGGAGGCAGATGATTTGCTGTGGCGACCCCTGAAGGGAACAGCCAAAAGGAAAAGAAGAAGAAGAAGAAGAAGAAGAAGAAGAAGAAGAAGAAGACCTTATTCGTCGTGATAAGCACCCAGGGCACTTAAAAATTGGAGTGGGCGCTTATTAAAATGATTACCAGCAGAGTGGAACTGTAAGTGCTTATTACCATACATGAATAATAATAGAACAATAAAAGAGTTTAACTGTTATTTGTGTTATTCATTTTGTGGTATCAACCAAACTCCATACATGAGAGCTGAAAATAAACAGAAAACAGCATAAAAAAATAAAAATAAAAGACCCTTTAATTTTCTCTCCTGGTGCTGTTCCTTTCGATATTTTCCCCCAATGTAAAATCGAGCCAATCAACATGAATGTCAACTTTAGCATGGCAAGTTGAACCAATCAACACAAAGGTCAACTTTAGCACATGGCACAAAGCACATGGCCAGGAACATCTTTAAATGTATGAAGTTAGTGAGCAGGAGAATCTGGTGAAAAATACTCGTCATCACTTTCTGATAGGTCCATATCTGGCTCATCGCGCCACTCATTCAGAGCATCCCATAGTTTTGCTGTAACAGTTTCTAATGGTTCATCTTGTTGGACATTTGCCAAGAGAACACAGCAAAAATATTTTCCTGTTTTTTAAAGCACGGTGGAACAATCAAATGTGTTGTTACTGATGCACATTATAAACATTCCCCAGTGGGGTCTTGAAATACCATGTAAACTCCCTTTTACAGGCAGTGAACGCCTCATTTTACCGTTACAGAGACTAATTGAATAAAATTGGTAAGTTTGATCTACCATTTTGCTCCCAGTACACATTGGCGGTTATTACGCGTAAGATCGAAACACATTGGGGGGGGGCTTATTGGAGCAGGGCGCTTATTATGTGATATACGGTGTGTGTGTGTGTGTGTGTGTGTGTGTGTGTGTGTGTGTGTATGTGTGTGTATTTATATATATATATATATATATATATATATATACACACGCACAAATAAACTGTTGAACCTATACAATCTGCCCTGGAAATATATTTAATTTAAAATTATATTTTTAACTGACTGAATTATAAAGTTAGATATTTAAAATGTCAAAAACAGAAAGGGACAGAGACAAAAAAAAAACCATGATGAGAGGAAGAGACTGTTGGTATGCGAGTAATATGCTATCAATCAGCTGATCAATCTCTGTCAAGCCACCTGCTGGGTTTTTATTCATATGATTAATTCCTGCCTTGAGCTCTTTAATTTATTTATTTATTTTTTTAGCAACGATGGTGAACGTGTGCATGTGCGTTTATGTGCGTGTATGTACTGCATGTACATAGTGTAGCTATGTGCATAAATGCGATAAATGATTTAATATGGTAGAGCACTCACTGTGCTGTCAGTGATGGATGAAAAGCTTTTGATGAATGGATGAGCAATTCAGGCTTTATGTAGATCCCAGATTTTAATACTGTCAGCTGTGAAAAGCTCTCTGAATGGGATGTAATAACTCAGAGCGGTACTTATCATTTTCTGGGCATTGCTTCTGGCCATCATGCCTTGTCTACTGTTCATTTGGATGCCAAAGCAAGTTCCACATACTTTTTAACTGACCTGCAGGGCAAGCATAGTGTCATGAGAAAAATAATTCATGCTTGGATATTCTCATGGACAAGACAATGTGCTCATTTTGTGAAGAATAGTAGTTGTTTCCTCTTCTGTTTCCTGACCTGTTGGGAGACAGAATGTACCTGTCAGACACCATCATGCTGTGACTGTATTACACACAGCAAATGTGTACATTTGTTTAATTAAATTGGTGCATGTGTGGCATAGCATGATAATTTTTACAGGGCAAAGCTCACTGTTTAAACTCATTTGTCTACATATTATTACCACACACACACACACACACACACACACACACACACACACACACACACACACACACACACACACACACCTATTTAGACCATATTGTTTTTCGTTCCATGTAAGCCCCTTTAAAACGTTTTACAACCTCCCCCATGGACTTCCTGGGTACAGCTTGCTGCTGCCGTGCTTATTAATAACCCTGTAGAACACATGTTGGGAAATAATTTGTGGACCCTTGCTGTGCAGGGTTCTGCATGACTGAGTGTGCTATGGTAGGAATGCAGGAAGTACGACTCTTCAGTGGAATGTCGTGTTCCTCCAGTGCCTCAAGGACAAGCCTGAATAACGGACAGAGCAAAAGGGAGAGAGAAAGTACACAAGGACAGAATGTTCAAGGTGACAGATTGGAATTTTGAAGGCTCACTGCACAACACATTTGAATAATGCTATTTGAGTCTGAGGGAATTGTTATGGGGAGAACTGAAACCGAACAACATTCAACAACTGCTGATGTTCCTGTCAGATGTTTTTGGACAAAACTTATCAGATACAGTGTACTCTCGCCTTGCCCTTATAATTCACCAATGATCGAGAGATGAGGTGTCTCCTACTGCGGTTTTGTTACCTTGATAATGAATCTATGTGCATCAATTTGCAATATTTATAGAAAACATATCATAATAGAACTTTGCGCAAAAGATTAAATGTCACATTCCGGACTGAAACGGAATTTTCCTCTCCAAGTAAAAGTGAAGTTGAAGTCGGGCCATTATTCATTTTACGTTTATGGGCCTTCCTTGGGGAAGCATGGAGCATGGAGATGAAGTCATTATGCCTTAGCTTCTTTTCGTTTCTTCTCATTGCCCCTGCCTGTTTTTCATGTTAAAAACACACTAATCTTTCAAGTCATTTCTCTAGACTGGGTGGCAATTTCATCTGGACCACATCCTTGTTATTTATTTCACTCGCTTGGACGAGCGCTTTCATTTGCCATTCCATCTGAAGTACTCATCTTACACCAGCTCATTTCAGCTGAGACGGCTCCCTCGCTCACACTTACTTTCTCTCCGTTTCTCCTCTGGAAGACCGGTCCTCCAAGCTTACTGAAATACAAGCAAGGCAGGCTGGTTGGGAGGACATGAGACAGCGTGAGTGGGTGGGTGTTAGCCCGGCCTAAAGACTCAAAATGTAGCCACTTCCAGCCTGCGTGGGTGGAGTGCATAGCTGAGGACGGAGTCAGTCAGAAAGAATTCTTCTTCGCCGGCTATTCCTTCTTCCCTCCCTCCTTCCCTATTTCCTTGTGTGTCTGTCTGTCTGATAAAGGGATGCAGAGGTGTGTGAGAATGGTCACATTTGGTTTTTTTGTTTTTTTCCCCCAAGGCTCAACAGCAGGAGAGATGCAAACAATCTAAACTGGCCTCAATTACAGCATTTCCGCTGGGCGCACTCTAAACCTAATCCATCTAATGACCCCATGGCAAGAGACTGAGAGACAGAGAAAGAGAGACGGGGATATATTGGATAAAAGTGGGCAAAATCAACTGGATAGTGCGTTTATGAGAATCCTGTGGAGAAAGATGTGTTTACAGTTTTTAGTGACAAAACCACTGCGCGTTGTGTTTTTATCCTCAGTTATTCATCACACAGCTGGGTTTATTCAGGCTGAAAAACAAACAGCATCTATAACGCTGAGATTTTCATCACCTGTAGATGATATTCTGACCCTATAGCTGTGATCAATGAATAGATGCACTCTGGAGCTGTAAAGGCCAACAATAGTGTTGTTTATTAAGACAAGTTGTGATACTCGGAGAAATCTGCTCCAGACAGAATGATGAAGCGCATATACTTTGGGTTTTGGATTCAAATTGTTTCGAGAAGTATGAGAATCAAGTCCATCATTAATTTTTTTTTATTCTTTCTTTTTACAACATACTTAATCCTCCAGAAATTTTTGGGTTTTGAAAGCACATAAACATGGATTAAACTTCTGAGGAGCAATTTTAAACATCACACAGTTGTAATCCTTTACTTTTAAGAAGCACTGCTTTTGTGAAATGCTGTGGTTTGGTGTTTGTGAGGAAGTATGGCAGACGCGTTATCTATTCATTGAAGAGATCCACATTGAGAAGGTGATGAAAGATGTTTTTGGCTGATGATGAAATTATTTGCTGTAACGTCCCACTTAATCCAGTGTCTATGTTTGCTATAGGTGGAGACACATTTTCCTCCAGAAATTGCAGCTTTCTAATAAGACAGCAGCTTTAATGTTTTTGGCTCCTTATGAGCACCACTATTACACACACACACACACACACACACACACACACACACACACACACACACACACACACACACGCGCACACACACACATGCACACGCACACACACACACACACACACACGCACACGCACACGCACACAATGTGTATACCTTTATGCTGAGGAAAGAAACCGAAGTATACAGAGAAAACCCACACAAGCATGGGATGAACATGCAAACTCCACACAGAAACCGCCAAGCCCGGAACTCAAAACCGAGACCTTCTTGATGTGAGGCAGACATGCAAACCATTCACACCTCTGTGCCTCCACCATAATCATCGTACATGTCCAGTGCGAACAGCTTTTAAACTGCTTATAACACACACACACACACACACACACACACACACACACACACACACACACACACACACACACACTCACACATACACACACACACACACACACACACACACACACACACACACACACGCAGACATACACACGCACATACACACACACACACACACACACACACACACACACACACACACACACACACACACACACACACACACACACACACACACACACACACACACACACACACACGCAGACATACACACGCACATACACACACACACACACACACTCACACATACACACACACACACACACACACACACACACACACACACACACACACTGCAGAGACATACACACGCACATACACACACAGACACGCACGCATGCACGCACATACACACACACACACACACACACACACACACACACTCACACACGCAGACATACACACGCACATACACACACAGACACGCACGCATGCACACACACACACACACATACACACGCATAATGTCACAGTAAATTCTGATAAAAATGTTACGTAGTTGGATACTGAAAACAGTCTGCAGTCTTAGGTTTTGTTTTTGTTCATTTGGACTTCAATTCATCCCTTTCTGAAGCTCTCATTAATCCTCAGACCGGGGAGACGTGCCTACAGTTTTCAACTCAGCAGAATTGTTGAGCCGTAACTCTCCCTGATTTTGCTCTATTGGTTTTTTGTGGTTATTGACAGAAATAATGTGATGTATGGCCATGGCCACTTGGCATGAGTTTTCTTGTTCATAGCAAATGTTCCATTATTTGCAAAAGGCACTCAATGAGGAAAAGGGGAAAATAGGCAATAACACATCAAAGAACAAAAGTGCTTCGGTCTGTGTAACTGTGTGTTCCGTATCAGGGTGAATCGATGATACTGTGTTCTAAAGCAAGGGCTCCTAAATTCAGTCACAGAATTATAGGCTTCGTTCTTCGTGATCTCATTTACTTATTGTGTTGTTGGGTCTCATGTTTGTTTCTCAGGTTGAGGTAAAATGATCTCATTTGTATGCACAAATACAATGGTTCTTCCTGCTTGCAAAGATGGTAAGGTTGCTGAAGTGGGAGGGGCTGAGTGTTTGGTTTGATAGGCTGCTTGTTTCCATTTTTTTCTATTTCTATTCTGTGCCTAAAAAAGGAAAATCAAGTTATTTTGATGTTTTGTATTAAAAAGTGAATCATGGGAGAAAGAAAACATTACAAAATACATCCCTAGACTTATGAAATATCCTTGACGGCTGTGATAATGTGGCTGGTATTGGTTTTACTTCTTCAGTTTTATTTAGTTAGTTTTGGGGCTACAGATGCGGATCTCAAGATTAATAATTTAAAAAAGCAGTTGCTTTTATCCAGCGCGACAAACAATTATCTTTTTTATTTTTATTTTTTATAACTGAGTGTTAATGGCCTCGCTCAAGGGCCCAACAGTGGTGACCTTCGGACCAGTAACCCATCGCCTTAACCACTACTGCCAGAACTGCTTGTAATATCACCGTCAGATTTTCAGGGTAGCAACTTGGTACCGAAAGCTAAACATGTTCATGGAAAGGTCATTGTAGGTCAGACTCAATCACTCGGTCCAATTGTTTATAATGGATAGATAGCGGCTGGTGTGGGAAACCCCCCCCCCCCCCTTCTCGAGGGCCTCTAGGTATATCTCTACAAAGAGTAAGGGATACTATGTTTTCAAAGGCTGTCCATATCTACCACCTCATCCGGGGCATCCTGGTGGTTCCGGTTTCTAATGACCTTATTTTATATTTATGTTAGATGGTCCCAACTGCACGCTCCTACCAGCCTACCAAAACTCAGTCACCTTGACCCATGGTTTTGAATGTCACAAAGGTCGACAAATCAAAAATGTTCGCAAAGACTCCAGAGACTGCAGTTGATCACATGGGGAATACACTCAAGTGTTCTATGACAAGAATGCATTTCTAGTTTAATGCTCCATTCAGACACTGAATAGCAGGCACACAGGAAAATTGTCAGTCATGTGGACATCAACAGCTGATCTGGTTGTGTACAAGTACACAATTGACACTAATATTAGACTCGTAATCTGTTGCCACAAACAGTGAATGAAAATATGTGTTTGTATGCTCTATTATTAGTAATTCCCTTCAAGTGGCCCAAACGGAAAAATATTCCAACAAGAGAGTGCTACTGTGCAAAACTAAGGTTCATAAAGATATATGTTTTCATGGCTGGTGGTTGGAGTGTCTTGTGCAGCGTATTGACCTTAACCCCACTGAACATCATTTGGATGAACTGTAAAGCCAACTTCACACCAGGCCTTCTTGACATGAGCACTTGAGCTCTTGTGAGGAAATGGGGACAGTCATGAGCCAAAATTTTCTCAAAAGGCAAAACAATGGGATGGCACAAGAGGATAAAATGTGTACTAATGGAATGATTAGATTTACAAATCATTTTGGCCATATATAATGCATCATTCGAAATGTTTATTCAGAAACTCTTTGCTTTCTACTTTTCAATTATTTTTTCACTAGAGCTGTAGGAATCTAGATGGAGGAATGCATGTTGGAATGTGTGCTACCAGCATGCGGAGAGGACAGAGCAACTTTAATTCCCACATGAGTTTTATCTAGCTTTTAATTAGTTAAATGGCTCGCTGTCTCTCTTTGCTCTGTTTTACCTTCAGAGAATGAGCACACGTACAGCCAGGAAGACAAGAATGACAAAAAAAAAAAAAAAAAAAAAGACAGTATTCATGCAACGCTTTGCGTCTGAGTGTTATCCCAAAAATATCAACCCTTTAGGCCACTCTTTTTTTTTTTTTTCTTCTGGTTGACAGATCCGCTGAAGCACTGGGAAAAGTGCCGCTAAAAAATTGTTTTTAACTTTTTCAATTTATTTTTTCCCCCGCCAATCTCTATATTATATGCCCATGTGAAAAAATATCAAATCTTAATCAGACAGAAAATTGTATCTTTAAATATTATGTTTAATTTTGTGTTCGTCTTCAAGATCGCACTTGCATCTTTATATCCAAATGAATTCTCGCGTCAGGTATCGTAAGTGAGCGACTCTTAAGGAACAGATAATGCATTGTATTGAGACATATGTAATTTGCACAATATATTTGATGATGTTTCCAGCACTTTTAGAATCATCAACCAGATATTATACATGAAAAAAAATTAAGTGACGAAACCTTCCTGTGCTATTAATATCAACAAAATAACAACAAAAAAAAGTTTTTATTTTTCCTTCCGACACGTTTTCGAAATTGTAACTAATAATATTTTAAATTCAGTGGCCTTATTTTTTTAATTATTTCCTCCGACATCACTAAATGTGTGCTGAAAAATCTGTCAACCAGAAAAAAAAAATGAGTGGCCTTACCTTCCTAGATAAGGTTAAGTGAATTTCACTCTTTCTGTCTCATTTTTTCATGTTTTACCGGTTTTTTAGATCTTTTTTACTTTTACTCCATCGTTTCGTATGTCCATCTGTATTTTCTTCTGTGTGTTCTATAGCTTTCACCTCCCATTACGAGTTATGCTTTTAGGATTTTATCTCTCACTCTGCCTTTATTGTACTTTTTCTTTCTCTTTGGATTGTGATGCAGAACTGTGCTTTGCCGTCGGTTGGATGACGGTGTTAACTGATGAGATAATGCAAGGCTTCACCTGCAGGCTGTATTGCATTTGTACACAGTGTACTGCCATGCACTGCTCTGAGTGTGTTACAGGACGTCCCTTTCACCGCAGGCGTCTCAACATGCTGTGTTTTTCGGCGGTTGTCTTTTCTTCATGATTTATGGGGGTTTTTTTAAGTGATTTTTGGATTTTTTTCACAGATCCATCTTAATCATCTAGAGACAAGCTAAATGTAGAGAGAGAAAACTTACACTGTCAGTGTCTGGTTCAAATCCAATAACTGTCAGTTACAAGAGTTGGTGCTCAACAGTGATCTGATGATTTCTTTCATTGAAATAAATATTTATACTAACTCGTTTTACAACCTAATGAATTATCTTTGTATGCCCTCGGGTTGCACAAAATTTCATCTATGCATTCATCAAGCCATTGTGTATTTCCTTTTAGCTGAAGCTTAGGGCTTCATTTGTGCACTGATGGCAGTGCAGAGGGTCCTTTATTGAACAAATCCTCAGCTCCCTCTGGGCTAATAAAACACTTCACCACCAAGAGACCTACTGATAGAGCTAATGAGTGCTTAATGGTGGCAGATATACGCGCTTCTGTTGTGGAAGCACAATAGAGTTTGTCTCAACTGAATTATAATGGCATGGTAGAGAAGAAAATGGATTAAGATGGTTTGTGGTGGTTCCTTAAAGTTTTGGAGCAGATGCTGAGGGTTGTAATGCTCCCTCCATTCTCAGTATGTCATTCAGGAGGTGTTCTACAACCCATCAGTTCATTCCTCTTTATGTTCACGTATTAAACAAGGTACACACTATTTTTGTTTTAATGAATTAGTAGAGATGCTTTGAATAATGTTTTCCCCTCAGTGTGGAACTCAAATGCACTTTTTAAATGCAGGTATGTTGTGACTCTGTGTGCTCTGTGGAATGATACAAAGTCATAATGTTTGTGAAGGATTATTCCTACTGAAATACTTGTGTATAATTCAAGAGGAAATGATTCGATATAATTGGCAACAGTGCATCACGATGGTAAATTCTTAGCAAAACCAAATTGGGCACAACATTCTTCACTCAAGTCAATCAGTGTTTGTAGAGCAGAGTTGAATTTACTTTATAAGTTGTAACTCATAATTAACTGCATGGAAATTGAGAGTTATATTCAATACACGATTCAAAGACCATGTGCAAAGTCAGACAGGATTAAGTCTGAATAGAGGTTTCTAGAACTTTAAGTCTCATCTATTTGAAACTTGGCGAACTAATATCATCATGCTAATCTGTTACTGTATTTCCTATGATAACTGGTTTGCCAGCAGCCATTGATCCTGTAATTCATAATGTTAATAATGGCTGCTATCACAAACCTTAAACAGCATTTTCTTGGGATTTTTTTTTTTGTTTGTTTGTTTTGTGTTTTTAAATTTTTTCCCCAGGAATTAGATGCTGAGTGTGCTATTGTGAATGGTGCATTGAATGCACAGATTGTTTCTTATGGTTAATGTTGTCATGACTATCTATGTACATCAGATTCAATGTAGCAGTTAAAAGCGATACTGATTTATGTTGTCCAGTTGAAGTTTTTTTTTGTAATACAAATTAATTGGATTGAAATTATGCAATGCTTAGCGTTAAAGTTGTTGAAAAAAATTGTAAATATTCACAAAAGGTTATTTATTGTAGCTTGGATAATGTTATGACTTGCATGTTTCTAAAGTAAGGGTATAGCGAACTGCAGAGCAAGATCATTTGAGGCCTTACTGTGTCACTGCATTCTTTTCAGCTGACAACAAACCAAAGTTACGAGTACTATTCCAACATGACAACATTTATTGATTACTGTTAAAGGGGAACTGATCTCAAATTTTATAAAAGCATGCATGCATTGTATATGTTTAATATGTCCATACCCATCAAAATGTGCTATTCTTATTACAGCACCCTTTATGAAAAAGAAAAACAAGTACCGTATTTTCTGGACTAAAACTCACACTTTTTTCATAGTTTGGTTGAGGGTGCGACTTATACTACAGAGCAACTTATATGTGAAATTATTACATATAATTCTGTTCGTCTTAATAAAAATAATAACAAACATAATTTCACGTTTGTTATTTTTACACTCACAACCACAAGAGGGCACTCTAGACTTGGGTACCAGTACCTGCTCATCCACCACTGAAGAAATGTCCCCAAAAAGAAAATCTATTCTGCGGATTAGAAGCCACAAGTTGTGAAATATGCAACAGAAAATGGTGTAATCAAGCAGCAGAAAGAAAGTTTGAAGTGAATGAGAAACTTGGGAGGGACTGGAGAACAGCGAAGATTGCTATTACTGCAATGAAGAAAACAAAAAAAGCTAATTGTGGGCTAAAAGCTACATGGCCACAGCTAGAGGAGGGGCTTGTCAACAGTGCAGTTGAGTCTCCACGTCCAGGTAGTAAAATTATTACATATAATTCTGTTCGTCATAATAATAACGAAAATAATTTCACATGTTTATTTAAACACTCACAACCGCAAGAAGGCAACAAGAGGGCAGAAAAGCTGAGATTATTATTACTGCAATGAAGAAAGCAAAAAAAGCTAATTGCGGGCTAAAAGCTAGATGGCGACGTATAGTCCGGAAAATATTGTAATAAATCATCACACAGAGACAGTTCTGTGTATGTTTTGTGCAATAAATAAATACAATGTCGTGCTATAAAGATTTTAGTGAAAATTTCTCACAAACAGGAAATCGCATTGACTAACAATGATTATTACCGTATTCAACGTGATAAGCTCCGCGGGTGCTTTAAAAATTGGAGTGGGTGGGCGCTTATTAAAATGTTAGCGGAGCGGAACGGTAAGTTCTTATTCCCATCAAGTTAGAAAACATGAATAATAACAGAGCAATAAAAGAGTTTTACTGGTATTTTTGTTATTCATTTTGTGGTATCAACCAAATTAATTATATGAAAGCTGAAAAGTAACAGAAAACAGCATAATTTTTTAATATAAGACCCCTCAATTTTCCCTCCTGGTGTTGTTCCTTTAAACATTTTCCCGGAAGTAAAATCCAGCCAATCAACACAAATATCAACTTTAGCACATGGCAAGTTAAACCAATCAACACGAACATAAACAAAAGCACATGGCCAGTGAACATCTTTAAATTTATGAAGTTAGTGAGCAGGAGAATCGGGTGAAAAATACTCGTCATCACTTTCTGATAGGTCCATATCTGGCTCATCGCTCCATTCATTCACAGCAGCCCATAGTTTTGCTGTAGCAGTTTCTAATGGTTCATCGGTTGTTTGACATTTACCAAGAGAACACAGCAAAATATTTTCCTGTTTTTTAAAGCACAGTGGAACAATCAAATGTGTTGTTACTGATGAACATTATGGACATTCCCCAGTGGCAGGGGGTCTTGAAATACCATGTAAACTCACTTTTACAAACCGTGAACGCCTCATTTTATGGTTACAGAGACTGGTCGAATAAAATTGGTAAGTTTGATCTACGATTTTGCTGCCATTGGGGATGTGGGGGGTGGGGTGGGCTTATTGGAGCAGGGCGCTTATTACGTTAAATACGGTATTTCGTATAATATGAAACAAACTGGTTTGTCACTACCTCTGACTTACTTTCCTGCCTTAATAAATGAAGGAACGTGCATTTGACATGTTTACTATGAATATGTGATTGGCTCTCTTTTGGCTTGTAGCCAGCAGAAGACATTTACATTCATGCTCCAATAACATCCCCAAGACATTTGCTTCACAAATGTGTGTTTGTCCAAAAAGAGGTCATGTTTGAGAGCGCTGTTGAGCTTTCATATTACTCTTCAAACCTTGATGTGAAGGGTATTTATCACAGGTGTGGCATTACCAAAGATGATTTTGACTTTAAAAAGTTTCAAGACTATACTACTGCTGTGTCAGGACTGTAAGGATAAAGGGCTTGAGCCAGTGCTTCAGCGTACATATGGAAAACAAAAAATAATACTTAATTCTTGATACTTGTTTCTAAGATTATTTTTTTTAATCAATTAATTCCAACTTGGTAACGATCAACCTACTGACCCAAGATTTTTCTGAAGAAGATTGCAGTATAGTATTACCAAAACCCAAAGTTTTTTTTTTTGTCCTTATTGCTTGCATCTTCTCTTCTGGGAACTGACTAATCTATGTACTATTCTCTCAATTTCATGCTCTTGCTTTGAATGGCAACCTTTTAAAAAAGTCTAATGCAAACTATCAAATCCCCTTTAGCAGATTGCAGCTGTATAGAGGTAAATAAAAACCAACTGATGATGAAAAATACATATTTTACATGTAACAGGAGAGTTTGCAAGGATAAGTTTTCATTCCACTTTAAATCGTGTACAAATTCTATCCACAGACCAGTCAAGTAGTGTTAATGTTATGACCGATCAAATTACACCTACATAAAAAAGCAGATAAATATGAGGTTTTTTTGATAAATATGTTTATTTTCCTATGTATTGGGTTACAGTGACTGAACATCCGTGCTTATTGGTAATGGCAGCCAATACTGTATTCCACTGGTGCATACATAGGGTGCATATTATTTTTACAACACATGTATTTTCATATTTCACTTGTATACACATAAAAAGTAGTCACTACTTGAAGCACTGCCATAGGCTTGCATTTTAATATTTTATAAGTGCCCACAAGGCATTTAATATATTTAATATATTGCCGATATTTAAGCCATCAGCCAATCATCTGTCAAGGCTGATCAGGAAGAAGTCTTTTTATGATCACTGCTAGATTGATCAATATATCTTGTGACACAGCTTTCTTTTATTACATCATTTTTATACCGCTCATTAATTGTAATTGATGACTAAATTGAAGACCATCTCAGTTGATGGTCAAGGTGTTTACTATACTTCTATCAGGTCGCTAGACTGTGGACAGTTAACACACATAGAGAGACAGCTATTCAATTTTTCACACCCGTGGTCAATTTAGAGTGGCCAGTGGCCACTTGACCTAATCCACATGTCTTTGGACTGTGAAAGGAAATCCGTGTGTAGGAAGGTTTGTCCAACAAGTTCTATTTTGAAATTGCTTGCTGTGCAGTTACAGTGCTAATCACGACACCACAGTGCTGTAGCGATCGCACTACCTTGGTTCAGGTCTACACTCTCTTGAGTGCATTTGTAGTTAGCATTTGTTTTTGATTGTAAAACATAGTCAAAATTTAAGCAACAAATAATAATAATACAAAAATTCAACTTAACTGAAAATTGGACTTGCAGTCCTTTATATGATTTTTACAGGACAATGCACCAAAAAACAGAACTGATAGTTAAAAGTCAAGTATAAAAATGCCATATGTGGTTATCATATTTTCAGGTGTGTTACAACTGTGATGGAAAAGTCTTTGGTCAAAACCTTTTTGATTGAACTGTGCTGTGTAATTCTCCAGCCTATATTCTGAAGCCAGATGTGAGCAGTAGAATGTCATCTCAGCCATATTGATACTGCAGATGTTAATACGACTGCAGTTTCTTTGGTGAATGGGTCTTTAAATGAGGTGCGAAGGGACAGTCCATCATTATTTAATAATTCCTATGTTCAGTATAGATCTCTCTTTCGGGCCTTATAATTAAACTTTTGTTCCAGAATTTCAGCTGGACAAAGCCGTTTGAAGGACCCATTGTAGGAATTGTTGAAGGATGATGTACTTGGAAGGATGAGCAAAACCATTCCTTCTTGGTTACCAGAGAAACAAGCATAAAAGGAAAAGGTTGCCTTAGTGACAAGGGGTCCCCAATGAAATCTTGACAATTGTGCTAATCCTCCTCCAATTTATAGGACGAACTTCCTAATCTCCAACTGGTTTTGGTGATTTTTCCTCCTGCTTATGGATGACTGTCTAATGCCTACATCATCAATATTTTTTTCTGTTTGGTGCTGAACCACATTGACTGAGACAGGAAAAGGCCTTCTTTAATCACTTTTTATTGATCACCATGATTAAGAAAAGACTGGGAAAAATTTGTTTCCATTAAGGCTATGCAATATTCTAAGATTCTGTTTTTTTTTTTTTTTTTTTTTTCATGCTAAACCCAAACATTTTTGCTAAGTTTTTTGTGAAATTCTGAATAAATAGATTTAACCGGTGTTGATTTTTGTACTTGTCTGATGTTAGCTATATTGGACATGCACTAGTAGATTGTCTGTTCATTCATTCATTTTCTGAACCGTTAATCCTAATTAGGGTCACCAGAAGGCGAGTGCTCATCTCAGCCAACTCTGGGTGAGAGCAGAGTACACCCTGGCTCGCCAGGCCATCGCAGGGCAGAAACACTCTTGTCGAAAGTCAGCCATGGTTCTATTACATAAACCTCACACCATAGACAGTGAGAGACATGACTGGTCTTTGATTAACCCAGTTAGCTGAACTGGGGGATTGTAGTTAACATTAATGAATTTAAAACTATATTACTACGTAAAACTGTGACTGTCTTCATACATTTCTCCCCTTCATTTTCTTGGCACGCTGGGATAATTCTGCTGTTTTCTTGGTATAACAAAGGTAACAAAACTTATTTTCTCATGATAACATGTTATTTCATTTGTTTCACTGTGAACTTTCGTTATTTATGTCATTTTATTGGAATAACAAATATTGTTTTTCTGTGATGATGAGTAAATTTAATTTTTCTTTTCATGATAATCCGTGTATTGATAGACATGTATAAAGTTATTTCAACCTGTCTCACGTCTTGATTGAAGCAAAATATAATGTAGTGAACTGTACACCTGACCCGTTGACATCATGTTGCATATTTTCCGATTATACACCATGTTTTTTACCTCTGGGTCACACTTAAAGATAATGATGTCATTATCACCGGAAAACAAAGTTTTGTTACCTTGTGATCTTTAGAATGTCATCCCATTAATCACAAAAAAAAACCAACCTTTGTTGTTTGGAGAAAAATTATATAAGTAAGTTGAGATCTTGAGAAAACAACCTTTAATTATAATAATTTTCCCGTTATCTTGAAAAACATTACCTATACAAAAAGCCATGGGGCCAACCTGAGTTGTAAGCACGTGAGATCAAGGAAGGGGCGGGACTTCCAGGAAATACCTGTTAATGTTGGAGAGTTCAAAACACCTGCATAGATCATTTCATTAATATGTCTGTTTATTGACTCATGCCTTGTTTTATTGGGAGAGACTGAATGATAACTCATATTAGTATCCTTCTTTTAAATTGCAGAACAGGTCCTGGCATGTCTGTTGCTGGATATCGTGCCAGTGTATTACAATGTAGGGGCAATCATTATAATCATCTAACACTAGTCTCTAGTTTTGTTCATGAGCAAGGTTGTTTCATGCATTTATAGAACTTTTGTAGTAAAATCTGAGTTTATTTAGATGTTTAATGGAAATCTAATGTATTGATCACTTTATGGTGTATTACCGTCTCACATCATTTTATTAATACGTAACATTATGTTCATCTGCATCAATTTTACTGTCAGATGTTACTAAGACATGTTTTCTATAAACCGCAGGGTAACTTGATACATATGTGCAGTAGGCCCTTGACCATTAGCGGTTCAGTGCTCGTGTCCCCACATAATCGCGGGTTGGCGACAAACCCAGAAGTAACTGGGACGTGATTCAAGTTTAGCCAATGGCTGATAGCTTTTGTTTCTCCCTCCTGCTGATTGGTTGCAGATGATGTGTACACCTCTTTTTTTTGTTCTCCTTCATGCACATGTCATCAACGTGATTGCTTGAATTGTGAATTCAAGGTTTTTTTAGTGTGTTTTTAATTATTATTTAAGCCTTGTGATGTCACTCAAACACCCTTCATCTTCTCTCGCTTCTGATAAGGAGCCTAAGTGCTTTATTCATTAATAAATAGCACAGTGCAAAATTGAAAAGTTTTTACTTATCATTACTGCATTTTACTGCATTATTACTGTATTAATAAGTAAGACTGTCTATAGAATGTGTTTAAGAACCATATTTTTGCACATGTTATATACATAGGGTTTGAAAACCACGTCAATAACTCGTGGATCTTCATGATCCGCGGGAAGGTCTGGAACCGGACCATTGTGATAAACGGGGGGGCCTACTATACATAGAGTTGTAAATATGTAATAATTGGTCCCTGGAGAATTTTCGCCTGTAGGAGGTTTAGTGAATATCTGTGTCTTTACTGTAAATGTCTGTGGCGTTGTAATTCATTGGAGGCCTTGTGTAGCCTTTTGTTTGCTAAAAAGCTTGTGTTTGTGTGTGTTGAGCTGCAGCATGTTCTGTCTGACTGACGACATTAAGCATGATTCGTAACGAGTCAATGGAGGATCGTATCGATGTAGGCTCATTTTAATCCCATCCCTCTCCATGGATACCCTGTGCTGTCTCCGTCTGCATGGCGCGTCCACAGCTGGCTGAAATACGAGGAGGGGAATGGGAGAAGAGAGCCATTTCATTACAGCAGCCTGGCTCTGAGCAATTCTCACGCTTAGGAGTCATGTTTCACAGCAGCCAGCATGATTTCTCTTACTGAGTTGCTCAATAGTGCAAGAAAAATACAAGCAGAGCCTACTTGTAACCGTTGTGTTGTATCCAGTAATTTACTTTTGGGTTGAAGGTTTTTGTGTAATTTTTAATTCTATGAATATTGAATAAATAATCTTCCGCGGTTATTAGTTTATTTATGCATAAGCGATGCAATGAGTGAAAGGGCTAAGAATATAGTAAATATTTATTTTCAAACTCTATTTATTTCATTATCTGTTTTTATTGCATTTTACCGCCAGATGAAACAGTCTTGTTTATTTCTTGCATAGTGTTACATCTTAGTACATTTGATATAAATCGATTTATGTGATGCATCTTGGATGGGATTTCTGCTTGAGAACGCTTGAGATCATTCATCTGCTTGCTCAATCTTGTGTTCTTTTTTCTGTGCGTGCATTTATGTGCAACTTTACTCGATCATTTTGATTGATGCGATGCATGTATAAGATAATAAGCTCATATATAAGCCCCTCAGCTTTACCTGCAAACACAAAAGCAGGGTGAATGACAGGAAAACTGTGTGTTCCTGTACATTTAACACATTAAGGCCTCTACTCGTTTTCTTTCCCTTCACTTCTTGTTTCTTCTATTTACCATTCAGGTTTTGACCCACTAATATGCAGTGACACATTGGAATATCAAATAATGACTTGCCAGAAGTGTGTCTCTGTTAATGACTGCCCCATAACGTGATGCATTACTGAATAATTCATGTCACAGTAATAAGCAAATGTTTGCCAATTATATAAAATTTACCTTATATATTGCAGATAACGGGCATTTCCCCCCATATGTTATCTATTCGAGCAGATGTGTAAGATCTATTTGTGTCACGCAGCAGTAATGCTAGGCCTGTCTGGACTTCATTAATGTGCACGGAAGCAGGTTCCACTCTCCCGGCTGAATGTGTATCTCTCCAGCTGTTCCAGGATCCTGTATATGAGAGCAATAGTGGGTAGAATTGCAAAAAAATGTTTTGAAAGAGGAAAGCAAGCTTTAAAAAAAAAAAAGCAAACAAACAAAAAAAGAAAACACCCCTGCAGCTGGTTGTTACACAGGACTATTATCATTCTCTTTTGCTGACATGCTCCATGTTCTCACGAATACTCCATTAATGGTGCTCATTCCCCCTGACTTTCCAGCACTGAAAATGACCTGGACCCAGCCATTTCCGTGTCATAATGTGTGCTTATTAGGGTTTCCATATTTCTGTTTTTTTAAGCCCATACCTTGCACAAAATAAATGAGGAAAATTTGCTATGGGCATTACCCTCAGTCCTTCCATGATAAACAAGGAGATGAGCAGATGTGGATATGAAATGTGGACAGGCTCATGTAGGTCACTGCTATAGCCTGGATCTGCTATTCATATGCCCAGAAGAAAATTGATCAAAATTGATTAAAAAAGTCTTTCCAAGCTGGTACATCAGCATGGAATGTAATGTACAAAGTGAATTTGTCCACTGATGGTCATGTGGAGCTTTTGAACACATTAGGAAGGGTTTTGGCAGGCAGAAAGAGCAGATGGAAAAGGGGTCTAGAAGGTTTGTGAGCGAGAGAGAGAGAGAGGGAGGGAGATTAAAAGACAGATTTATAGCATCAGCATAGGCACTTGTTTAATTCAGAAAAAAAAAAAATACACTTTAAGCACACACCGTACACAAATTCATCTTTCAAACATAGAATTGCTTCCGAATGGTTTCCCCGAAGTGCGAAATGGTGGTTGTGGTGAGCTTTACTGCCTGGTTTGGTGCACTTCTTCTGCAGGCTGTAATTGTTCTAAATGTGTATAGATCACATTTTCTTGCCATATTAGATGCTGGTTTATTTCACTTTCTTGTTCTTGCACTTTTGACAAAGTTACATATCTTTTCTTTTGTCAGAGCTGATTTTTAATGTGCCACTCTTCATCTCTGCATGCTATTTCTCTGCCTGTAGAGTCATTTCCAATTCAAGTCATAATTCTGTCATCATTTTCTCTGATTTTTCATCCAGAACAAAAAAACAACAACACAGTGACGTGTTCTCATGTAATGGCATATAAATGCTGTGTTTAAATATGAGCTGCTTTTTAAATAGACGTCTCTTTGCCAGTCTTATTGTGAATTTAGAGGCATTATGCCCCCAACTCTCTTTTTCTTGTTACCCTTCAGTGAAAGTAATTACCTTTTCTTTCTTAGGAGAGGAGCAGCTCCAATGAGGACTCTCCTCTCTTTGCACATCAAAAGGGAGTAATGGGACACATTTTGTCTGCATAATAGTGCATTTCAGACATTAGATGCAATTGTCTTTCTGGATGGTTTACATCAAGCAAACAGCAGAACTTGGAGCCATCATTACATGCTATGAACATGATGGTATGTGACGGTATATGACTACAAAAACTGATGTAGACAACATCAGTTTTATAGCTTGGTCTTGTTCAACACCTCTGTTTGTGGTTCCTTGGGTTTTTTAACTTGTTATTTGAAGGAAGGGCATCATTGTGACATAGTGGTTAGCACAGCCATCTCACAGCAAGAAGATCCTGTGTTCAAGTCCCAGGTCCGGCTTTGGCATTGCTGTATGGAGTTTCCGTGTTCTGTCCATGCTTGTGGTTTCCTCTCAATAATCCAGTTTCCTCACACAGTCCAAAGACATGCACATTAAGCTAATTGACAGTTCCAAATTGCCCCTAGGGGTCGATACGATTGTGAATGGCTGTACGTGTTGCTCTGCGATGGACTGACGAGCTGTTCTGGATGTCTCCCATCTTCGCCCATTGTTGGCTGAGATAAGTGCCATCCTACCTGTGACCCTATGACCCTGGAAGCGGTTCAGCCAATGTTTGAGTGAGAGTGTTTGAGGGATATAAAGCCATGTGGTATTTTGTGAGGCTATTTTCTCCACAAGTAGATTTTTACTAACAGAAATATCATCATGCCTTTTGTTTTCTCTTGCCCTATTGACATTAGTTTTTACCTTTCGTTTCCTTCCCATGTTGTGCTTTTTTTGTTGTGGTGATCCTTTATTTCACCTCCATGTGGATTGAAGGTGAGCAAGCAGTAGCCTGAATGTCAAGGATGTGTTCATCAAAGAAGGACAATTTGAATCCACTGGGCAGGAAAGTTCATTTTTACCAGAGAGTCTGACAAAGCACAGTATGTTAAAAAAAAAACCCAAAGTGGACCCACATTTATTCATAATCATTTACATTGAGTGGCCGCTTTATTCAGGTCAGAGTAATGGTGGAGCCAATCTTAGCAACACTAGCCACAAGGTGGGAGAATACAAACCTATGCACCAAGGGGCAATTTAGCATAAACAGTCCATCTATGTGCGTTTTTTGTACAATTGTGGAAAACAAACGTGAACGTGGAGAGAAGTTGCACAGGCAGTAACTAGAGCACAGGATCGAACCAGGTAGCCTGGAGCTGTAAGAAGCAACGCTAATCACTGTTGCAATCACACCACCCATGGACCCACATTTTGCTGCTATTTTTAATTGTCGTATTATCCAGGCAGGGCTACCGTTTTAAAAACACTAGCTGACTTTAATAGATTTTTCTACAGAATTGTACAGCACAGCTCAATCTTCATTTGTCATGTATGATAACATTCCTGCTGTGTACATCCCTGAAAACCATGAAAGGTCTGTTTGAACGGCTGTACCCACTTGGACCTAAATGCAGACCTCAGAGTCATGACAGCATTTCCTCACTGTCTAAAAATCCTCATACAAGTTCTAGTCTTGTTGGATGACAGGCATTTGCTGGTCTATAAAATGTTACCTCATAATCTAGACTTTCAAGTATGCTGCTGCTCTCCTGGTTCATAATGCCCTAATGTTCTCTGTTCAGAACAATGTACCGTGTTCACTTGGGAGAACTGACATATCTATATAGTTTTGTTCAATAATGCACCCACTTCGTACATATATAGCTTTCCTGTGTGGTCTTTGGCTGGTTGTAACCAAAGAATAAAAATTGAGGAGCTATCTGTGACAGAGTGCCTGCTTCATAAGGCAGTTAAGTGTCCTGAAGTTGATGTGGATGCACTGTTCTGAACGAAACTATACAGATATGTCAGTACTCCCAAGTGAAGCCAGTACACTGATCTCATGAGAGAACATTGGGACATTATGAACCAGGTGAGCAGAAGCATTTTTGAAAGTCTGGATGACGTATTCTATAGAACCCATGGGAGCATCTGAAGATCGACAGGACACAAACCTAGGACCTTCTTGCTGTGAGGTAGAAGTGCTAACCACTACGCAACCATGTCAACTATATATTCTTACACTCAGTTAGTTTTATTCCAAATATTGTTATTTTTCATAGAGTAAGTGTAGAATTTCAACCGTAGCATGACTTTATATGGATAAAATAGTAATGTTTAGGTTGTTCTTGTCTGCTAAAATGAAACTAGTTTGTGCGCACGTTGTTTTAAAAGGCAACATGGAACTGTATGGTTGCCGGTACGCTTCAGTTTTGTGAGCCATGTTATGCTATGTTTTGTGAGCCTACGTGTAATAGTACAAAGTGGTGAGAAATTGATTTGATGCTCTGTATGGTTTGACTTCATGAACTACTGTCTTCTGCTGCTATCAAACTGCAGTCATTGGCTGTATACTGACATCAACTAAAAATGTTTCCCTCTCTAGGTGTAGTGGCAGTTTCCCCTATGATTAAAAATCATTTGGATTAGAAAGTGAGATCAATAGCCTATGCTCTTGCCTCTCTGGTGTCATTTTTCTCTCCATATAATCCTAAAAAATAATCAAATCAAGAAATTACCGTATTTTCCAGACAAGTTGCACTTTTTTCATAGTTTGGCTGAAGGTGCGACTTATACTCCAGAGCGACTTATATGTGAAATAATTACATATAATTCTGTTTGTCATAATAATAACAAATATAATTTCACGTTTGTTATTTTTACACTCACAACCACAAGAGGGCACTCTAGGCTTGGGTACCAGTACCTACTCATCCTGTACCACGGAAGAAATGTCCCCAAAAAGGAAATTCTATTCTGCGGATTACAAGCTGCAAGTAGTGAAATATGCAGCAGAAAATGATAATCAAGCAGCAGAAAGAAAGTTTGGAATGAATGAGAAACTTGTGAGGGACTGGAGAAAAGTGGAGGTTATTATTACTGCAATGAAGAAAAAAAAGCTAATTGCGGGCTAAAAGCTAGATGGCCACAGCTAGAGGAACGAGCTCACACATTGGGGCTTGAGCAACGTGCTGCAGGCAGGGGCTTGTCAACAGTGCAGTTGTGTCTCCACATCCAGATAGTTGTCAAGGAGATGAATATAAATGACTTTGCGTGAGGACTTTCTTGGTGTTACCGCTTCATGCAACACAACCCCTTCTCTATCAGAGCGAGGAGCACAACATCACATAAACTGCCAGCAGATTTCCAAGCCAAGGTAGACATTTTCCATGAGTTTGCGACATATAGTCCAGTGTGACTTAGGTATGTTTTTTCTACTTTATTATGCATTTTTTTGTCCAGTGCGACTTGTACTCCGGAGCCATGTGTAGTCTGGAAAATACGGTAAATGAAGTCAAATTAAATCATCCATGTCAACCTTACTCAGGCGCTTCTTTCTCTTTTGGTTTATAGAGGAGAGGCCAGACTGCTCCAAAGCAAGGTGTGAGGTACAGTTCTCCCCCCGTTGTCCTGAGGACTCAGTGCTGATTGAAGGTTATGCCCCACCGGGCGAATGCTGCCCTCTGCCCAGTCGCTGTGTATGCAGTCCAGCTGGGTGTCTGAGGAAAGTATGCCAACCTGGCTATCTCAACATTCTTGTATCCAAAAGCTCTGGTAAACCTGGAGAGTGCTGTGACCTGTACGAGTGCAAACCAGGTAAGAAGGCAAAGTTTATTAAAAAAAAATACAAGAGTGTACGCATGTTAACATTTACATCTGCAGAAGTGCACATGTACCACATGGCTCAAGCCACAATATTTTGCCTAGTTTTGTGTTCTAGCGGCCTAGAAAACCGGCCAGCACAAATGGTAAAAGTGTAATGAAATAATATATGTGGAGTTAGTTTGCTAGTGTTTTACATGCACACTTATTATCCCGTCCCCTGAAAACCATTCTGTCATACTGCCTGGCTAATGTGGAGCAGGTGGAAGTAGCTCACTTTCTAGTTACTATCCTACTCACCTGTGTTTGGGATGCGACCCACTTAGAGGGAATCTACCCATCTGTTTTTGGGATGCAACCCACTTAGTGGGTGCCTACCCACATGTTTAGGGGTGCATCCCACTTGGAGGGTGCCTACCCACCTGTTTTGGGATGCGACACACTTGGAGGGCACCTACCCACTTGTTTTTAGGACCTGGCCTACTTTGAGTATTGTGATGCTCATTAGGCTTAAGTGTATGGAAGTTCAATATAAATTAATCACAAATACAGTGTACGATGAATTAGAAAAGGTGTTGTTTACTATATCATGCTATTAACGTGCATAATAAGTATGACTGATGGGGCTCACGCCCAATATAGTAGGAAAGGCCTCGTATTATTTAGCTGTAAAAGGTCTCTTACTTTCATCTACAGCATAATAACGTGCGTAAAACATGAACATCTGCTGTGTTGTGGTACTGGCATGCTGGTGATCAGCATCTCATCTAGGGAGTCGTTGATTTCTTGTCTGAAACACACCAAATAAGGAAGCAATGACGACTCCTAGACTCTGATAACAATCAACAATCCCCCCCAAAAAAAAAACCTGTAACAAACACTCGTGATGTGTCCTAATGGTGTTTTTTCTATGCCAGAAATATTTTTAAAATAAGTTTTTGTTTCAAAAGTGTAATAAAATCATGAAAACATTTAACTGTTCTAAGACTGGTTGCCTGAAAATGATTGACAGTCAGATTTCTTCCTGAAAATAAATTTTCTACGAGGACGGCACGGAGCAGTCGTACAAAAATGGTGAAGCGAGACAGTGGAGATCACAAACTCCAAATTTTAAAGCAAGTTGTGATTCTCTTCTTTCAGTGTAGTTCAGAACTCGGTAATGTGAATGAGTGGTGCAGATTTAAATCTGTGCGAGAAGATAAAATTCCATTGCAAAATTAAATAACGGAGTAGATTGTTTTTGTGCGGGCAGGTGAATGCCAATACTTTCACTTGGCTAACACTGCATTTCCCAGACTTGAAAGAAATTTATTGTCACTGATAGTGACGATACAGCTGGTCACTACACATTAATCTGATGGTTTTGAGTCGTACATGAGCTACGGCAAATATGTACTGTTTACAATACACAGTCACAAGTGGATGGATTGTTTTGATGTTACCGTTATGCTCCCATTCCCACATGACACTATTACAGCTCTTTAGTGGTAAATAAATGGTTTTCATTGTTGGTGGAAATGGGTTAGAGTGTACAAACCTGAATATATGCACATAAAAGAGTTAATACTGCCCCTGTTTGTTTTCTTGTCAACGCCTGTTTGCAGTTGCTATAAACAAAGTGACAGGCACTGTAATTGTTTTTTTTTTTTTTTTTTTTTTTTTTTGGTGTGTGTGTGTGTGTGTGTGTGTGTGTGTGTGTGTGTGTGTGTGTGTGTGTGTGTGTGTGTGTGTTGTTTTTTTTTGTTGTTTGTTTGTTTTGGGAGGTTTTTTCCCTCCTCGCACTTAGTCCTGTGCCTCTGTGTATGCTGGTTTAAACAGCACTGAGTTGCACCGAGTGTTAAAATAAAGGCAAATTATTTGCAAAGCTGCCTGAGGATTTGGCAAATTTGTGATTGTGTTTGTGTGGGCAGTTTTCAGTGTGGACTGCAGCACGGTGGAATGTCCTCCCATACAACCCATGCAGTGTCCAGCAGACAGCTATGAAACGCAGGTCAGGCTCACAGCAGACGGCTGCTGCACACTGCCTACCAGGTACGACACTTACATACACATATGCATGCACACCTAGACATGCCCATCTCCATACTGACAGACCTCACATCTCTGTCACACTCCTTTGCTATCAGAGCTCAGCTAGGACCACAATCCCTTTTCTCCACTAAGCATACAGTATTTCTCTATTATATCAGGTTATGCTCTAGCAACATCTTTACACTGCTTTATACTGCTTATTTACTCAAGCTTCATTGTGTTTAGTGACTGGGGAACTTCCAAAAATGAGTGACAGCATGATGCTCTGATATATACTTTGAATTAATATTGATTAACACACCTGTCTATTTTCTGCTCCTTCATATTTTTTTTGTCATTTGCTCTCATTTTCCTTTGTCGTGCTTTCTTCTCACTTTCAGGTGTGAATGTTTGCCTGGTGTCTGCACCTTCCCACAATGCTCAGCAGGAACGCATCCCCACTTGGTCTCCCGTGGTGATGGAACACCAGGACGGTGCTGTGATATATATGAGTGTGTCAATGGTAGGTCTTGTTTGCTCAATGTGTTTGTGTGTGTGTGTGTGTGTGTGTGTGTGTGTGTGTGTGTGTGTGTGTGTGTGTGTGTGTGTGTGTGTATAGGAGAGGTTCATAGGTGAACTGTGCACATAGAATCTTACTGAGCTTGAACAAGAGGCCAAGAGCAATGTCTGTTGACTGAGTTGTGGTGAGAAGACAAGAGTACATGAGGTATGCACACAAACATACTAATGCTGAGCCTTGTAATGAGCTTCTTATGCAAACCTGACCCACAGAAGCAAGTTCATTTCCACAGCTCAGGAAAGCCCACTGTATATTAGGTGAAAGAAAACAAAGAGCCACAGAGTTGCATTAAGTTCACCAACTACAGTGTGTTATCCTTGAGGAAAAGTAAGTGTGTAAAAACAGTGTGTCCTTAATAAAGAGCTGATGTGCTGAACATCTGTACTAGACTGAAGAAAACACTAGTCTTTTTGCAATTGTGCTTGTTGTGGTGAACTCTGAAATTAATGCAGGTAGATTTTGTTTGCACAATTATGTGGCGAGTGAAACTGAAACAGACTGATAGCAACATGAACTTCCATTCTGCACTTACTTGCCCAACTAACCTCAAATCATTCTCAGTCTTGTCAGGTGTTCAATAGTAGGTGAATGCATTCATTCATTCATTTTCTGAATCACTTAATCCTAATTCGATTCGTGGGGAGGCTGGCACCCATCTCAGCCGACTCTGGGCAAGGGCAAAGTATACTCTGGACAGCTCGTAAGGTCATCGCTGGGCAGAAATAGGCTGATGGCTATGCAGCTACTCTTTACGAAACTCAGTAATGGTTCTTTTACATGAACCTCTCACCAAATCCAGTGAGAAACATGGCTGGCCTTTGATAACCCAGTTACCTGGACTGGGGGGACAGTGACAACCTGTTGAGGGTTGGGCTTGAAGCCCCAACCTTAGGATCAGTGATCCAGCACCTTTACCACCAGGCCACCACTGCCCTGGGGTAATGCATATGCAGATGTTTTTTTTTGTTACTAAATAAGGAGAAAAACACTCACTTGAATAAAACAGAAACCACAATCCACAAGACAAAGAGCAACCATAATATAGGGAATTGGCAGCAAAAGCAAGACTGAACAGAAACTTGGTTTTAAATAATGATGCTAATTAGATCTGAATGTTAAACAGGTGAGTGCTTAATGAGGTTTCTGACAGCCACATGTGACATGCGGGGGCTGACTATTGAGCTGTATATAGAACTGCAGGCATTACGATACATTACATGCATCTATGACATTGAAGTCGTGTAGCCGCCACATTTGTACTTCCTAGTAACTGTCTAACTATGCCTCACGAAGGTAACCATGAATACTGTGTAATGTCACTGAGGTCTATATGGTTTCAAGTATTAAGTTTTATTGTCATCTACAGATAACAATGGAACATCATTACCAGCAATGAGGCTCTTGAAATAAAGAAATTGCGTTGTCCAGGAATATAGGACTGGAGTGCTAATTCACTAATTAAACCACCTACGATACTGAAGCAAAGAGCTCACCATATTTGTCCTCCATGCGTATGTACTTAACAATCAAAATCAAGCTGGTAAGATGCCAACATAAACTAAGGTATTTTGGGGATTTTTTTGAGACCATGGCACTTCACTGCCGGTGTAAACAAAGAGTAGACGCCTGCATGAATGTGAGGACTCTATGGGCTTGAGGCCTCTGTCTCCTCTGTGCAGCAGCAATCCTCATTTGTTGTTGTATAGTTGCAGTGGCTATGAAGCGTTCATCGGTGAAATGCTCACTGCATAGCAATGATGACTGATGGTGTCCAGTTCGCGAGAGTAAGTTGAACAGCACTTGTTTCACTAAGTTTCAGCACAGCTGGAAACTAGTATTGGCTCATGCTTTTGTAAGAGGTATTGGAACACCCTGTTGCCACACAATTTAAAAAAAATAAATAACTATAGTTAAACCCAGAAATTCTGGGTGGGTCCTACACTTTTAACTGACTTTTCTCAGGAAATCAATTACTTATCACTTTCTAAAATGATGCCAGTCAATTTCAAAATATCACCTGAAAATGTATGACTTCAGGCAATATGTCCTGCATTCTAAGTTCTATCTAGAAGTATCAGAAAACTTTGGTTTAATTGTCTTGCATTCATCTTCTGAGCTCAAGCTCAACTCTCTTCTGTTATAGCAAAATACAACAGACTTGGCCTTGTCGTTCCAACACTTTAATGGTGTACAATGCTGTGATCTCTCCTTAAGGCACTGCACTAAGCCTTGGAGTAACCATGGACAATTGCCTGTCCTTCTCTTCTCATATCACTAATCTTTCTCAATCATGTCAATTTCTTCTCTTTAATATCCAAAATATTTGTCCCTTTCTTTCCAGTAAGGCCACTCAGATACTTGTTCAATCCCTGGTCATCTCAAACTACATTACTGCAACTCACTCTTGGCAGGTCTAACGTTGAGTGCTATTCTACCTCTGAAAATGATCCAGGATGCAGCTGTACTGCTTATTTTCAACCTTTCCGAATTTCCCCACATCACACCACTGCTACAATCTCTCCATTGGCTTCCTGTAGCTGCTCGCATTTGATTTAAAACACTAATGCTTGCCTACAAAGCCAAAAATGGACTTGCACCTTCCGACACCAAAGTACTTATCATACCTCGCACTCCACTGCATTCTCTCAGATCCTCTAGCACTGCGAGGCTGATCCTTCCCACTAGCAAGGGACATGGGGAAAAATGTGTCTAAACTCTTCTCTCTTCTGGCTCCAAGGTAGTGGAATAAACTTCCTCTGGACAACCGGACAGCTGAGTCACTGAGTATTTTCAAATGATGGCTGAAAACATACCTTTTTAGGCAGTACTTAGATTAGCACTATGCTGTGTACAAACACACACAAAAAACCAAACAAACTAAACCCACACAACAAATACCGACTGACTTTGACTGACATTATACTTAGTCTGTGTTCTAACAAACAAATATCACAATATATTCACTGATAGAGACTTTAAACACTTCTGTAAGTTGCTCTGGATAAGAGGATCTGCTAAATGCTGTAAATGTAAATGTATGCCTAAATAATGACTAGAAAACCTTAATTTAGTCAGTTGAAGGTATTAATTCTAGCACAAGGCCATCATCTTACATACAGTGAAGTTCTTTAATTGATTGTTTTTACATCTAAATCAGATGAGTATTACAGGGATTACAGGAGTTTTAGTGCTCTTTCCAAGAGACCAGAGTTAACTTGGGCAAACATCATATACATAATAACGCTGAATTATATTGTCAGATTAAATTGGCTTCACTCAGTGACTGCCAGAGATCTTGAGCCCATGGACGGCTGGTGTTCCATCACCAGACACTGGGTTTCCTCTTTGATTGATCACCAGGCCCTTTATTTCAGTTCGTGAGGTGCTCTGACTTCAGTTTTGCCTTTAGCAAATCATTTTGTCTGCATTTCAAGTTCATATTCATTATTTAATTTCAGTAGGCTCCAATATTCAGCCGGAATATTGCAACAGTATTTTGATAAATATCCTAAATAAATCTTTGTAGACCTGAGTGTATGTAAAGGGCAAAGAAGCATTTGTAGAATCGAGCAGCGTATGCAGCTGCAAATGTTTAAAGAGAGAGGGAAGATGAATAGAGGAGGAAGAACACCTTCCTGAGAAACAGAAAAACAGCACGAAGACGCCGAATTAAATTGAAGAACTGAAGAAAAATCATACATGCAGTGTGTCTGACTCCACATAGGACTTCAGTATCGAAAGAAACAAGAGAGAAGCAAGTCTTAAAATGATTGCACCTCCCTGGCAGGTGTTTACACATTTCCTGTTTATCCGACAGTGAAACCTGAGGCACTTGCTGCATATGAGAGAGCATTTAAGATCCTCCTGTGCTTGTTGCTTGGAGGATTAGAAAAGGATGAAATCACAACACATGCATTAACAGACAAACACGCAAACCCAACACAGCAAGTGCAAACATCTGTGCTGTGATGAGGAGCCAGGGTGTGTGTCATTTCAGTGGCGCGCTGTGAAGTAGCCCTGTGTCTGGCTGCTGATTAGAGAACAAAGAGGCAGGGCTCAAGATCAGCTCGGGGCGCATCAAAGCCCCGGAAACAGGAACACTTTGATTGAACATCTGGCCATTGGTGTCTACGTTTGGGCATTGAGCCTGTATTAATATCACACTGCCTGGGGGAAGACAGCGAGCACAAAAGAGGAATTATGAACTCGTCTCTATGGGCGTAAACCTATACAATCAATAAGAAACAGCTGTACTGCTTACATCATCAGTTGTGTGCTGCAATACTTGGCAATCTCATTTTCCCATTTTAAGATACGGCAATCACATCAGAACATTAAAATGCAGCTTGCAAAAGAAATGAAGTGCATTACTTGACACATTCACTTTAAAGCCCACACAGAACTGCAAGGTGTTATAAACTTCACTCACTTTTTCACAGTTAATAAGCAAAACAGTCAAATGTGATGATGGCTATGATAAATGTCTGGATTACCTTGACTATGACCTTAACTCATAATTTTGCCTTTGTGTTTCTTGATTAGTGTCACTGTCTGTCTTCCTTTCGGCTTTTCCCTTTTACTCGGGAGTCGCCACAGCAAATCATCTGATTCGCACGTTTGATTTGGCAGAGGTTTTTTTTTACGTCGGATGTCCTTCCTGTCACAACCCTTTTTAGCAAGGGACAGAAACACGCTGACGACTTTGCAGCCTACTCTTTACGAAAGTCAGCAATGGTTCTTTTACATGCCTCTCACCATAGACAGTGAGAGACATGGCCCGCCTTTGATACCCAGTTAGCAGCACTTTGACGGACAGTGACAACCTTGAGGAGAGTGGGACTCGAACCCCCAACCTTAGTATCAGCGATCCAGCGCCCTA
Organism: Plotosus lineatus; assembly: GCA_024760905.1. Lineage (NCBI taxonomy): Eukaryota > Metazoa > Chordata > Actinopteri > Siluriformes > Plotosidae > Plotosus > Plotosus lineatus. The sequence goes on along the minus strand of CM045732.1, from coordinate 49,650,131 downwards.
CACCACTAGGCTACAACTGCCCCGTTCTTGATTAGTGTCACTAACCTTAGCATTTTGTCTTGAAACAACAATCATTCATTTTGATGTCTGAATATATCATCTGCACCAGGACAGTATGGCCAAGCTATTTCTACTATGAGCACCAACAACTGTGTATTTATAAAGGAATTACCAAAGCCCAATTTAGCACGGTGCTACAGTTACTTTACTTAAAGTTATAGTACGAGTAGTTATAGTTATAGTAGCTTCAGTAGCCAACTCCGGTAATATGCTAGCTAGTAATCTAAAACAACATTATGCTATTTAATACATTTGAAGTGAAGACTGTTAGCAAGTCTTCCTGGCAAGGTAAATAACATCAGACAAAAATAATGTTTTTTTATTCAGCTCTATTTTATCATTTATTGTTTTAGTAGATTGGCAAATAAGCACTCAGGATGTTGTGATGTTGACTGGTGCTGAAATTCTAAAAACCAACAAAATGTCATCCTGAAAAAAATAAAGGCAGCTATACACCAAGGTCCTTAAGTGTAAAAAAACCCAAAACACTCTACTCAGATTTTGAATGAAGTTTCATCAGATACCAATTCTGAGAAACTCATTCATATTCTGAACTACTTTGCGTATCCGAAGTGATAAGCGCCCAGGGCGCTTTAAAAATTGGAGTTGGTGGGCGCTTATTAAAATGTTACCAGCGGAGTGGAACAGTAAGTGCTTATTCCCATCGAGGTGGAAAACATGAATATTAACAGAACAATAAAATAGTTTTACTGGTATTTGTATTATTCATTTTGTGGTATCAACCAAACTACTTACATGAAAGCTGAAAATAAACAGAAAACAGTCTAAATAAAAAAAAAAAAGACTTTTCCCCTCCCGGTCTTCTTATTTTCCTTTCAGCTGTTCCCTGAAACATTTTCCCGGAAGTAAAATCCAGTCAATCAACATGAATATCAACTTTTGCACATGCCACGTTGAACCTGAGCATAAACAAAAGCAAATGTCCAGGGATGTCTTTAAATTTATGAAGTTAGTGAGCAGGAGACTCGGGTACTGGTCATCACTTTCTGTTAAGTCCATGTCTGGCTCATCTCTCCATTCATTCAGAGCGTCTCATAGTTTTGCTATAGCCGTTTCTAATGGTTCATCTTGTTGGACATTTACCAAGAGAACACAGCAAAATATTTTCTTGTTTTTAAAAGCACGGCAGAACAATCAAATGTGTTGTTACTAATGAAAATTATAGACATTCCCGAGTGGCAGGGGGGTCTTAAAATACCGTGTAAACTCACTTTTACAGCCAGTGAAAGCCTCATTTTACCGTTACAGAGACTGATCTACAGAGACTGATCCAATAAAATTGGTAAGTTTGATCGATGATTTTGCTCCCAGTACACATGGGCGGTTATTAGATGTAAGATTTCTGGGCTTATTGGAGCAGGCCACTTGTTACGCCAAATATGGTAATCCTAATTAGGGTCAATGGGAGGCTGGCGCCCATCACAGCTGACTCTGAGTGAGGGAAGAATAGACAGTAGGGTAGAAACATGCTAATAGCTATGCAGCCTAATCTTGACGAAAGCTGTGATGAGAAACTGTAATCCAAATTCCAAAACAAGTACATTTATGTAAAAATTTATTTTTTTATTTTGTTTGGAGAGGTCAGCAAGATAAATTGTGAATGCATCACAAGATAAAGAAAAACAAGAGTCAGACATGTGTCCAAGGAAATGTCACATTTCTGTGAGAAGCCACAGTGTAGATTACAGTAAAATTGGCTTTTAGATGCTTGAGATGCAACAACAACCTTTTTTCATTCAAAGGCCGTCTACAATTGACTGTTTTACAATGAAGCACTAAAATTATTTTAAAAAGCATTAAGCAGGTTCTGAAAAAAAAAAAAAATCAGCCAACAATCCATATAAATTCTCTGAGCCGCAAAGTCATGAAAAGCTTATGAAAAAGACGGTGAGCTGGACTGGAGTCCAGCTTGTGCGAGCTGTGGGAGTGGGCTCGTACAGCTTGTAGGAGTAACTTGTACATGGTTTTATATACATATATATATATATGGCAAACCAGAGACACCATGAAAAATCATGAAAATCAGTGAAAAGTTCAACATTGATGTTTCAAACTGTAGTATCCCAGTGACCGCTGAACAGTATTTTTAGCATGACAGAGAAAAACTCAAAGCTGTTTTGGCATCCAAAAGTATCCATGAAGGGCTAGATGGTACAAATGATTCCTCGAATGGTGGAATTATGTAATATTTAAGCTTCACCTGGTTGTCCTTTGTTTCTGAATTCTGTATTCAGGTTGTGAATTAACTATTTTGATCATTTGTAAATCTAATATTTCTAAGTTACATTAAAGTTATATGCCAGTCCGAAAGCTGTTTTTTTGTTTTGTTTTATTTTTTTAATATTTTTATTTTTTAAGATCTATTACAGCATTGCTTTCCATGGTTTGGACATTACAGTGAATCTGCCATTTACTTCGTAAACCTCACATTGCAGTGAAAAGCTTACAAATGAAATTAAATTACACAGTTTATTTTGGCTTATGTTCCAGTGTAGTATATACAAAAGCATTATTATTCCTCTCATTTTTATTCCTCTCAGGCGACGCGGAGACTATCTGGCAACATCTACCTCACCTTCAGTGAATAATTGGTAATTATAGCCTAACTGTTTGATAACATTAGCAAACCGATGTAAAATCCCCAGTATCATTTCTAGTGAGCCAGACAATATTGAGCTGAGACACTGTATGCTATGAACCTATGTGTACTAGCCAGCACCTTTTTAGCAATGAACAGATTTCAGTACACATGGTATGCATTCCCATTTTGACACTGGTGCAAATAACCTTTTTTTTTTTTTTTTTTTTTTTTTTAACAAGAACAATATTAAAAGCAATATTCCAAAATATTAATGACCATTAAATAAATTCATCATGCTTATTCATTCATCCATCCATTATTTTTGCTGCTTGTGAACCATGGTTCTTGGTGCACTGGAGCCAATACCAGCTTACATTAGATTGGGAACACCCTGTGCAGGAGGCTAGTCTATTGCAGATTTTAAGCAGGGATGAAAAATAATTTAGACCTATGGGAAGTTTAGACGAAGCATTTGACTAAATCCCTCTGTCCTGTGACCTGTGGGAGGAAACTGGAGCACCTAGTGTAACATCCACAGGTCATGCCAGTTGGTCATTAACCAAGAATTTGAAGTCAAATCAGTGAAAGTGTTGCATGTTATACTTTAAAGTAATGAATAAGTGATCATCAGTGGCATCCATGATTTATTCTCATTTAAATGCTGAGTTGATATTTAAATATAACTTTTATTAACCTGATGGTCACTTAGGTTAATGGTTTCCTTTACCTACAATGCCATTGGACTACATACTGCTAGCAGTGCCAGCGGTAATTGTCCCCTTGATTTATCAGACTAAAGCTGCAGAACTTGAGTCTGTCAGTCTGTCTCACCTGGTCCTGTTTATCCTCTGTTCCAATGGATCCAAAGCTTCAGTTTAATGCTTATTCATTTCATTGATTTCATAGATCACTAACCAGCTGAATGAACCACTGTCATAGCTGAACCATGCTTTCCATTCCTTTGCTGAATTGCTTAATCCTTCTATACTTGCGAAGAGGTGAGAGCCTATTTCAGCCATCTATAGGCGAAGGCTTGATGCACCCTGAACAGTGAGCTCACCAGTCCACGACAGTGTCAACACACACACACACACACACACACACACACACACACACACACACACACACACACACACACACACGACCATTTATACTCATACATTTAGCAATGGAATTAAGATGACTATTATAATGTGCAGTGGTAATTTGAGTGGGCCAATGGTGTAGTAGGTTATGGGTACCAGTAAAAATATACTGGGAAGGTAACCTGGGATGGACTAGCGTCCCATCCAAAAGGAGTTGTATTCCTGGTCGGGGATAAGCACCGGCCTGATGAGCCACTATGGCTTGGGTTTAAAAAGCCCAAAGGACTTTACATTATGTATTATAATGTGCATGTTCTTGGACTGTGGGAGGAAACCGGACTACCCATAGGTATCCCATTCAAGCACAGGCAGAACATACAACCTACACACATAAACCCATCACCAAGAAAAGTAATTAAACCCAGGACCTTTTTGCTGTAAGGTGGATAAGTTAACCACTATGCCACTACGCTTCCAATTATTCTGTACATCTACTTGTATTTTGAAATCTCATTAATATGACATGCCTAAACATCACTCAAAAATATCAACTGAGAAAAGAAATCGTTGCTCTGTATTTGTTTGTAGAAGCTAATAGTTGCATCGGTTGTCCATGTTTATTAGACTTTTGTGTGGCCATTTCATATCTTCTTATTGCTAGTTGCAGAGTAGTGGCTATGATTTATTTGTATTTCTTTGAAACCAAAAGAGATAGCATGGCTGATTTGGGCACCTGTTGCTAACCGCTGGATGCAGCACAAAGCATAGCGATGTGTTTATCTATCTGTGTCGTGATGAGCGTCTTTGGGGTTTGAACAAACCCTTGTTGTTACCTTCCATCTTCAGCAAGGACATGCAGGCATCGTGCACCCCACCACACGGTGTCTGGATCAGCTGTGCCATCTGCAAACAAACCAGGAGCGAGATTACTCCGTCAGTGGCAGATGTTTACTGGAGACAGAGTGCAGTTTTGCATAGTCAAGCGCAGAAGAGTGTGTTTGGGATGGGAAGGGAAAAGGCATTCTCAGACAGTATGTTTATTCTCTACAGTAGATTTCTCATTCAGACAATGATGTCACTAAGCTAGAGGTAGATAAGGGGACATGTAGCTTATGTCTACATATTTGTGTGTGTGTGTGTGTGTGTGTGTGTGTGTGTGTGTGTGTGTGTGTGTGTGTGTGTGTGTGTGTGTGTGTGTGTGTTGTCCCTACAAGAATAAGAATATCTGATCGTTTAGTTTGTATGGGGAAAAAGCTTTTTTTGCACCGTTTATTTAAAATCTAGACATCCTAAAATAGCTTTTCATATAAGCAGATTTGTATAAAAGTAAAAGCTTTCCTGAGTCATGAGATTAATGTCAGCCTAGGGCGGGGGTCACCAACATGGTGCCCGCAGGCACCAGGTCGCCGGCGAGGACAACATGAGTCGCTCGTGGGCCTGTTCACTGATATTCTTAGAACAGGCTCATGGCTCCATAGCGCCACTCTCATTGAACTGCATCTAATTTTTTTGCTATTTGTTTAGAAATCTAAAATCTAATCATTATCTTCACATAGATGAATATCATTAATTATTAATAATAACATATAATTAAAGGTAAATTGCGCAAATCTGTTATTTCAGAAGTGTGTATCGACCTGGTGGCCCTTCCCATTAATTGGTACCCAAGAAGTAGCTCACAGTGTCAAAATGGTTGGTGACCCCTGGGCTAGGGTGTAGTAAATTACACACATGCAAACAGATATGTTATAATAATATCATCTCAGCTCATTTGCTGAACCACTTAATCCTGTTAGGGTTATATGCAAACTTCACATGGAAATGCTCAGGTCTGAAACTCAGGACCTTCTTGCTGTGAGGCGGATGTGCTAATTATTCCGCCACCGTGCCACCCGATACGCTATATATCATATACAGTAGTATGTTTAATTCTACATGACGGAAGTAAGTGTGAGTCTGTGTGTCTGTTTCCGATCCCTCCCTAATTCTATTCCACACTGTTTTTTTTTCTATATATGCGTTGAGTGTTTTTATTGCCTCATCATAATTATGCTTTTGTCAAAATCCTCCACCTGAAGTAAACAAGCAGATCTACTCTAGTTCTCTGTGTTATCACCGCTAACTCACGTCCTCTCTGTTTGTTAGTAGAGCTTTTGCTTTCCATTTGTTTCCTCATCAAAATCACTGTGTTCCCCTTTTGTCATTCTTTTGCAATCTTTATCTTTTTATCTTAGAATCCCTCCATTTCAGAGGAAGGAAGATAATGTTACGGTATTTACAAGTGAATACACAAATACAGGTCCATGAGTGCTGCTGAATTGAAGTCTCTCTCTCTCTATTCCACTCTGATATCAATATGTCAATAATATTTTTAGACCTCTGATTACCATTCTGCACTCTCTCTCTCTCTCTCTCTCTCTCTCTCTCTCTCTCTCTGTCCCAGTCTGTCACGCACACATACACACATACACAACATACACACATACACACATGCACACACACACCCCTTCCCCAACCATGCATACACAGTCATTACACCAGTTTTTTGCTCACAGAAAGGCTGTCATTGTCAAGAGGATGATTGGCGGTTTATATAAGCCACTTGAAACACTCTGGGCAAAAGACATTGCATGGAGACCTCCTAATTCCACGCCTTAGCCATAGCACAGAATTTCCTTTTTCCCCTCCCTTTGACGGAGAGTGTTCTTGTAGGCTTAAAGGACCCCCAGCTTGCTGTCTTCGAAGCAGTAATGCTGAGATTAGCCCTTTGTATTATTGCTGCTGTGTTAAGTGACACGTGGAAATTCGAGAACAAGGGCATCTCTTTCAGAGGATGGACTTAGATTAAGTCCCACACAATATTTTGAAGTGCTGGGTTTAAGCAACAGCCCTGGCAATGAAGAGATTATCAACTTTAAACCACCTAGACTGCTCTTGGATTGCGTGCATGACATGATTGATTGGCATTGCAAATAGAACATGTTGTGTATAGAGAATTGCGTTCCTTCACCTGCCCACATGCTCTCTTTCGTTGTTGTTTTCCGGAGAGCAACCAAGGAAATGTGTCTCTCCTAGAGGTGAAGAGCAATATTAAGGCCTTTCTACCTTACAAGTCACATCGGAGGCTAACAGCATTACAGCTGAAGTATAAATTCCGCTATGACTGACAGCTCCCCGGAGTGGCTTCTCCACACTTTATTTCTCCAGCTGCACAGTTGTTGTTGGGTTTTTTTTTTCACCTCAGCAAAGCTAGCTATGTTCAGTAGGTGCTATGCCACTCATAATGAGGATTGCTAAAACATTTGCATAAGGCATTTTTGTAAAATTGGTTTTCATTTGCAGAAGGAACATGACTTGCATGGTCATAGTTGTCTTGGGCCTGCCAAGGCGAGGCACACACCTGCAGCTCAGTGCACCTTATCACATTATTTAGTCTGTTGTACAGCAGCTGCAGCCAAAACAAAGCCAGGCTCCAGTATAGGGGAGGGAATCAGGCGGCTGGGAGGCAGTGTCTGATGGGCTGCTCGCTGCCTGAACCAACCACAGAGGATAGAAAAACACAGGGCCGCTTTTAAATCGCTGGCTATTAGGAACCTAGAATAATGGTCACTTTAACTTTTGTACAGTCATCTTTGTCTGCAGACAAGTTTTGTCCTAGTATTAAGAAAATGTGTGGGCATACTTTAACTGCTTAAAGTTCGTGCGGAGGTGCTACATAACTGCATCTTAAAAAGGAGAACTTTACAGGTTCATTGTTTGAATCCAATTGCAAGTCATGACACTTAAATCCAATTCAATTATGTTTTCGCTCAGCGTGACATGTTTAACTGAACTTTAGCGACATATTCCTAGGTACATTATGGGTAATATTATGTAAATCTGCTCCCTTGTAAAAGTGCTGGCTTCTAGGTCATAATCAGTGTTATTTTGGACGTATGCTTTGTGGCTGTGTGACTGTTTAAAGGTGCGTCTAATCTCCAGCTAGAGAATTTTACCAACTATTTCCACACAGCCCTGTGAACCAACACCAATGAGACAGGCTTCCTCTCAGTTCAGATATCGCTTGTCTATAGATAAGCATTGTGGGTGGCACTGTGTGAGGAATTCTGTCTGTTGCACTATATGAGTAACATTAGAGAAGTACAAAGTAACCAGTCCTGTACTTCAGGGGTCCCCAACCACCAGCTCAATTGGTACCGGTCCACATAAGAAATAATTAATTATTTCCATTTTATTCATTATCTGAGTCTGAACGATATTTATTTTTGAAAAATCTTTTATTTTGAAAAATGACCCGATTCTCTCGGTTACATGTCGGTCATTTGAGCGCTAAAATGTAACCCACAAGGGTTCCATATGACGGCACATGAACAGAGACAAGTTGGATATGTTGGAAAACATTAGAAGGGATTTCGGGTGAGACTGAGCCTGAGCCTTCATTCTCCCAGCTGGTGCGCCATCACCTGTGTTTTTTTGTTGTTTTGTTTTTTTAGAAAAGTTTAAGCTCTATTTCCGAACCAACTTTATTTCAGCTCTTGAAAAAAAACATTCATGGAGTGCTTATTATTATTATTATTATTATTATTATTATTATTATTATTATTATTATTATTATTAATAATAATAATCATAATCATCATCATCATAATCTTTTATATAAATAAATTATGTCTGAACAATCTATGATTTACCACCCCTCTCCTCCCCGGGTCCGCGGTAAAATTGTAAAGCGTTGACCAGTCCGCGGTGATAAAAAGGTTGGGGAACCCTGCCGTACTTGAGTTGCCTCACCTGAAATTCTTCCACTCAAAAACTAGACGTTTACTTCACCAGAGAAGCTGTGACCCAATGAAAATGTCTGTATTACTCAAACTATGGACCTCATTTGTAATTTGTAATTGACAAGAAAACACAGTTTAAATAATGTTTGAAGAAAATCTTACTACTACAAGATGACGTTTAAATGCTACAGCAGCAGATACGGCTCTACCTGTTTAATTGGTGAAGATATACATCAGTGATTCAAGGATAGTCAGAGTACAAAGCAAGGTACATTTCGACTGAACCCCAGAGCATTACATTACTACGTATAATGATTTCACACACCAGACGAAAGTGAGACTGCTGAATGTAACCACATTCTGAGAATGCTTGCCTTTGGCATTCTTGGTAAATCAGCAGTACTAAATGCTTCAACTGCAAAATTGGTGCAAAATTGAGGACAAAGGTGTTTGTAAAGGTGATTTTGTGTTAAATTTAATCATGCCAGACAAACTCTATTGCCAAAATTGTGTGCTATGTTGGACACCTGCCCTTGGCCACTGTTGTGCCTGAGTTATGTGATTAAACCTGAGTCCCTTGGAAACGTCACACTCTACAGCATCTATCACACACACACACACACACGCACACACACACACACACACACACACACACACACACACACACACTGAACTGGCCTTCAGCAGGTGTTGATTGGGAAAAAAGTGATCTTCTTCAAATACTCCAGTTGTTTGGTTTTCCTAAACTTGTTAACCCTTTGAGTGAAACTCTGCTCAGGACTGTATTGCCTTAGAGCAGATTGTCTTCTTACCCTTGTTTTTGAATAACCTGTGATTACAGTACAATTCTTAAAACAGCATACTCTAAATACATTTTGTCATTGCCTGCTTTCATACTGAAAGGTATAGAATCATTAAACTCCATTAAATCTCATTAAATATCCATTCATCCATTATCTTACCACTCACGGGTGAATTAAAAATCCATCTATCTATTATCCACACAACTTTGGATGAGCGGCCGGGTATACCCTGGGCAAGTTGCCAGTCTATTGCATGAGTAATCCAGAGACATTCCCACCGCTTCCACTCATATTCACATCTATAGGCAATTTAGAGTAGGCGGGGCAGTGGTGGTCTAGTGGTATAGGGAGCTGGATCGCTGATCCAAAGGTTGGGGGTTTGAGTCCCACTCTCCACAAGGTTGTCACTGTCCCCCCCAGTGCAGCTAACTGGGTTCTCAAAGGCGGGCAATGTCTGTCACTGTCTATGGTGAGACTCGACTTTCGTAAAGAGTAGCTGCAAAGTCGTCAGCGTGTTTCTGTCCCTTGCTAAAAAGGGTTGTGACAGGAAGGGCATCCGACGTAAAAACCTCTGCCAAATCAAATGTGCGAATCAGATGATTCGCTGTGGCGACTCCCGAGTGAAAGGGAAAAAGCCGAAAGGAAGACAGACAGGCAATTTAGAGTAGGCGGGGCAGTGGTGGCCAAGGGCGCTGGATCGTTGATCCTAAGGTTGGGGGTTCGAGTCCCACTCATTACAAGGTTATCACTGTCCCCCCAGTGCAACTAACTGGGTTATCAAAGACCAGCCATGTCTGTCACTGTCTATGGTGAAAGGTTCATGTAAAAGAACCATTGCTGACTTTTGTAAAGAGCATCTGCAAAGCCGTCAGCGTGTTTCTGTCCCTTGCTAAAGGGTTGTGTCAGGAAGGGCATCCGACGTAAAAACCTATACCAAATCAAACATGTGAATCAGATGATTTGCTGGGGTGGCCCCTGAAAAAGGGAAAAAGCCGAAAGGAAAAGAAGAAGGCAATTTAGAGTATCCAGTTCACCATGGCATCTTCTCAAAAAACAAGTTAATCATACTGTAGCATCCCGTTCAGAGGCTGCATCAAACTGGTGTATTCGGTTGTCATCAAAATTAAATTACCCCTGATTATCAAGCATGAGCTTTCTTTCTGTCTCACAATAAACGCCATGACAGTTTTTTTAAGCAAACCGCAATGTCTAAACTCAGCTAACCAGTAAGTAAATTGAAAACTGCTTCCCTGGATGAAAATGCGATATCGCCAAAAACACTTCCTTCAAAACATAATCTTCAACATGTCCAAGTTGAAATATCCATAAACACAATCTAGCCATGCTAAAATGCTTGTTTAATAAAGGAGTTCTGTGTCCAAGTTGTTATAAAACAATAGAAATATCCACTTATGTCGCCAATTTTCAATCCGCTTTCCTGGTTGCTCAGAGTATTTCCTCATTATTTATATTCCATACCAGAACTATTTCCAGAATATACTTCCATATGTTCCCAACTTCCAGAATTCTAGAGGGATTCTCCGAATCATATACTGTAAAAGTAAACCAATGAAAATCCTTCGAACAGATACGACTGTAACTAGCACTCATCTGTTGCGAGGAAGATGCGAGGAAGAGCAGCCTGATTGGTCGAGAGCCAGATTCATGTAGTTATTTAATTATATGGACATTCAGAAATTGGTTCTGTAACTATAGGTGTTATTTTCTCAAAAGTAGCATTTCCTGATTGGCGACATTCAAAGTGATGTAGCTCCGTCCATTTTTATTTTATAATCATGAATTATACCTCATTTTGAAGAATATTAAGTTCTCTTTGAAAAATTATGTGAAATTTCCTACTGAATCGTTATTATGCTGGAGCAGGTCTCATTTATTTTTAGAAGTTTGTGGAGTAGTTAATTTCAGTTATTTTACTGATAGTAATCATTTTATGGGCGGCTTCAATGAATTCCTTGGACATTATAAATGATGCAGCCATTGCAGATAATCCGCCGTACACCACCGCCTAAATGACTTTGACATGAAGTTGATTGCTGGTGGATTTTCCATCCTGTTTTTATTCTTTTTTGTAACGTTGCAGTCTTAGAGTCGTTTTTCTTGTGTAAAAAGTGTTTTTCATGCCATTTGTATTTTTAGTGGTGATTAATGGATTTATTGTGTTTTGACAAAAAGCATGAATGTTTTACATTTTGGAATAAATACTCTCGTGTTGCTGCTAGTTTTAAACAACATATTTTCATTTTACTTTTAGTTAAGATTGTTAAAACCAATTTAAATCAAGTAATAATACACTGAACAAAGGTATTGTCAAGATACTGGGCAGTGGGTAGAAAAATCTTTTTTCTTAAAAACAATAAAATGGATTTATTGCATTTTGGAAAATATCTCTTCATTTATTCCAGTGCAAACACATTATTTCTTGTTTATATTAATGCAGAAAAAAGCTGTAATATTACATTTTTAAATATACTATATCTGTTCATTTGTCCACCTCCCACTGTTCAAACTCTTGGTGGAAATGGGCCTTACAGGGCCCCACTGACCAGATTATTATTTGGGTGATGGATGATTTTCAGAATCCTGTTGACAAAGACATACGGTAGTAGGAGCACTTTAGTGTATGTGTGTGTTTGAAACATGTCACACACATAAATCTATCAGGGATGAAAAACATTTGTACTTTCGGATTTCTTAAAAGGTTCAGCATAGTCAACATTCTTTATTAAAGATCCTAAGCTAGCTATAGCATTTATGTACTGAGTACTGCAAAGTATTTTCATATAGTTTGTAAAATTTGCATTTAAACTAGTGCTTCTCAATTATTTTCTGTGGTGCCCCCTCAAGGAAGAAAATAAACATTTCACGTCCTCCACACCGCTCCGCGAGTGACTATTAATACTGTAGTAGTATTATTTGTGTATAAAATTGTTATTAGTATACCTCTGCATGTATATTTAACATTAAAAACAAAAAAGAAAGAAATATAGTTCAATTTACAATAAAGAAAAACTTAATTAATATTTTTAAATCTGTAATAGGAAAGATTTAAAGTGCATCAATGTGCCTGAAATTAAAAAAACACATCCTTATTTAAACTCACTCAACTTATTTGTCTTAATATCTCTGTCTCTCTCCAACTTTCTCTTTGTTCCTGTTAGAAATTTTTCCGTGTTGTTTCTTGAGGGGTGGTTTACTGCACTTCATATTGTTTATCGTGCGAAAAACCGCTACACCATAGCACGACAATGAGAGCGCCACTGCCAACTACTAGAGTGGAGGTGCAATTACACTTAATTCGCGTACACAATTCCAGAAAAGCATGTTCCTTAGGATCATACGCGCTCCCCCGGCATCACACTGCGTCCCCCCTGGCAGCATACACTGACCCTGAAGGGGGGGGGGGGGGGGGGGGGGGGCTCGCCCCACTATTTGAGAACCACTGATTTAAACCCTTCTGAATGTACTCTGAATTGCATTTCAGCTCAAGGCTAAATGTGAAAATACATTTTCTGGGTTGTAAAGGTTAAAGAGTGGAATTATGTTACTGCAACCTGTATTTCAAAATAACTGAAAACCTTTGTAATGCATTAATGTTTTTCTCTAAATGAAGCACCATCTTGTAGTGATTGGTGCTTAAGGCAGAGACTTAAAATTATGCTGCAGTTTTACTTCAACTCTTCAAGTTCATGTAGCTATTTTGTATAATGAAGAGATAAAAGGTAATCTACATTTTAACACATGAAGTATAATTGTTTACCAAGAGAGGAAACTCTCTGTTGAAACTCGTACGCTAGAAAACAAGCACAGTTCAGAGCTTAGCCTTCGTGAAGAACTGTTAATGTTATGTTCATAAGAAACTGGAATGCAGCTCGTGGAATGCTGAGGCAAGCGCTTCCCCGTGTCTAATGGATAGGTCACAACAAGTGATAAAGCAGATGGGACCCCAGATACTGTTTGTCTCTGAGAAATCTCTGCCGGCTAAATATGGTACCTGGGTTGTGTTAAAAACTTATGTTTTCACCGAAGCTTCCATGGTTACTATTAAGACCTTGTGCTGCTTGATTGAGTCTTGTTTATGAATAACTACACATTCAAACTTTGTACTCACTTACTGAACATTTGGATGGTTTGGGACCGCTGTGTTGTCATTGATTTAGCTCTTTTGAATTACCCTGACCCTTTATCACACACAGGCCGCACTGGACTGCCCATGACACCTAAATCATGAGAATGTCTCTTTACCTTAAGGTTGAACCCCTGAGAGCTACATCCTGATACAGGGATCCTTCGCTACTTCGTGCTTCAATTTATGCAGCTTCAGTGAATTGCAGTTTTTTTTTTTTTAATATTCATCGAATTAAAAAAATAAGGAAATTTAGGAAGAATAGAGGAAATAGTTAAGGAAAATGCTGTAAAACAAGGCCATTTATGCAAAAAACCCTAAATAAACACAAAACAAAAAACAACCCAAAACCTCCTATGAAAACTACTCACATTTTTATGAGAGGTGTACATCTGAGTGCGTGCACATGCAACTGCGTGCGTACACGCACGCGTGCGTCTGTATGTGTGATTTTATATTTTATTTACATCTTATGCATTATTTTTGAATGTTTGTTATTATAAGCATTTTTACCATTGAATATGTATTTCTTGATATTATATACACATATATATGTATATTATATGTACGTATACGTCAGTCATGGCTGGTTTGGGGGGGCTGACCCACTTCGCGGAATTCGGTGGTCACGGGGGGGATCTCAGTCCCAATTAAGCACAGAAGGTGAGGGATCCCTGTACTCTCAAATTCTGCTAGCTTTCCTACTTGGTCGACTATTGTAAAACGATAAGATCCCGCCTAGCTCTTTGATTGGAGATTTATCTATGTACCCATAAGTGGGATCTGAGTCCAAAGTCAGATGCACAGATGCGGCCGCACACCTGACACTGTATAGAGAATCCACTAGGTTCACTATTGATCGTGGACGCTGCACACTTCTCAGCATGTGCCCTCTGCTTGGCTTGTTTGTAGTCAGCTGCTCCCTTCCTGGTATGTTGTCTCCAGACACATCTGTTTGAGGCGATAGTTTCCCAGTAGGCCGTGTCGATGCTGCAATTCTGAAGCAAATTTTTCAGGGTGTCTTTGAAGCGAAGCGTTGGTCTTCCTCTTAGCCTGTGCCCTTTTGAAAGCTTGCTATAGAACAGTTGTTTTGGCAGCCTATCATTAGACATGCGCACCAGGTGTCCCGACCATCTCAACTGGGAAAGTGTTATCAAAGTGTCAATGCTTTGCGTCTTAGCATTTTGTAGCACCTTAACGTTTGATATTTTGTTGAACCATTTGATGTTGATGATACGTCTCAAAGAATGCTGGTGAAATTGGTCTAGGAGCTTGACATGCCTTCGGTAGAGTGTCCAAGTTTTGCAACCATACATCAACGCACTCAGAACAACAGCTTTGTACACTGCACAATTTGTCTCTATGCTCAGTCCCCTCTCACTCCAAACTTGCTTCTGCAATCTGCCATAAGAAGCACTTGCCTTTGCAATTCGGGTAGAAATTTCCTTGTCAAGGGAGTTGGAGAATGACAGGCTGCTTCAAAGATACGTGAAGGAGTCAGCACACTTTAGGATCTTGCCGTGAATCTTGATCTTAGATGTACCGGCTATGGATGCTCTTGCAGGTTGGAACATCCATTTTCATGATACTGATCATCAGCCCGAATCGCTTAGTGGCGGCTGAGAAGGAATCTGCCGGTTGTTGAAGGTCATGCTCACTGTGAGTGAAAATAACGCATTCATCGGCGTACAACAGGTCACGGACAAGAGCCAATGTGACTTTGGTCTTTGCATGCAATCGTTGAAGGTTGAAGACACCACCATCTGTTCTGTATGAGATCCAAATGCCTGGGCCTGTGTCCTTAAAGGCAGAAAATAACATCATGGTAAGCAGAAAACTGAAGAACGTGGGGGCAAGTACACAACCTTGCTTTACACCATTGGAGACATGAAAATCGTCCTCTTCTTTTCCATTAACTAATCCAGCTTTCATGCCATCATGGAAACACTGTATTATCTGCACCATCTTCAGGGGTATTCCAATTTGTGGTAGAATACACCATAAATCTGGGTGAGGAACAGTATCAAAGGCTTTTGTAAGGTTCACGAAGAGGACATAAAGATCTTTGTTTTGCTCTTTGCACTTCTCCTGGATCTGTCTGGCACAGAATATCATGTCAACTATACCTCTGTTTTTACGGAAACCACATTGGCTTTCAGGCACTGTCTCGTCAAGAAGGTGGGTGTTAAGCCTGTTTAAAATGACCTTACAAAGGATTTTTCCTGCGATACTCAAAAGGCAGATTCCCGATAGTTGTCACAGGTGGACTTGTCGCCCTTGCCTTTGTACACATGTACGATTCAAGCAGCTTTCAAATCTTGGAGCAGATTTCCATCCGCCCAGCACATGCAAAGAAATTCTCTGAGCTTCTTCACTTGTGAGTGGCCACAAATTTAAAATACTTCAGGTGAGATGCCATCGGGGCCTGTTGCTTTGCCCCACTGCAGCTCTTTGATTGCCTTTTCCACTTCATTTTCTGTTGGTAGGTCATCCAGTTCTAAGCGAAGGGGTTTCTCCGGGATCTCTTCGACGACACTTGTTTCTATTGATGAAGGCCTGTTGAGAAGTTGCTCAAAGTGTTCTGACTATCTCTTATTAATAGCCTCGTTATCAG
This sequence comes from Plotosus lineatus, assembly GCA_024760905.1. Taxonomy (NCBI): domain Eukaryota; kingdom Metazoa; phylum Chordata; class Actinopteri; order Siluriformes; family Plotosidae; genus Plotosus; species Plotosus lineatus. The sequence goes on along the minus strand of CM045732.1, from coordinate 49,634,042 downwards.
TGAGGAGTTCAACTGTGGTATTGCATGAGGAAGTTTGGAGTGGCAGAGAAGTATGTTAGAGTGGTGCAGGACATGTATAAGAGATGTAAGACAGTGGTGAGGTGTGCTGTCGGTGTGACCGACGAATTCAAGGTGGAGGTGGGACTGCAACAAGGATCAGCTCTGAGCCCCTTCTTTTTTGCGATGGTGATGGACAGGCTGACAGACGAGGTTAGACAAGAATTTCCATGGACTATGATGTTTGCAGATGACATTGTGATCTGTAGTGAGAGCAGAGAACAAGTGGAGGAAAATCTAGAGCGGTGGAGGTATGCCCTGGAAAGGAGAGGAATGAAGGTTAGCCTCAGAAAATCAGAATACATGTGTGTGAATGAGAAGGACCCAGGAGGAACTGTGATGTTATAGGGAGCAGAGATAAGGAAGGTGGAGGATTTTAAGTACTTAGGCTCAACAAGCCAGAGCAAAGGAGAGTGTGGAAAAGAGGTGAAGAAGCGTGTGCAGGCAGGCTGGAATGGTTGGAGAAAAGTGTCCAGTGTGATGTGCGATAGGAGAGTGTCAATAAGAATGAAAAGAAAAGTGTACAAGACGGTGGTGAGACCAGAGATGTTGTATGGCCTAGAAACAGTGGCGCTGAGGAAAAGGCAGGAGGCAGAGCTGGAGGTAGCAGAGATGAAAATGCTGAGGTTCTCTCTGGGAGTAACGAGGATGGATAGGATCAGGAATGAGTACATCAGAGGGACAGCCCATGTAAGATGTTTTGGAGATAAAGTCAGAGAGGCTAGATTGAGATGGTTTGGACATGTACAGAGGAGGGATAGTGAGTATATTGGCAGTAGGATGCTGAGGTTGGAACGACCAGGCAGAAGGCCTAGAGGAAGACCAAAGAAGAGATTTATGGATGTGGTGAAGGAAGACATGAAGGTCATTGGAGTACGAGAAGAAGATGCAGAGGACAGGGCGAGATGGAGGCGGATGGTTTGCTGTGGCGACCCCTAAAGGGAACAGCCAAAAGGAAAAGAAGAAGATCAGTGAGGAGTTCACCTTGTCGGTTGCGTATTGGGGCTGCACTTCATTGTGATGGCCCCTATACTGCTTTCAGGCTTCGGTAAAAGAGCTTTGCATTCTTTGAGTCAGCATAACCCTGGACTTCCTCTGCTTTTCTTTTCCACCATTCATCTTTCATGCAGCGCAGTTGCCTCTGAACTTTTACCCTGAGAGAATGAAACCTGTCCCTTTTCACGTTTGACTGTTTGTCAGCGAGCCAGGCCTTGTGTGCAACATACTTCTCAGCAAGTAGTTCTTGAATCTCCATGTCATTGTCATCAAACCAGTCCTGGCAGTGCTTTTTCAGGACATCTATAGTCTCCCTTGCAGTGGAGTCAACTTCATTTAAGCTTGGCCCAGTTTTCTTCTGTTTTTACCTTTGCAGAAATTTATTTGTTCAAGGTGCTTCAAGAGTTGACCTTCTAAGGCTGATACAACGTCTGGATGTTTAGTTTGTCTGACGTCCAGTTTCTTTGGCGGTTTCTTGCCCTGTGGCCTTCTTTTTCTTCGAATCTGAAGGAACACTTTGGATCTAAGGAGTAGATGGTCTGTTGAGCATTCAGCACCTCTCATGGCTCTTGTGATATGAAAGTCACGGATGTCAGGTTGCCTGCAGATGATGAAGTCTAGCTGATGCCAATGCTTAGCTCTTGGGTTCATCCATGTGGTCTTGTATGCATCTTTAAGTTTGAAAAAGGTGTTTGTGACCGAGAGACTATGCTGGGAGCACAGAGACAACAGGAGTCTACTATTTGTGTTCTCTTGTCCAATGCCATAGTGACCAATGATTCCTGTCCAAGCAGTGTGATTTGACCCAATTCTTGCATTGAAATCGCCCAGTATGACTAACTTGTCAGCTGTGGGTACGCTGCGTACAACCTCATCCAGCTGTTGATAGAACAATTCCTGCATAAACACTTATCAAAGTAGCATTTGTGTTGTCTTGTAGGGGAAGTCTCATTGTCGATATTCTGTCATTGATACCTTTAGGCTGCGATTCAAGTTGCGACACAAGGTCCTTACAGCAAAGCCAACACCTGCTTTCCTTATACTATTGTGACCTAACCAAAACAATTGTATAACTGGAGCCAACTTCGCTTAATTCTCCTTTGTCCAAGAACCTTGTTTCACCGAGGGCACCAATGTCCACGCTGTATTGTTTGAGCTCCTTAGTGACTAAGGCGGTCCTTCTCTCTGGTCTGTTGGCTTCCTTTCTATCCAAAAGAGTGCGTACACTCCAAACGGCAAGTGTCAGAGGTTTTCCGGTCCGTTTCTGTTGACGGTAGCCTGTCCAAACCCATAGATTCTTTGCACATCTGCTCCTTTCCCTATCTGCTTGCTACTTTGAGCAGTGGGTCCAGAGCTGCTGGGGACTAGGGGCCGTTGTGTATATGAATCTGTCATGAAAGTTTTTGGCGCTAAGTGCCATACACAATATTAAGTTACTGTTGTTTGCGCGGAGCAGCAGTAACTCTCTCCACTTGCAACCACAGATCCGAGGCAAACCGAAGTAAGACAGCTGTACTTGAAGAGACACAGACAGCTGGATAGCAGATAGCAGGTCGCAGCATATGGCCAAAAACCACAGGCAGTGCACTGTAAAGATGCCATTGCTGCAGTAAGCGATTGCAGGATTTTCTGTCTGGAGTAACTCCCATAGCCTTTCCCCAATCAAGAGGTATCCACAAGGCAGCGGAAACAGAAGCAGGTAGTACAGTCTACTATCATACTGTAGCAGAGTGTTTAACCCTGACCTGACCGTAAATTCCATATTACTAACTCCAGCTTTAAGGTATTCCGGATGTTTGAAAGGTGTATCAGTTTTATATTCTGTATTATTTACCTCAGTGTAACTACACTTAATAAATCATGATGAGTCAATCTGTCAGTTTAACAAACCTTTGCAGTGAAGTACGTATGAGGGTAAATCCAAAAGTTTATGGCCCAGTTTATGGTTAAAGTTTAATAACTTTTTCTCAGCATAATCTCCTTGAGCATCACTTCCAGTGATGCTCCAACTTCACAATTCCATCTCTGTAGAAGATTGTGAACAACGGCCACCTATGAGGTCTGAACTAGTGCATTGTCCTGAAGCAACAAGAAAACTGATTGAAACTTCCCTCAATGTTTCTGCTTAATCTTCTCCCTTTGCTGTTGTAATAGGGTAACGTAGTACTGTCCATTGATTTGCTCAGTACTCTCTACTTTTCCAGTAGTCTGCAGGTCCTTAATAACCACTAAATTACAACTAAAATGAACATTTTCCAACTGAATATTACTGAGACAGATTGTAAATGTTGGGGTTCTTGAAAATGTTGAGGTTTCTGAAAATGTTGAGGTTCTTGAAAATGTTGAGGTTCTTGAAAATGTTGAGGTTCTTTTTGGGAGTGACCAGGATGGATAGGATCAGGAATGAGCACATCAGAGGGACAGCACATGTTAGAGGTTTTGGAGACAAAGTCAGAGAGGTTAGATTGAGATGGTTTGGACATGTACAGAGGAGGGATAGTGAGTATATTGGTTGTAGGATGCTGAGGTTGGAACGACCAGGCAGAAGGTCGAGAGGAAGACCAAAGAGAAGATTTATGGATGTGGTGAAGGAGGACATGAAGGTACTTGGAGTAAGAGTAGAAGATGCAGAGGATAGGGTGAGATGGAGGCGGATGGTTTTCTGTGGTGACCCCTGAAGGGAAAAGCCGAAAGGTAAAGAAGAAGATTGTAGTTTGAAAAACAAAACCAATAGAAAACTAAAATACAGACGCTCCCCAACTTTCGTAAGTCATTACAGGGCATTCTTTAGAGGGGTACGTATGTTTAAAGCTTGTATAAGTAACCTATACGAGTTTGTACTGTATACAATCTCTCTCTCTCTCTCTCTCTCTCGCTCTCTCTCTCTCTCTCTCTCTCTCTCTCTCTCTCTCTCTCTCTCTTTCTCTCTCTCTCTCTCGCGCGCTCTCTCTCTTTCTGCATAATCATCTTATTTCATTCTATTGAATTTATCATTTCTTGGTACAAGGTGCAAACCTAAATGCACCATAAATTATCAAGATAACTGTGACGTTGGGAACTTTCAGCCGCACCCAAAATGCAGGAGACAGAGTAGGATGAACACGAAGAGACTTTATTGTTACAGGGGAGGCACTTGAGTAAGGGGGACACGTAGTCACTGCTAATGATTAGGAGAAACACGAAAACTTTAGATATGGGGAACTACGGAGCGGGAACTGGTCGAACACGAAGCTGAAACCAGGAGCCAGAGAGATTACAGGAAAACGGGGACATGAAGACGGACAATCTTCTAGCACCGGGATGAGCGCACTGCTTGTCTTGATAGCACGGTAGATTGATGAGTAGGATCAGGTGCGCGCATTGTGATCCACCCAAGTGTGTCAGCCACGCCCCTCTGTCGGGGCCTAATCAAATATTAAGTGTACCTCAGGATAATGTTTAATCATATTTCATGCTTATATTTATGATATATCTTTCTATAGATTTTATTCAATTTCTATTTCTACATTTTCTTCAATTTCACTTTCACTTTCACTTTCACTTTCGACCTCGGGACAGCCCTGTTCCTATGTCCAGATGTTCGTAAAACGAATGTTCATAAGTAGGGTAATGTCTGTAATTAAAAATGCATAAGGCTATGGACTTTTGGATATGCTCTTGTACTTGATGGAGTTTAACGTACAGCAGTCACACTCTAGCCGTCACACACCAGCTGTCTGGCTGATAATTGCATTGTCAGCACTTTTGTGTAATTCATACCCAATTGTAATTTTGACAAGAAAATGAGACAGAAGTGCAAGCTGATGAAAAAAGACAAAGCTCTGATTGTAAATTGTAGCAAATCCCAATCTTGTTGTCCGGTGCCTGACTGGCATGACATCGGTGCGATCTCACAAGCTCTTTATATAATTTATTAAATCATCATTAATTGACCCCCAGTGCAGCTAACTGGGTTATCAAAGACCGGCCATGTCTCTCACTGTCCATGGTGTGAGGCATGTAAAAGAACCATTGCTGACTTTCGAGTCAGCGTGTTTCCGCCCTGCGATGGCCTGGCGAGCTGTCCAGGGTGTACTCTGCCCTCGCCTGGAGTTGGCTGGGATGGGCACCAGCCTCCCCGCGACCCTAATTAGGATGAAGCGGTTACAGAAAATGAAATGAAAAAAAATGAAATCATTAATTGACAAAACAAGTCTATGGAATTAAAGGGAGACAAATTTAGGCTAAAATCCTGCTAATGCGTCTCACTTGGTCCTGAGTTGAGGTTTTAGTCTCAGGTTTCTAATACTACTACTCACTTTGAATTTCTTTGAAATCTGAAATGTGTTGAATGTACAAAGGGTTAGAGTTCTACAGAAATTCATGCTTTTCAATCTGCAGGATTCATTCATTTTCTGAATCACTTAATCCTAATTACGGTCGTGGGGAGGTGAGCACCAATCTCAGTCGACTTTAAGTGAGGGCAAAGTACACCCTGGCCAGCTCACCAAGCCATTGTAGGACCAATGTGCAGGATATTTTATTTATTTGTTTATTTATTTATTTATTTATTTTTCTTTTCAATGCATCAGCATCATTCACCATTAGCCCAGGATTCCAAGGCTAAATGAGCGAACGATGATGTTTTTTTAAAGAATTTTGTTTATTAAGATCATTTCAGTTAAACCAATGATCTTTAAAGGCATATGCTCCTGGCGTGACATCATCATGCAGATTTTGTTTCAAGGTGCATGCTGGAGAAGATAATGACTTTATTTATCAAGCAGGATATGTACAGCTCTTGAGTTTAATACAAATGGCAGACATCGTAACACATTGGTTGAGAGGTGAATTTTGCACCTAGCGTTTCCATGGTGACCAGCACACCAATCTTGTTGTTCTCTAAAAGCCGTTGGAGACGTATACATGATGGAGAGGTTCTCCGTGTAGCCCATCTGTGGCTGAACTGAAGGAAAACAGCCACACAGGGACATAAACCACAGAGACAAAATAGATGAAAGGAATCGATTTAATAATATGTAAGGGAAAAAACCTCCAGTTTGCAATATCTGTACACTGTTCCTGCTAGAAGGATCCACAAAGGTGGTAGAGATAGTGGATCACGCATCACACTCTTGCTGCAAAAGGAACTAGAAGCTTATTTTGGGCATGATTTTGGAAGACTTCAGCTTCTTTGTTTTTTATAAACAGCAATTTTATTGTTTTTCCAAAATTCTTACTCATAAATTGCTTCCCTCATAAGATGTAGATTTATAGATGAAAGAAGGTTGTGCATTTGCTTGCTATTTGTGAAAAGAGTCCACTGGTCTTTGTGAAGCACATTCTCCCTGCGCCTGTGTGCGATTCCTCAAGGTATTCTGGTTTCCACCCACAGTCAAATGTAAATGTGAGTGTGAATGGATGTTTTTGAGAGAACAGGTTCACATCCTTCTCGGGTAAAAACATACACTGTAACTGAATCCACAAAAGTATGTGCTGAAGTATGATAGTATTTTTTTTTTTATTTTTTTAGCAATTTCATTGTTAATGTTGATGTATATCTTTGTAGTTGAGTTTATTGTAGTGAAACATATGCAAGACCTGTTAGTTATTATTATTATGCATGTTATATCAGCTATAAATAATCACCGGACCAGAGTAGTTAGCACGTCTGCCTTGTATCAAGAAGATCCAGGGTTTGAGTTTTGGCCTCAGGAGGGTGTTTCTGTGTGGAGTTTGCATGTCCTCTCCATGCTTATGCGCAAGTTTCCTTCCACAGTCTAAAGACAGGCACATTAGGCTAATTGGCTTTTCCTAATTGCTGCTAGTGTAAGTGTAAATGGTGAATGTGTGGGTTTTGCCTTGCAATTACATCTCTGACAACCAATTCAGGATGTACCCTACTCTTCGCCTAGTGTTGGTTAAGACAGGCTCCTGCCTCCCCACAACTTTAATAGAATTAAGCAGTTCAAAAAATGAGTGAGTTATTCATTCTGAATCACTTGGATCAGGGAGGCAGCGCCCATCTCAGCCGACTCTAGGCAAGGGTGGGGTACACCCTGGACAGATCACCAGGCCATCACAGGGCCAACACACGAAGCCATTCATACTCACATACCTACGGGCAATTTGGTACAGCCAATTAACCTACTGTGCATGTTTTTGGACAGCGGGAGGAAACCAGAGTAGTAGTCTGTTGGGTTTTTATACTCATGGCTCATCAGGCCGGTGCTTATCCCTGGTTTCCGTAGCGTGAAGCGACCAGGAGCTCAACGCCTCCTGGATGGGACGCTAGTCCATCGCAGGTTACCTTCCCAGTATATTTTTTACTGGTACCCATTTATACTGCTGGGTGAACAGAGGCACACTTGTGGTTGAGACCTTGCCCAAGGGTCTTAGCACAGTGGGGGGTCTCAGTGGGGATTCGAACTCACAACCTCCTGATCATAAGCCCAGCACTCTAACTACTACACCACCGGCCCCACAGGAAACCGGAGTATCTGGAGGAAACCCATTCAAGCACGCGGAGAACATGCAAACTCCACACAGATATGCCCAAGCTGGGAATCGAGCCCAGAACCTTCTTGCTGTGAGGCGGACATGCTACCCACTACACCACCATGCCGCCCAAATGAATGAGTAAATAAAGTGAAATACAGTTTTTCATAATCATGCAAAATTGAAAAGTACAGTCTTTTGTCCTGAAGGTTGTCCTGTGCATCATCATTACCCAGACGCTAGTAAGTGGAGAAAATGGCACTAGTGAGGATTATCACCGACACTCTATGTGTCAATTTTAAATTTTATATTTTTTCTCGCATATTTGTTTCTTTATGTGCAATATTGCTGGACTCTGAGTCTGATCATTTCATTGCTGGTAATGATGTGCCATTGTTACCTGTATATGACAGTAAAACTTGAATTTGAAGTATATAACATACATACTAACATCTAATGTATTCCAGTCAGCACTCTGGTCTTCGTCATTATTCATTTTGACCAATCAGTAATGCTGGTGTGTGTGTGTGTGTGTGTGTGTGTGTGTGTGTGTGTGTGTGTGTCCATATCTTGACAGTCTGTGTATTTTCCTGTAATAATATGCATGTGCCACATCCATGAGTCTGAAACATGTAATTACTTTATTGCAGAGAGTAAACCTGCCTGTACCTTCAGTGGTGTGGAGTATCGTGATGGTGACATGTTCAGGTTGGATGCCTGCCATTTCTGCCGCTGCCAAGGCGGTGTATCGGTGTGTTTTACAGCACAGTGCGGCGTCCTCCATTGCGATCGCTACTATGTACCAGAGGGAGAGTGCTGTCCTGTTTGTGAAGGTGACCACAAGCAGATACAACTATTGTAATTCCTAAAAAATGCAATTGCAACTAAGAATAAATGTCATGTTGTGTTTATGTCATATTAGGATTGTTGTAATTAGGAGGTAATGAACCACTGAATTGGTAAATATGACTCAGATACTCAAGTTAGTGATATCCTGCATATTTTAAGGCAAAGTAATGCTTCTGCTGCCCTGAACCCCCATAATGCATAGCTGCAAGTCTACAATGTCTAGGCACAGTCATTAGATGTGCAGTGTGATCAAAGTGACCCAGCCTTACCAGTAACTACATGTTATTAACGGCAGCATAACAGCCTTTTAACCAGCTCTTGAACCACTAACTCCATAAATAATGGGTCGTGTTTGTGTAAAGAGTTTTCAGTGGATCCGCTTTTTAGACTGAATGATCACTTCCTTTTCGCTGAAGCAAAGGAGAGCAAATGAATACTGACACTTTTATATTAAAAACGATCACGATTGGTATTCACTTATCGGTCCAGAGTCTTAGAATTGTAATGAAAAATATTTTTTTGCACCTTCTATTTAATGTCTGTTTGAGATTGATTCAGATGCATGATTATCCAAGCAAGAATGCTAATCAACACCCACACGCCTGGAACAAGCCGGTAGGGCAATTAAATGGAGGCAGGAATTTTCAAAAATGAAATACATTAAAAATGGTTCATACGGGAAGACCTTATCATGCAAACTTAGCACAAGGACATGATGAGTTCTTTGCATAATTTTTTATTCTTCCAATTAAACAAGCATCCTGGGTTAATTAGTTCAGGGAACTGCTTGTTGTTTTACCTCATAGACCATCCAAACAGAGTGTGCCTCGGAGCATGTAATTTGGATTGTTTAGCATGTCTCTTGGGGGAACCTTCATCCCACCATATCACTGCCTTATATTAGCTTCCCGTCTTTTCTTGGTACTATTACAACTATCAGATTATTGTTATGTACATATTACTTTGCAAGGTTTTTCCAGCACTGTAGTTAATTAGGATAAATTCCTATTATGTATAACAGAATTACTCTGTAATAATAAAAAGATTAGGGCAGCAAGGTAGTGTAGTGGTTAGTATGGCTGCCTCACAACAAGAAGGTCCTGGGTTTGAGACGCAACCTTGGCAACAGTGTTTGATGTTTGCATTTTCTTCCCATACTCACTTGGGTTTCCACCCTACTCCAGTTTCCTCCTACAATCCACATGACATGCATGTCAAGATAATGGGCTGTTCCGATTTGACCCCAGACACATGTGTGTGTGTGTGTGTGTGTGTGTGTGTGTGTGTGTGTGTGTGTGTGTGTGTGTGTGTGTGTATGTGTGTGTGTGTGTGTGTGTGTGTGTGTGTGTTGCCTGTGATGGTCTGGTAAGCAGTCATATTTGCAGCAAAGCTGATATGTATATGAAAATGAATCATTTTTCGAGGACTGTTTTAAATGAATCACTTAGTTCCCACCTTTATTCATTTCTATAATTATAATTAGAGGTACTTTTTCTTTGCATATGTATTACTTCCCTATAATGCTTTTTATTATTATTATTATTATTATTATTATTATTATTATTATTATTATTATTCCAGCCATAGCGCTGTCTTCATGAATAATACATGCTCATTAGCAGGCACAGTGGGATTAAGAAAAGTTGTGGGTGATTTATAAAGAAGAAGTGCACAAATTAAATCATATGTGATGTCGATGGAATAAAATTTATTTATGTATTTATTTTTTGAAAATCACAATTGCCGCTCAAATTAAACTGAAGGTGAAACTGGCCAAATAAACAATTATATGCTCATTATACTGGTTAAGAGCAGTAGGAAAAAAATAAATAAAATACAGAAAAATGCAAAATAAAGAGTGTGTGTGTGTGTGTGTGTGTGTGTGTGTGTGTGTGTGTGTGTGTGTGTGTGTGTGTGTGTGTGTGTGTGTTATAAGCAGTTTAAAAGCTGTTCGCACTGGACATGTACGATGATTATGGTGGAGGCACAGAGGTGTGAATGGTTTGCATGTCTGCCTCACATCAAGAAGGTCTCGGTTTTGAGTTCCGGGCTTGGCGGTTTCTGTGTGGAGTTTGCATGTTCATCCCATGCTTGTGTGGGTTTTCTCTGTATACTTCGGTTTCTTTCCTCAGCATAAAGGTATACACATTAGACTAAGTATTCCAAGTTGCCCCTTGGTGTGAGAGTGAATGTGAATGTTGTGTGCGTTCACCCTGAGATGGTCAACGAGTACCTTGCCTTCCCCCAGTATTGGCTGAGATAGGCTCCAGCCTTCCCACAATCCTCGTATGATTACGTGATTTGGCAAGGACTGACTGATTATCTTTGACATCCTAAGCCAAAATTGTCTTGATAATTCAAAATATTAAAACACTTTCATTTTATTTTCTAGTGGAAACAGAAGACTGCAGGTATAATACCTGATACGTTTTTGTGTACACAATCATTTTTCTCACAGTGATTTTTGGTATATTACACTATGAGCGTTGTTTATGTATGAAACTGCACTTCATTGTAAGAGTTTGGCAAGAAGTTGTAGTTTTGTATGAGAATGAGTAACAAAATTGACGATTAATAAGAGAATTGGGCAATTGATCAAAACTTTTCTTTCTCTTCAGATTCCATCTTCCCTGCGCTGAATTTTGCTGGTTGCTATGTGAATGGGCAGATCCTCGCTCATGGGGATCACTGGAGGGAAGATGACTGCACATTCTGTCAGTGTGTGAGTGGCGAAGCCCGCTGTGTAGCTGCAGCCTGCGGACATAACTGCCTCCACCCAGTCACAGTGCCTGGAGAATGCTGTCCTGTATGTGAGGGTAAGGACGGTGTGTGTGTGTGTGTTTATGTGTGTGTGTGTGTGTGTGTGTGTGTGTGTGTGTGTGTGTGTGTGTGTGTGTGTGTGTGTGTGTGTGTGTGTGCACACTTCCCATCCCTCCCTCCTTCTTCTCTATTGTTCATTGTTATAACTGTACTTGTTTGTAGGTCACCATGTGTTTTCAAATATGTGGGACATTAGCAACTAGCTCCACCTAAGCAATGTTTTTTTCTTTTAAACTCATGACAGTATGTAAAGATTTAAAAATCTATGATACTTATAGAAAAACACCAGAATCACATCAGCTGTAAAAAAAAAATAAAATAAAAAAGGAAAACTCCAAGACTAGTTTTAATACTAATTTCCTTCTTTGTAATGATATAATAATTTTCAGTGCACGTACCATAGCATGTGATTATTAGCACTGATCTGTATTAGCTGCTTGACTGCAGGCCTGAAGCAGTACACCTGCTTATGCCACCCCGATCTTGTCTGTCTGCTAAGTGAAGGCTACACGTGAGAGCTTTGCATTGTTGTGCAGCAAATGGTAGGCTTTGATCAAGCAGATCCGTGCGTAGATTTCAACAAAGACGTTTGGGATCGTCGTTTAAATGTAAGCTTTTTTTTTTTTTGACTTGCGCTGAAGGCAGGGCTTCAGACAGCCTGACAATACATTGCCACAGAGAGACAGGTGACAGATGAGTGATAGCTCTGTCAGATGATGAATCTCTTTTGGGATTGGCTCTAGCCTCTGTCATAGAAACACTGTGTCTCTGGTCAAGCTGGAGAATAATGATATGATATAAACGAGATGCGCTGCCTGGAGCTTCAGTGGCTTATCTCCACTATTCTCAGCACAGTCTCAGTCGGAGTTCCTCACCATGAATTAGGAGTGTGACTGTATTCTAATCAGCCCATACTTAATGCTGCCATCCAACTTGAAATTCCCAGCACATTTCTCACTTTACACTTAACAGGGTAAACTCACAAACAGTGCTGTTTCTTGTGTGTAAAAGCATAAGAATTTGTGCTGTTCCCAGGGTTTTTATATTGATTTTGAGGAATGGAAAATCAGGCATAATATTGTTTTAAAAATAAGACATTTCATATAAGACTATAAGCAATAATAAAGACTGTACTGTTTTGTGTCTGGAGGGATCTAGTGGTGTATTTAAACCTCCTCCAACAGCTGCTGGGATCCGTCTCATTATAAAACCTGATCCTCCCTACATGTCTTTGGGCAGGTGTATGTAATAGGATTCTTGTCTGTCTGTTCTACAGTATGCTTTTTCCAATTAATGATCTGCACAAATTCGGTAGGCTACGGTGCAGATCAATACATTATGAAGAAATCCAAGAAATGAATATTACACTCAGTACATGTCAGCAGGATTCTACGTTCATTCGTAACCTTCCATTATAATCACGATGCAAAGAGTCCAATTAGAAATGCTCTACTGAAAAATCAAGGGATGGAAGAGAAGAAGGGAAGGATGAATGAAAGGAGGCAGCAGCATGGCCGCAGGCGTCCTCTTTTATGTGCGTGGGCAGCACTGGACCCCCCCCCCCCCCCCCCCCGACTCACTCAGTCTCAAACCCCTTTTCAATTAATCTTTTATGCAGCTGTCCATCCATGAAGCAATTAGAGGTGTGGGACTTACTGGATGTGTTTTGCACCTTCACATATACTATATGAGCACATATACACATCCTGAGATTGGCAGGCACGGAACCACATTACCCTTCGTATACAGCTCCTTCCCTCTCTCACTCTCCTCTTTCCTGAATCTACTGTCCTGCACTTACATCAAAGCATGTAGGGCTTGTGGGTCTGCACTGTGCCCAGTAAAAGTTAAATCCATCATGTTTCATGGGCTGCAACCCTGTTCCAGTCATACCAGTCATAGCCCTGCTGCTCAGTAATTTGACATGAGTGCACTACCCTGTATTTCACTGTAAGACAAAGAGTATTTGGGTAGAACTTGTGTGGGGTTTGGCGTTAAAGACAGCTGTTTAAATAATGATAACCCTTGCCACCATAAATACCATATTCTTCTCTCCAGGAGTAGGTCTTTGCACTCACATTTTCAAGTCTTTCTTTTAGCGGGTGGGTAATGATTTTTTTTTTTTTCAGTGTTCCTGGTATAACGTTACCTGTGTATTGAATGCACTGTGTTATGTCATGTCCTTCTGACCTTGCTCCTCAATTATTTTGTCCATAGTAACAAAGACAAAGAGAGGGAGAGATATTTATTGTGGGATCCCTCAGGAGAGGAGGTGTGAGGATGACTGTTTTGCTCTAAACCCTTGTACATGTAGGCCTCAGATTCACAAGCCCATTATAGCAAAATGCAATGAGGAATAAAGCCATATCCCCACAGCAACCCCCCCCCTGCCTCCCAGACAGATGTCTTTTAAAAATAGCATACCTGTTGGCAAGGACTAGAAAACTCTTAGTCTATGCCGTTTACTCATTTCCATCAGGTATATGTGTAAGATTCACCACGGGAAGAGGTGGTTAGATCGCCACAGGCGTTTAGCGACTCTGTGCTTTAGCTGGTGAGAGAGGACAATGAGGGAAATGATAGGCTGGTCAAAATTACATCCACAAAGGCACTTAAGAATCTTTGCAACAGTGTGTTTAGATCTTTTTTTTCTCTCCCAGACGGAGGCTTTTGACGTGAGTACAGGGAAATTGGTAGGTTACTATTGTGTGGAATCATCTATGAAGGAAAGGCAACCCATCAGGTACAAAAAAAACCCCAGTAGAACAGTACTAATGATTATTTTAATGTTTGATTAATTAATATATAAGATAAGATAAGATAAGATACAGCTTTATTAATCTCACAATGGAGAAATTCACTGTTACAGGCTATATATATATATATATATATATATATATATATATATATATATATATATACAGGGATCCCTCACTTTCCGTGGTTAATTGGGACCAACATCTCCACACGACCACCGAGTTCTGCAAGTAGGATCAACCCCGACTGACATATATGTACATGTATACTGTACTCGACATAATAAGCGCCCTGCTCCAATAACCTCCACCCCTGTTTTTTTATCTTATGTCTAATAACCGCGCATATGTACTTGGAGCAAAATGGTAGATTAAACTTACTAATTTTATTTGATCAGTCTCTGTAACAGTAAAATGAGGCGTTCACTGCCTGTAAAAGTGAGTTTACACGGTATTTCAAGACCCCCTGCTACTGGGGAATGTCTATAATGTTCATCAGAAACAACACATTTGATCGTTCCATCGTGCTTTAAGAAACAGGAAATGTCGAACAAGATGAACCGTTAGAAACTGCTACAGCAAAACTATGGGATGCTCTGAATGAATGGAGCAATGAGCCGGATATGAACCTATCAGAAAGTGATTACGAGTATTTTTCACGTGATTCTCCTGCTGACTAACTTCATACATTTAAAGACTTTCCTGGCCATGTGCTTTTCAACCATGTGCTAAAGTTGACTTTTGTGTTGATTAGTTCAACGTTCCATGTGCTCAAGTTGACATGTTGTTTGGCTCGATTTTACATGGGGGGGGGGATATTTAAAGGAACCGCACCGGGAAGGAAAATTAAAGGGTCTTTTTTTTTTTAAATTATGCTGTTTTCTGTTTATTTTCAGATTTCATGTAAGTACTTTGGTTGATACCACTAAACGAATAATACAAATACCAGTAAAACTCTTTTATTGTTCTGTTATTTTTCATGTTTTCTAATCTCTATGGTAATAAGCACTTACTGTTCCACTTCGCTGGTAACATTTTAATAAGCGCCCACCCACTCCGAATTTTAAAACACCCTGGGTGCTTATCACGTCGAATACGGTATTTTATTTCATTTTCATTTTCTGTAACCGCTTAATCCTAATTAGGGTCGCGGGGAGGCTGGCTCCCATCCCAGACAACTCCAGGTGAGCGCAGAGTACACCCTGGACAGCTCGCCAGGCCATCGCAGAGCGAAAACATTCTGACGGCTTTGCAGCCTACTCTTGTCGAAAGTCAGCAATGGTTTTGTTACATGAACCTCACACCATAGACAGTGAGAGACATGGCCGGCCTTTGATAACCCAGTTAGCTACTCTGGGGGGACAGTGACAACCTTGTGGAGATTGGGACTTGAACCCCCAACCTTAGGATAAGCGATCCGGCACCCTATACCACTAGGCCACCACTGCCCCGTACATGTATATGTGTATATAATATCAATAAATACATATTCAATGCTATAAATGCTTATACTGTAATAACAATTAAACATTCAAGAATAATACATAAAATGTAAATAAAATATGAATACACATACATACAGACACACGCACACAGATGTGCACCTCACATAAAAATGTAAGTAGTTTTGTTGGGGGAGTTTTTGGTTGGTTTTTGTTTCTTTGGGGTTTTTTTTTTTGCATAATTATCCTCGTTTTTCCCCTATTCTTTCTTAATTTCCTCATTTTTTTAATTTGATGAATATTTAAAAAAAAAAACACGATGCACTGTAGCTACATGAATTGAAGTGCGCAGTAGCGAGGGATCCCTGTGTGTATAAACGTCCACCACACAGCAAGAAGGCCCTGGGTTTGAATTCTGGGCTGTGCGAGGGCATTTCTATATGGGGCTTCCTGTATGTTCGCCCCATTCTTGTGTGGGTTTCCATCGGATACTCTTGTTTTTTCCCACAGTCCAAAAACGTACACATTAGGCTGTTCCCAGTTGCCCCTAGGTGTAAGTGTGAATGGTTGTAAGTATTGGCTCTACAGTGGGCTAGTGTATCATAGAATGCTTCATTCATTCATCCTTTTCTAAGCCACTTAATCCTAATTAGGGTCGTGTTGAGTACACTCTAATCTGCTCTCGAGATTGTTGCAGGGACAAGACATGCAGTAATTCACACTCTTGCTCACACCTAGGGACGATTTGAAACATCCAATTAGCCTACTGTGCATGTTTTTGACTGTAGGGAGAAACCGTGGTACCCAGAGGAAACCTACACAAGCACGGCAAGAAAATGCAAATTCCACTCAGAAACACCTGAACCCATGAATTGAACCCGGTACCTTCTTGCTGTGAGGTGGTCATGATAGCCACTGCACCATCGCTAGCATGCTTGATAAGAAACTAAGTGTATTGTCAACTCCAGTATCTAATACATGGCAAATATTTTCATTGTAGAATTTTATTTCCGACCTCATTGACAAAGCTAATGCAAGGAGAGCCGTGAAAAAATCTGACTCCTGGCCAGCAGCTGATCTACACAGATAAGACAAGTGTGGCAGGCTCCGTGCATCTCGGATTGGCCTTCTGAGTCATCAACGACCATGTTAGGATGTGATGTTACCCATAGTCTGCAATGACTGAAGGGGGCCTAAGAAGAAGAATTTTATGTTTTGTGGATTAGATGTAGCGGGTAGACCCGCTCTGGCACTATTGTCCCTCAATCATGTCATTGTCCTGATTTACGATAGAGATGCTCTTGAGTGGTCAGTGCAGGTCTTCCCTGATCATTATGTTTGTTAAAGGTAACACACGTTCTCAGGCCAGGGGAGGTTCTTGTGCCAGATGGCGAGTATGTAATTAAGTAAATGAAGTTTGTCAGACGATGAGCCATTGAGAGCTTTCACCATATTTAATGACGTTTACATCAAGGGCTGCTGAGGGACTCGTCCCCGAACTATACCGGCGAAAGGTGTGCTTGTGTTGTAGATTTATATGAGCATAACATAATTTTATGTATTTCCAGCACAACATCTCATCTATGCTTTTATTTATTGTTGCTGTGTGTGTGTTTGTTTGTTTGTTGTGTTCACATGGGTTTCTATCTTTAATGTTTTCCACCCTCTTTTTTCATGCAAAGATGGATAGGCTCCACCATTAAAAGGGCATTTAGTGCTCCTGATGTCTCAATGACAAGCAGCTTTCTTAATGAATTAGAAAGTGAAGACTTGCCTAAAGATTGTACATATCAAAAAGAGCTCATTTTTAATTCATAATAACCATATATTCAGACCAAATAACCTTGGGTACAGGGAGATGAAATGAAAGAAGGTAGTAGACACAAAGAGAAAGTAAGGTAGAAAAGCTGAGAGAATGCTTGTATTCAGCCTGTATCTGATCTCACTTAATTAAATTTCTCACCCAAAAAATAATAGCCATTGATCTGCCTTCAGCTCTTCTTCTCATTCTGCATGAGGGAGCCATGGGAATTATCAAGAAAAAAAAAAAAACGACCTCTGAGTAAAACCCAAATAGCTGCAATGCTTTAGCAACCTCTTGGCGACAGTAGATGCATGACATAAGCCTTTTGTCATCCCAAGGCATGTCACTACAGGCCACCACCCCCTTTTCTTCCCATGTTTGCCTAAAAGTGTCCTGTTACATGACCGCATGCAGGCTTGCGTCCTATCTTGTAATAATCTTTTAGTGGACATGTGCTTGCAGTTCACACATATTATGACACTATTTGTTAATTGTAAGTACAAGACCAATAAAAGATCTCAGGAATAATGAGCTCGGCTCATCAATCCTGCATTCAGACCGTAGCAAAATTCATAAGTAGGAATGACAGCGATGGCACTGCATCATATCAATGCTGTCATAACCTGAACAACACAGCGGTGTGCACGCCACTGATATACCGCCATCTGTAGCATATTAAAAAGCCCCATAATCTTTTAATAATTTAAACAAATACATTGAAAACACAAAGAATTTCACTTAAAATTAGATGAGAGGACTGAAAGGGCTTTCCACTGATTTTCTGTCTGTTTGTGGTACTACTTGCACCCTCCTCTTCCTCTTTCTTTTATATTCTCCTGCCATCATGCTTTGTGTCGTCTCACTGTCAGCCATTAACAGAAGCTCGGAAGTGTGGTTCTGTTTAAAATTGCTTTTAACTCCCGTGACTCACAAACCCAGTCCCAAATGAGTCTTCACATTCTCTCTTTCTTTTACCATCTCTCACATACATACATACGCACACACGCAGTCACTCACCAACTCACCCTGAGTTACTCAGCCTGCCTCACCTCTGCTGGGGAAATGTGTGTGTGTGTGTGTGTGTGTGTGTGTGTGTGTGTGTGTGTTTTTCTAGAGCCCACCTATATCACCATGGCGCCCCCTGGTTGTAGCTTGTTGGAGAATTGCACACTGATGGAGAAGGATTGTGCCTTTGGCTTCCAGCTTGATTCACATGGATGCCGCACCTGCAGCTGCAAAACAAGTAAGCATTAAACAGAGCCCTGTCGCTAAGGTCCTCATACTCATGTTTAGAGTGGGACAGCCAGCTGTCACTGAGCATTTCGCTGGAAGCTTTTCAGGCTAAAGTGGATTCAAGAGAGTAGTTTGCAGTAGAGCCTGCAGTCAGTGCTGCAGGAATAGCGTGGTGCTTAGTATGCTAAAAGTGTGAGAGGGGATACATGAGGCTGATGCATATCAAAGGCAAAAAGGTAATGCTCTTTTAGCTGAAGGAGCAGAAGTTTAAAAGACTTTGTTTGATGTTCTTCAGCCACATCAGTGGCAGTATAAGAGGATCTTCAGCAGAAAATTCTATTCGGGTGTTTAGTACAGACTGTTTTCCGACACTGTTCCATAGTCTTATGAGTCAGGTATGTCAAAGGCAAACATAGGACACTTGAATTTATTTCTCTGTTCAGGACTGTAAGACATCAGAATTAAATGCAAACTACTTTCATTGCTGATAGTGGAAGACTGACCATGACAGCTGGCCCTAATGAGACTGTCAAAGGCACAAATGCAATTAACCCTATTAGACTGGTTGCCTTGGCATTAGACAAAACCCTCATTGTTTTTTAAAGTGTTTGCGAAAGTACTTTAAAGGGGAATTAAAGCCAAACTTAATAAAAACCTTGCATGCATAGTTTATGTCTGTACCCATTGAAACATGTTATGCATAATAAAACCTTTTTCTTCGGAAAAATAAAAACAAAGTATAAATCTTCACACAGGGAAGTTCCATAATATCATGAAAACTGGGACGTGCCTCATGTAGAAGAAACTGTAAATACGGAAGTACAGTATTGTACATTTAAGTGGACTGAGCCATATACAATAGATTCCCTTATACAAGAAGATACATGTATGTAAATGTTTTATCTGCAAATGGCTTTGTTTTATTCTGAAGTTCACTAGTTTAATATCTGATTTGTTAAATAAATATTTGTCTAGTGTTATTTAAGCCATTATCTTGTTTATATGAATGACATGTCCATGTCTTATTTTCGCAATTTTGCACATTCATGAGAGTGACACAGACCAGAAATGGCCTGCTTTTCAAATAGGCTTATGCGAACTATTCTATAGATTTTAGAAAATTGCAATTTGGAAAATGTAAGTAAAACCACCTGATGATGAAAATATACATCTTTTCGGTATAGCAGGACAGTTCGGAAGGCTTTCCTTTCATTTTCTTGTAATTAAAAAGTTGGAGTCCAATAAATATTAATTTCTGATTCATTCTTTTAAAGCTAAAAACCTTTATAAGAGTAGCTGTGCTATGGTTCATGCTCATGCACTGTTGCCCATGCAATTGTGAACTGAATAAATGTGCAATTAAGTTGAATTAACGAAAAACATCAAAGTCTATACATTTGCCTGAGATGGTTTTTAAATGAATTGAAGAAACATTTTCCCCAAATTGAAATTTCGCCAGCCTTACGATCGTCTGGAAAGCTGTTCAGGGTGTATCCCACCTTTGCCCAGTGTCAGCCGAGATATTGACCAGCCTCTCCACAACCCAAGTACAATTATATGGTTCTGTGAATTAATAAATTAATTAAATTCAAATGTTTCTTCATTTAACTTGTATTGCATTACATTATTGAAAATTGAACAGCTACCTTTCTGAAAAACGAGAGCATCACGTAATGAAAACACACGAAGTATGCAATTGCATTTTGTCTGTTTTTAATTTTTAAATATTGCTTCTACTTTGTAAAATCCTACCTAGTGCTGCTTGTGCTTTATCAAACAAAGTAAAAAATAATCATATCCGAATCTTTTGCCTGTAGGAGAGGAACTGTGCAGCGGTTTGATCTCAGGCTGCACCTTGACTTGTCCACTCGGCTTCCAGACTGACGCCAATGGCTGTGCCGTGTGTCAGTGCCGGCATCGCCATAAGAAGTGCAAGCCAGTTACCTGCATCAAGGAATGTCCCTTCGGCTTTGTGTAAGATTTTATGGAATGTGTTTTCTTTCTCCCTGTAAAACTTCCTTCCTACAGTCCCGTCTTATCATCAGCTCCAGTTTATTTCTAATATCCTCATCTCGGAGACAATCTGTTCTCCTACTTTCGTGTATTACTACAGCTTCATACCGGAGCCCCTGTGTTGTTTGCAGCTGCTACGAACACAAGCTAAATGGCTTCTCTATGATTTTTCCGAATGCTCAGTTTGGATTTGGACTGACTAAATGCTCATTCGGGGGTTGAAGGAAGCTTCTTGAGTATAGACTACTGCAGGTAAACGACTGACAGCTCATTAGGCTTGCCTGAGATCAGTGCAAGCAATTGGTCCATTTAAAGGACAGTCTGAAATAGTGGAACTGAAGGTCTAATCCCCATGACAGCAAGTTCATCCTCCACTGCAAATAAACCCAATGCACGTACAGTGAGAGAGTGTGGACATCAGTTATTTCAATGCATTTTAGAAAAAAAGTATTTTTTTATGGAGCAGTTTGCCTTTACCATTTTGTTGGTAATGTAAAAATATAAGGTCCTCTTGTCTTTAGATAGCAGTATAGGTAATCCCAGGTATTTTTAACAGTTATCATTCATACTGCAGGGCAGCACGGTTGCGTAGTGGTTAGCACGTCCACTGAGGCTTGGACATGTTCTGCATGTGCTTACATAGGTTTCCTCCAGGTACTTTGGTTTCCTTCCACAGTCCAAAGACATGCACATTTAGTCAGTTGGTTGCTTCAGGTGTGTGTGTGTGTGTGTGTGTGTGTGTGTGTGTGTGTGTGTGTGTGTGTGGATGTTGTTCCGCCTTCACACAATAACAGCTGAGATGTTTCTGGTTCTCATTATAGGTGTAAAAACATTTTTAAAAGTTCCCCCGACTGTTTTTGCAGAAACAACCGTCTGATTTATCTGAAATGGTGGTAATCCACATCGTTTTCGGTTTGGTGATGCTCTCACATTGTTCTTTCAGTACTTTGAAAATGTCTCAGAACATGACAGCGGACGTCGGGGCAGTTCCTTCCTGCTTCATTAAGATTGTTATCATATGGAGAGAATGATTCCGAACCTTAAGTCAAGTACATTTCAAAATTGTACCGAGCAGTTTAATTGATTCATGTCATGACATACTGTATGTTTTGGGATGAAGGATTAGCATGCACCCAAAGCCTGAGATCACAAAGGGGGCGAGTATGTCTATAAGTAATGGCAGAGTGAGTTTCTCAGCCGTGTCGTAGTGTAAAACTGCTTCGTCTGTTCAACCAAGTGTCGTCATCAGCACTCTGTCAATTCTGGTGCTGTACAGGATCCCATAAGCTGGCTTGCTCACATCGAAGATTCTAATTTTAGATATCTATTTATGCGCCTTCAAAGTGATAGCAGTTGTCCGGGTCTGCTCAGAAGCAGGTGTGAATAATGCATGAAGAGCTATGCAATCTACCTATTCTCTCACAATCTATTACGATTCTGCGGCAGGGAAATCGCACCTGATAGCTCCTTATCACCAAACCAAATGCACATTGCATATGGCTGCTCTTCATGGCTATTGTTTGTGTGATAACAGGAAGGATGGACAACTGAATTGTGTATATGAACTAAGGGCTGCGTTGCTTCTAGAAAATAAATTGAAGGCCAAGAAGTAGGATGCCTGGGTGAGGTGAATGTTCGGTATGCCCCTTTGGTTTGTCGATTCTAATGTGCCATCTGCTGACATGCCTTCATAACAGGTTCAACCCGTCTCCTTTTCTTTCACTCTTTCTCTCTCTGCCCTGTGTTAACTGATGACATTGGCCTTCATCTTCAGCACCTGGTGTGTGATGCATGCACAATGTGAAGGCATCAGTATATACATAACCAATGACAAAGTCCAACTTAAAGGTTATATTATCTTATTATAATTCATAACTTGATTTCCTCCTGATCTCCATCTGTGCACTGACCCCCCCCCCCCCCACCCACCCTCTTAAAGAAAAAAAAACAAAAGAAAAAAACACGCACACAACATTCATACAGATTTTAATGTCCATCACTGTATACCTGTTTGATGGCTTGGGCTGGACACTTTAATGACGTGATCTCAGTACATTGATAACGTGCAATGTATGTCCTGCAGTACCACTGGTATATTTATTTGGGATTTAAAAACACTTTCAGACTTGCGTATTGCTGAGACAAACAAGCTTTTAAATCCTAACATGGGGAGGCTGTACCGTGGAGAGTCCACCAGACCATTGCAGGGCAACACAGACCTATCTCCATTCACACCTACAGTCCAGGGGCACACACTAGGGGCAATCAAGAACATCCAGCTGGCCTACTGTAACACCCAGAGGAAACCACAATGCATGGTTCGAAATTTCCCCCAACCATGAGTGTGAATGGTGTGTGTGTATGTGTGTGTGTGTGTGTGTGTGTGTGTGTGTGTGTGTGTGTGTGTGTGTGTGTGTGTGCGTGTGTGTTGGCTCTGTGATGGTGTGGCAAGCTGTTCAGGGTGTACCTTACCATAGATCATCTCCAAGACCCTCAGAGGATTAAGTTTCTAAGTGGAATAAGTGAGTGAAGCAAATACTTAAGGGAGCTCGTGAGCATAGAAATCATTCCTGGTAGATGTTAGTGATGCACCTGCTCATCTCTCTCTCTGCCGCTCTCTGTCTCTCTCTCTCTCTCTCTCTCTCTCTCTCTCTCTCTCTCTGTCACTGTCCCTCTCTCGCTCTCTCTCTCTCTCTCTCTCGCTCTCTCTCTCTCTCTCTCTCTCTCTCTCTCTCTCTCTCTCTCTCTCTCTCTCTCTCTCTCTCTTTCTGTCACTGTCCCTCTCTGTCCCTCACTCTTCCATTTCCCTCCTCTTTTTTAATATTTATTTAAAGCTAATGCCGTATGCGAAGAGAGGCTAGAAAAATAGATGTGAAGTTGTGTGTGTGTGTGTGTGTGTGTGTGTGTGTGTGTGTGTATGTGTGTATGTATGCACAAGCGTGTTTGTGTGTGTGTATGCATGCGTGTGTGTGTGTGTGTGTGTGTGTGTGTGTGTGAGGGAGAGAGTGAGTTCATGACTTTAATGCTGAGTTATTTATTTTGCTTCTCTGTACCATTAAAGAAACTTCAGAACAATTAATCTGTTCGTTTAGTGTCTGAGACTCGGATGCTATGCCTTTCAGTCATTCCATTATCTTGTAAAGAAAAAGAAAAATATGTATGCAACCACTACTCAGGCTAAACTAGGCTTTGGGGTTATTTGCATTCCAATCAAGTTCTTCCAACCATGATAAACCATCTCTTTATTGCTCTCACTTTGTGCACATTGAATTATCATGCTGGAACAGGTCTGTGCCTATTAGTTCCAGTGCAGGAAAATTCTAATGCATACTTTTAACCATGTAGTGTACATTACCTGATGATTTATTCGGGCACAGTATTTCTGTTGGGTAAAATATAGTGTGTCTTCCTTCTACAGTAAAAATAAGCACGGCTGTGACACCTGTCGTTGTAAAAAGTGCCCTGAACTGCCCTGTGATAAATCCTGTCCAATGGGCTTCCAGCAGGATGAGCAGGGTTGCTTGATTTGCCAGTGCAGAGGTAAGTTTCTGGAGTTTTGTTTGTTTATAAGCCCTCATACATTTCAGGGTTTTTATCTAGTGAGCATAGTAGGCATGCAAATGCATTGGTTGGTACTCTGGTTACTCTTCGCTGCTCTGGTGTCATCCCACAGTGCCAAGACATGCAGCTCAGGTTAAATGGCTGTTTCATATTGGCCCGGGATTGAATGTGAGTGTGAATGGTTGTTTGTGTGTTGGCCACTACGTTAACTGGGTGAGCTGTTCAGGGTGTACTCCACCCTTGCCCAGTGTTAGCTAACAGACTCCAGTCTCCCTGTGACCCTAATAAAGGATTAAGCGGTTTGCCAAACAAGTGAGTCATGAGTGTCTTTCAAAATGTTGGTGAAGGAAATATGGAATGAATTGTATTTAAGTCAGTGCTTCTCAAAAGGTATGATGCCGGAGGAGGGCACTGGGGAACATGCTTTTCCGGAATTGTGTACGAGAACTACGTGTAATTGCACCTCTACTCCACTAGTTGGCAGTGGCGCTCTCATTGTCGCGCTATGGTGTAGTGGTTTTCCACACACTCAAACGATATGAAGTGCAGTAAAAAAACCCTCAAGAAACAACACAGAAAAATTTCTAACAGGTACAAAGAGAAAGGTGGAGAGAGACGGAGATTATTAAGGCATAAATAAGTTGAATGAGTTTAAATAAGGATGGATTTTTTTATTTTCAGGCACATTGGTGCACTTTAAATCTTTTCTGTTACAGATTATAAAACAATGTTAATGAAGTTTTTCTTTATTGTAAATTGAACTATATTTCATTCTTTTTTGTTTTTAATATTCATAAAGATACAATGTTATGCAGAGGTGTATGAATCACAATTTTATCGACAAATACAGCGATACCTCAGCTCACGAACATAATTGGTTCCCAGAAAGTGTGTGAGGCGAAAAGTTCGTCTTCCGAACATTTATTTCCCATAAGAAACCATTAAAATGATAATCATCCGTTCCCAGGTCCCCATAAAACATAATTTTCTACTAAATAAGCCTTAAAACTACACAAAAATATACCTTATTTTATGTATAATAAATGTGCTATTGTATTGTAATTAAAGAAATAAACTGTACTGTATAATAAAGTGGTTTTATTTACCTTTCTGATGGTAGTTGACGGCTTGATGGAATGGAGTGGGAGGAGGAGGGAGGGAGGGACTTACTGTTTGGAAGGAGTGTTTGGAAACGCCTACTGTTTGGAAACACCCTTAGCCACACACGCACCCTTAATAGCTTCCTTGTTCTTAAGGATGGGAGCAATGGTAGACTTAGCGTACTGGTACTGGGACGCTAAGTCACACAAACGCACACCTCGTTCGTGTTTTTCAATGATCTCCGCCTGTGGTGGGGTCTTTTTCGGTCCCATAATAGCAAAAGTACACTCAATATGGTCCAAAATGTCTATCAAACACAAACCACTTCCGCATTCAAAGAAAGGGGTGTGACGAACTGTGACGCCGTGAGCGTGCGTCAGCTTCTCGTGGCCGCCACCGTGGCGCTGTTCGACCGCGTGGTTTGATTCATCCGCCGAAAACTAGTTCGTCAGCAGAGACAATATGCTCGCAAATTTAATGTTCTTGAGGCGAAAAGTTCGTGAGCTTAAGCGTTCGTCAGCGGAGGTTTTACTGTAATACTATTTATAGTCGCTCATGGGGGGGCGTAAAATGTTTTTTTTTCTTCCTGGGGGGGGCGCCACAGAAAATAATTGAGAAGCACTGCTTTAGCCACATAAGGACAACAATTGGTGTTCTCTAGGCAGTGCTCAGTGTGGATCTGAGACACTAATTCTTTGTGTTATGAAGTAAATCCTTAACAGAGTGCCTTTTCTTAGGGGCTGTATCCAAATAATTCCTTAGAGACTTTTGTAATCTTACACGAGTCCAACAAACTAGCATCACGTGAATCTTGTAATGTCCGGTTTACATTATCCAGGGAATAGAAGTGCTCTGATCTCATGTATCCTCATGTACTGAGATATCATGGCTGGACACCACTGAGTGGAGAAACTGCTGCATTCTGAGCTGTTGCTGAGTACATCAGAGAAATATTCAACACACACACACACACACACACACACACACACACACACACACACACACACACCAGTTGCTCATAGTGCATCTTTAGCAACAGT
The DNA here is from genome assembly GCA_024760905.1 of Plotosus lineatus. Lineage (NCBI taxonomy): Eukaryota > Metazoa > Chordata > Actinopteri > Siluriformes > Plotosidae > Plotosus > Plotosus lineatus. The sequence goes on along the minus strand of CM045732.1, from coordinate 49,607,893 downwards.
CTTTATAATCACTTGTGTGGCTTGACTTTTCATTTGATGCACCCCAAATAATAGGTTTCTGCATGTGAAATATTCATGAGCGATTTCAAGCTCAGATCTGATTAACAAGAAATACATTTTTTTCAATCTAATTTTTTTCTGAATGTGCACCTCATCTCCCAACGGCAGGATTTTAATCAAAGTGAGTTCTCTCAATGGTAATGATTTTGGCACAGTTGGCCTTTGCTTCAGATTTCATAAAATGTGCAGCTTCTGGCAGATACGGTGGTGTAGAGGTTAAAGTGAGTGCAAGAGAAACTGAGGTTTAAGACACTGCACACTGAACTGTGTCCCCACCGCCACTTGCATGGGCAGGGAAGGCAGTTCACTAATTAGGTCAGGTGGTACAGATTTGCATATAAACACAGCTGACAGATAAATAGTGTGTTAATGTGTGTGTGTGTGTGTGTGTGTGTGTGTGTGTGTGTGTGTATGTGTTTTAACAACATGAAGGACTTTTTGGGATGCGGTTGAATTGTGTTTACTGTCATCAAGATACACTTTTATTCCAGGAATGGAAATGATGTGCCCTAAAATCAGCTGCGCACTTGAATGACACTACTGACTGCCTCTGAATAACTTGATGGGTGAACCGGTTGTGTGATTTTTTTTTGTTATGTTTTGTTTGTTGTTTCTTTTAGACCAGGGTTCATCTTCTATTGGCCCCTCTGTGAAACTTGGCTCATGCCTCTCTATGGACGGTCGGAGACATGATAATGGTCAAAGCTGGCATGATGGCTGTAGGGAGTGCTTCTGTCATGATGGCCGAGAGATGTGTGCTCTGATCTCCTGCCCTGTGCCAAACTGTGACAACCCGAGTATCCGCGCGAGCCAGTGCTGTCCTACCTGCCCAGGTTTACACATACATTTACATTCTTTTTTTTTTTATTATGGCAGTATGTACAGTACTTATTATTTTAATCATGAGTTAATTAACTAAAATATTCTAACAAAGCACAAAATATTACCAACACACAACCATTCACACTCACAATTGCACTCATTAATTTGTCTTTTTTTAACCGCTTAATGCTTACTAGTGTTGAGGGGGACACCCATTTCAGCCGGCTCCGGAAGAGAGCAGAGTACACCCTGGACATTGTGTCAGGTCATCATCACAGTGCCTCACACTTATACCTAGGGCAGTGCTTCTGAAATAGTGGGGCGAACCCTTCAAGGGGCATGATGCCGGGGGGGGGGTGATGCCGGGTGAGCGGATATAACCCTGGTGAACATGCTTTTCTGTAATTGTGTCAAAAAACAACACGGAAAAATTTCTTACAAGAATGAAGACAAACATGTAGGAAGCCCGATATTATGACATAAATAAGTTGAATGAGTTTAAATAAGGATGTATTTTTTTTAACTTCAGGAAACATTGGTGCACTTTAAATATTTTCTATTACAGATTTAAAAACTATGTTAATGAAGTTCTTCTTTATTGTAAGTTGAACTATATTTCTTTCTTTTTTTGTTTTTAAATTTACTATAGATACAATGTTATGCACAACTGTACTAATAAATTTATAGACAAATAATACTATTTAGAGTTGCTTACGGGGCAGTGGGGGGGGGGCATGAAATGTTTTTTTCTTCCTAGGGGGCGCCACAGAAAATAATTGAGAAGCATTGACCTGGGGGCAATTTGGCATAGTCAGTTAGCACAATGTGCATGTCTTTGACATGCTGGAGGAAGCACAGGGATAACATGCAAATTCCATACAATATACTCTCGCTGAGCCCAGGACCAGAACTCAGGACCTTCTTGCTGTGAGGGAGACGTGCTAATCACTACAACACTGAGCCACTAGTCCGAATATTTCAATATTTTATGGATAAATGATTTTCTATTACGTTCTTTTAAAAAACAAAACATATATGTGTATTTGGAGGGCAGTGGTGACCTGGTGGTAAGGTACTGGATTACCATTCCCAAGGTTGGGGGTTCAAATCCCACTGTCAATGGTTGTCAATGCTGTGCAGCCAACTTGATTATCAAAGACCAGCCATGTCTCGCACTGTCTATGGTGTGAGGCATGTAAGCTCCATTGCTGATTTACATCAAGAGGCGCTGCATAACCGTCAGTGTGTTTCTGCCCTGCGATGGCCTGGCGAGCTGTCCAGGGTGTACTCTGCCCTCGCCCAGAGCCGGCTGAGATGGGCACCAGACTTCCTGCGAGCTTAACTAGGATTAACTAGCGTTTTAGAAAATGAATAAATGACTAAATAGTTCACATTGCTTATAGATAATTTCCATATTAATACATATTTCTGGACTGCGATTGGGTGTCTTGGAAACAATTCAGTGGGGTGTTCTAAAATGTATTGTCTCGTCTAGATGAGTCGGGCTCTCATAGGCCAGAGCTGAGTGAAGCGTCTGTATGTCTCGCCCCGGGCGGAGAATATTTTGTGGAAGGAGAGACGTGGAACATTGACTCATGTACGCAGTGCACCTGCCACAGCGGACACGTGCTGTGCGAGACCGAAGTGTGTCCTCCTTTGCTCTGTCAGAGCCCAATCAGAACACAGGACTCCTGCTGTCCACACTGCCCAGGTGAGATTGACCTATAACTCCTGCTCCTATCCTATCCTTTTTTTTTTTTATTCATTATTAAAGCCAGCAAAGTTTTATCTCTAAGCGCAGCTTCATGTATTTTTAAGAGGACAGACATAAATATTGATACCACCTTGTGCGGGGCCATCATACTCCTGCACTACCAACAACCTTTCAGAGGCCAATTAGAACAATGCCAAGGCCACAACAAAGTGAGCGACATCATGTTAAAGTTACCCAAAAAATTATTTTTTTGCGTGCATAAGCAGCGCTATATTATTTTGGGCTCGTTTTGACACACCGTAAGAAAAGTTTGTAAAAATAATAAATGTGCATAATGCATAAGCAAAGTATTTCTAAATCCTACATGGAAAAAGTGGTACATGACAGGCTTGCAGATATTTTTGCACGATGCATTGATAGTATTGGAGAGTAACTAGAAAACACACAAACAGATTAATTTCCTATCGTCTGGCCACTCTGTTCAACATCATTCCTGTGTTGAGATAAGCCAGTGCTCTCCAGCTGGAACGAGAGAATAAAGATCCACAGGAAGGCTGATGCACCCACCAAGGGCTCATGAATATTGATCGGGTTGAATCAGACGCATAGAGGCAGGTGGAACGTGAGCGACATGAGGGAACTGAATGATGAAGGGTAGTCGCTTTGTTTAGCAAACATGTTCACACTCAACTTGTGTACTAACAACCTCTACACATTCTTCTTTTGTGCTGTTACACTCATTATGGTGCCAAAGTGAGCAGCACAGACACACTTACATTCATCAGAGTGTCAGCACGGGTTGCCGATAGGGATGCAGTATTAATCATATGTAAAGTATCAGAAGGGAACCAAGTCACTGATGTGATGTGTTGGGGTTTCTGCTACTGGTATTTTAACATGTATGACAACTGTTTGTTTGTCCATTATTTATTATGTATGATTATTATTACCGTACGTGATAAGCAACTAGGGCGCTTAAAAAATTGTCGCGGGTGGGCGCTTATTAAAATGTTTACCAGCAGAGTGGAACGATAAGTGCTTATTACCATACAGGTGGAAAATATGAATAATAACAGAACAATAAAAGAGTTTTTGGTATTTGTGTTATTCATTTTGTGGTATCAACCAAATAACGTACATGAAAGTTGAAAACAAATAGAAAACAACATAATTAAAAAAAAAAGACCCTTTAATTTTCCCTCCCTGTGCTGTTCCTTTAAACCCCCCCCCCCCATGTAAAATCGAGCCAATCAACATGAATGTCAACTTTAGCACATGGCACATTGAAAAGCACATGTTCACAAGCTCTTGTTTTTTAAACCATGAAACAATCAAATGTGTTGTTACTGATCAACATTATAGACATTCCCCAGTGGCAGGGGGTCTTGAAATACCATGTAAACTCACTTTTACAGGCAGTGAACGCCTCATTTTACCGTTACAGAGACTGATAGAATAAAATTGGTAAGTTTGATCTACCATTTTGCCCCCAATACACATGAGCGGTTATTAGATGTAAGATCATAAACACTGGGGGGACGGGGAGGGGGGGGGGCATATTGGAGCAGGGTGCCTATTACGTCAAATACGGTATTATTATTATTATTATTATGTCAAGTGTATTGTTATTTAATTTTTTTTACGATCCATTAAGTAAGTGAGCAGTCTTAATTTGTATTCACTCAATTACTGAACCACTTAATCTTACTACAGTATACGGGTGCAAAGACGCCAGTGTCTATCTCAGTTAATACTGGGCGAAGTCGGGGCACACGCAATCATTTTCACTCACATCCACACCAAGGGGCAATTTGGAATAGCCAGGTAGCTTACTGTGCATGTTTTTGGAATGTGGGGGGAAAAAACGGAGTACCCAGAGGAAACCCATATAAGCACCGGGAAAACATGCCTGTGTTCTTGCTGTCAATCGCACATAGACACCTGAGCTTGAGACTTGAACTCACAACCTTCTTGCAGTGAGATGAAAATGCTCATCACTACACCACCATGCCACTCCTGACTTTTTATTCAACAGTATGAAAACAGTGATCATTCGCTACTTCATGCTTCAGTTTCTGCGGCTTCAGTGCATCGTGGGTTTTTCAAAAAGATTCATCATCGAAAAATAAAAATACAGTGATACCTCTGCTCACGAACATAATTGGTTCCCAGAAGGTGTGTGTGAGGCGAAAAGTTCGTCTTCCGAACATTTATTTCCCATAATAAACCATTAAAATGAGAATAATCCGTTCTCAGGTCCCCATAAAACATAATTTTCTACTAAATAAGCCTTAAAACTACACAAAAATATACCTTATTTTATGTATAATAAATGTCTATTGTATTGTAATTAAAGAAATAAACTGTACTGTATAATAAAGTGTTTTATTTACCTTTGTGATGGTAGTTGATGGCTTGATGGAATGGAGTGGGAGGAGGGAGGGAGGGACTTACTGTTTGGAAGGAGAGTTTGGAAACGCCTACTGTTTGGAAACACCCTTATCCACACACGCACCCTTAATAGCTTCCTTGTTCTTAAGGATGGGAGCAATGATAGACTTAGCGTATTGGTACTGGGACGCTGAGTCACACAAACGCACACCTCGTTCGTGTTTTTCAATGATCTCCGCCTGTGGTGGGGTCTTTTTCGGTCCCATAATAGCAAAAGTACATTCAATATGGTCCAAAATGTCTAGCAAACACAAACCACTTCCGCATTCAAAGAAAGGGGTGTGACGAACTTGACGCCGTGAGCGTGCGTCAGCTTCTCGTGGCCGCCACCGTGGCGCTGTTCGACCGCGTGGTTTGATTCGTCCGCCGAAAACTAGTTCGTCAGCAGAGACAATATGCTCGCAAATTTAATGTTCTTGAGGCGAAAAGTTCGTGAGCTTAAGCGTTCGTCAGCGGAGGTTTTACTGTATAAGGAAATAAAAAATAGGGGAAAAGTTAAGGAAATGCCACAAAACAAGGCCAATTATGCAAAAAAAAAAAAAAAAAAAAAAAAAACTACTTGCATTTTTATGTGAGGCGAGCATCTGACTGTGCATGCACATCTGTATGTGTGTGTATTTATATTTTATTTACATCTCATGCATTATTTTTGAATGTTTGTTATTATAAGCATTTATAGTGTTGAATATGTATTTATTGATATTATATACACAGACACATGTACGTATACGTCAGTCAGGGGGGTCGATCCTACTTCACGGAAGTCGGCGGTTGCAGGGAGGGTCTCGGTCCCCATTAACCACGGAACATGAGGGATCCCTGTATAGTATTATCATGCAGAGTGGAGAAGAACGGGCTAGTTTTTTTTTTTTTCCTCCATAATATGCAAATAATATTTTGTTCCATAATTGGCTGAATAATTATTATAAATATTCATGAAGTATCGTTTGGGCAAAACGATTGTGATGATCATTTAAGCCGTTATCATTTGTCACATTTTTGTAGGTCAAACAATAATTGAGCAAAGCACATTAAAGTCAGAAAAGGGAGAAGGTTATGTGTTGGTTATTACACGAAGATTTGGCGTTATAGGATGACAGTAAATCTCTGACCTGAAGTGCCGTGGGTTTTTCTTGTCTGTGTCGTGGTAGTTTTTTTAATTATGCTTCGTAATCCAGTAAATGATCATAAACATAAGGAATAATAATAAGGTAGGAGCTGTTTGCTTTATTGAGAGATAAGCACTATATCTCGAAAAGCAGGTACAATGTGCTTATCAGTGAAAAGGAGCTGCTGGAATGAGCATGTTTAAAGGCTTTTTAAAGGTCATTCGATATGTGCATCCTTCTGGCTGTGGCTCAGTGGACTCGGTGGCTGGTCTCAGTATAATTATGCCATATTTCATATTTGTTTAAAACCGGGTTATTTATGATTTATGACCTAAAGGTCATTGATTTATGTTTTTATAAAGAATACATTTTTATACATCTTTTTTTCTCTCTCTCTCTCTAGATGAGCCGCTCACTCCGCCGACCCCCAGCAACAACAGCATGCACAGCTACTGCCGCAATGAGGATGGAGACATTTTTCTGGCAGCCGAGTCCTGGAAGCCCAATGTTTGCTCCAGCTGTGTGTGTGTAGATGGAGTCATCAGCTGTTTCTCAGAATCCTGCCCTCCGGTTAACTGTGCCAGGCCTGTCCTACGCAAGGGCCAGTGTTGCCCCTACTGCCTAGGTACGAATCAGATATTCCAAGTTTGTATACGAAACCAGATCCTTTCATGGCTGTTTAAGTAAGCAAATAGAGCTGTAGCTGTTTTTTTTTTTTGTGACTTTGGTTGGCTTTAGGCCAGTCATACCTGGGTGTTCTTAATATCTGTCTCTTTCTGATAGATGCCACACCGAGAGCCGTGTGCCACTTCAATGGGAAAACCTACGTGGATGAAGAGCGCTGGGACATTGACAGCTGCACACATTGCTACTGCCTGCAGGGCCAAACGCTGTGCTCCACAGTCAGCTGTCCTGCCCTCCCTTGCCACCAACCAATCACAGTGGAGGGCAGCTGCTGCTCCTTGTGCCCAGGTCAGATTCCTCACATTACAAGCTGCATGATACCAGAGACTAGTATGGTTAGTCATGTGCATTTTATAGATAGGTGTGTCACATGTCCATGTATTTATCTTAGGGAGGGTTTAGCAAAGTGGTTAAGGTTCTGTGATAATCAGGAGAGGATTGTGGGTTCTCTCTTATACTTGACAAGCTGTTGAGCTTTGGGATTTTGAGTAAAACTGCCACAACGTATCTAGGAATGCTATGGTATGACAATGTAGAGTTGAGGTATATGCAGAAAGTTACTTCCTACACTGTGGAGAAATGATGTAAAATCAAATTGAAAGAATAATGTTGTCGAGCCCTGTTGTACTTCACATGCCCTGATAAGCCATAACATTATAGCCATCTGACGAGTGTATGGTTAGAAAGCCCACGCTGTGTTCTGTCAATTTTCTGTTATAACCAGCATTAAAAGTTTCAGTCATTTGTGCCACAGTGATGTGTATTACAGGTCAAAAGTTTTTGAACACATCCATTTTTTCATTGTCCAGTTAAAGTGTAGGAAAAAAATTGCAGTAAAAAAGAGGTCATGGAATTTCCCACAATTTACTGAAAGATTTTAACTTGTTAAAATAGTCATCTTTTGCAGACATTACAGTCGGACACACAGCATTCTTTTGATGTGTTGCACTTGCTGGTTGCTTTGCCTTCACCCTTCTGTCCACTTCATCCCAAACCAGGCTAGAGACTCTGCTGAGCCCAATATCTGATTTGATGCAGATTCTTGAAGCCTGTTCTTTTCTTCTCAGGTAGTTCTGATGCATCGCTTACCTTTGTTCCTTTTCCGATTCCTCGTTGACTTGAGCTTCTTAAATTTTAGTCAACCTGAAAAATATGGGTGTCCTAAAACCTCTGACCTGTAGTGTACTGGCCTTAACTCTCTATGCGAGATTTTGGACCCTATGACAGTTTATTGCTTGGGCTTCCGCGGAGCATCTTTCGTAGGTACTTAAGACCGCACACCAGGAACACCCCCAAAGACCTGCCGTTTTAGAGATGAATGATCCCCGTTGTTTAGCCATCACAATGAGGCCCAGGTGAAATTCATTCAGATACTTATGCTTGCTTTTCCTTGCTTCCAACTCGTATGCTTCAAGAACTGTCTGTTCACTTTCTGCCTGATACATCCCACTCCTTTGTAATGAGATAATTAACAATTATTTCCTAAAGGTGAGGTATAAGAGCTTACGACATTTGTACTCTGATAGAATAGCTTTGAAAAGTAGAAATCAAACAATGTGCATTTTCATTACAGATACTGTTCCCACGAATGTGCCCATAGAGAAGACAGATCAGCATGGCGACAGACTGAAACATCGACCTGCTTGGCCTACACACAGCGAGAATGACATCATGCCCCAGTTTAGAGGTCAGAGTTCAATAGGTGTTTTACTTTCAGTGTGTACAAATGGTCTTTACACATTCTTATATGTGAGACGCTCCACCGAATGTAGGCGCTTGTCGCAAGTGACGTATGGTGCTTGTGAGACAAAGCGCGGCTTATCCGGACTTCTGATCTTTCAAGTGAGCAAGTGTGCGTAGAATACTTGTTTAGTACTCAACCTTCACTTGCTCATTTGAAAGATCGGAAGACCGGATAGCCACGCTTTGTCTCACAAGCACCACACGTCACTTGCAACAAGCGCCTACATTCGGTGGAGCGCCTCACATATTGGTGGCATCATGATTAGCACGTCTGCTTCAGAGAAAGAAGTTCGTGGGGTTGAGTCCTGGGCTTGATGAGAGCGTTTCTGTGTGGAGTTTGCATGTTCTACTTGTGCTCGTGTGAGTTCTCTGCGGTTCTATTGCCTGATCTGCTCATGCAAATTTGCCCAAGGTGTGAATGTGAGTGTAAATGGTTGTATGTGTTCGATCTGCAATGGATTATCAAGCTGTGCACGTTGTACTCTGCCTTGGCCCAGAGTCAGCTGAGATAGACTCCACAACCCACTTTCAGTAGGATTAAGTGGTTCAGCAAATGAATGAACGAATGAATCAACATTTCTCTACTATAGCAGTCAGCTACCTTTCACAGCTCACAGTTCTCAGGCAGTTTATTTAAAAGATCTGAATAAGGTGTATCTTCTTACTTATGTGAGGAAGCATACATTTAGAAGTTCATTAGCAACTACCGTATTTTCCGGACTATGCGTCGCTCCGGAGTACAAGACGCATTTGCCAAAAAAAAACGTGAAAAAAAAACATGTATAAGTCGCACTGGACTATAATTCGCAAACTCATGGAAACTGTCTAACTTGGCTTGGAAATCTGCTGGCAGTTTATGTGACGTTAGATAGAGGCAGTTGCGTTGCATGAAGCAGTAACACCAAGAAACTCCTCACGCAAAGTCATTTATATTCATCTCCTTAACAACTATCTCGGCATGGAGACACTATTGCACTGTTGACAAACCTCTGACTGCTGCACGTTGCTCAAGTACCCATGTGTGAACGCGTTCCTCAAGCTGTGGCCATCGAGCTTTTAGCCTGCGATTAGCTTTTTTTTTTGTTTTCTTCGTTGCAGTAATAATAATCTTTGCTTTTCTGCCCTATTGTTGCCTTCTTGTGGTTGTGAGTGTAAAAATAAACATGTGAAATTATGTTCATTATTATTATGATGAACAGAATTATACGTAATAATTTCACTACCTGGACGTGGAGACGCAACCGCACTGTTGACAAGCCTCTCCCTGCAGCACGTTGCTCAAACATCCATGTGCAAGATCGTTCCTCTAGCTGTAGTCATCTAGCTTTTAGCCCGTGATTGGCTTTTTTTGTTTTCTTCATTGCAGTAATAGTAATCTCTGCTTTTCTTCAGTTCCTCACAAGTTTCTCGTTCATGCCAAACTTTCTTTCTGCTGCTCGATTACCACTTCTGATGCATATTTCACTATTTGCAGCTTGTAATCAGCAGAATAGGATTTTCTTTTGGGGGACATTTCTTCAGTCGTACAGGATGAGCAGGTACTGGTACCCAAGCCTAGAGTTCCCTCTTGTGGTTGTGAGTCTAAAAATAACAAACGTGAAATTACCTTTGTTATTACCTTTGTTATTATTATGACAAACAGAATTATATGTAATAATGTCACATATACAGCACTCTGGAGTATAAGTCGCACCTTCTGCCAAAGTATGAAAAAAAGTGCAACTTGTAGTTCGGAAAATACGGTATGTGGTGGCTCAGTGGCATTGTGGTTAGCATGTAAGCCTCACAGCTGGAGCGTCCTGGGCTTGAGTCCCTGGGTCCGGGAGTTTCTGTGCTCACTCCTTGCTTGTGGTTCCTCTTACATTCTACAGACATGCATTTTTATCCTATTTCATCAAATCAGCAATTAAAAATTTCCTCTAGGTGTGTGTGTGTGTGTGTGTGTGTGTGTGTGTGTGTGTGTGTGTGTGTGTGTGTGTTGGCTCTGCGATGGTCTAGGGCAGGGTATACCTTATTAGCATACAGATACAGGATACAGTATAGTGAGTAGTTTGTGGATAGATGATCATCACGCCAATATATTGGCCTGTAAAAACTGACGCCATGAAGTTGAAAGCATACGGTTGCCTAGTAGTTCCTGGATTGTGGCTTCACTTTTCGCATTACAAGTTTTTTCTTTTTTTTTTTTCTTTGTTTGTTTGTTTTTAGCTATTCTAACCATACATATTCTTTATTATTTAGCTGGATTTTAATGTATTTTAATTTAATAAAGATCTTATATCATTAGTGGAAACCAAGATGATACCATAACAAGTCCTATTTTGAAATTTTTGAAGTTGCTTACTTGTGTTTTATGTTCGTTCATTTAAAAAATGAATGGGTCTGAGGAAAATGTGTTGGTTATGTCTCAATTCAAAACGCTAACTGGGCTGTGCTTCAAGCAGGTGACTTTGGCAGCCTGCAGATGCCATACTTGGATGGGAAGACGCCGATGCATGGTGAGGATGCTAGCCTTCATTGGGCCTGGGTAGCATTACCCATCCTCCTAATGGGGCTCGCTATTGTCACCCTGCTGCTAGTCAACCAAAGGAAGCAGTGGATGCATGTCCCCTGTTACCACACACCTTCTAAGGTAAGAGTTTAAGAATGAACTATGAAGAGTGGACGGCCGTGGACAAATCATAAATCTCTTAACTAGGCCACCTGGAACGTTAGTGAGATTGTCAGTGTTTAATGTTTTACCAGAAGCTCAGTTAAGTAGGCTAATTCAAAGTTATGAATTACTAATTATGTGTACAGAGGTTATGTAAAATTAGCTTCAACTTGAAGTTCTATGATTCCCATTACCATTTTTGAAAATTATTTTTATCCCAGTAATTCTAAAATGCATCCATGATTCTGCAAAGACTGCATTTATTCAGGCTAGTTCATATGCATAGTAAAAGTAAGTGCTACTCTTTTCAGATACAGTACTGTATTAATCCCAAAAGGGAAATTTTGGCTCTGCATTTAACCCACCTGAAGTGAGCTCACATAGTCACGTAAACAGTGAGCACACACACACACACACACACACACACACACACACACACACACATACACACACACACACACACACACACACACAGACACATGCTGAGCAGTGGGCCACCACACATTGTGGTGAATATTGAGGTTGCCTTGGTCAAGTACATTTCAACCGTGAAGGTCGAGGAAGGGAATTGAACCAGCAACCTTGCGGTCTCAAACTTGCTTCTCTAACTGGTAGGCGACAGCTGCCCCACTGTGGTTCATGTGCATGATGTATCAGGTGATGAGTCAAAAAAATGAGTTACGCATGGCAAAAAATTAATTTAGTTAATCTGGAGAAGTTTTCTTCCTCTGGTACTTGAACATTGAAATAAAATACACTGGTGATTATTATAGTGAAATAGCGAACCTGCTTGTCTGGGGCAGCTGTGAATAAAAAACTGATATGCCTGGTTGTTCTGGGTATCCTTCAAGTGATTTGTCTTCCTTGGGTGTTTTTTTTTTTTTCTCATACCATTTCACCATGGTATAAAAAGATTTACACTAAAACAGGCTGGTTTTATGGGTGGATCCCTTTTTAAATGTTCATATTAATATCTTCCCTTTGAATATTCAAATTCAGAAAAACTTGTAAACAGGGTGCGTGTATGTACTAGTGTGAAACTTACTGTTTCTGTGTCTGTGTTCTTTGTATAGCCCACATGTCTGAATAACCAGCTGGTGTACGTTGACTGCCAGAAAGGGACGAAAGTACAGGTGGATAGCTCTCAGCGCATGCTGCGCATCGCCGACCCCGACTCCCGTTACAGTGGTTATTACAGCATGCAGAAACAGAACAACCTGGAGGCAGACAACTTCTACCAGACTGCGTGAGAAAGAGCTGCCTGTAATGAGTGAGAGAGATTTAGCGAGAGACTGAGGTCAGCCACCAAACCTAGAGAGCACATTAACAGAGAACTAAAATTAAAAAGCTATTACCATGGCTAAGAAAATCCAGTGACGGACCGTGAATCCAAACAGAGAAAAGAAAACAGAGTTGAAATCCTGGTAAAACACAATAATCATAATAGCCTCATTAATCAAACACCACTCCAAAGCGCACGCAGACGACTAAAGGTCTCATCAGGACATGATCACGCTGCCAACGTAGTCACTGCAGGAGTGTATTTATTTGATTGGGAGGTGCTGAATGCATTTCCTGGGATATTTTTGTGTATGTTATATTGTGTGTGTGTGTGTGTGTGTGTGTGTGTGTGTGTGTGTGTGTGTGTGTGTGTGCATGTGTGTGTGTGTGTGGGGTTGGATGTAGGTGGGCGGGGTGGGTGTGTGTAGGTGGGCGGGGTGGGTGTGTGGTTGATGTGTAATGAGCTCAAACATACATACTTGGGAATTGGGCAGACTGCGTGTTTTTAAAAAGTGATATTTTTTGTGCATTCCCATTTTTTTTACACAGAAAAAAAAGCTATTTGAAATGTTTTTGAAGAAACTAGACAGAGCGAGAGAGAGAGAGAGAGAGAAAGAGAGTGAGAGAGAGAGAGAGAGAGAGAGAGAGAGAGAGAAAGACAAACTCAAATCAAGTGCTCAGTGTGAATGTTGAACCAAAGCTTCTCTGGAAGGGATCAGTGTCCAAACCAGAGAAGATACCGGACTGTGTGGGGAAAAAATATGAGAGAAGAGAATGAGAGAGTAGACCTGCTAGGACATTTCCTTCTTTTTACAGTGACACGGCTCAATGCTTTTTAGCCCCTTTAAAAGAGGAATGGAGGACAACCAAGAAAGCAGCTCAGCGGAAAATAAATGTTCCTGCTTAGGTGGATCTGTGTTGGTCTCACTGCTTACAATTATAAGCTTTGCCCCTTTCACATTAGTCTTTTTTATTATTATTATTATTATTATTATTATTATTATTATTATTATTATTATTATATGACAGAGAAAATAGACTCCCACATGCTCCCAACAACAATATACATTGTGCGAAAAGGAGAACAAAGGGTTGTAACATGGGATAAATATAAGTTAGTTATAATGGTTTGATGAGTCTATGCTACAGTGCTGCTTTTTTTTGCTTTGATTCTGTAGGCCTTGTTTTGTACAGGTTGAGTTAAAGAACAAACCCCAACCCTGGGAAACATGCAAGGAAACACAATCAAAAAAATACAACAAAAAGACTTTTGCTAGAAGATTTATATTTGAGGCCAAAAAAAAAAAAAGAAGCTTTTTAATCAATTTCCCATGTTTCTTCCAGATTATGAATCATTTTCTGCATCTGGAAGCTTTGAGATGTGGTTGAAGCACCTTTTGTTAATCCTTGCTGTTAAAAAAAAAAAAACACTCTGCTTCTAAATTGGCATCAAAATCCCACACACCGTATAGGAACTTGTTATGTACATATTAACGCTATGATGATTAGACATGAGATATTGTGTGAGTATATATATGTGTGTGTGTGTATGTTTGTGTTAGCATGTATGTACGCGTGTGCACACAAACGCACATGCATGCACACATTGACTTTGCTTCACCTGTAAAGTTCTTTGTTTCATTTTTCTTACTGAATGTATTTATGACTGAATTTTTTTTTTTTTTTTTTTAAAGAACGATTTCTGTCTGCAGAAATCTGGTCATGACAGGCATTCCATTGCCCTCGCTTGTATGATAATAAGTCAAAAGACAGAGCCACAGAAGAAAAAAAGGTAGAAAGAAAATGACAAACATCTCATACCTTTTGTTGTGTCCCATTATGTTGTGTTTTCCACTGGCTTTTCTCTCTTCCCTTCTCTGTTTTGTTTTTTATTTCATTTTTATTTTTATTTTTGCTTTGAACTTTAGGCTAGTCATCAGCCCATTCAGTTCAGTACTGTTTTAAACAGACCTTCGTTAACTTGCCCATGTCAAAGAAACGTCGAACAAAAAGTGATTAATAATGGTGGCTGGAAGGGTGTACTATATTTTTGAATGTGTTGACAAGTGTTTATTACTGATTATGGGCTCACCTCTAAAATCTACCAAAGGTATGTAGTGAGTTACCATGTTCCTGCTTCATAAATTATTCAAATAGGGCCCTCATATTTGTGCATTTTGACTAGCCTTGGGATATGCATATACAATCATTCATTCATTTCATTCATTTTCTGAACTGCTTAATTTTAATTACGGTCACAGGGAGGCTGGCGCCCATCTCAGCCGACTCTTCGCGAGTCCAGGGTACACCCTGGACAGCTCGCCAGGCCATCGCAGGTCAGAAGCATGCTGACGGCTATACAGCTACTCTTGACAAAAGTCAGCAATGGCTCTCTTACATGAACCTCTCACCATAGACAGTGAGAGACATGGCCGGCTTTTGAAAATCTAATGAGCTGCACTGGGGGGGATATATAGTCACTTTCTTATTATTTTCAGTTGATCCGTCCTGAGCAGACAGATCTATACAATTATTAAGATTCTTTTTCTGCTGAGCCTGGCAACATCACGATATGCTTGATCTCCAGTCCAATCCAATTCACTGGCAATTTTTTACAATTACAGTTCATTATCTGGTAACCGTAGTAACGACACAATATCTGCATCTTCTGGCTATACTGTAATAGTTTAGGCAGATAAACATTCATGCTACAACAATATAACAGAGAATGTACCTTTTAAATCTAATGGCATCAGCAGCGGTGTATGTCCGTTTTATGTAACGATAAAGTCCTGGCACCAGTATTCTGCAGTTAGGTTTGTTTTTGTCTGCTTTCGTAATGTTTTAAATGAATTTTTGCTAATTTTGAACAATTTGTGTTTTGATCAATTGCAATTATTAGGCCCTCACAGACAAACCTACTAAAAGGTCAACCGCTAGAATTACCATATAATTACCATGTTGTGCAGTAATATGCACTTCTTTAATGGTGCCAATTCAACAACAAGTCCACTTCTTCATCTCAACCTGAGGAGAACAATAAAGATGACACGCATGACATGACAAGCTTTTTTTGCTTTGCAACTGGGGTGACAGTCACAAGATATTAACTTAGCTTTTGGTACTTGGCAGTTGAAGCAGTCTTGGCAGTCTGTAAAGTAAGATTATTGTAGTTAAAGAACATTGTGTGGACGTAGACGCTATATTTTACCTTTAGCCTTTAAATTGACTATAATGGCAGTCAAATTATCCATCTATATATATATATATATATATATATATATATATATATATATATATATATATATATATAAATATATATATATATATATATATATATATATATAGCAATATATAATTATTCTACTTTACCCAGCTGTTGCTTGGAGAGCTATTATTACTTGCATAGGTAAGAGAAAAGATTAAGAGCAAGTCCGTTGGGCTTTTTACACCCGGGCCATAGTGGCTCATCAGGCCGGTGCTTATCCCCGGTTTCCATAATGTGAAGCGACCAGGAGTTCAACTCCTCCTGGATGGGACGCTAGTCCATCGCAGGTTACCATCCCAGTATATTTTTACTGGTACCCATTTATACTGCTGGGTGAACAGAGGCACACTTGTGGTTAACACCTTGCCCAGGGGTCTTCGCACAGTGGGGTCTAACTGGGATTTGAACACACAACCTCCTGATCATGAGCACAGCATCCTAGCCACTACACCACCCGCCCCACATGGTAAGAGAAAAGTGACCATATAACTCACTTAACAGCACTGTGCTTCCTGCCATCGATATTGCAAACATAAAACTTTATCGAGTCATAATATATTTGAAATGATCTCGCATTTCCTATCAGAAGATTACAAGACGGGTGTGTGATATATTTTACCAATATTTTCTTCATTTATTGAATTGTCTATGTGTGCAACAAAATCAAGTTCTTGGCAACACAACATGTGTAGTACTAGTATTTAGCTTCGCTATTAAAGTCTTTTTTCCACCGCAACTAAATTATTCCAAGACTTCTTCACCCATTCATGCATAATCTATATCACTCATCCCTCAGGGTTTTGAGGGAAGCTGAAGCTTATCCCAGCAGACTTCTGGCACAGGTTGTAAGATTTCAATGCAGCAAGATCATTTTACTGGTATTCAGTAGGTTTCTCCTTAAATTCCGTCTTTATTTCTTATAATTTCTTATATTTTATATAATGTCTTTTAAATTTTTGCAGTCGATAGGGCCTGTTTAATCCGAATACATTGTATTTATTATTCATTTAAAACACATGCTCCAAGTGGACATCCCTATACCACTCCTGATGTAGGCAAGTCAACCAGAGTAGGTTAAAAACAGTCGTGTCACTTTGCTCTTTTTCTTTTTTTATTCGAATGTTTTGTTTTGTTTTTGTATTTTTTTAGTACTGTGTAAGTTGTTTGTTTGTTTGTTTGTTTATTTGTTTGTGTTTTGATTTTTGCAACTCCATCATTTTCCCACTCATGGGCCCCTACTGGAGTCTGAACTACTGGAACCTCCACAGACAGTTTGAATCCGAAACAAGGCCCCTTGTTGGGCACAAAAAAGCTAATGGTTCATTCTCTATGCAGTTGGGGGTATCATGAATTGGAGGGCCAATCAGAATTGAACCATAAGATGTTGAAAAAGACGGGGAGGGATCGAGGGCTAGGGCTTGTTGGTTGTGTCTAAAATATTTTGTCTGATGATGTTTGGCGAACTATACTTTTGGCACTTTTATATATATTTTAATGAGTATCCTCTGTTTTGATTGTTTTTCTTCATAAATAATGCATTTTGGTAAATGTTGCCCTTTTGTGTTCTCTAAACCTTGAAAGACCCTTTGCAGTGCAGGAGTTTGCTGCTTATAATACTCTAGGATGCAGATTTTATGGACGCATGTGGTCATATTTGTCCAGGTGGCATGATGGGGTATTTTGATGGGGAGCTGAGTGAACAAAATGGGAATATTTACTCTGCCTTCAGCGAGAACACAGAGATGGCTATAAACATGCTTCCCTCTGGTGAAATCACAGCGTCTCTCCACTGCGTAAACACTGCAGCTTATTGAACATTCTGACTCTCAGTCACGGACAGTAAAGAGACTTCAGATAAGCAAGCAGTGGAACAGAGCGACGTCAAACCATTGTTTTGTAGTCTGAAACCACAAAGCTGAATTCCAACCTGATTTGACCGTTTTAAGTGAGATGGATTAAAACGGATTCATTCATTACAATATTTAATCAACTCATTTCCAAATTCAAACATGTCACTGCCTTTTGTACCAGAACTTTCACTATTACGTGCTCCAGAACTACATATCGTTTCAGATTGGACATCTGTTTGATTACAGACATCGAGAGTTTGGGGTGTGGTCTTATCTAACCACTGAAAAGAGCCGTCGACTGATTCCCTTCCAGCAATTCTGCCTGTTCAAAGGGTCTCGTAGGATCTTTTATTTTTATTTTAAAAATGTTCAGTGTATCCTTCAAGTGTTGTTGTAAATACTTGAGTGTCACTCACCAAAACAAAATTTAAAAAGACAAAAAAGGTTGGAAAGAGGTAATTTTTTTATTAAGATTTTAATTTATTGTTTTAAATACCTTAGTAATTTATTCACAAGCAGAACATTTGAGCATATAGGAATTTGAATCAAACAAAGCTGAAATCATCGCAACAGTTTTGGTGTGGTCTTGGTATCTCCGAGAAGGTTTTAAGAATAGTTAGATTTGATGATATGAGACACACATTATTCTCACTATTAGGCCGTTTCCCTTCTTCTTTCCATTTTATTCCCTTCCGAGAACACCGCTCTTTCCGTTTGGGAAAAGCAGGCAGGCCTGGTCCTGTGTTCCACCAAATATGCCGAATTAATTTGGAGACCATTCTCTCCATATCTCTTCATATTTACTCAGTCTGTCCACAGAAAAACACATAGAGCCTTTTTTAAACTTTATATACTACTGGTGTTGTATGCTCATGTAAAAAAAAAAAAAATAATAATAATAGTAAGAATTGTCAATACTGGTAATGATATTGCAGATTTCTAAAGAGGGTAGATGAAGATTTGACTCAGAATTCCTGTAGCACAGCAGATCCTTTCAGTTTCTTGTATTATTTTGTTTGTTTCTTCGCAGCACAATAAATACTTTTCAAATAGTTGATGCCTTTTGTGCTGATTTGGGAAAACAGGTGTGCTGTTCGTCTTCGTGTCATTCTTGCTTGTAGACATTTTTTTAAGTGCTGTTTCTCAAAGCCATTCAAGGTCCCATAATCAAAAGTACAAAAAAAAAGTTATGTTGGATTTGGACAAAGAATAACTTAAAGATTGAACAGAAGAACCTTCCACGCTGTCAGGACATTTATCAGACAGGGGAATTCTGCTGCCTTTCATTTCTTTGGTTACACTCATGCGCATTTGGACTCATTTGCTTGAACCACTTCATCCTACTAGGGCAGTACTTCTCAAATAGTGGGGCGCGCCCCCCTCGGGGTTGGCACGGTATGATGCCGTGGGGGGCGTGGTGTGATGCCGGGGGAGCGTGTATGACCCTGGGAAACATGCTTTTCTGGAATAATGTATGAGAATTAAGTGTAATTGCACTGCCGCTCCAGTAGTTGGCAGTGGCGCTCTCATTGTTGCTCTATGGTGTAGCGTTTTTTCGCACGAGCAAACGATATGAAGTGCAGTAAACAACCCCTCAAGAAACAACACGAAAAAAATTCTAACAGGAACGAAGAGAAAGGTGGAGAGAGACGGAGATATTAAGAGCTAAATAAGTGAATGAGTTTAAATAAGGATTTTTTTTTTCAGGCACATTGGTGCACTTTAAATCTTTTCAATTACAGATTAAAAAACAATGTTAATGAAGTTTTTCTTTATTGTAAGTTGAACTATATATTTTTTCTTTTTTTGTTTTTAATGTTAAAGATACAGTGTTATGCAGAAGTGTACTAATACCAAATTAATAGACTGCAGTATTTACAGTCATTTGCGAGGTGGTGGTGGGGGGGGTGAGGTTTGGGGACGTCAAATGATTTTTTTTCTTCCTAGAGGGGGCGCCACCGAAAATAATTGAGAAGCACTGTACTAGGGTCATGGAGAGGCTGTGCCAATTAGCTTATAAACTCTACACCCTGCAACGCTTGTCAGATCATCACATGGCAACACACACAGGACCAGCCAACTAACTTAACGTTCATGTCTTTGAATTGTGAGAGGAAACCAGAGTATCTTGAGAAAACCAACACAAGCAAAGGGAGAACATGCAAACTCCACACAGAAAGGCACAAGTCTAAGAATCGAACCCAACACTATCTTTCTGTGAGGCAGACATGTTGACCACTTCACCACCGTGCTGCCTTCTTTAATTTAAGAGACAACAAAAATACAAAAGCACTAGAAGTTGCATATAATTCTTAATGTGTTAAAGAATTTGATTGTAAGAGAAACTAAAGTCGACCTGCTGTGTGTAACGGTGGTGCTGTGACAGAGCAGAGAACCTCCTGAGAGCATTCCACTGAAATGTTTCCTGTTTGTTTCCTCGTCGAGTACCAAGTTCTCAGCACATAATTGTGTCCTCATCTGAGTCGCGTATGAATTCTTCAGACTACTTCAGTATAATCCTCGGGGCATTCCAGACATCTCAAGTGCTGCAGTGGTCTTATGGAACCATCCATCCATATTTGGTTCACTGCAAGATCTACGTTCATCTCACACCTAGGGATAAACCTACTGAAGTCACAAGGGAATAAAAAAAAACTCTCGATAATTGTCAGTACTGTACAATCCTGATTTCAGAATTGTTGGGATTGTTAGTAAAACATAACTAAAAATAAAATGCAGTGATTTCCAAATCATTTTTGTCCTATATTCAATTAAATACAATGGGGCAGTGGTGGTCTAGTGGTATAGGGCGCTGGATCGCTGATCCAAAGGTTGGGGGTTCGAGTCCTACTCTCCACAAGGTTGTCACTGTCCCCCCCAGTGCAGCGAACTGGGTTATCAAAGGCGTGTCATGTCTTTCACTGTCTATGGTGAGAGGCATGTAAAAGAACCATTGCTGACTTTCGTAAAGAGTAGCTGCAAAGTCGTCAGCGTGTTTCTGTCCCTTGCTAAAAAAGGGTTGTGTCAGGAAGGGCGTCCGACGTAAAAAAAACCTCTGCCAAATCAAACGTGTGAATCAGATGTTTCGCTGTGGCGACTCCCGAGTAAAAGGGAAAAAGCCAAAAGGAGGACAGACAGACATTCAATTAAATACAATACACAGAAGACTGAGAAAAACTGTTCTTGTTAAACAATGTTCATCAATGTATTAAAAAATGAAGTGAAAACCATATACATAGTGGTAAGCAGGTCTGTCTCACAACAAGAAGTTCCTGGGTTCGAGTCCCGGGCTTGATGAGGACGCTTCCGTGTGGAGTTTGCGCTCCCCATGTTTGTGTGGGTTTCCTCCCACAGTCCATGCCACAGCACATTGAACTGATCGGCTGTTTCAAATTGCCCATAGGAGTGTGTGTGTGTGTTTGTGTGTGTGTGTGTGTGTGTGTGTGTGTGTGTGTGTGTGCTGGCCCTGTGATACACTAGGTGAGCAGTTCAGGGTGCACACAACCTTCATTCGGTGTCAGGTGAAAAACACCCCAGCTTCCTCGTGACCCTAATAAAATAAAGCGGTTCAGAAAATTGAGTGAACGCCATAAATCAACTGATTTCTCTGGGCTGAAGCTCTGCTGAGATGATGGGAAAATGTGATGTGCTCTCATGAGTCCACAATGTTTGTGGAAATAATGGATGTCATTTTCTCAGGGCTAAAGAGAAATAGCACCATCCAAATTCTTACCAACACAAAGTTTAAAAGCCATCATGTGCGATGGTACATGAATGTGTTTGCCCATGATATAAGAAATTTACATTTATTTCAGATCATATCAGATAACTTCTATTTTCAGATAAATACAAGTTTTGGAGCAACATATGCTGCCATCTAACGTCTTTAGCAGTGATGTACTTGCTCACTCCAGGAAGACACAACTAAATCACAATCGTTCTGTATATGTTCTACTGGAGCGTAGGTTCCAGACTGGACTGCCTGAAATCCAGACCTGATGTCCACTGAAAATGTGTGGGGCATGGAATGCAAACTACGACAACAGAGAGCGCAGACTACTGAGAGGCTGAACTCATACACTGAAATCTCAACAAAGAAAAGGATCTTCATTTTAAAACTTTTAGTGTGTTCAGTTCCCAAATATTTACAAAGAACATTCATTCATTCGGTGAACCACTTAATCCTAATTAGGGTCATGGGGAGGCTGGCACCCATCTCAGCCGACTCTGGGCGAGGGGAGAGTACACCCTGGACAGCTCACCAGGCCATCCCAGGGCTATGCAGCTACTCTTGACAAAAGTCAGCAAATGGTTCTTTTACATGAACCTCTCACCATAGACAGTGAGAGACATGGCCGGCCTTTGATAACCCAGTTAGCTGCACTGGGGGACAGTGACAACCATTGAGTGTTGGGCTTGAACCCTGAGAGCAGTGATCCAGCACCTTACCAACGGGCCACCACTACCTTTCCTTCTTTAATTTTTTACCGATTTCAATTTGGTTAGTTTCATCTGATCAAGCTAGATGGGGCATTATACCTTCAGAATTAAAAGTAATTACAGAAATTTACCCATCATGTTTGCTTTCATAAATGTATTCAACAAATGCAGTATGACACAAATAAGTAAAATTCTGTGATGCATGTCTCTATAAACACTCGATCAAATCCCTGCAGTTTCTAAAAATTTAATAACTTGATCTCGTATAGGTGCCAAATGAGTACTACATCTACATTATTGACATTCTGGTATAATATAAATAATATATTTGAATATATTCTACAAACCGGATTCCATAAAAGTTGGGACACTATATAGATTGTGAATCATCCACAGTGCATAACATTACCCAAAGATTCAGAGAATCTGGAACAATCTCTGTGTGTAAGGGTCAAGGCCGAAAAACCATACCCGTGGTCTCCGGGCCCTTAAACGGCACTGCACCACAAACAGGAATGCTGCTGAAAGGGAAATAACAGAATGGGCTCAGCAATACTTCCAGAAACCATCTGTCAGTGAACACAATCCACTGTGCCATCCGCCGTTGCCAGCTGAAACTCTACAGTACAAAGAAGAAGCCATTTCTAAACAGGACCCAGAAGCGCAGGGGATTTTTCTGGGCCAGGGATCATTTAAAATGGAGCGTTGCAAAGTGGAAAACTGTTCTGTGGTCAGACGAATCACGATTCTAAGTTCTTTATGGAAATCCAGGACGCCATGTCATCCGGACGAAAGAGGACAAGGACAACCCAAGTTCTTATCAGCGCTCAGTTCAGAAGCCTGCATCTGTGATGGTATGGGGTTGCATGAGTGCATGTGGCATGGGCAGCTTGCACATCTGGAAAGGCACCGTCAATGCAGAAAGGTATATTCAGGTTCTAGAGCAACATCTGTTCCCATCCAGATGTCGTCTCTTTCAGAGAAGACCTTGCATTTTCCAACATGATAATGCCAGACCATATGCAGCATTAAATACAGCTGCGTAGGAAAAGGATCCGGGTATTGAAATGGCCAGCCTGCAGTCATGATCTTTCATCTATAGAGAACATTTGGCACATCATAAAGAGGAAGGCGCAACAAAAAGGACCAAGACAGTGGAACACTTTGAGGTCTGTATTGGAAAAGAATGGGACAGCATTCCAATTTCTAAACTTGAGAAACTTGTCTCCTTGGTCCCCAGACGTTTGCAGCCTGTTGTAAGAAGAAGAGGGGACGCCTCACAGTGGTGAAAAATGGCCTTGTCCCAACTTTTTTGAGATTTGTTGACACCATGAAATTTAAAATCAACATGTTTCCCTTAAAATGATACATTTTCTCAGATTAAACCTTTCACCCTGTCACTTATGTTCTATTCAGAATATAATATTGAAATTTGGCACTTCCCCATCATTGCATTCAGTTTTTCTTCATAATTTGTAGTGTGCCAACCTTTTGGAATCCAGTTTGTATATACATTTTATCAGTCTACTTATTGGATGGCACTGTGGCGTAGTAATTAGCACGTCCACCTCACAGCAAGAAGGTCTTGGGTTCAATTCCCAGTCTGGGCATTTCTGTGTGGAGTGTGCATATTCTCCCGGTGCTTGTGTGGGTTTCCTTTGGGTACTCCAGTTTCCTCCCGCAGTCCAAAAGCATGCACAGTAGGTTAATGGGCTGCTCCAAATGTCCCCTATGTGTGAATGGTTATGTGACTGGGATGGCCTGGTGAACAGTCCGGGATGTATCCTACCCCCCCCCCCCTGGAGTTCGCCAAGATGGGTGCCAGCCTACCCTTGACCCTAATTAGGATTAAGTGGTTCAGAAAATGAATAAATGAAAGAAGTCTACATCCCTAATGAGCAAGCCTGTATCAGCAGTGGAAAGGGAAAAACTCCCTGAGATGACATGAAGAAGAAACCTTGAGAAGAACCAGACTCAAAAGTGAAACCCTTCCTCATTTGGGTAACATCAGAGAATGTGATTGATGTGACTGTAGAGAATTCTTTTCTCTCGCTGTTATGTGGTTACAGGGTACAAATCGAGTAGCAGGAAATTCACCATAATTTTAAGATCAAGTCGACTTTGTTGAAGCTATCAGCTTTTCATTAATGCAGAGGAATGCAAGGAGTGCGAATATCCAACCTGGAGATTGTTTGAATCCAGGATTAATACACACAGCCATCCATGGCCGGGCGGCCCATGGGATTTAACCTGCTTATCTCTGAAAGGAAGGCGGGAGGGAACGTACGCACTCATCTCCTTGTCACTTACAGCAATCAACAGCCAGTCTTGGATGTCTGTGAACTCACAAGTGTACAAGGGGGGCAGATAATGCTTTCTCTCTGAGTGTGTTAGGACGCCCCCTGAATAAAACTCATTTTATTTGATTGAGTGTCACCTTATAAACTTATGTTAATTACCGTACTAGAGGCCCAAATATATACAATACACATACTAATATATGCGTGCATAAACATATAGATGTGTATGTTTATATGTCCTTGCGGGTGACTAGGGTTTTTTGTGTGAAGTTTGCAGGTGATATCTCCCATGCCTCTATGGGTTTCCTCAGGGTACTCCAGTTTCCTACAGTACAAAGACATGTGGATTAGATCAACTGCCTATTGTAAATTGACCACATGTTGGTCTTGGTTAAGTAAAATGTGCATCTTAAAGTGAGTTGGGATTGGCTCCAGCTTCTTTTGCATCCCCTGGGTGATATGTGGTATAGATAATGGATCGATGAATGAACGGGCATCCATGATTATCCAACAGAAAAGTTACTGGAGGTTACCTAGGCCTGCTTTATGCCAGTGAATTGAACAGTATATACAGATGTCAATATAGTGGTATGAAAAAGTATCTGAACCTTTTGGAATTTTTCACATTTCTGCATAAAATCACCATCAAATGTGATCTGATCTTTGTCAAAATCACACAGATGAAAAAAACAGTGTCTGCTTTAACTAAAACCACCCAAACATTTATAGGTTTTCATATTTTAATGAGGATAGCATGCAAACCATGACAGAAGGGGAAGGAATAAGTAACTGAACCCTCTGCCTAAGGAGACTTAAAGAGCAATTGAAACCAATTTTTACCAAACAATTTAAGTCAGGTGTGTGCCCAATCACTGATGAGTGGCTTAAAGCTGCCCTGCCCACTATAAAACACATACCTGGTAAGAATTGTCTTGATGAGAAGCATTGTCTGATGTGCACCATGGCTCGCTCAAAAGAGCTGTCTAAAGACCTGCGATCAAGAATTGTTGATTTGTATAAAGCTGGGAAAGGATACAAAACCATCTCTACAAGTCTGGATGTTCATCAATCGACAGTCAGAGAAGTTGTCTACAAATGGAGAGAGTTTGGCACTGTTGCTTCTCTCCCAAGGAGTGGCTGTCCACCAAAGATGACGCCAAGAGTTCAGCGCAGAATACTCAGAGAGGTAAAAAAAAACCCTAGAGTGTCTGCTAAAGACTTACAGAAATCACTGGCACAGTCCAATATCCCTGTGCACACATCAACTATATGTAAAACAATGGCCAAGAATGGTGTTTATGGAAGGACTCCAAGGAGGAAGCCACTGCTGTCTTAAAAAACATTGTTGCTCGTTTAATGTTTGCAAAAAGGCACTTGGACACTCCACAGAAGTTTTGGCAAAATATTTTGTGGACTGATGAAACCAAAGTTGAATTGTTTGGGAGGAACACACAACGTCATGTGTGGAGGAAAAATGGTTCCTCACCAACATCAACACCTCATCCCCACCGTGAAGCATGGTGGAGGGTGCATCATGGTTTGGGGCTGTTTTGCTGCCTCAGGGCCTGGACAACTTGCAATCATTAATGGAAAAATGAATTCAAAAGTTTATCAGGATGTTTTGCAGGAAAACCTGAGGCCGTCTGTCAGACAGTTGAAGCTAAAAAGAGGATGGATGATACAACAAGATAATGATCCAAAACACAGAAGTAAATCAACTTCAGAATGGTTTCAAAAGAACAAAATACACGTTCTGGAGTGGCCAAGTCAAAGTCCAGACTTGAACCCCATTGAGATGCTGTGGCATGACCTCAAGACGGCGATTCATGCCAGACATCCCAGGAATCTGACTGAACTACAGCAGTTTTGTAAAAAAGGATGGGCCAAGATTAGTCCTGATCGGTGTGCCAGACTGATCTGCACCTACAGGAAGCATCTGGTTGAAGTTATTGCCGCCAAAGGGGGGGGGGGGGGTCACAAAATATTAAATGTGATGGTTCAGTCCCAGTGCAGCTAACTGGGTTATCAAAGGCCGGCCATGTCTCTCACTGTGTATGGTGTGAGGCATGTAAAAGAACCATTGCTGACCTTCGACAAGAGTAGGCTGCAAAGCCGTCAGCGTGTTTCCGCCCTGCGATGGCCTGGCGTGCTGTCCAGGGTGTACTCTGCCCTCGCCCTGAGTTGGCTGGGATGGGCACCAGCCTCCCCGTGACCCTAATTAGGATGAAGCGGTTACAGAAAATGATGATGATGATGTGATGTTTAAGTTACTTATTCCTCCCCCTTCTGTCATTGTTTGCATGCTATCCTCATTAAAATATGAAAACCTATAAATGTTTGGTGGTTTCAGTTAAAGCAAACATTGTTTTTTCATCTGTGTGATTTTGACAAAGATCAGATCACATTTGATGGTGATTTTATGCAGAAATGTGAGAAATTCCAAAAGGTTCAGATAGTTTTTCATACCACTGTAACTCTTCATGTAATTCTCTTGCTATCATAAAGTTTCCATCTGTAGCATCAAAAGCTCCATCTGGCTTCATACTTGTTGACCACAACATTGCAGGGACCGCATGGCAACGCGCACAGATTTCCCTAAAATCCTGAGTGCTAAAGGGAAAAACTTTGGATTGATGACTTGACTTACAGTATGTGGAAGCAGAGGAACTCCTAGAGCTTCTCAGCAAATGGAATGTTAAAAGCACATCCTCCATATGTACAAGCATGTTCACTCACCTCTTTCATCACACATGCTATATGTAGCATGTGGATTTTCATTAATTTTCTGTAACCGCGTAATCCTAATTTGGGTCGTGGGGAGGCTGGCGCTCATCCCAGCTGACCGGGCAGGGTACATCCTGGAAAGCTCGCCAGGCTATAGCAGGGTGGAAACACGCTGATGGCTTTGCAGCTACTCTTGTCGAAAGTCAGCAATGGTTCTTTTACAGCCTCACACTTTAGAGAGTGAAAGACCTGACTGCACTGGGAGACAGGACGGGACACAGTGACAACCTGTAGTGAATGGGGCTTGACCCCCCCCCCCCCCCAACCTTAGGATCCGTGATCTAGCACCTTTACCACTAGGCCACCATTGCCTCGCATGGATATTCTACTTTCGAAAATATTTACATTTGCGTCATCGGGGCCAGGATGGTGTACAAGACCCCCTTATACTCTGTACTTCATTGTGTCATTGCATTCCCAAAACCGGTACTTCAATTTGGTTCGCGTCATCTATCATCTCATTCAGTAATGCCACGCCCTTTTACTTCTCCATAATAATGATTGGTTGAGTCTTCTACATTGGTTCTGTAAATGCTATGGAAATGTATTTAAGTTACTTGCTGCTTGATTTCATCCTTGCTCCCACAGCACAGCATGAGATACAATCAAGAGCTAGTCAGGCATTATAAATGGAATTATGTTTTTCTGCAAAAATAAATCTCAACAGGTTAAAATATCGCTGAAATGATCTTGCATTACCTAGTAGGAGATTTCAAGACACCAACTCTGATGTTGTTTCTATCCTGTTTCTATACAGGAGCCAACTCGTTCAAAGATCTCTTCATTTACTCTTGAATAATCAATGGTGCTTATGCCTGAGGGTTACGAGAAAAGACTTGCAGCAGACTTTGGGCAGATTTTTAGTCAAGTAAAAATACCTGTCAATGTAGCAAGATAATTTTACTGGGAGTAAAAATGTATCCTCAGATTCAATATTCATCTCCCATATTTTAAATAACCTTTTTTTCACAATATGTGTACAGTTTTTAGGACAAGGATCTCCAAGCACCTGTCACAGATCTTCAGGCCCCAAACAAACTCTCTCATTCACTTCTTTCTAAGCTGCCTGATATTATTACTGGGGTCATGCCTATTTCAGATGACTCGCCTTATGAACAGCTCACCAGTCCATCACAGGGCCAAGACACACATCCGTTCACAGTCATAGACACAAGTAGGTATAATTTACATCAGCCAATTCACATGAGGGTTTTTTTTTTTGACTGTGGGAGGAAACATGGGAAGAACATGCATATTCCACACAGAAATGCCATCACCGAGCACAGGATTCAAACCCAGGACCCTATTGCTGTCAGGCGGATGTGCTAACCATGACACCACTGTGATGACAATCATCCAACTGCATCAGGAAAAAAAAATACAGTACAGGTATACCTCACCCAACGTCATTAATTGGTTCCAGGAGAAACGACTTAAGTCGAAAAATGACTTAAATTGAATTAGCCTGTCTCTACGCAAAATTTACTTGTATAATATTATATTTATATATATATATATATATATATATATATATATATATATATATATATATATATATATATATATATATATATGTATATATATATATATGTGTGTGTGTGTGTGTGTGTGTATATAATATACAGTATATATATATATTCTCTTCACTTAACCCTTAACATCCGGGGATGTCGTTGGGACGCCTTTATGGCGAAACTTGGGCTGATTTGGCCTGGCGGAGCCCATCTCTCTCCAGGTCAGAAACACGCTGATGGCTTTGCAGCTTACTCTTTACGAAAGTCAGCAATGGTTCTTTTACATGCCTCTCACCATAGACAGTGAGAGACATGGTTGCACTGGGGGGACAGTGACAACCCTGTGGGGACTTGAACCCCCAACCTTATATATATATATTTAGTATATTAAATATTGTGTGTATATACAGTATGTATATATATATATATATATATATATATATATATATATATATACTGTATATATACTGTATATATACTGTATATATACTGTATATACACACAATATTTAATATACTAAATATATCCTGTAATATATAATATATGATGATGTAAACTTTATTTTTATTTATTTTTATTTTTCCATATATTTTTTTGAAAACTGACATATAATTGAGAATGACTTAACTCAAAATGACTTAAGCCGAGGTATTCCTGTACATAAGAGGTTGAGAAGGCTTATAAATTTACAAGAATTCATGGAAGTCGTAAGTATATTGACTTGTTAAGAATATACATAGATGTTCAGGCCATGAATCAGGCCACATTTTCTTTCAAGAACAGTTTGTAGAGAAGAGATTAGTGTAGTTATTATTCAAATATTGGAATTTTACATTCTATCTTGTGGTGCACGTTTTCACAATAGCAGTACCAAGACCACTATACTCTTTAAACATTAATCCACTTCAGCACCTCAGCAAGGAAGTAAAAATAGGAGAAAGCATGAGTGTGGTGTTGGATGCTCATATGCGGTCACGGCCAGGAGAACCATGGGAAAAAGCAAACATTGGGAGGGGAAGCTAAAATAATCCACTCGTTCAAAAGGAAACCAAAGTTTTAATGGGACAATGTTCTTGTTACTCTGTGACAGTATGTAAAAATCTACTCAATGTTTTTTTATTGTCTTATATGGAGGGGGGTGTATTTTTTTCTTTTTTTCTAAGTACATTGTAAGAGTAGTAAATCTTACTACAGTATTTTTCAATTCAGTAATGTACAACCTTTTGATAAATACCCAATATAACCACACAGGGGAGACAGAGCTGTGAATGGCTTTTTTTCTGCATGAATTTACACACATGATATAATTAAAAAATACAATTCTTTAGATTTAGATTTCGAAAAATGTTAAATTGAGCATACACCCTGAAAAGCCTGCCAAGCTATTGGAGTGCGAACTTTCACAGAACCATTCACACTTACATCTAGGAGCAATTTGCAACAGACCAATTAGCTGAATATACTGTACATGTCTTTGAGAGTCTTGAGCTCAGGAGTCGAACTCGGGACCTCCTTTCGGTGAAGAAGGCCTGTGCTTGATTCCCATGCTGAAGCATTTCTGTGTGGCGTTTGCATGCTTGAATGGGTTTTTTACGGGCATTCCTGTTTCCTTCCGAAGTCCAGAAGCAAACACAGTAAGATAACTGGTTGTTCCAAATATCACTCAGGTGTGAGTGTGAGTGTAAATGGTTGTATGTGTGTATGTACATA
Organism: Plotosus lineatus; assembly: GCA_024760905.1. Taxonomy (NCBI): domain Eukaryota; kingdom Metazoa; phylum Chordata; class Actinopteri; order Siluriformes; family Plotosidae; genus Plotosus; species Plotosus lineatus. Next base: position 49,577,510 of record CM045732.1, on the reverse strand, counting down.
GCCCTCATCTAGAGTCAACTGAGATGGGGGCACACACACACACACACACACACACACACACACACACACACACACACACACACACACACACACACACACACATGACCCTAATTAGGACTTATAAAATAAATGAATGAATTAGTTTTATAAAGCTGATATTGGCATAAAAAATTATTGGTGGCTGTTTATGGCTCAAAATTGAGATTATTGTATAAGTCCTAATATTAACACAATTGAAACAATGATTTCATCATTTAAAGGTTTAGTATCTGTTAGCATATATAACACTGGATTTGCATAATCTGGTTGATTTGCTTTATAGGGATGATAGATATGGATATATACCACACCAGAATGGCAGAATCTGAATGGAGCTTTATCTCAGGATCACAAATGACTGTTCGTGATGGAAAATGCTTGAATCAAAGCAATGGACACAATTTGTCACGATGTCTAAAGATGAATGAGGAGGCTACACAGACACCACTAGTTTTGAGTTTAGCTTGGCTCAAAACACAGAATTCACTTGCTCTGCTATCATGGCTTTATATATATATATATATATATATATATATATATATATATATATATATATATATATATATATATATATATGCACATATGTATGTGTATATAATTTGTTTTACTTTGCTTTTATTTATGTCCTGTGTAGTAAATACTTCTTCTTTTCCTTTTGTCTTTTCCCCCTTCACAACAGTGGATCATCTGATTGACATGTTTGATTTTGGTATTGGTTTTTACGTCAGATGCCCTTCCTGACACAACCCTTTATCAAGGGACAAAAAGACGCTGACGGATTTGCAGATACTCTTTACAAAAGTCAGCAATGGTTCTTTTACATGAACCTCTCACCATAGACAGTGAGAGACATGGCTGGCCTTTGGTAACCCAGTTAGCTGCACTGGGGGGGACAGTGACAACCCCGTGGAGTGTGGGACTCGAACTCCCAACCTTAGAATCAGCGATCCTGCGTCCTATACCACCAGGCCACCACTGCCCTCTGTGCAATACATACTTAAACTCTTTAAAGGGAGTTGAACAGACACCGTTACCAGCCCTGCATCTGCTCACACATGCACTCACAGCTTTCCTGCATTGGCTATGATTTAAAAAAAAAAAAAAAAAAGAAATTAACCACAAAATAAATGTCTAAATGTTGTCTGTTTTTTCCTTCAGTTTGCATGTAGAATAAATAAAACAATTACTTGCCTCATACTCAGTGGCTGTTTACAGTCTGTCTCTGGGACTATTCGGCAACATCCACCTCGCCCTCAGCACATGGGAGAAAGGTTAAATCAATTTAAAATGTAAATCTAAACCATAAGACTCTTGTTTTAAAGGCGGTTGCTTATGTTACGGTGTAGTATATACTTAATTTTGTCTTCACAACACATTTTTGTAAATGTATATCATGGCACGAACAACGAAGTTTTATGAAGACATCAGAAAAAGAGTTGTGGTGCTCACTAGGCTAAAAACATAACAACACCATCTCTTGAGTTTGAATTCAACCAAGCCGCCATTAGACAGATGGAGAAAATTCAAGACAACTGTTCCTGTTTATGGGCGGGTCGAAAAAGAAATATCACCCAAAGAGGAAGGTGTATCATATTCCAAGAAGTCTAACACAAACCTTGTGTAACTTTTAAGGAATGAAAGGTCCTCTCACACCGGCTAATGTTAAAGTAAATGAAAGAATATTTATCAAAAGTGGTGTGATGCCACAAAGCAACAAACCTAAAGACGCAAGTTGATCCACCAAATAATGGTTAAAGAAAAATGAATGGGTGTTGAGGCCAACGATGCTGTATGGGTTAGAAACAGTGGCCCTGGGGAAAAGACAGGAGGCAGAGTTGGAGGTAGCAGAGATGAAAATGTTGAGGTTCTCTTTGGGAGTAACAAGGATGGATAGGATTAGGAATGAGCACGTCAGAGGGACAGCACATGTAAGACGTTTTGGAGACAAAGTCAGAGAGGCTAGATTGAGATGGTTTGGACATGTACAGAGGAGGGATAGTGAGTATATTGGTAGTAGGATGCTGAGGCTGGAACTACCAGACAAAAGGCCTAGAGGAAGACCAAAGAGACGATTCATGGATGTGGTAAAGGAGGACATGAAGGTCGTTGGTGTAAGAGAAGAAGATGCAAAGGATAGGGTGAAATGGAGGCAGATGATTCGCTGTGGCGACCCCTGAAGGGAAAAGCCGAAAGGAAAAGAAGAAGAAGAATGTTTTGTTTGGAATGGCCAAGTCAAAGTCCTCATCTCCAGTGGAATAGTGTAAGGAAACCCTCCAACGTGCCGAAGTTTAACCTGCTTGGTACAGTTCAGTTCAAGCATGTCACCCCTACTGGGACATAAGCCGCCAACAAGATCCCTCCATCTATCTCTGTCCTGGGCCAGTCTTTCCAGCAGACCCCATGAGTGGCCCATAGTCTTGACGTCCGCGTCCAGGTCGCATCGCCAAGAGTTTTTCAGCCTCATTCTCTTCCTTTTTCCTTGGGGGTTCCACCTCAGGGCTTGTCTTGTTGTGTTAGTGGCTGGTTTGAGTAGAGTGCAGCCTAACCACCCCCAGCGACGTTGTTTGATCTTGGTTTCTACTGGCTTTTGCTTTGTTTGTTCTCACAGTTCTCTGTTTCTGATCCTGTCAGGCCAGCTTATCCGGAGGATTCGTCTCAGGCAGCCATTAAAGAAGGTCTGGCCTCAGTACAGAGGCGTGGACTAAAATCCTTCCAAATTGATGTGCAGGATTGATCAACACTTACTACAAACGTTTAGTTACAGTTATTACTGCACATATGGGTTTGAAACCGAAGGTTCACATACTTTTGCCACTCACAGGTATTTAATATTAGACCATGTTCTTCAGTAAATGAGTGAATATTGGTAGTAGGAAGCTGAGGTTGGAACTACCAGGCAGAAGGCCTAGAGGAAGACCAAAGAGGAGATTTATGGATGTGGTGAAGGAGGACATGAAGGTACTTGGTGTAAGCGAAGAAGATACAGAGGACAGGGTGAGATAGAGGCAGATGATTCGCTGTGGCGCCCCCTGAAGGGAACAGCCGAAAGGAAAAGAAGAAGACGTTCTTCAGTAAATGAATGAGCAGGTGTAATACTTTGACCTCCACCGAGTGTATGATTGTACATGCTTGTAAGTATACTTGTTACCTGGAGATCATTTTTGTAATATATTGACTCTACCTTTGATCCTTTTGACCATTTTTAATTCCCTCATTGACCAAACATGCTAGAAATGCCATTAATTTTAATCCTCTTACTCCTTACTGCAGACTCCAGCACAGACTGAGACTGAGGTCAAGCAAAAGACTTATACTTCCTGCCTGTAGAAGCAGATGGTACTTGTTCCACCACTTTCTCCACATTACCGTACATCTTATTCCGCTATATTACCTTTAAATCTTTAATCATAACATTTTATTAATAATTACTAGCCGAGAAGGTCTCCAGACGCAGACTCGAGTGACTTTTGTTATGGTTAGTTTTTGATGTGAGGACTCTAGAGATAGAGGAGACACTACGGCACTGAATCATTAATCTGTGGTGTTCTCAACCTCAAGCTTTCAGTACAAGACATTTCCATTCCGATCTCTTGCAACCCCATATATATACTCTATGTCTTAAAAGCATTGTTTTTATTGTGTGTGTGTGTGTGTGTGTGTGTGTGTGTGTGTGTGTGTGTGTGTGTGTGTGTGCTGGAATGATTGAGCTTTGATTACTCACTCCCACATATGCATATAACAAGTGATCTGTCTTCACTCCTGTGTGGTGTTTGCTTCCTCAGCTGACCCTCTTGCCTGATGCCTCATACTCTAAATCTGTGTCAGCTGATTCTACCCTCTGAGAATGACTCAATGAGTTTCCACCACACTTCTTAATCACAAGTACTCTTACGCGGTCCAGGAGAATTCAGACTATTCACATGATTACAAGCAGCCAGTCAGCAGGCCTCTCAGTGAGCTGTTATGATCTGGTCTCAGACACACTTTCTTCATAGTAGGACAGGGAACACTTGAGCCTGTTGTCAGGATCAAAGCCCTTATAAAACGCTCCTGAAAGGACTTCACCCTTCACTTTGTCACAACAGTTAAAGTGCAAATTCAAGGGGATTCAAGTAGAAATCGAGAAATCATGCAATTTACACAGCTCAAGTACACTATTAATGTCTGAGAGTGTTATATTGGTATTCCAAAATGACAAAAGAGGCAGTGTTAGGACTGTTTTTTTCTCAAGTCCATAAATACACATCAAGTGCTGATCATGTATAATGGGATTTAGGGCAGTGTACGAGGTTGAAGTGGTCCATCAGACATCATGACTGCTATATTTTATATATATATATATATATATATATGGGTCAGTGGTGGCCTAGTGGTAAATGGTACTGGATCTCTGATGCTAGGGTTGGAGTTTCAAGTCCCACTCACCACAGGGTGTCACTGCCCCCCCCCCAGTGCAGCTAACTGGGTTATAAAAGGTCAGCCATGTCTCTCACCATCTATGGTGAGAGGTTCATGTAAAAGAACCATTGCTGACTTTTGACAAGAGTAGCTGTATAGCCGTCAGCGTGTTTCCACCCTGTAATGGCCTAGCGAGCTGTCCAGGGTGTATTCTGCCCTTGCCCGGAGTCAGCTGGGATGGCCGCCAGCCTCCCCTCGACTCTAATTGGGATTAAGCGGTTTACAGAAATGATGATATATATATATATATATATATATATATATATATATATATATATATATATATATATATATATATATATATATATGTCGAGTGGATAGGGTGCTGGATCTCTGATCCTAAGGTTGGAGGTTCGAGTCCCCACAAGGTTGTCACTGTCCCTCCAGTGCAGCTAACTGGGTTATCAAAGGCGGGCCATGTCTCTCACTGTCTATGGTGAGAGGCATGTAAAAGAACCATTGCTGACTTTCGTAAAGAATAGGCTGCAAAGCCATCAGCGTGTTTCTGTCCCTTGTTAAAGGGTTGTGACAGGAAGGGCATCCGACGTAAAAACTCATGCCCAATCAAATGTGCGAATCAGATGATTCGCTGTGGCGACTCTCGAGAACGGAAAAAGCCGAAAATAAAAAGAAGAGATATATATATATATATATATATATATATATATATATATATATATATATATATATATGTATAGGAGATTTATGGATGTGGTGAAGGAGGACATGAAGGTAGTTGGTGTAAGAGAAGAAGATGCAGATGATAAGGCGAAATGGAGGCAGATGATTTGCTGTGGCGACCCCTGAAAGGAACAGCTGAAAGGAAAAGAAGAAGATATATATATGTACAGCATATATACAAGGAAGATGGTTTAAGGATTCCCCAGACTGCAGCAATAAACACTTTGAAAACAGCCACCGGAGTGTTGTCAAGTGAGATTTATAAGTTCTGCTTTTCTCACTAACCTCTACATTTCAAGATATTTTCAAATTGTCTCCCGTGTCGGCCTTCGTCCTTAGGTGCATATACAAGTATAAAAGGCTAAGATCAGAACATTGCACACGCCTCGTTTTCCAAACCCAAACAATATGATTAGTGTTTCACACACACACACACACACACACACACACACACACACACACACAGACGCACACTTTTAAAATCGCTCCACAGGCCTTGTTTAACAAGAGAATATGTCTGTTAATTAAGAATATGTTTGTTAATTAATCTAAACAAATTGGCACAGTGGCCTGTATGTTCGAGAAGCAGGTTTCGGATTAAAAGGCTTACTGATTTGGATTCCCTTAACCAGCTGAAGTGCGTTGGTGCTGCTGTTTCCCCGGTGCCATAACGTGACTGCCAATGTATGTACCTGTGTGTGTGTGTGCGTGTTTGGATGGTTTAAATTCAGAGGTTAACTTGCCAATTGAGGATTAATAAAGTAAGCTAAATAAAATAAAGCAACTATTTGGATATACAGGACATGGTATCATTCATTTAAAGGTTACTTGTAATTTGTTCACGTTTAATACTGCGAGCAAATCATGATTGAAAGGATTACCACAAATCGTCTAATAAGGATTTTAATTTGAAAAGATGTTTGCTGTTACAAGCTTTAAAACTGCAACCAGTGATTTGTCAAATACTGTATCTTTTTCCCTCGAATATTTTTCTTTTTATTATTTTGTAGGAGTGTTACCGCTGCCTCTCTGAATGTGAAAAACTTCCAAACCTAATGAAGACAAACGTCAACAAAAAAGAATCAGAGCAAATAAAAGATATCCATTCATTATTTCACTCTGTGGTTTATTTTCCATTGTTAGTTCACTTTGGCCGAATAGAAATGTTTCGTAATGAAAGCATGTGGGCTAATTGCCTTAGTGTCTCCAATTCACCTGAATTATATCTTGTTTTGGTTCTACATCTGTTCACAATACCAATAACAAGATCATGTGACCAGAGGCATGATCTTCCATATGAAAAGATGGCATTGCAACACAGATTTATTTAAAAAATGGAAAAGTCTGAGATCAGTGGCACTGGTAGCCCGGTGGTAAGGTGCTGGATTACCAATCTTGCGGTTGGGGGATCAAGCCCAACTGTCAATGGTAGTCACTGCCGTCCCCCCCAGTGCGGCTAACTGGGTTATCAAAGGCCGACCATGTCTCTCACTGGCTATGCTGACATTCAAAAGAACCATTGCTGAATTTTGTCAAGAGAAGCTGCATAGCCATCAGCGTGTTTCTGCCGTGCAATGGCCTGGTGAGCTGTCCAGGGTATACTCTGCCTTCGCCCAGAGTTGGCTGAGATGGGTGTCAGCCTCCCCATGACCCTAATTAGGATCAAGCGGTTCAGAAAATTAATGATTGAAAAAAGTCTGAGATCAAGTGTTAGGAAACAGAAGCAAACATCTCATTTCAATAAAATAATAAGAATGAAAGAAAAAGATGACGGTGTTTTATAATACCACAATGCCCGGTGCAGGAATAATTACACTCACCTACAGGAGTAAGCAAATGGTTTCAGAAAGACTAAGGAAATTCCATTCCATTTCAATTCTAAGAGATAACACTGTACTTCATGCTTATTTAAATTGCCTGGTAAGTGAATGGGCTTCTATGAGGCATAAAGAAGGCTTTGCTCTGATCTGAAGGTTACAGTGGCACTTGAGTTTATCTAGTTCCCATGATTTGTTTGATAGCCACCAATTTCTAACTACATTACTGCAGTTTCACTTCTGTGTTTTCCATTTCATTTTATGTCTCATGTTTCATTTGATTGTTTAGTTGTCAGCCTCTTCAAAAAATATATTTCTTTTTTTCTGTACATAAAATCATTAATATGACAAACACTTTCTACTGCCAGGATTCACTGTATTTGGAACTCCAGACTGCTGAGTAGGCATGCTTTGCTTCTTAAAGAGGTACTTAAGCTTTGACATTATTTGAAGGACAAAACAATTTTGCATAATAGGAAGCCCAAGAATTCCCCATACACAGTGCATACAGAAAAGAATCACCCCCTTTGGAATATTTTTTCTGATGATGAAACTGGTCAGGTGGCTACCAAAAGGCCGATAGCATCTTTCAAGCACTCATTCACTTAATTACTCATTTGTTGAACTGTTTAATCCTATAATGGTCACAGAGAAGCTGGGGCCTATCTCAGCTTACAGTGTGAGAAGCAGGGGTACACTCTGAAGAGCTCACCAGACCATTACAGAGCCAACACACAATCTATCACACTTTCATCCAGACCTAGTGTCAATTTAGAACAGCCACTTATTCCGCTGTGCTATAATAAAAATAATGTTTTGGACAATATGTAGCCATACTGCTATGCTACTGTATATGGATATAGGCACTGCCTAAAAGTGGAGCTCTCAATAGATAACTCTGTGCCTGGATTATCTTTTTATCACCTTCTTAATAGATCTTACCCCACCCCACCCCCACCCCAATGGATTGCCGTCTTGTCGAGGTGTGCTGAGCTTGTGAGCCCCAATGAATCTGATGATGCCGTGGGAAGCTTCTGGTGGGGCCACCCAAGGTGGCAAGGTTGAGAATGAGGGTCCAGATGAAGATTGATCCAAACTAGAACCAAACCTCAAGTCTTTAACAGAAGATCAGGCAGAAGAAGTTTCTCAGAAAACCCATGAAAGCAGATGAAGGCTGCAGTGGGACAACTCAAGTGATTTTGGCTTTGGAGCCTTGTCAAGTTGTATGTATGTATCTGTCAGGTGGCTCTGTTTTGAGCTGATGTGACTGAGATGATATTGTCATCTCGTACTCTCGACCAAGGTAATGTGATGGGTGGTCAGGTCATTTCACATTGAAACACGCTGACGGCTTTGCAGCCTACTCTTTACGAAGGTCAGCAATGGTTCTTTTACATGTCTCACAGCATAGACATTGAGCGACATGGTCGGCCTTTGATAACCCAATTAGCTGCACTGGGGGGACAGTTACAACCTTGTGGAGTGTGGGACTCGAACGCCCAACCTTAGTATTCAGTGATCCAGCACCCTATCACCTTCCAGCCCTACCAGCAACCTGCTTGCCAAGCTACATGTGATTTACTGAGTGCACGACATAAACGCATGCTAAACAAACCCACGCACATGTATCGGTCACATACTATACCTCTTTCATTTCTTCAAAGCCCTTCAGCAATCAGTAATGGACAGCAAAAGCAGGCTCATGAGGGCTGGAAGCTCCGAATACAGAACTAACATGGAAGCAGTGGGTATTTGGTTTTGGATGAAGCAGGAAAGATGTTTGGCAGCAGTATCCATGAATGAGCGGTCCTCTTTAAGATCTACTCTGCTCACCCTGAATTAGGAAGTAACAAGAAAAGCTGCCCTAAACATAGTCTGATTTATCACTGTCTTGTCTGGGAAAGTGCATCTGGAGAATCCAGTCAAAAAAAAAGATCCAGATTTATCATAAAGAAATTTGGAACCTGTACTATCAAGACCCTCAAGAACAACACTATCACGGACAGAGCCAAAAGGTGAACTGTTATAATTGCCTGAGAACTCTGAAGATTCAATTTTGATACTGCAACTCTCAATAACACTGGGAGAGCAGGAGAAAGTCAGTTGAGAGATGTTGATCTATTTACTTTCTTCTTGAAAGGTTATGGTCCTAGCCATCATCGATCCATGGTGTGGGTTATGCAATTTTAAATGAAAAACAAGTCTGAATCCAACTTGACAAAAACCAACATACAACCATCAACAGTGCATAAACTCCCACTGAAGAATCTGAATATGTGTACAATAAAGTTAATATTAATATAATAAAGCCAGCTCAACAACCTCCTCTCTTACCACCCCAGTAGATGAGAAGGTAACTTGCATAGGAGACTTCAGTACCAAAGTTAGGAAAGAACATGAGTACCGGACAAGAACCATCAGAAAACAAGAAGTGAGAAAAGCCATCACCAATGGAACTCTTCTACTTATCAAATGTGTTGAAGATAATCTTGTGATAACCAACATCTTTTTCATCAGAAATATCAGTAAAAGGTCCCTTGGCAACAAACTTGATATAATACACTGGTATCTTGCTATGTAATGTTCAGCTCCCAAGACCAAAAAGATGTGGCACGGTCCAGGGCTGTCACTGGAGCAGATCACTGCTGGACAGATCATTTCCTCATTGCTTCCATCATGAAGATAAAACTTCAACCAAAGGTGAAACAGACCAACAGAGTAGTCAGTGTGAAGAAATTAAATGTCAAGGCACTGAATCAGAAGCGGTACTAAGAAACTTTGCTCTATTCTCATACTCGCACTTTGTTTGATTGACAGTGTTCAGCTATTATTGCTTACTGATAATATGTGAGGCGCTCCACCAATAGGCACTTATCGTCGATTGTTGATTGGTCAGCTCGGGCTTGCACATGCGCAGTGCCCGTTACATGTTAACTTCCGGTGTTAACTTCCGGCTTTCGGTTTACTGTATGCTGAATTTATCTCTGACTTGCTCTTCAATAAGAGTCATTAAGTTTATTTATAAGATTGTGAATACACATAATTTCTTGTCTAACGGAACTCAACTCCTGCTGTGGGGGTGCACGTGCACCCTGTGCTCCCCCCCGCCAACCTACGCCCTTGTATCTACAAAAAGGGGAGGTGAACTTATCCAACACCAGCTCCACCAACTCCTCATCAAAATCTGGATTAACAAACTTTTACCACCAGAATTTATAAAACCATTTATAAACAAAAAGGTGATAATTTTAATGTGGCAATTACCACAGCAACTGTTGGTAAAATCTTTGCACAAATCCTGAACATCCAGCTCAGAATTCTATCAGAGAGGATTCTCCTCCATATGAAGACACACCTGACATGATTTTTATGCTTCATCAACTTCAGGAGAAATGCTGTGAGAAATACCAACCACTCTACTTGAAATGTATTGGTCTGTCCAACGATTTCATGTGGAGAGAGCTGGGATATTCTCGTCACATATGGATCTCCTGACAAGATCATTCAAATCCAGCTCACAGTCCTTTAAAGTAACCTGTTGAGTGAAACAAATAAATTGTGATAACACCAACTCTCTTCACCACCTTCACTCCACACAATACTGCAAATTTTATGAGGAAAACTTCCACCTGGCACTGAGATCTTGTACCAAATGGATAGCGAACCTTTCAATCTTGTATGCCTGAAAAGAAGAAGAAAAGAAAAATATGATTATGCAAAGCTTGCTAGAGTTATAGTGCAGTCTCCAACACCATCAACAGATCCTGAATACCTCACATTAGGCATACACAAAACTTGCATTGAGCATCAATATCAAGAAGACTCAGGTACTCTATCAAACTCCTCCAAGCATTCATGGAGCCAATCCACCATTGATTAAACTTGGCAGGACTACACTGGAGAAAGTAAGTGACTTATGCTATCTTGGGAGCCACCTGTCAGCAAACATCAGTCTCAGTGGCGGAAACCAAAAACCATATGAAGAGTGCTGGAACAGCTTTGGGCAAAATTCAGTACAAGAGTCTTTAAAGACTGTGACATTAGGACTGAAACAAAACTCATGATATACAGAGCAGTTGTTATCCCGACACACCTAAGACCTGAACTTCTTACCAACATCAGTTGAAAATACTTGAAAGGTTCCACCTACAGTGTCTTCAGAAAATCCTCACCATCATCTGGGAAGACAGAAGAACAAACATTAATGTGTTATAGGAAGCAAGAACAGCCAGTATTAAAGCCGGCATCACCAAAAAACAGCAAAGATGGAGTGGTCACATTGTCTGAATGTTTGATGACTGTCTTCCCAAGATCTCCTATTCCCAACTCAAAGAGGGCGAGCATAAAAGAGGAGGCCAGAAGAAATGCTTTAAAGACATCCTGAAAGCCAATATCAATAAATATAATATCACTTTCTCCAATTGGGTGTGTGTGTGTGTGGGGGGGGGTGTCGCAAGAAACAGACCTCTCTGGAGAACCACCATCAGAGCAGGAACAAATGAATTTTGAACGCAAACGGTCCATGGAGCTGAAAGTAAAATGAAGACTCTCAGATAAAACAGCAACAATCGCGGCCAGCACTTCCCCAAGGACTGTGACTGAACTTTCCATGCTGAAATCAGACTTATCAGTCACTCATGGAGTCATAGATGACTTTATTTATAACTAAGATGACACAAGACCTTGAAGACCATCCTCTTCACCCCTGAGGGATTGCCACCATCTGGTCTGAATAGCTGATTACTGCTTACATTTACATTACATGTGTTGTTAGTTTATGTAGCCATTTAACAAGTTTCTTTCAAACTTCTGATTTTGGTTTTTGTTTCCTAAATATCTACCGGCAAGTCTGCATGTATACCTGAGCATTCTTTTAACAGTAGTGTATTAGGCTTTATTTTTTGGGGGTTTCAGTTTTCTTATTACTAAAAAATCTGTTTATTTTTTTTGTAATTTTTCCATTTTCATGCAAGTCAGTAACACATAACAGCCAATCAGAATTAACTCAGCAGTGCAGCAGCCTTATTGGATTTCCCATAGTAGGCATATGTGGACACCAGATGGACACGAGACAACCATCCAAAATGAAATTGATTATAAGTATGCTGTGCTGGATACGCCATATTCCCTGATTATGGTGCTTTGCTCATGAGCTCCATTATACACTATTTGAACGGTACAGTACAGTACAAACTGTTTCATCAAGTAACTCTTGCATCAAGTTTAAAAAGAAGTTCTTTATAGGTGGCCAAAAGAGCTTTTAAACAATGAAAGAAGAAAGAAAGATCTTTATTGTCAACTGTTGCATGAACAATGAAAATCAATTTATCAGCTCTTTGTTTAGCAGCAATTATAAAAATAAAGTGCACGAAAAACAACTAAGGGATTATACTAAACTATACGTGTGAATATACCTACATACACATATGTCTGTCTTCCTTTCGGCCTTTTCCCTTTTTACTCGGGAGTCGCCACAGCGAATCATCTGATTCGCACGTTTGATTTGGCAGAGGTTTTTACGTCGGATGCCCTTCCTGTCACAACCCTTTTTAGCAAGGGACAGAAACACACTGACGGCTTTGCAGCTACTCTTTACGAAAGTCAGCAATGGTTCTTTTACATGCCTCTCACCATAGACAGTGAGAGACATGGCCTGCCTTTGATAACCCAGTTAGCTGCACTGGGGGGGACAGTGACAACCTTGTGGAGAGTGGGACTCGAACCCCCAACCTTTGGATCAGCGATCCAGCACCCTATACCACTAGACCACCACTGCCCCTCATACCTACATACACATATATACATACATATATCCTTCAGAAGCCCACGTCAGTCATTGTAGACTATGGGTAACATCACATCCTGACAGATAATCATTGATGACTCAGAAGGCCAATGCGAGAGGCACAAAGCCTGCCACACTTGTTGCGTCTATGTAGATCAGCTGCTGGCTGGGAGTCTGATTTGCTTGTGGCTCTGCTCGCATTAGCTCTGTCAGTTTGACAGTCCCTGGTATACTGCGTTTCATCACCTTGTTTGTTCTGCTGCTACCTGTTCCCTGGACCCTGTATATATGCCAACAGCTTTCATGTCTCTCTTGCAGACATCTTTGTACCTCAGCTTTGGTCAGCCAACAGATCTTAGCCCCTTATGATGTCCTTGGGGATGCGACCATCTTCCATGCGGTGGATGTGGCCAAGCCAGTGTAATCTGCGTATATATATATATATATATATATATATATATATATATACACATACATATATATATATATATATATATACATACATATATATATATATATATATATATATATATATATACATACATATATATATATATATATATATATATATATATATATATATATATATATATATATATATATATATATATATATGTATATATCCATATATCTTGGTGCTACTAGAAATTAACAAAAAAAATAATCCAAGATTCTTATCATGGTTTTAACATTAACTAGGAATTAGACTATTAATAAATCATGCATACCGTACTATCAACTTATAGCAGCGATGACTTTATGAATTTTTTTTTTCATGTTGATACCAAAACTGTAGGCAATTATCCCTAAGCTTATACCTCAATACAGTACCTCAATAAACAGATCAGCAACTAAAGTGCTTAAGCGCCTTCAAAAGACTGATTCATTCATCTCATTAATTTACTCATCAAAATCAATAACCTGTCTGCTAGATCCAGTGCATGCTTCTTTAAATAGATATTACCAGAAGTAATCAACCCTTAATTAAAAGTAATAAATTATTCCCTGAGCACCGGTTATCTACCTAAATCCTTTAAACTATCAGTTAGCAAACCTCTGATTAAAAAAACCTAATCTCGATCCCTGCCAGCACATCATCCCGATCTTATCTACACTGCACTGACTCCCAATTAAAAATTGCATTTTTAAAAAAAAAAATTTTAACCTATAAAGCAAGTAATGGTTCAGTTCATTTTCTGTAACCGCTTCATCCTAATTAGGGTCACGGGGAGGCT
>CM045732.1:49478495-49558495 GCA_024760905.1 Plotosus lineatus | reverse complement strand
AATTGTTTGATTTACAGCAGATAACTGGTGATGAATGCACAGCGAATATAATCTTAAGTGCATTTTATATACAGCACAACATAAAATGTATAGAAAGCCTGTGGTGCATTTCATGGTGATATAGAAGCATACAGAGGAAAGGATTGAGGTTCAGTAGGAATCAGGCGAGATTAGATGTCTGAGTCATGTCCACCACAAACCACCAGGATAAAGATCTTGTCTGTTTTTCTCTGGAGAATCCTCGACTGGACGGATAAATTCTACTCTTGCAAAAGTCATTCCATGGGTTTGTATTTCTCTGATCAACCAGTCCAGCTAAAGTTGCAAATGCTTTGGCATATAGTGTTCATATTCATCGGCCCATTGTGAGCCTCCTTGTCCCCTGAATGCTCTGAACAGGATAGAAATGATCACTAGGAATAATTTTGTGTTGGTTTTCAGTTGCTCATCAGTGTTACATAACAGTTGGAACCAAAATAATTCATCAGCCCTCTATACAAACTCAATTCAGGACCAGGATGTGAAAAAAAAAAAAAAGAAAAAAAAGAAATGTGTCTAGGAAATAATATTATAATAGCATGATTCTGATTATAAACTCTGTTATTATAATTGTAATTATATGATTATATATATATATGGCGTTGCACATTATAGCAAGTGGGATTGTGTTGTTTGAAACAGAATTTGGTTTTATTGAACTGGTTTTGAAAAAAGAACTGAAAACTGAACTGAAAATTAAAAATTTCACTTCCTGTTAATAAAAGGGAATCGTGTTTACATCCTAAATTTTCAATATGTGTAAGTGGTTGGCTTTTTTTTTTCTTGACTTGCTGCTAACAGTTGATTCAACTTTTAAAGAAAGTAATGTAGGGCAGAACAGTGAACAGTGTAGTGGTTAACATGTCCACCTCACAGCAAGAAAGTGATGGGTTTGAGTGCCAGGCATTTCCGTGTGGAGTTTACATGTTCTCCTTTTGCTTGTGTGGGTTTTTTTGGGGTACTCTGGTTTCCTCCCACAGTCCATGCACAGTATATTAATTGCCAGTTCAATATTGCCCCTGTGTGTGAGTATGAGTGTGAATAGTTGTGTCTGTGTTGGCCCTGCGATGGACGAGCAAGCTATACAGTGTGTACCCCACCTTCTCACAGAGTCGACTGAGATGGCATGCAATGAAATAAGGATAAAGAACTTGTTGCAATGATGTCATAGCGTTATGGTGTTATATCATGCTGTCAAGGTTGATGAAGGATCCTGCTGAGTTATAAACTGTGTAGCTGTTGCTGTCTGTGTTTCTTCCCTGATGGTAGACGAAGCCTAGACATGGACAGTTTTTTTCAAATTTCTCATGACAGCTTCTCAAACCAGCTGAGTAAAAACCTAAAAAACTGCATATGCTCACATGGAGCCATGCCAATGAGGTTCTGTTGGGATAATTTAAAAAGTACCTGGAAAGCAGATCCCCTATGATGGCAGGATGTTCCCAGCAAGTGAATGAAGCAAATGGAATGCAGTTTGCTTTTATCATGATCATTTATGATACGTCTTAAGTACTTAGGCTCAACAATCCAGAGCAATGGAGAGTGTGGAAAAGAGGTGAAGAAGCGTGTGCAGGCAGGCTGGAATGGTTGGAGAAAAGTGTCCGGTGTGATGTGCGATAGGAGAGTGTCAGCAAGAATGAAGGGAAAAGTGTACAAGACGGTGGTGAGGCCAGCGATGTTGTATGGCTTAGAAACAGTGGCGCTGAAGAAAAGACAGGAGGCAGAGCTGGAGGTAGCGGAGATGAAAATGTTGAGGTTCTCTCTGGGAGTAACGAGGATGGATAGGATCAGAAATGAGTATATCAGAGGGACAGCCCATGTAAGATGTTTTGGAGACAAAGTCAGAGAGGCTAGATTGAGATGGTTTGGACATGTACAGAGGAGGGATAGTGAGTATATTGGCAGTAGGATGCTGAGGTTTGAACTACCAGGCAGAAGGCCTCGAGGAAGACCAAAGAAGAGATTTATGGATGTGGTGAAGGAAGACATGAAGGTCGTTGGAGTCAGAAAAGAAGATGCGGAGGACAGGGTGAGATGGAGGCGGATGATTTGCTGTGGCGACCCCTGAAGGGAGCAGCCGAAAGTAAAAGAAGAAGAAGATTTATGATACGTCTACTAAATATGGCTTGTTTATTTAACATAAAAATATTAGTGAAGAAGGAACGTTAACAATATATGCTATTACTTCAAAATTTTCTCAAAATACAATTTTTCCCTCAATAACTGGAAATTTTTAGTGGGGGCCGATGAATATGTCGATCTAGAATTATGTTCATGTTCATTTTTCATTTTCGGTAACCGCTTAGTCCTATTTAGGATCACAGGGAGGCTGGTGCCCATCTCAGTCGGCCCCAGGCAAGGGCAGAGTACACCCTAGACAGTTCGCCAGGCCATCGCAGGGCGGAAACATGCTAACGGCCTTGCAGCTATTCGTGTCGAAAGTCAGCAATAGTTCTTTTACATGAACCTCACACCATAGGGAGACACTGTGGGAGACATGGCCAGTCTTTGATAACCCAGTTAGCTAGACCGAGGGGACAGTGGCAACCCGTGGAGAGTGGTGCTTGAGCCCACCTTTACCACCAGGCCACCACCGCCCATGCTAGAATCTAGAATGAGCGCATATTAAAGAATTATAGGTATTAATAAACTTAGATAATACTGTCGCTACGAATGTAAATAATCTGTAACTGTCCTTTTTTATTTCCTTTTTTCTTTTTTCTGTAATCCGTATGAAACTATTTTACCCAAATTTCTGACATCATAATAAATGAAAGTTTTGATTAAAGGATGTACGGCACAGTCTGATATTAATACATTTTTTACATTACACACTGTTATGCTAATAAAGAATTAGCAATACACGCACTATAGTTCAGGGTTCAGTGGTGGCCCGGTGGTAAGGCGCTGGATTACCGGTCGCAAGCCGCGCTGTCAACGGTTGTCACTAAAGCAGTGCAGCTAATTGGGTTATCAAAGGCCGGCCATGCCTCTCATTGTCTATGGTGACAGGCATGTAAAAGCCTTTCGTCAAGAGCACGCTGTGTGTTTCTGCCCTGCAATGGCCTGGTGAGCTGTCTAGGGTGTACTCTGTCCTTGCCCAGCGTCGGCTGAGATGGGAGCTTGCCTCCCCACAGCCCTAATTAGGTTTAAGCAGTTCAGAAAATGAATGATTGCTGTATATTTCAGTTTTGAATTTTACAAATGTAGGTACTGTACTTTCTTACAACTGACATTTTTTGGAAATCCCCATTCCTTCCTCCAAATCTAAACTCATTATCTTTGATTATAGACTTTAACTAAAAATAAAATTACAAATAAAATAAGGTTTTGTTTCAGTTCAGGTTTTTAGGTGATTTTAAAATCTGCCAGTGAACTTTTAGATGAGCAAATTAAATAATTGTTAGGCAGGTGTCTTGGTGATTATCTAACCTGATGCAAGTCATCAATCATCATTACATTTATTTTGATGTACGTACTGTATTAAACACACACACACACACACACACACACACACACACACACACACACGTGCTGCTAACTGGGTTATCACAGGCTGGCCATGTCTTTCACTGTCTATGGTGTGAGGCTGTAAATGAACCATTGCTGACTAGGCTGCATAGCTGTCAGCGTGTTTCTGCCCTGCGATGGCCTGGCGAGTTGTAGAGGGTGTACTCTGCCCTCGCCCATAGTCGACTGAGATGGGTGCCAGCCTCTCCATGACCGTAATTAGGATTAAGCAGTTCTAAAAATGAATGAATCATGTATTAATCCCACAAGGGAAATTTGGGTTCTGCCTTTAACCCATCCAAAGGGAGCACACACACACACACACACTCTCTCTCTCTCTCTCTCTCTGAGCAGTGGGCTGGTTTGGCTCTTTCTCAAGGACCCTTCAGCCATGAAGGTTGAGGAAGGGAAGGTGCAGCTAACCCCACACATTTTTCTTGCTGGTTTTGGAATTGAACCTGCAAATGATTTGGTCCCAAACCAACTTCTTTAACCATTAGGCCACAACTCCCCCGATGGTAGTTGTAATGCTATGTGACATAAGACAAAATTGTTATACTGCTACCACAAAATAAAATAAATAAGAGTAATGCTTAAAACAATGTGGTACTTAGAATCGGACCGAGATGGCACTGCCTGCAAATAAATAATATAATTTCAACTTGGAACTAATGTGTTCTGTCAGTTGCAAGTTGAGGAACAGAAAGTTTTATGCCTCCAAACAAAACCTCACGGAACACTGTAGTATTAGGAACACTATACGGTACTAATGCTTGGAGTGCCTTCAGCCTCAATTCTTCATGACATGGGTTCCATAAGAAGCTGAAAACATTGCTTACATCATCTAGTCCATGTCTATATGATTGCATCATAAAATTCCTGGATATTTCTAGATGCAAGTCTCCTGTTTAAACATAACCCCAATCTGTCCTGTTGGATTCTGTTTTACTGACTGAGAAGGACAGTAAATAACATTACATTATTTTTTTTTACATTGTTTTTTTTTTTTTTTTTTTTTTTTTTTTATGAAATCACTTTTGGGTAACACCCTGGCCTAGTGGTAAGCCTGTCGGCTTTGCAACAGAAAAGTTCTGGGTTTGAATTCTGACTCAGCAAGAGCATTTTTCTGTGGCGTTTGCATATTTTCCCCAAGCTTGCATAGGTTTCCTCCAGGAACTCTGGTTTCCTCCCACAGTGCAAAGATATGTCCAAGGTTGGCATATCAGCTGTTCCGGATTTCCCCTAGGTGTGAGTGTCAATGTGTGTTGGCCCTGCGATGGACTGGCAAGCTGTTCAGGGTGTACTTCACCTTTGCCTCGAGTTGGCTAAGGTAGGCTCATGACCCTCGTAAGATTAAGCACTTTTGCAGATGGGTGGATGGAAAAGGTTTGGGGAAATTTTTGTTTTATTACTCTGGAAGTGGCTGGGAGAAAATGGAAAGGCATGTTGGATTTATGCTGTTGGTGCCAAATTCTGACCCTACTGTCTGTTTGCTCAAAATAAATTAAGATTCATCAGAACAGGCCATATTCTTCCAGTCTCTGGCTATACAGTTTGGTGAGCTCATCTCCTGAAGCCTCAAATTGTGTTATTGGCTGACAGGGTCGAAACCTGACAGTCTTTTGTTGTTGTAGCCCATTCACCACAAGGTTAAACATATTTTGCCTTTTCAGACGCTTTTGTAGAGAATGTGTACTGGAGCAGCCTCTCTGTCAGCTCGATCCAATCTGGCCATGTTTCATTGACCTTCTCTCTCATTGATAAGGTGTTGCAAGCTGAAGAACTGTAAGTCACTGGATGGTTTTTCCTTATAACACCATTTTGAGGGCAGCCCAGTAGTTTAGTGTTTAGCACATCCAGCTCATATCAAGAAGGTCCTGGATTTGAGTCTCAGCGAGTGCATGTTCTCTCTGTGCTTGCATGGGTTTCCTCAACGTACTCTGGCTTCTTCAAAAATTCAAAGCAGTGCGAATATGAATGTGAATGATTGTATGTGTTTTGCCCTTGCGATGGATTGGTAAACCAATTGTAGGCTGAGTTGGGCTCCAGCCTCCTCACAACCCTAGTTGGATTATGCAGTTTGACAAATAAATGAATGACATCATTTTGAGTAAACTATTGTGCATCAAAATTTCTGGAAATAGTCAAACCAATATGTCTGGCACTAAAAATCAAGTCATGATCAAAGTCATTCAGATCACATTTTCTACCATTTTTTTGGGATAATAGATGTGAATATTATCTAAAACTGCTGGCAAATATCTACATAATGTAGTGCTTCTCAAATAGTGGGGCGTGCCCCTGTTGGGAGGCATGGTATGATGCCGGGGGGAGGGGAAATTTGCGGGTGGGGGGTATGACGCTGGGGAACATGCTTTTCTGGAATACAGACGCTCCCTGACTTACGTTTTTGTTTGGTTTTGGACGGCCGAACGTAAGTTGAAAATGAACGTAAGTTGTTACTGTGTGGTTCACTGACGTATGATGTTCATACTGTACTATACATCCATAAAATACCATTACTGTATCTCATGAATCACTCCTAAATCAATTATTATAAACATAACATTATAAAATTATATCAAATATATCAAATAATATCAACATTAATTTCAAATAAATTAAATTTAAGCAAAATAATTTCATATAGATAAATTTTAATCCAATTCACTAATCAAATATCAAATACAGTATCAAATACAACCTTTAACATTCTCTATGATGCGATCTTTCTGCTTGTAAATGGTTCCGATGGTCGACGGATAGTCACTTTACATGAAGCTGAGCCAAGTCACTTTACATGAAGCTTAAAACAGCCAATCAACGCTTACAATATGTGAGGCGCTCCACTGAAAGTAGTTTACTTGCTTGTGATTGAGACAAAGCCTGGGTTATACGGACTTCCGGTCTTTCAAGTGAGCAAGGGCGCCATTGAATACTCGTTTAGTACTCAGCCTGCACTGATGTGAATCACCAGCAGAGTGGAGAGTTCTCTTTCTTTTCTGGATTTGGATTTTCATCCATTTTACAACTCTCTTTGCTTAACTGAGTATGCATGGTAGATTGTGCCGATCCGAGCAAATAGTTCATTCATCTCTGTGTATGAGACTTGCACCCATGCTAGTAGGCTTACGCTTCTGACCAACCATATTTGCTTAGGGTCACAAAAGCCAGCAAAACACTGTAAACACAAAGATCACAGAGACGATGTTATAACACAAGGGTAACACACTATATATTCTTCTTTACTTTTCGGCTTTTTCCCGTTCTCTAGAGTCGCCACAGCGAATCGTATGATTTGCACATTTGATTTGGCATGGGTTTTTACGCCGGATACCTTTCTTGTCACAACCCTTTAGCAAGGGACAGAAACACGCTGACGGCTTTGCAGCATACTCTTTATAAAAGTCAGCAATGGTTCTTTTACATGCCACTCACTATAGACAGTGAGAGACACGCCTTTGATAACCCAGTTAGCTGCACTGGGGGGACAGTGACAATCCTGTGAGGACTCAAACCCCCAACCTTAGGATCAGCGATCCTGCGCCCTATCCACTAGACTATCACTGCCCCTATATACATATATATAAATATATATGTATATATACATGCATACATACATACACACACAGTACGGCACGGTGGCATAGTGGTTAGCATGTCCGCCTCACAGCAAGAAGGCCTGGGTTCGATTCCCGGCCTGGGTGTCTCTGTGTGGAGTTTGCATGTTCTCCCCTTGCTTGTGTGGGTTTCCTCCAGGTGCTCCGGTGTCCTCCCACAATCCAAAGACATACACAGTAGGTTACTCGGCTATTCTAAATTGCTCATAGTTTCGTATCTTGCAGAAGGCAATGTCAAACTACTGCACTAATCCTGCCAAGAAAACCTCCATGAAGATGATAACCAGGGCGTTATCCTTCATGGCAGGTCGCCAATGGTTGTCCTACAACTCAGGCACCAGATAGATAGATATATACAGTATTGTACAAGAATTAAGTGTAATTGCACCTCCACTCCAGTAGTTGGCAGTGGCACCACGGTGTAGCGGTTTTTCGCACAAGCAAATGATATGAAGTGTAGTAAATAATCACTCAAGAAACAACACAGAAAAAATTCTAACAGGAACGAAGAGAAAGGTGGAGAGAGACGGAGAGATTAAGCCATAAGTTAAATGAGTATAAATAAGGATGCATTTTTTTATTTCAGGCACATTGGTGCACTTTTTCTATTCCAGATTAAAAAACAATGTTAATGAAGTTTTTCTTTATTGTAAGTTGAACTATATTTCTTTCTTTTTTGTTTGTAATATAATAAAGATACAATGTTATGCAGAGGTGTACTAATAACAATTTTATAGACAAATAATACTATTTATAGTTGTTGGGTGGGGGGAAGCACTGACATAATGTTATCGTTACAGTGCCATATTTGAAAATGGAACCTTTTCAGCAGTTGCAGTAAAAACTTTAAGTTTTATATCTCCCGTGTGTGCTTCAGGTCATGGGATTGTGCTGCAAGAGCACTTTGCTGGACCGACAGGTCATCTGGGCCGAAGACTGTTGGCAACTGAGGCAGACAATGAGACTGCAGAAAAGAACTGCTCTGAACCAGGTAAAGTTGGACATGCATTATTCTCTTCTCTGACTCTTAAGTAACATTTATTTTCCCCCAGTAATTCTGCCCCAGCATGGTAAATACATAGGGGACACAATTGTGTAGTATTAAGCACCTTCATCTCATATCAAAAAGGTCAAGTCGTGTTTGATTAGGACATTTGTACAGAAGTTTGCACCTGTGTGTACATGAGGCTAATTTGGCTATTTGTTCGTGTATTTTCTGAGTATGAATGGTTATATGTCCTCCTAGAGAACAGATTCTAAAGGGCTTACAACCCTAAAATACATTGCAAAAAAAAACAACAAAAATGTTCCAATACATAAGGGGGAAGTATCACTGGTAATTAGAATATACAGTGTGTGTGTGTGTATATATATTATATGTATATATGTGTGTGTGTGTGTGTGTGTGTGTGTGTGTGTGTGTGTGTGTGTGTGTGTTTGTGTGTGTGTGTGAGAGAGAGAGAGAGAGAGAGAGAATTCTGGGTGGATAATGCTTGAGTAAAAACGGTGGACTCTTACAGTTTGTTACAATCGCTTGAATCATTGTCATACTTAAAATATGCAAAAAAAAACCTATAAAATCAAGTTCTAGTTCTCCTTTTCTTTTCTAGTCTGCACTCAGTATATACAGGGATCCCTCACTTTCGGTGGTTAATGGGAACTGAGACTCCCCCGTGACCGCCAATTTCTGTGAAGTAGGATCAACCCCCCCTTACTGCCGTATATGTATATATAACATAATATCAATAAATATGTATTCAACGGTATAAATGCTTATAATTACAATTACACATTCAAAATAATGCATAAGATGTAAATAAGATTTAAATACATACATACAGACGCACGCGCATACACTCAGATGTGCACCTCACATAAAAATGTAAGTAGTTTTGTTGGGTTGTTTTTTTTTTGTTTTTGTTCATCATTTTCTGTAACCGCTTAATCCTAATTAGGGTCGCACGGAGGTTGGGGCCCATCCCAGCCAACTCCGGACAAGGGCAGAATACACCCTGGAGAACTCGCCAGGCCATCGCAGGGCGGAAACATTCTGACGGCTTTGCAGCTACTCTTGTTGAAAGTCAGCAATGGTTCTTTTACATGAACCTCACACCAGAGACATGGCCAGCATTTGATAACCCAGTTAGCTGCAGTGGGGGGACAGTGAGAACCTTGCAGAGAGTGGGACTCAAATCCCCAACCTTAGGATCAGTGATCCAGCGCCCTATACCACTAGGCCACCACTGCCCCACTGTCTTTGTTTGGGGTTTTTTGTTGTTGTTGTTGTTGTTGTTGTTGTTGTTGTTGTTGTTGTTGTTGTTGTTGTTGTTGTTGTTGTTGTTGTTGTTGTTTTGTATAATTGGCCTTGTTATGCCGCATTTTCTTTAACTATTCCCCTATTTTTCTTTCATTTCCTTATTTTTTTATTTTTCAATGAATATTTTTGAAAAACCCGAGATGTACTGAAGCCACTGAAGCTGGAAGTAGCGAGGGATCACTGTACTTATATTCCTCTTAAATATGCACTAAAACATCGAATGAGCTTAAAAAGTTGACCTTAGTTTACACAGTGCTTAGCTCGGCTCAGAGATCACCTGACCTGCCTTTGCTATGGTCAGTATCGTATGGTTAAAATCATACCTATTTGGGTTTGCATTCTCTTCCAAAGCAAACAGACGTGTAGGGGAAGCTGTCAAATTTTGTTGCTGTGCGATGGATTTCAGCATTGGAAGCATACTTGCCTTCAAGCATGGCTAAAATGTGTAATAATGAACAATAAAATTCTTTATTTAATTTGTTTTCTTTTCATGTTCTTGTGTAGTATATACTAAAAAAAAAAATCTGTGAAATTTCCTCTTGGGACAATTCACCTTATCTGCCCCAGATTCACTGAATAACTGTTAATTAAAATGAGCGAGCTCTGTATAATTTATGCCTCTTAGGGAGCCCTGATAAAACTTGGGTTTAACGATACTTTAGTAGAATAGGTATCTGTGAGGAAGATTAAAGATACAATTAAACTATAACTTTTATGTCAGTACATCAGTGCGATACACTCAATTCTATGTCAGTTATACCATTTCCTTTTAAAGTGCTCAGACGGCAAATTAATCCTTAGCTTGTTAAATTCTGTTCCCATTGTTATTCCCTACTGTTAAAGAGCCAGTCTGCTGGAAATGAGATTATGAAAGATTTGCAGTCATGGGGCAAAGAAATCTTTGGGCGCTGAAACTGCCTCGTGTATAAGTATAATTGGAGGTATTGGACGCTATCTTTAGCCATTCTTTCCATCTCTGCAGTGACCCTAACAGAATCGAATGCGTGTTTCTCACTTACTCAACAAAAAGAAAGTTAAAGAAAAGCCTGGAAGTTTGTGGAGAGGAGTCATTACACAGGCTCATAGTGAATGGACTTGCAATGTGCTTTAGGATATTTTACAGTGGGAAGTAAAGTCAGAAATTGCTGATGCTCACTTATAACCTCATCTCATCTGTAAGGTACTGTAAGTGCTACATTTGGGGCAGAAGTGCACAGTGTTGTGTTAAAGAGTAGTTGGGCCATTTGTATTTGTGGTGTAATAGAAGCAGACTAGCCTCAAGGTGTGTGTGTGTGTGTGTGTGTGTGTGTGTGTGTGTGTGTGTGTGTGTGTGTGTGTGTGTGTGTGTGTGTGTGTGTGTGTGTGTGTGTGTGTGTGTGTGTGTGTGTGTGTGTGTGTGTGGCATGGGCTAATTGGTATTGTTATAGTTGTTTAATACTCATATATACTCAGCGGCACGGTGGCGTAGTGGTTAGCACGTCCGCCTCACAGCAAGAAGGCCCGGGTTTGATTCCCGGCCTGGGCGTTTCTGTGTGGAGTTTGCATGTTCTCCCCGTGCTGGTGTGGGTTTCCTCCGGGTGCTCCGGTTTCCTCCCACAATCCAAAGACATGCACTGTTGGTTAATTGGCCGTTCTAAATTAGGGACTACAGATGGAAACTAGCTATAATCTGGTACAGTACATCTCTGTCTCTATGAGCTTAATGTTCCTGTACATTGTCCCTTAAATAAAATAAATAAATACATTTTTGGAAGATGTATAGATATACATCTCAGCCAAGCTACGTTGCCCAACAAACAAACAAACACTATAAATAGAGTTTAAACTATTGGACCTCCTCCATAGCATGCTTGCATAATTTAACATTTGTGGAGGGGGTTTTTCCGTGGGCAGTGGTGACCTGGTGGTATGATGCTGGTTTACTGATCCCAAGGTCAGGGGTTTCACCCCCCACTCTCAACGGGTTCTCACTGCTGTCCTCTCAGTGCAGCGAACTGGTTCTTCAAAGGCCACCCATGTCTCTGGTGGGCGGCATGTAAAGAACCAGTGCTGACTTTCATCAAGAGTAGCTGCACGACTGTCAGCGTGTTTATGGCCCAGCAAGCTGACCAGGGTGTATTCTGCCTTCACCCAGAGTGAACTGAGACCCGTGACCCAAATAAAGGGTTTGGAAAATGAATGAATGAATGATTCCCTCTCCTTAATGGTTGATCAAAAATACCACTTTGGTGATTTACAAATTAAACCCAAATTCTGCTAGTAAAACTTAGACTCAGCATTAAAAAAATCAGAAGTTTATTATGCAAAGGTTTCACTGTATAGTTGAGTCAGATTCATATAGAATTATAAATAATATTTGAATTTCTACAAGAACACGGAACCGTCGATCCGAGCAGTGTTCCTATGGGGAGTCTGTAGGGAGAAAAGATAACAGACCCAGTCATTGGTTTGTATGGTAGAAATACATGGTGCATGCAGAGAGAACTCATAAAAAGTAAACGACACTGGGAAGCTATAATGGTACTGCTGTTAATTATTCAACTTGCATGCCAGAGCCTGTGAACACTTTTAATGGTTTTCCAGCTGGAGTTAGAGTAATTACATCAGTGTGGAGGGCAGACATTTCAACCGTCAAAATAGAGGAAGTTGAAACCAGGAGCTCCGTAGTAAGGTTACTCAGGTCAGCTCCTGTGATGGGACTTTAGGGTCTAATAGACATGGGTTACCATCAGCCACCTGCTCACCCATGGCTCCACTCGAAATGTCTTTATACGGAGACCTAAGAGGTCTCTCACCGGTGATAAACCAGTCTACAATGTGTTTCTTATAAATTATATTAATCAATGTCATTTTACAATGCGTAATATTGCTTTTCGTTTTAAACATGGTTCCTTTTTTACATAGACCATTCATTACCAGCTCGAAAAAGGTGCTGCTCTGTAACATGCATTGATCAGAAGTCAAATACGCTAATTCCTGAACAATATTTTTTAACAGCTACGTACTGTATATGCAAATCTTTATAAGTTTGCACATCCAAAATATTTGAGGATATTTAAGATTCTCTTTCCCAGACGTGACCTTGAGCTTGACCTTCAATCATGGTTTTTCCACTCTTCTCTTGGGATGATATGGTGGTGGCTGTCTGTGAATAGAGAAATATGATCAGAGCACGTGATCAATGTTCTGTGCCACGTCTCCTTCTTAATCATGGAAGTCATGGAGATTAAGGATGCAGATGAAAACAAGTGAGGGAACACCCTGAAATTCTCTCGGGTATCGTTTTAGGACTCATCCTTTTACAAAAACTTGAAAGGTCATCTGGTTTTAAAACAAACAGAATGTTCCCAAACGATTCCACACTACTGCAGATAGCACTGTGGATGTAGTTCATTGTAGATAGCCGTGGGTACAGTAGATTTATCATCAATGCACTGGCTTTTGATTGTGGACTGCAGAGCTACTTGAGTCAGTGGTGTCAGTGTCAGATTGGGATGATGCAGATAGTCACATGGGGTTTCAGGGCTCAGAAGGCCAGAGCCATGGGTGACAGATGGGCAGCAGAGCTGTCTAAATTCGCTTCAGTGCAATTCAGTCTGTCAGTGGCCAACAGGGACAACCTCAGGCTGGAATTACTCCTAAAAACTACCCTCCGAAAACTGTAATTTTTCTCAGCCTCTTAGTGTTCTCTTCTTCTTTTCTTTTCGCCTTTTTCCCATTCTTGAGAGTCGCCACAGCGAATCATCTGATTCGCACATTTTGATTTTGGCATGGTTTTTACATCGAATGCCCTTCCTGTCACAACCCTTTGGAGCAAGGGAGCCTCTTAGTGTTATTAGCTCAAAAATATCTGCTGTATGTGGACTCAGATGGATGCTATAATACAGTACTCGCAAATATTAGATGTATGTATTGATCATTTATTGTGTAATTTAATGTGACAGGTTTTTAAATAAACAGTACAATTTTGAAAGTATTTTTCTACAATCATGAAGTAGAAACAGTTGTTACGTTTGTTAAAATTTAAATTACAACATGAAAACAATGATTTGTAAATAATATTTAAGTTGTATTGTACTCAGAATAATACAAAACTCATAAGTTGATATTTTACTTACCCCCCCCCAAATTATAATAATAATAATAATAATAATAATAATAATAATAATTATTATTATTATTATTATTATTATTATTATTATTATTATTATATACAAATATACATTTCCTGGACACTAGTAACCAATGAATCACCAGCATCGGGGGTCAGCCCTAACTGGGTGATGTGTTTAGTTCAGGGAACATAGTTTCCTTATCTAGGCCCAACACACAGAGGCGTACATCACCAGGCCTTTATTATTATAATTATAATTTTTAATTAATTAATTAATTTATTTATTTCTTTATTGCAATGTATTGAAAAAAGTTGGGATGGTAAAACATTTACAAGTTTGTAATGCACAACATTTGAAAGATGATCAGTCTGGTATCTCCCTGGGCTTACGACTGACTGACACTTGAGATGAATGACCAATGATTTGGCTGTTGGTCTCAATTTAGCCCAATATTATTCTCAACACAGTTGGAACCAATATCCCCAGTCACTAATTAGTTGTTGACCTTGAATTTAATTGTTCAAAACCCTGGTTACAAATGAATGACTGCGTATTTTTTCATTAACTTTTCCCTAACTATTCGCGAACTAGTCTTTCCTTTGATACACCCTGGGGTTTCAACTCCCAGTCATAGTCTGGCTGATCATTTTCATGCAAACACAGGCAATTTCGCTCTCCCCAAAGTAATATATGTATATATGTTTTGTGTGTGTGTGTGTGTGTGTGTGTGTGTGTGTGTGTGTATATATATATATATATTCCCTCACTTTCTGCGGTTAATTGGGATCGAGATTCCCAAATCCCAAAAAATATTGCATAGGATGTAAATAAAATATAAATTCGCACATACTCAGATACGCACATCACATAAAAATGTAAGTAGTTTTGATGGGGGGGGGGTTGCATTGTTTATTTATTTTTGTTTGTTTTGGGGTTTTTTTTGGATAATTGGCCTTGTTTTGCGGCATTTTCCTTAACTTTTTCCCCTATTCTTCCTTAATTTCCTTATTTTTTAATTTGATGAATATTTTAAAAAAAAACACAAAAAAGGTTTTATTACCTTAATAAAACTCATAAAATCCAAAATGCACAGTATAAATAATATTATTATTACATCAATACACAGACTGGCTGACTGACTGATTGATTGATTGATTGATTGATTGATTGATTGATTGATTGATGATTGGTTGATTGATTAATAGATCAAAAATCACTAAAACCACCCACCTTCAATATTCTGAAATTCTGGGAATGAACACCTCTGAGCCCACAGAAGCACACAGACAACACTCCTGGACACAGTAAACATAAAACTTAGTTTCTGTTTGCACAGTAATGTTTTAACTGGCATTGCTATTTGTTGATATTACTGAACTGTAGTGCTTGGCAGTGATTTGCCAAAGTAATCACGAGCCTTTAACTCTTAAACAGGCAACGTGCACCAGGAGATACTACAGATTTTCTGTTTATTACCTTGAGAAAGCAACGTTTATTGGTAGATACAACTCATAAAATCCAAAATGTACACGATAAATAATATTAATATTACATCAGTATTATTTTTAAAATAATAATGAGAATGTTGTTCTTGGATCCTAAATAGAAGATTAATACTAATATATATATATATATATATATATATATATATATATATATATATATATATATATATATATATTTTTTTTTACAATTTATTGTTCCACTTGTGCCTGTTTAAGGGTTGAAGTAATATCATAGTAAATGAGTGACAGTTCTTAATGTATTAATAAAAACAGCGATTACTAGTAAACTGGATGGGAGAATTAGAGATGTTCCCATACCATTGTTTCCTTCCCGATATCAATACTTGATCTTTCAGTACCTGGCGAAACTGATACTGAGCTGATACGCATACATTAAGAATATCTGCATTGATAGTTGTACCTTTTGTTGATCTGTACACATGAGCACATGCAGAGAATAAATACCCACTCACATTATCTCACTCTCATGAATAATTTTGGTGATATTATTTGTCTGTTATTTGCCTTTTGAAACTCATCACACCCTCTGATGCTCTTTGCTGTAGCTCATCCCTTTTCCCCTCCTTTACCACAGTGAGCCCATCATGGTGCGACTTAATATTAAAGTGGTTCGGAAAATGAATGAATGAATATTGTATTGATTCCATAAGGGAAATCACACTCTGCTTTTATTCCATTCGAAGTGAACCCACTCTGAGAGCAGATGGGGCATTATGTATGTTACTCAAATGCACTTCAGCCATGAAGGTGGAGTAAGAGGTGGGCTCACGTCACCAAGCTCCATAATTCACTTTCCTCACCAGTGTCTCGTATTTTTCCTGCTGGCCCCATCTTTAAACGTATTTTAAAATGGCTGATTTTGAACTTGGTAAAACTTGGGGCTTTTTGTAAATTGTTATCTTGCATAACATATTGTCACCAGTTTACTGCTGGGAAAATATTTCAAAATTGTGAACACCATGCTTACTGTGGCTGGTTGAAGTGATACCTGTAGACAAGCTCATGTTCTTATTGGCTATAAGGAGAAACTGACAAGATCTTGCATTGCAGAAGAAAAACTGATTTCCGGATTTGAAAACAGTGGTTTAATTCCTGCAAAAATTACTGTTTTATCATGTGGTCCCAGATCAGCACATACATCGGGGTATTCGCCAATGTCGCGCTATCAATTCTGATACCGTCATTGCTTTCTGTACCACTCGAGGTAGAACACATGTTTTCACTCATTCTTCTGGATAAAGCAGCAGGCATACACAAGTCTAATAGTTCAAATATTAAATTGCATAACAGCACCTTTATTCAAAGCCTATGTAGGTCCATATAGAATAAACTGTGTTTGTTCATCAGTAAGAAACTTTTTGCTGCTGATTCTTGATGTACTTTCCACATGCATTGTTGTTTTCTCTCAGTCAATTTTTATTGAGTAAAGTGTGTGTGTGTGTGTGTGTGTGTGTGTGTGTGTGTGTGTGTGTGTGTGTGTGTGTGTGTGTGTGTGTGTGTGTGTGTGTGTGTGTGTGTCCCGACCACTTACCAGCTCATATTTCATGTGTGATGACATTGTATTTGTTGTGTCTGTGTTGGGTTATGATATGTCCATAGCAAAACACATCAACTTGGCAACATCTTTTCATAGAAAATTGTTGAAATTTGCATTTAACATTAATTTGTGTTGTTTTTGCAGTCATGATCAGGTTGTTGTTGTTTTTTCTCAACCAAATTGTTAAAAGTACACTGAAATAAAGAACGCAGAATACATGCACAAATTTAATAATATAAATTCTTGAAATATTATGTTCATAAAGTGGAAACGATCCTTCCAGAACAGGGGCACCTTAGTTATTTCACATCATTACTCATCTTCTCATTGCACAGTTTATGTAATGTCAAGTGGGCCAGACAAAACAAAAACAAACAAAAAAATCCTAGCTTAATGACCATTAACACATTGACAACTTTTGTAATATATTCTTCAATCAGCATTTACCTGAAAGAAAGCACTGCATTTCAGAAATAAAAATCTAGATTATGATTTCAAATGGGCGGCACAATGGTGTAGTGGTCAGCATGTCCACCTCACAGTAAGAAGGTCCTTGGTTTGAGTTTGAGGCTCAGCAAGGGTGTCTCTGTGCGATGTTTGCATGTTCTTCCTCTGCTTGTGTGGGTTTTTCCTGGGTATTCAAGTTTTCTCCCAGAGTCAAACACAATTATCTGCTCCAAATTACCCCAAAGTGTGAATGTGGGAGTGAATGGTTGTGTGCTGTCCAGGGTCCTCCTTATTCAGTGTTGGCTGTGGTAGTTGCAAGCCTCCCCATGACCCTAATAGGATTACACAGTTCAACAAATGAGTGAGTAAGTGATGTACAGGGCTTTAAAATTTTCACCTCTTTGAACTTCTTCAATTTGTGTGAAACAAACTTTGAATATGAACGTAATTCTATGCCATATTTTGACCCCACTACCCATGTTCCCAGCCCTGTCCTGCCCCCTGCCCTGCAAATTGTCCTGGTTCCAGTGCATCTAATTATCAGCCGTTTCTAAGAGGCATATACTAGAGCAGGAAAAACACAGGAAGTATCAGTACTCCTGTGCAAAGGTTTCCACCCCTGTTCCTAGAGGAATTGCATATTTTTGCTTTAATTATTTCAAAGATACTTAATTTAACTAATTGGCTAATTAACAGCAAATGTGCAGGGTACTGGAGTCCTATATGTTTTATTTGATGACTTCCACGTCGTAATTTATTTTTAGAATTTAAATTAATATAAAATAAATGAAAATGTTACCTTTTTACATTTATTTGCTGGGTCAGGTTAGAATTTGTATCATCGGCTGTATAATTAAAGTCATCCCATCACTCTAACATGGTAATATAGTCATGATAAAAATCAGTGTACAGTGGAGCCTCGGTATTCGAACTTAACCCATTCCAGACGGCTGTTCGAATTCCGATTTGTTCGGATTCCAAATCTGCTTTTCCCATTACAAATAATGGAAATGGTCTTAATCCATTCAGTCGTCTTTTGAACAGAAGTTAACAGTACTGTATCTCATACCATAGGTCCGCAAATTAAGTGAAAATTTATTGAATACAGTACATTATGTTATGGTCTGTGTTGTTAGAGACTCTTTAACTGCACTGTGGTTTTTATTTTAGTGTGTTATGGTCTCTCATAAAAGAGTTGCACGTTGAAATGCTGAATACACACACCTGAGTCCACTTAATCACGGGCCGTAAAGACTAGCAGCGCTATTCCCGGGGCTAGAAGATTGTCCCTCTTCCCCATGATCTCTCTGGCTCTCAGCTCCATGCTCCACCAGTTTCCACTTTAGTTTGATTTCCGTGCTTCTCTGCATCTCTAACCGTGACTACGATTTCCTCATGATCTAGTGCCTTCCCTGTTAACAATAAAGCTAAAGCGCACCCAAAACAGGTGCATTTTATTGTTCACAGGGAAGGCACTAAATCAAAATAGGTGCGTTTTATTGAAAACGAATGCGTTTTTTTTTTAAATGGGTGGGTTTTATTGTTCACAGGGAAGGCACTAGATCATGGGGAAATTGTAGTCACTGTTAGCGATGCGGAGAAACATTAAGTGGACGCAGTGGACTGATTAAGTGGACTCAGGTGTGTGCGTTTAGCACTCCATCCACATGTGACAGCCACGCCCCTCTCCACCGTGCATTTCAACACGCAACTCTTTTGTGAGAGACCGTAACACACTAAAATAAAAACCACAGTGCAGTTAAAGCATAAGAACAATAAAGATGATAATTTTAACCTTTGTGGTGGTGAGCAGTTGGCATACGTAAATGTTGGAGAGGAAGAGAAGAAGCGTATCCCCTTCCATAACAGAGAGGGAGAGAGCAAGCGGATTCCCTTCCATAACAGCTTCAGGTAAATCAGCCAAAGGTGTTTTTTTCTCTTGCTACCGTTTTGCATGGATGACTCTACTTCAGGATGTTCCTTTCTTTTCTTGAAGAACATTTCTAACGTGGCTTGTTTCTGCCTTCTTTTCAATACCTTACGGAAGTGGCTCATGACCTCATCATTAAAGGTGCTCACGGCGTGCTAGCGCTTTAGCTTAGTTTAGCACTTTAGCTAAGCGTTACTGCTTTAGCGCTAGCTTTAGCCTTATGAGGGTGATACGTACATAGTACTGTATCAACAACTTCCGGACTTTCGAAAGTCGCACACTTTTCCCTGCCTCTCGGTCTCGTTTTTTCTCATGCGTTTCTAGAGTTCGACTTTCGGTTTTTGTTTGGTTTCCAGGATGAAAAAAAAATCACACATTTTTTGTTCAGGTTCTGATTTGTTCAAACTGTAGAGCGTTTGGATTCCGAGGCTCCACTGTAATTCTTTTCTCCAGAGGAGGTTTTAAAAATATGCAGGATACACAAATGTTAATTTTCAAAGTTGTATATACAGATGCTCCCCGACTTACGTTTTTAATTGGTTCTGGACGACCCAACGTAAGTTGAAAGTGAACGTAAGTTGTTACAGTGACATATAACGTGTGACGTATGACGTTCATACTGTACTATACATCCATAAATACCATTACATCTCATAAAACACCCCTAAATCAATTACTATAAACATAACATTGTAAAATAATATCAAATATATCAAATAATATTAACTTTAACTTCAAATAAGTCACTTATTTATACCGAGTTACTTTACATAAGCTTAAAACAGTCAATCAAACCTTACAATATGTGAAGCGCATAGAAATGTGAATAGTGCATATCATATTTGCTTTATTTATTTTCTTTTATCTTCATGCCAGCTGTAGAGCTGGTTATGTTTATAATCCAACCAAAAGAAGTGAGTATTATTTGAGCATATATTTTCATTTCAGCCGTCCATGAGTTCCCGGAGGATGTGTTCACAAACCGAGAGCGAAAGCAAGGAGCTGTCCTGCTACACATATTTGCTGTAGGTAAACATGCTGCCTGTGATTGTGCTTTTTAAACCGAACCATGCTTTACATTTGACCCTGACATGCAGAATACATGGAGCAATTCTTGCAACCTCTTATAAAGTGTATGTCAGCTGTTTAATGTGCTGTGTGACTGGTTGTCTTGAAAACCCCAATGTGCCTGTTGTGCCTAAAGCTATCAATGAATAAAAATACAAACAAGCCTTTAGTGACTTGAAAGGTCCCTTCAGAACACTTAAGAATAGGTATGGGTCTGTTACAATATAATATAATTACAATAGAAATGGTAATGGTATTTTATTATTATCATTATTATTTTTTATGAATTTATTTCTCTCTCTCTCGCTCTCTCTCTCTCTCTCTCTCTCTCTCTCTCTCTCTCTCTCTCCCTTGCTCTCTTTCTCTCCATCCACTTTGTTTTCTTCAATAATTTTCTATTATTATTATTATTATTGTTATTAATAATAATAATAATAATAATAATAATAATAATAATAATAATGTTCTTTAATATTTATTTTTAGGCTGTCTACATGTTCCTGGCTCTAGCTATTGTGTGCGATGACTATTTTGTAACATCCCTAGAGAAGATCTGTGAAGTAAGTATAATTATAAAAACTGTAATCTTAAAAATCAATAACTCTGAAAACAGTCCCCATAGAAAAACAGTCCATGGTGCTCATTCTATCAGCTCATCCATATTCTGAGTTTGCATGCTATCTGGCTTTCATTGTTTATGTACTGTGATCATTTGTATGCATCTATTGTCACCTGTCAGAAATTGCATCTGAGTGAAGACGTAGCTGGTGCAACATTCATGGCTGCTGGAAGCTCAGCTCCTGAGCTTTTTGCTTCTGTTATTGGTAAGACACAAACATACACACGTCCATGTAAGCTCCTGAGAATTGTGATCAGAGCTGAATGTTGTGTTTTCTGCAGGTGTCTTCATTACTCATGGAGATGTGGGTGTGGGCACAATTGTGGGCTCAGCTGTGTTTAACATTCTCTGCATCATTGGTGTGTGTGGAATCTTCGCTGGACAGGTGTGTGTGTGTGTGTGTGTGTGTGTGTGTGTGTGTGTGTGTGTGTGTGTGTGTGTGTGTGTGTATATACCACACACTGGTATATACAGTATATATGTGTGTATATATATATATATATATATAAAATTAGGGGATCTTCTGATCATGGATGGTATGC
The DNA here is from genome assembly GCA_024760905.1 of Plotosus lineatus. Lineage (NCBI taxonomy): Eukaryota > Metazoa > Chordata > Actinopteri > Siluriformes > Plotosidae > Plotosus > Plotosus lineatus. The sequence continues at coordinate 49,537,225 of CM045732.1, read as the reverse complement.
TCTACAGTGGCTCATACAGATCAGGGCGTAGCTCACCTAATAGGAGGGAAACAAAATTGTTTTACTCCTATCTTGTAAGGACTGCTGAGTGGCACAACAGAAATATTGCTGTCTTTGCATGATTGGGTCCAGTGGTGTATTGGTTAGGGTGCTGGGCTCATGACTGCGTGAGCATGGATTCAAATCACAGTCAGAGGCTTACTGTGCCAAGACCCCTGGGCAAGGTCTTAACTGCCAGTGTCTCTGTTCGCCCAGCACTAAAATACAATGAAGATAACCTGTGATGGACTAGTGTCTAATATAGGAGGAGTTTAACTCCTTACCTACTTTTAACTTTGAGAGATTGTAAGAGTTCATAAACTTTAAAGTTCAAATACTGATGATGCAACAGCCCTCATGGAACAAGCAGCCAATCAGAGCAAAACTGACCTTGTATGTATGTATATGTGTGTGTGTGTGTGTGTGTGTGTGTGTGTGTGTGTGTGTGTGTGTGTGTGTGTGTGTGTGTGTGTGTGTGTGTGTGTGTCTGTATATATGTGTATGTATGCATGTATATGTATGGATATACAGTGGTACCTCACCTTACGAAATTACTCCGTTTCAGAAGTGGTTTCGTAACCTGATTTTTTCATAAGTTGAGTAGCATTTTACATGTAAAAGGCCTGATTCGTTCCAAGGCACCCAATACTACCCTCTAAACCCTTTAAAAATTATAAAAGTGTACCTTTTAAGGCCTCCTTCTGCTTCAATATCATATCGATGGTAGACGGATTTCGGCCATATTCCTTTACCATATCACTCAACCGCATGCCACAAGTCCGCTTCTTTTATCTCGCACCGGGAGTCACACGCGCGCGTGTGTGTGTGCATGCGTGTGTTGACCATGTCTTTTTAGCAAAGTTAGAGCTTCCAAATGTTTATGCTAGGTTAAAAGCATGAGCTAAAAAATAAAGTTGCAATGAGCACACTCAAAAAACTCACAAAACAACAGTAACTCTGTCCCTTACGCATGTTAGATCTCCCTGATGAACAATGGGTTGAAGGCACACGAAAAGCATCATGGGTATTATGGAGATGCAGCTCCATAATAGCCAATGGAAGGACAGCGGGGCTGGGTGTTGGGAGATCGCAAATGGGAGAGCAACTCACGAATTGTTCGAATTTTTTGAAGTAACATGAATTTTTTTTCGTATCCAGAGATGGAAATTTTAGGTAAATGTGTTTCGTAACTTGGATTTTTCGGGGTTTTTGGGGTCTTTCATAAGGTGAGGTACCACTGTAAATGTATGCACTGTGTATATGTATGTATGTATGTATATGTCTGTCTGTCTTCCTTTCAGCTTTTTCCCTTTTACTCGGGAGTTGCAACAGCGAATCATTTGATTCACACATTTGATTTGGCAGAGGTTTTTACGTCGGATGCCCTTCCTGTCACAACCCTTTTTAGCAAGGGACAGAAACACGCTGACGACTTTGCAGCTACTCTTTACGAAAGTCAGCAATGGTTCTTTTACATGCCTCTCAGCATAGACAGTGAGAGACACGGCCCACTTTTGATAACCCAGTTAGCTGCACTGGAGGGTACAGTGACAACCTAGTGGAGAGTGGGACTCGAACCCCCAACCTTTGGATCGGCGATCCAGCGCCCTATACCACTAGATCACCACTGCCCCCCTTTCATATATATATATAAAATAATAATACACATACACACACACACATATAGATTCAATGGACTATGCTATGGATTTAATACAGTCCAGTGTTAGATGCTGTTTTTGCCTTGAGAAAGCTCTTTTTTCTTTTTTGAAGGTTGTCTTTCTCACCAAGTTTGCTGTATTTCGGGACTCCCTTTACTACACACTGTCTGTTATAGCACTAATAGTCGTAAGTATCATAGATATTATGTATTGATAGATAATAGTACTGTATTTATTGTGATGTAAATAATCCTAGAATATTGTACATCCTAAATCATCTGAGGACCTTGTTCAAAAGAAAATGCATTTAAATACTGCTTACATATATGCATACTGTTGCAAAAATAAATACATGAATAAATAAAATCAAAAATCTGGATATATAATTTGGTCAAAAAACAATTGTAAATTCAACTCTGTTATTCCTACAAGTTTGTTCTTTTTATACTACAATACTTCAGCATAATTATTCGGATTAGCTTTAAAAAAAAAAACACCACTTAATGATTTAATGATTGTTTACTTTAGCTTGTCTTATTTTACAGTTTATCTATGATGGACAAATCTTGTGGTAAGTGTCACAGTGTCACAGTTGTTGAAGCGATATTTGTGGCTTGCTTTCAGTTGTAAAACCATAACTCCATGTGTTTCACTCCTTTCTGCCAACAGGTGGGAGAGTCTGGTGCTCATGGTCATGTATGTTGGCTACATAATCATCATGAAGTGAGTTTTTTCACACAGTAGAGATGTTTTGAAATTTCTCTGATTATTAGGGAATTACAAGCAGTAATTACAGGTGTGTTAATTGTATCCTTGGCAAATTTACAAGTATCATAAACACATTATGTGAACGTACCAGGAACTGACTGTGTAACAGAATCAATTCAAATATAATAATAATAAGAAGAAGAATTTGGCCTCAAAAAGGGATGGAATGCCTTCTAGAGTCTTATTACACAAAAGTTTTTGACTTGTATTTTCAAAGTTGTAATCTACTAAAATGCATTCCATACTTTGCAATAGCCAGTTTCAACATTTGTAGTCCGTTTCACTCATGCAAATACACGAAATCACATGAATAGAACGTGGACACAGCAGTTAAAATAAGGCAAGATAATGGCAACAATAACAGTTTACATTTATTAAAAGGACATCACATGACATAAGACAAGCATTGTGGGTAATTAAAACAAGTTTTATGGGGTCGTATTTTTTGTCATTTATTCAGCAGTGTGGTATTTCACTTTCAGAGCCTCATGTATTCATTTTACATTTGGATTTTGTAATGCTCTTTCTTAAAATACTCCTCGTGCATTTAAAAAGTCAGTGCTCACACTCAAAATCTTCTTATGCTTTGACTGCTTCTGTCTGCTTGCGATACTTTTCTCAGATTCTCTACTTTTGCTTGTGGATTTTTGTGATATTAACCTGAGATTTCCCTGTCAATATTTTTAAACTGATAGTATTAGTAAAGAAATAAAAATGTGGACAGACGATCCAACACAATGTCCTTAAGTGTCATTTCCAAATATCTGCTGTGATCTTACTGAATTTACCGGGTATGATGGACAACTGTATATAATATACAAATGATGAAGTGTATATATACATATATATATATATATATATATATATATATATATATATATATATATATATATATATATATATATATATATATATATATATATATATATATATATATATATATATATATAAAAGAATAATAAGAACATTCAGATAATACCATTGGCTTTAAATATTTACTTGTGATTCTTGATTTGAATCTCAACAGACATTGGCCTTGGCCAATTCATAAGCTCCAGGCCAGATTACACCACCATGGTATCAGCAGTGTACACAAGAATTACTTAATTTTTCTAAAATTGTGAAAGAAGACCGCAAATCTGACTTTTATTACTTCAACCAGGAATTCCTCATTCAGTAAAAACATTAAACTGATCAAAGATTCCTACCACTTTTCTCAGTAGTGTTTACACATTACAAGAAAATCACATAACCAAATCAGCATAATGCAATTAATCGGTGAAATGATGTCGTCCACAAAATAGATCAAGTTAGGAAAGAATAAACTTGATTTCCAATTACAAGGTGGCAATTCACCATGTCATGTTTTCCATAGCTGCAAGGACCCATGCAGTAGTCTATACATGTGTCTAAAAAGTACATTGATGTCCTATGCCAAATGTTTTATCTGTTTGTAAATATTAGTGAGTAAATATACTGTGTAAATACAGTCAAATCCTCTTTACACAACATCTGCATATTCTGTCCTGGAGGTCTATCGTCTGGCCTAGTCTATTTCACACCCATCGTATAGTTTGTCTAGGACAGTTTATCTCCCAGGTATACTCTGTCCAGGACCAAAGTATAACTGGGTTTAATCTGGACAGGGCTTAATTTAGCACGTTACCCCCTTTGACCTTCTTACCGTAATTCAGACGTGCTAACCACTACACCACATGCCACCCTGATTATTTTTTACTAATCATGAAGTAAGTCATGGACAATCGTCCTATCTTCTATTGGCTGGTTCCAGAGTGACGACGCACCATGTCACAAAGTCATTTCATAGTGATTTCATGAACAATGAATTCAAAGTGCACCAAATTATGATATTCCCAATAAAGTGTTGAGTACAATATGTTTTAACTGACTGATATGTTATATGTAGTCAAATTTTAATTTAAAGCAAAGCAAAAATATCTTTCAGAAAGTAAGCATATCATCAACCGAGAATTAACAAGGTCTATCTACAATTTGAATGAAATGGCAGATAGACCTTGTTAATTCTTGGTTTACGATATTATGACTATCATAAGCAATGTTGATGTTTACATGAAAAGAAATGGATCAGAGACGATAAAAAATTTTATTTCTGATGGATGCCAGATTATTATAAGTATGATTTCTCTTTATTTCAGGTTTAGCAGCTGCATGCAGAACTATTTTTCTGGTGAGGAAGATAAGACTGTTGCCAATGGTAATGCTGTAACCAGCGAACTGGAAGATGGTAATGCTTATTATGAGCAGTATTGGGATGATCCCACTTGGCCATTGCTCAGCTCAGGTAAGGGTAACTAGACAGGCTTCTTCTGTCTGCACCAGCTCAGTTCGCCCCTTCTGCTCTGCCTCTACTCAAATTGACAAGTACTCACAATGATTTCAGCTGATACTAACAACATGTCCCTGCTGCTTTCCTGTTGGTTTTGAGTTTTTCAGCTTAGACGTCCACACTAGATGCTAGTGCTAATAATATGATGTAGAGAAAACCAGTGCTTGTCTTCGGGCTAGATTCTTCTGCTCTCTATTTCGGATTATGTCATTAGGAAACCTCTTACATTTATTCTGAAGCCTGTCTGCTTAGCCTTACTAAACACTACCTTCTTTTCTCTATCTCCAGAACCTTGTGCGTGTGAAACAGAGTGACAATGCCTCTTTTTTTTCATTTCACTATATACTATGGCCCTGCGCTGGCCTGGCGAGCTGTCCAGGGTGTGTCCCACCCTCATCCAGAGGCAGCTGGGATGGGCACCAGCTTCCCCATGAACCTATTTCAAATTAAGTGGTTTAGAAAATGAATGAATCTATTATGTACCGTACCAAAGGTTTTATATGTTAAAAAAAGTACATTGTCTCGGGCAGCATGGTGGTGTAGTGGTTACCACATTCACGTCAAAGCAAGGAGGCCCTGGGTTCAAGTCTCGGGTTCAGTGAAGGCCTTTCTGTATGACGTTTGTATGTATTCTATGTGCTTCCATGGGTTTCTTGCAGCTAGTCTGGTTTCCTCCCACAATCTAAATACAGGCACTAATTGCCTGTTTCACTTCTGCTCACCGCAGCCTTCTGGAAGAGTAAAAATGCATCATCTGAGACAAGTGCAACTTTAAACTTTATGTACTGCTCTACAACGAAATAAAATGAAAAATTTGAAAACACTACCAAAAGAGTTAGAACTGCCCTGTTTATCTGACTAACAGTCATTTGGTGTTTTAATAAGTGACAGGGGAGAGGTGAGTGAAATTATTGTCACCCAGAAAGTGGGTCATGATAGGGAAATTTTCAAAACAACCGATCAAATGATCGGTCATGATTCTTCACCAAATTAAATTGGATTTCCTATACAGTAGGGATGTCATTGACAATCGGAATATCGATATATCGCCGATATAATTATGTCGATCGATAATCGAGACCTATAAAAGGGATATCGATACTTCTAACGTTATAGTGTTCCTGTGTTCATGACAGCGTCTGTAGTAAATGCCATTATCAATGACACCCCTAGTAAATGGTACGTCCCGCCTCTCTGTATGGTAAATGGTACGTCCCGCCTCTCTGTATGGTAAATGGTATGTCCCTGCTTCTAGTGTCAGAGCGTGTTCTCAACAGCACGGAACATTTTGAACAAGAAGAGACACTTATCACCGGATGATGCAGATATGTGCATCTTCTGAATCTATACATCTATTTTCGATTCCACGTCACTGTGACACGCAGCAGAGAGCCAATCCTTTCTGTACTCCACTGTGTGGGCTGGTCCGATAGCTTCAAACTCCAATTTTATTGGATTATAACAACAGCCACAGACTGCAAGTGTTGTTTTTGAGTAAAGAGATAAATTTCCCTCGTTTCGATCGGCTGATTTCCACGAAGCCAAGCACAGCTGGCAAACAAGCACAAAAGGACAGACATGGAAAAACTTCAACCCGCAGACCAGCTGATTGCCAAAACTTGGGACGCGCTTCCTGTCACATAAACACTGCAGCGTGTGAGTCCAATAAAATTAGAGCTTCAAGGTATCAGACCCGCCCACACAGAAAGGATTGGCTCTTCGCTTCGCGCCACAGTGACGTGGCATTGAAAGTAGATTACTAGATTTGCTCTGAGCTCTGAGCAGTTAGAAAGTGAAGCTGCACCATCTCCTGCTTGTCCTTTTAAGATGCTGGCGCTGCCGGCAGCGCAAACAACTGTCGTACGCAACACTTGTGCTGCACTGCCATGATTCCTGCTTCACCACTTTTGCAGTCGTAAAGTCGATCAGACGAAACTCGCATAGGTCGTAAGTCGACGACTCACTGTATTCAATGCATTATACAAGCTACTGTAATATATCTTAGTCTGTTCTATTTAATGCATTCATGGAACAGTACAGCAATATTCCAATGTATCAATGCATTGGAATTTTTTTTAATCAATATATTGATACCAATAATAGGTTTTCAATGACACACCTACTATACAGTGATCCCTCGCTATTTCGTGTTTCAGTTTCTGCGGCTTCAGTGCTTCGGGGTTTTTTTTAAAAATATTCATCGAAAAATAAGGAAATTACGGAAAAATAGAGAAAAAGTTAAGAAAAATGCCACAAAACAAGGCCAATTAAAAAAACAATCCAAAATATCCCAACTAAACCACTTACATGTTAATGTGAGGTGAGCATCTGAGTGTGTGCACGCGCGCATCTGTGTGTGTGTGTGTGTGTGTGTGTGTGTGTGTGTGTGTGTGTGTGTTTATATTTTATTTACATCTTGTGGATAATTTTTGAATGTTTAATTGTTATTATAAGCATTTATAGTGTTGAAAATGTATTTATTGATATTACAGACGCTCTCCGACTTACGTTCATCCGTTTTACGTTTTTTTCGATTTTACGTTGTTTTTTTTTTTTTTTTTTCTCAAAAACAAAATTGTCAAACTTTGAGTTTAGACGTATCTACATAGTACGTATGCTGACGTAATGACGCTGCGTCCATTGTTTACAAACGACAGACTGAATGTAAAATAATTGAGAAGCACTGTTTTAAGGCCAACAAATAACTACTCACACTCACATTTAGGGGCAATTTGGAGCACCCATATGACTCTTATTTAAAGTGATTTATAGCTAGAAGGGCTTTGTAGGCTGAATTGGAAAGCTGTCAAGCAATAAGGGCTAATGGGAAGACTGAGCTACAACAACAGAGGTCAGCACCCTTAACGAGTAGTGGGTGCAGCAGAGATTACCACTTGGAAATAAACTCTACTTTATCATCTTCTCGAAGACAGAAGGATGCCAACAATACCTGGAATGATACAACTGACTAGTTCGCTGAGAATTGAACTCACAATCTTCGGATTGGAACACCATAGACATAACTACTCAACTTGCATTAGATACTTTTTTAAATTTATTTTTTATTTTGCTGTAATCTATTAACCGATGATCTTAAGTCTAATGAAGTTGGTAGGTAGAGTTTTGAGAATGTATATACAGTGATTCAACATTAGGCTTTCCTTTAGATCCATTACAATCATATTTGTAATTTATCTATCATTGTTGAGCGGGAAGCTGGAGCCAATCCCAAAGAGGTGAGATACACCCTGAAGAGGTCACCAGTCTATTGTAGGGCTAATACAGACACAAACTTACATTGACACACACATTTACACCTATGGGCAGCTTAGAGTAGCCAGTTAACCTAACGTACATGTCTTTGAAACTGGAATACCTAGAGGCAGCCTTCAGATACAAGAAAAACTGTGAATCTGAGATTCAAACTCAAACCTTCTCACTGTGAGAAGACAGTGCTAATCACTAAGCCACCATTTCGCCATGTTTTTTTTTTTTCCGTTCTTCTAAAATTTAAGAGAAAATGCTGAATGGTGACTGTGGTGAGTATACTCGCATAAAAATCAGGCTGGTTATCCACAATTCTGTATTTTCCCGACAGATGTGTACTTAGAAAGAATTCAGTGCATTTACAGATTCAATGCAGCTTGTTATGTCTCCCTCTTCATAGTAAAACCCAGTAAGATGTACACCCGTGGCTCAGTCGTGATGGTGGATGAAATGATGAATTCCAGTCCTCCAAACTACCGCTTTCCAGAGGCTGGCCTCAGAGTCATGATCACCAACCGTTTTGGGCCTAAAACACGTCTGCGCATGGCAAGCAGACTCATCATTAATGAGGTGTGCAGCCATAAAATCTAGTAATGATCATGTCAGTGTTGAGAAATGGAATTGCCAGATTTTGCCGGACTTTGCCAGCATGGTGCTTAGCATGAGATGAAAAGGGATTTAGCAAGTTGCTGTGATTTTCCACTAACTGGCAGGTAAAGAATGGAATTTAAGGGTGACGCAGAAACAGCAGACGTCCAGTGCAATAATAGAGGGTTTTTCCATTCATCAGGGATTTTCCACAGGGATTAAGAAATCACCTGTTAAGGCCTCCTTGGTACAATGACTTGAACTCTTTCGATATGTTCCTTGGAAAACACCTTGTGATTGTACTGATAAATGTATTGTGGTTCACAGAGTACGGTCATGTTCTGTATTCTAATATTAATAATAACAGTACATGCACAAGCATAAACTGTATGACCAAAATTTGTGGACACTTGACCATCACACCAACAGACTACATTTCTTGTGTGAAAATCAGATCACAGCTCACATTTCACCGCTGTTCACATGTTCCTGCTGGCTGGTGGCAGTACAGATTTTGTCACCTATCTCTGAGTATCAATGAGGCAGTGGTGGCCTGGTGGTAAAGGTGCTGGATCACTGATCCTAAGGTTGGGGGTTCGAGTCCCCACTCTCCACAATGTTGTCACTGTCCTCCCAGTGCAGCTAACTGGGTTATCAAAGGCCGACCATGTCTCTCACTGTCTATGGTGAGAGGTTCATGTAAAAGAACCATTGCTGACTTTCGTAAAAGAGTAGCTGCATCGCCGTCAGCGTGTTTCTTCCCCTTGCTAAAGGGTTGTGTCAGGAAGGGAATCTGACGTAAAAAGCTATGCCAAATCAAACATGCAAAACAGATGATTCGCTGTGGTGACCCCTGAAGAAAGGAAAGAAGAAGATCCCTGAGTATCAATGAGAAAACAGCCTATTTTTTCCATGTTAATTTTCTTGTCTAGTCTGTTTTTCTCAACATTTACTTTTTTATTTTTAGAAATTAGACATTCTTGAGCTGAAAAAATTCCCTGATAATACAGACTTAAGTTTCAAAATTTGATCACATGGGAGAATGGGTACAATCTCATTATGATCAATACCATACATATACCTTCCTTAAACTGCTGGCACAATTTTGAAGCACAAAGCTGTACTCAAAGTGAAAATATTGTTTGCAGACGATGGAATGTGAGAACTCAAATGGTCTACAAAGAGCCCTGACCTCCTGCCTGTCTCTCACTGTCTGTGGTGTGAGGTTCATGTAAAAGAACCTGTCCAGGGTGTACTCTACCCTCACCCGGAGTCAGCTGGGATGGGCCCCAGCATCCCTGCAACCCTAATTAGGATTAAGCAGTTACAGAAAATGATTGAATATATACTGAGAGTATATCGATGTGGCAAAAATTTTGGACAAATTTACACTTCTACACACTAACATACTTCGAGGAATTAGAAACCATCACAAGGTATTATGAACCTTAGCCAAAAATTAGGAATTCGCCAAACTTTAGCCTTTAATTATTAACCACAGTGACCTCGTTTATAGCATTGAATGCACTGTTCAAGTCCCACTGTGAGAAGCTGCTCCTCGTTTTACATTTGAGTTTTCTTGGCACAATTAGTGACCATAAAAAATATTTAAAATGTATTTATGTAAATATATTATAAAGATATTTTAATGAACATCATTTGTCAGTTTATTTTTTATTATTTTGATTCACTGTTTTAATCCAGTAAGGGAAATTATTCCCTCTGGATTTAACCCATCCAAAGTGAGCACACACACACACACACACACACACACACACACACACATACATGCACACACACATATAAACAGTGAGCACACACACTCAGAGTAGTACGAGAGCAGATGAGGGTTAGGTGCCTTGCACAAGGGCACTTCAGCCATTTATGCAGAGGAAGGGAAGGTGCTGCTCGCCCCCCCACCGCCACACATTTTGCCTGTTGGTTTGAGAATCGAACTAATGGCCTTTCAGTCCCAAAGCTACTTCTCTATCCATTAGGCTACGGCTGCTAATGATTTATCTTTTTGGAAAAAAAACTCCTGTAAACTCCATTAACAGTTAATGTTCAGATAAAGCAAAAACATTGCAAAGAAATATAGGTTTACAGCTCCATCACTTTTAGTTCAACATTTGAATTATTTATTATCTGAAGAATATAAACTTGTTTTCTGCATTTAGCAATTTTAAAATGACAGATTCCCAATTTATAGACCTGCTGCTACAAAACTATTTTATAATTTAAGTTGTTTTTTTTTTTCCAAAAAATTTTAAAAGTTCAGAAATGTGTGTTATCTACTGTTACCATGATTCATAATATCCACCTCTAGTGGTTCATAAATCCTGTGTTAGATAAAAAAAAATTAAAAAATAAAAAATATTGACTACAACCACTTTTGCTATCATTTAAAATGTATCTGATTTATCAAGCAACATCTACTGAATTTTTTTAATGTTTTTTGATTAAAGAAGGTTTGAAACACATTTTAAGCAAAAAAAACCTCCACTTTTGTTCATACACTTGTTTGTCCTTTTAAATGTGCAAGGAAGGCACATGGCATCAAAGCGCGTGCATGAGGGGGAGGGGAGGGGGGCGCACCAACCGACGTACCAGAATCTTAATGGTTCATTATACGCTCTGCTTCATATTACCCCATTCCACCCTACCTCTAGATATATAAATGTTTATTTTGCAGACCTCTTTATTAGGGTCACAGGGACGCTGGAGCCCATCCTAGCCAATACCAGACTATTGCAGGGCCAACACAGACAACAATTCGCACTCACACCTAGGGACAATTTAGGACACCCAATTAGCTTAATATGCATGTTTTTTTGGCTAAAAGAGAAAACCGGAGCATCCAAGATAACCTACACACAAGCACAGGGAGAATATGGAAATTGTACATTGAAATGACCATGTTGGGCGAACTTTTTTAGAAAATATTACCATTTACTTTTATTGGTGAGTGTCTTACTATGGACTTAGTAGCTCTATGAGATACTAACATTGACGTATTGTGACTCTCCAGCACTAAACCAGTTTCATTGCCTTATTTTAATTTATAGTAAATGATTTATGTGTATCTGAAAGGGAGTAAAATAATTGGAGATAATTAGGAAAAAGGCAATTTTTTCGGTTTACCAGGGTAATGATGTACTTTGACTACAAATTATTCTAAAGCGAGATTCCAAGCTAAGTACTGACACTGGACCTGACAGGGGAATTTTCAAGGATCATACATAATAGACTGATGACCTTGTGAAGTTTTCAGGATATATCTAAAACAAAAGGTCCCTCATTAAAGGCAGGTTTTGATTTATATATGGCAGGAATTAATAAAAACACTCGACTAAACATGAAATCTCGACACTTTCTAGTATCTGAAGTCTAAAGAAAAAATAATAATTTTGACTAATCTGTTTTATCTAAAAATGCAGCCTTGTGATTGAGGGTCACATTAGTAAAGTTTTGTGTTTGTATTCTTTGTAGCAACAGCGACTAATGCAGACATCCAATACAGTGGAAGGCACACTTGTGGTTGACGGGAAAGCAGAAACATTGGAGAATGGCAGTGTACTAGAGGACAAACTAACAGAAGAGGAAGAAAATGAGCTGTCGTCACCCTTCACACTACCTGGTTAGAGAGACTACACATGCATACACATGTATACACTAGTACTCCTTTATTTGGTACATGGTAAGATATCTTATAGCCATCATAAACTAATCTTAACTTCATTTATTAATTTATTCATTCATTTGCCAAACTGCTTAAGGGGCAAATCAGGTATACTATTATTCACACAATCAAAAAGTTAAATTCATACATTTATTTATACCATATGATAACATTATTAAAAAGATTAACAAACCATAATCAAGTACCGCACGTTGCCTGTATATACAGATGTAACTCGTTAAGAGACTTTGAATATTGAAACAGCTGTGAACTTAAAACTAATTAAGTTAAATGCATCATTTTTTCATCATTTTTTCACTGTAGATAGTATAAAATAGTTTTATGCAATGAACCAAAATAATATACCGTATTCGACATGATAAGCACCCAGGGCGCTTTAAAAAATTTGGAGTAGGTGGGCGCTTATAAAAATGTTACCAGTGGAGTGGAATGGTAAATGCTTATTCCCATCGAGGTTGAAAAAAATGAATAATAACAGAACAATAAAAGAGTTTTACTGATATTTGTTTTATTCATTTTGTAGTATCAACCAAACTACTTACATAAAAGCTGAAAATAAACAGAAAACAGCATAAATAAAACAAAACAAAAAACATTCTTTAATTTTTCCCTCCTGGTGCTGTTCCTTTAATTTTCCCGGAAGTAAAATCAATCCAATCAATACAAATGTCAATTTAGCACATGGCACGTTGAACCAATCAACACAACCATAAACAAAAGCACATGGCCAGGAACGTTAATGAGCAGGAGAATTGGGTGAAAAATACTCATCACTTTTTGATAGGTCCATATCTGGCTCATCGCTCCATTCATTCAGAGCATCGCATAGTTTTGCTGTAGCAGTTTCTAATGGTTCATTGGTTGTTGGACATTTACCAAGACAACACAGCACAATATTTTCCTGTTTCGTAAGGCACGGCGGAACAATCAAATGTGTTATTACTGATGAACATTATAGACATTCCCCAGTTGCAGGGGGTCTTGAAATACCGTGTAAACTCACTTTTACAGGCAGTGAACGCCTCACTTTATGGTTACAGAGACTGATCGATTAAAATTGGTAAGTTTGATCTATGATTTTGCTCCCAGTACACATGGGCGGTTATTAGACATAAGATAAAAAACATGGGGGGGGGGGGGGGGCTTATTGGAGCAGGGCAATTATTATGTTGAATACGGTATTTTGTTTAAAAGAATCTGTACAAGGTTACTTATAACCCCTCACCCCATATTTTTGGTAATTCAAAATCACACCTGTTCAACAAGTATTTAAGCTTTTTCAAATGTTATTGGTTAATTGCATAAATACCACCATCATTGACGTACTGTCCAAAAATAGAAGTGGCGATACAATAAATTGAAATTACTGAAAAATTACTTGACAAATTTGATCATGACATAGCATACATAATTTTGATTTTCACACTATTTTTTTATACACTTTTACATGTGTTTTAACTTAAAAATCACATCAGATGTTCTATAAATATAATCACTCTATATGAAAGTACAATTGTCTAAAATTTTGGGGAAAAAATTGACAGTAATGTTATATAACATGTTATATACTTGGTATAAAAACCCCTTAATCCTAGTAGAGTGGAGAGGAGGCAGGAGCCTATCTGTGCAAGCTTTGAGTGATGGCGGAATTCACCCTGAACAGCTTGACAGCACATCTAGGATTAATATGGTCATTTTAGATCTTAATGTGCATGTCTTTGGACTGTACAAAGAAACCAGAGTACCAGAAGAAAACCCGTACTAGCACAGGGACCACATGCAAACACTGCATAGAAATGCCCGTGCTAAGCCAGGGACTCGAACTCAGAACTTTTTTATGATGAGTTGGGTGTATTAACCATTTCACCACTGTACCGCCTGCAAATTCTACATCTAGTTATTAAACCCGATTTGTCTTCAATTGGTTCAGAAATTGTTGTCCATTGGTTTCTTACATTGGATGAGCAATTCATTTTTAATTGATATTAGTGACCTCGGTGGAAAATCTTTGCTGATCATGTCACTTAAAGGGAGATTGAAGCTTTATCTTCTGTTTGCTTTTCTATTAAATGTCTTTAGAATATCAAAAGATGCAGCATTACTGGCTGTTCACATTCCAGCGCATACATGCATCCATCAGATTCCAAACTTTAAACCAACTTTTAAACAACTTGACTTCTCTGAGCAACATACGATAAAAGAATGCGAACTGTATCATGTTAAAAGTTATAATTTTGTTTGAAAATGAAATTGAATTTTGGAAGGCACTTCCTGTCCACTTTCAAGTGATAAATAAATAAATAAAAACATTTTAAAAAAATGAATGCCTGTCTAATTTCCCCTAGCGAAATCCGTTTGGAAAAGGTTCCCAGAACTTACTGTTGTAAGATTATCAGATTAAACTTTTCAGAACACACCAGTCACGTTGAATATTAGCACTCCATGTGTTTTCTTCTAAGCGAGACATTTATTAATGCTATTGCACAGTCTACAGAACATGTGTTAAACTTTATGATTCACAGGTGTTCAGTACCAACACATTTTATTACTGAGTGAACTTTTACAGTGTAATCTCTTTGTACCCATAGGGGGCATTATGAACAAAATGAAGTTCTTCATTTCGTGGCCTATCCTCCTGTTGCTGTACTTTACCGTGCCTAATTGTGGGAAGCCACGATGGGGGAATTTCTTTATGCTATCCTTTTTTCTCTCCACCATGTGGATAGCTGTCTTCTCATACTTCATGGTGTGGATGGTGAGTGCTTTTGACCTTTAGCGTCACCTATCAATTCGGTACACCATTTAAAAGATTTCTTGAGCAAGTAACATATAGTAGTATGTATTTTAATGAAATATTATACAATATCTCTGATATTAATGTAATTTATTTAATTAGTGGTACTTGTTTTTTATTATTATATTCAGGTGACGATTATAGGCTACACACTGGGAATACCTGATGTTATAATGGGCATCACTTTTCTTGCAGCCGGCACTAGTGTTCCAGACTGTATAGCTAGCCTTATAGTGGCTAGACAAGGTATCATTCATGTGCATTCAAACATATTCAGGCACTGACAGCTGACTTTATTTCATAGTTTCTGCATTTTTTTCATATAAGTTGTATTATGTGTAAATCCACAGGACTGGGGGATATGGCTGTCTCCAATACAATCGGCAGTAATGTCTTTGATATCCTAGTTGGGCTTGGTGTTCCCTGGGGCCTCCAGACGATGGCTCTCAACTATGGATCTGTGGTATCTGTCACTCTGTCTCCATGAGGAATTTACTCATATCTACACACATATTCACTGTTTTTCAGGACTGACATAGTAAATATAAATATGGTAAATTGATTTTTTTTTTACTCTTGTGTCAGGTGAAAATCAACAGTAGAGGATTGGTATATTCTGTGGTGCTGCTCCTGGGCTCAGTGGCTTTGACTGTAAGTTAATGTAAGAAACAACAAAATTGCAGTGCACAGGTTCACTGTATGTATTTCTATTGAACATATGAACTTACTATTTTTAAGAGATACCTAAAGAAATGTATGAAACTAACTCGTATCCAGAGACAAGCTATAAGTAAGCCAAAATAAAGTGAATATTCTCACCATAAAAATTCAGCAGACCAAACCATTGAAGAAAATAAAGAAAATATTAACGTATCTGAAGCAAATGATGCACTGGATTTTTAAATATCAGCAAACTGCTCAAACATTGTGCACCACTACTAGTGCTTGTAATCTACTTATTTACATGTTGATGTGTACATTAAGTGATATAAGGAGACTGTTAAAGTAAACTAAAAGAAAAGTCTTTCATACTCTTCTGTTACACTGAGAATACATATATTATGTAATACAGTTTTATATGACGTAAACAGAGGGGCGTATGATGACTTGTATGAGAGGTTGGACAGTAAGGAGTGAGAAAATGATTTATACAGGTTGGCACAGCAGAGAAATAGAGATGGCAAAGTCGTGCAGCAAGTTAGAGTGATTAAGGACAGAGAGGGAAATGTATTGACTGGTGACAGAAGTGTGCTGGGAAGATGGAAAGAGTACTTTGAAGAGCTGATGAATGAGGAAAATGAGAGAGAAAAAAGAGTAGAAGAGGTGACCGTTGAGGACCAGGAAGTAACAAAGATTAGTAAGGGTGAAATGAGGAGGGCATTGAAGAGGACGAAGAGTGGAAAGGCAGTTGGTCCTGATGACATACCAGTGGAGGTATGGAAGTGTCTAGGAGAGGCAGCAGTAGATTTTCTGACAAGAACATTCAACAAGGTCTTACAAAGTAAGAGGATACCGGAGCAATGCAGGAGAAGTGTGCTAGTACCCATTTTTAAGAACAAGGGAGACATGCAGAGTTGTGGCAACTACAGAGGGATAAAGTTGGTGAGCCATATGATGAAGTTATGGGAAAGAATAGTGGGAGCTAGACTAAGGGCAGAGGTCAGCATTTGTGAACAACAGTTTGGTTTCATGCAAAGAAAGAGCACCACAGATGCAGTGTTTGTTTAGAGAATGTTAATAGAGAAGTACAGAGAAGGTCAGACGGAGCTGCATTGTGTCTTTGTGGATCTGGAGAAAGCATATGACAGGGTGCCAAGAGAAGAACTATGGTATTTCATGAGGAAGTCTGGAGTGGCAGAGAAGTATGTTAGAGTGGTGCAGGACATGTATGAGAGATGTAAGACAGTGGTGAGGTGTGCTGTCGGTGTGACAGAAGAGTTCAAGGTGGAGGTGGGACTGCATCAAGGGTCAGCTCTCAGCCCCTTCTTGTTTGCTATGGTGATGGACAGGCTGACAGACGAGGTTAGACAAGATTCCCCATGGGCTATGATGTTTGCAGATGTCATTGTGATCTGTAGTGAGAGCAGAGAACAACTGCAGAAAAATCTAGAGAGGTGGAGGTATGCCCTGGAAAGGAGGGGAATGAAGGCTAGCCTCAGTAAGACAGAATACATGTGTGAATGAGAAGGACCCAAGAGGAACGGTGAGATTACAGGTAGAAGAGATAACGAAGGTGGAGGATTTTAAGTACTTAGGCTCAACAATACAGAGCAATGGAGAGTGTGGAAAAGAGGTGAAGAAGCGTGTGCAGGCAGGCTGGAATGGTTGGAGAAAAGTGTTCAGTGTGATGTGCGATAGGAGAGTGTCAGCAAGAATAAAAGGTAAAATGTACAAGACGGTGGTGAGGCCAGCGATGTTGTATGGCCTAAAAACAGTGGCGCTGAGGAAAAGGCAGGAGGCAGAGCTGGAGGTTGCAGAGATGAAAATGTTGAGGTTCTCTCTGGGAGTAACGAGGATGGATAGGATCAGAAACGAGTACATCAGAGGGACAGCACATGTAAGATGTTTTGGAGACAAAGTCAGAGAGGCTAGATTGAGATGGTTTGGACATGTATAAAGGAGGAATAGTGAGTATATTGGCAGTAGGATGCTGAGGTTGGAACTACCAGGCAGAAGGCCTAGAGGAAGACCAAAGAAGAGATTCATGGATGTGGTGAAGACATGAAGGTCATTGAAGTAAGAGAAGAAGATGCAGAGGACAGGGCGAGATGGAGGCGGACGGTTTGCTGTGGCGACCCTGAAGGGAACAGCCGAAAGGAAAAGAAGAAGTGTGTGTGTGTGTGTGTATATATATATATATAGAGAGAGAGAGAGAGAGAGAGATACAGGGATCTCTCACTTTCTGCAGTTAATTGGGACCAAGATCACCCTGCGACCGCCGAATTCCGCAAAGTAAAATCAACCCCCCTCCCCGACTGACGTATAGATACATGTATCTGTCCGTCTTCCTTTCGGCTTTTTCCCTTTTACTCGGCAGTCACTACAGTGAATCATCTGATTCGCAAGTTTGATTTGGCAGAGGTTTTTACGTCGGATGCCCTTCCTGTCACAACCCTTTTAGCAAGGGACAGAAACACGCTGACGACTTTGCAGCTACTCTTTACGAAAGTCAGCAATGGTTCTTTTACATGCCTCACACCATAGACAGTGACAGACATGGCCCGCCTTTGATAACCCAGTTAGCTGCACTGGGGGGGGGGGCAGTGACAACCTTGTGGAGAGTGGGACTCGAACCCCCAACCTTTGGATCAGCGATCCAGCACCCTATACCACTAGACCACAACTGCCCCGTATAGATACATGTATATGTGTATATAATATCAATAAATACATATTCAATTCTATAAATGCTTATAATAACAAACATTCAAAAATAATGCATTACATGTAAATGAAATATAAATACACACACATACAGACGCACTGAAATGCGCACCTCACATTAAAAAATGTAAGTAGTTTGGGTTTTTTTGCATAATTGCCTGTTTTGTGGCATTTTCCTTAACTTTTCCCCTATTCTTCCTTAATTTCCTTATTTTTGAATTCAATGAATATTTAAAAAAAAAAAAAAATGAGTGAATGGTATATTTCTCAGTGCTTTCTAATGCAAACATTTGTGTTTACTGTTACTTACTCACTTGGAACATTCCACTTTTCACAGCACAGTGGTGCCCCCTGTGTCAGGATTTATTACTCTTTTTTTGACTAAAAAATGGTTTATGAAGCACAGTGGGTTTTATAAGAACAAAGAAAGTACGCATGCAGGCTTTTATTTGGTTTAGATATTTCAACCTGACTTTCAATGTAGAATAAAACATGGAAGGAAATATCACTAATTTTCATTAAAAAAATGTATTTACACAAAAGAATAACTGTTAACCAAACTATGTGCCAAATTATTCCCGAAAGACTCCTAAACAGGAAAATATTGAAGACTTCTAAAATCTGAATTGTCATAATAATTAGATTTTTCTTTATGTAGAAGTGTTGGTATGGTATTTCAGTGAGTACCATCCCACTTCTAGCACTGAACATACCATAGGTTTATTTAAATTATCTTTGTAGACATAAGTGAATTGAATTGAATAGATGAATAGACATCTTAGTAGACAACGTCATGTTGGTGTACATTATACCCTTTCTTTCTGTGCAGGTTCTGGGAATCCATGTAAACAGGTGGAAGCTGGACTTGAAGTTGGGTGTATATGTGCTCTTGCTGTACGCCATATTTCTTTGCTTCTCCATCTTGATTGAATACAATGTTTTCACATTTGTCAATCTGCCAATGTGCCAGGAAGTGTGAAACTTTTATTTACTGAATCACTTCCAGACTGAACCGACCACCTACAGTCTCTATCAGATTTACAACATTTATTTTCTGCATTTTTTTATTGCTGAAAAATCAACATGTCTTGCATCGTGTCATTGTAGTCAAAGACTACACATTCTGTACCTTTCCGTGGAGACGACTGTTTTGTCCTCTGGCCACGATGTCAGACATTTAGGCTTTTTTCTTTGGAAGAACTTTTCTTAGACTGGGCTTTCTCACTTTTTAAATGAAGTATAGCATGTCTAATTTGAATCTAAAAGCCTATATATATATATATATATATATATATATATATATATATATATATATATATATATATATATATATATATATATCCACATAAAAACTACTGCTCAGTTAGACAAAATAAATGTATCACTTTTAAACATACTTTTATTTGGTCTTCCCTGTAGAAAAATTAAATCAAACAAAAATGAACCATGCACTTTACATATATAGAGTTAAGACTCTAATTCACACTTTAATTGCAGTAAAGAACAACCTCAGCTCTTTTCGGCTGCAGTGCAATCAGGAGCAATAAAGTAAGAAGCATAAGTTGAATGGCAATAATGTCATGAGTGACGTTATTGACACACCAACCCCTTCTGTCCCTCCCTTGAAGGATGAAGGACCCCCCACCCCACCCCCAAAAAAGTAGCAGTGCAATACAGTAGGGCTGTGACAGCAGCCTGCTTCAGCAGCATGTGTGCAAACCAACACCACATGCAGTTCCTCAGTGACTCCTTCAGTGGAAGATCCATTTTGTAATGATTAAGATTTCCTCTCTGCTCAAAGCACACCAGTACTGACCAATCAGGGACTTTATTGAATTCAAAAGGACTAGTTGAGTTTTTTGGTTGTATGGCAAACTAATTTTAGTATTTAATTTCCTGACAAGACCACAGACAGATCTTGATGCTTCATTTGTTGTTTATATGTAAATATAACATGAATAGTCCTCTTGTTTTACGTGCTTCCTTCCAGGTGTAGGGGAGGACGAATGGGTGGCAATCCATGACTGTCATGGTCATATTTCCACCCATTTTGGGCTGTTTACTCCACCTCACCCTTTCTGGGTCTCTGTACTGTTTCTCTGTGATGCATGATCTGACACAAGAGAGCAGAAGAATCACTGTTGATCTCCCTAAATGGCAGCTACCACTCCATCCTGTACCAAATTCAAGAGGCTCAGGAGATCTTAACTCATTTAAAGGGCAGATGTGTTTGTGTCTGTGTCAGTTGTGGAAATGTAAGGTGTTGTCCTTCAGTGCTATAAAGGTGTTGTCACTGTTATCCATGTGGAAAGGCAGGCGTTTCAAACCAGTATTTAAAGACATATGCAATCTCTTAACGTGAAAACAGTAACCAGTAACTGTAATCAGACGGGCTGGTTATTTTTAGGTACCCTTTTTGCTCAAGCATGAAAATATTCGTACTATCCGAACTGATCGATTAATGAGGAATCGTAACTTCCTTTTACCTAGATGTGCACTGTGCAGTATGTGGGTGTCATGTGATTTACTTTTTTCATGGAAGTTGATTGGTTTTTATATGGGACCTGCCCTACAATATATGTTGGTTCTGTCAAGGATAACGGATATCACCGGCGATTTGAATTCGATAGTCTGATATTAATACATTGTGTGATTTAAAAACAAAAAGGAATTACATGTTTTGTTAAGTTATTTGTATGGGTTTCAATTTCTATCATAAAATTTATTGGCTCACATAATACTTTCCTATTTTGTTATCAGGGATCCCAGATGGCCGCTATTTTTTCAGCTTCAGGGGCCCTTCGGCCCCTTTGACCCCTAGCTGAAATATTTCAATTCCTCTATTTCTAAACCAGTTTCCTCTATTTTTTGGGATCCCTGGTTATGAACCAATATTCTGTTCATGTGCTTATAACAGCAAGTATGTAGAACTAAATTGATCGACACAAATCACACAAAATCACTGTAGATAAGCCATTTGTATGATCTGCCCTGAAGTCAGTTGTTCCTGTGGCATGCCTGTTGATATTATTATAATAATAATTATTATTATTACATTTGAACTGGAAAATCAGCATTTTTTTTATTATTATTCTAGTTGTATTTTATAATCTGTGCACAACCACCTGAGTGACCGGATTATTGTTTTGGTCCTTTCGGGGATAAGGATCACTCAGACGGCTGCATCTTTGTTACAAGTGGTAGCATTCTGATAGTCTGAAAGCCTGAATGCACAGAATAACCCATGTATACCTCTTCAGGAGAAACATTTAATGTTGGGTGAAAATGTTTAGAACAGTACAGTCCATTTATTTTTCTGCATGAAGATGCACATATACAGGACACATGCCCTCACTCTTCTTCACACGCATTTGCAATCTTATTTCAAAATAGACTGTGACCTGCTGCACTGTGGATGGGGAAGGTGTGCTGGATGGTTTCCAAAGCCATTGATGGAAATGATAAAAACTGTAAAACATACTGTATGACAACAGTGTTTAACATGAATGTATTGTCTTGCTATAAATGGATGTATCCAACCAATGCATTTTATTGTGAAGCAATAAACTTTACAAAATATTATCATTCATATTTGAATCGTAAGAAAATTGTATGAACATAAATTAAATTCTACGGTTTATAAATATTTGACAGTGTGCAGTGTGTTCTTTTCACTCCCCTATGTGTTGAAATCAATCTAGTGATTTGCAGACTCGGTGTGTTGTGTGTGTGTGTGTGTGTGTGTGTGTGTGTGTGTGTGTGTGTGTGTGTGTGTGTGTGTGTATGTGTGTGTGTGTGTGTGTATGTGTGTGTGTGTGTAGTCCATCTGACGTTTTCTCCACAGTAGTTGATCTTGGTAATTGTGAAATGTTTTCTAGTACTGTACTGTATTCCACTATAACTCGTTCACCACGAAATTTTCCCAACACATATTATGTAAGATATTTTTCAGTAGTGTGCCTAAAAAAAACCCCAAATTTAAAAACCATAAACAATGCGAACAATAAAATTTGTTCAAACTAAATTTCTGGTGGAGCTTAAAAGGTTATCGTTCTACATTTACCAGCTGTGATAGCGTAGCTGATATTGTTTTTACTTCTGTCAGCTTTATTTTTTATTTATTTATTTGGCAAAAAAAAAAGCTCCAGAGCCTCCGCAACCCTGACCAGGACTAAGCAATGACTAAAGTTAAATGAATTAGGGGATGTTATTCGAAAGGTTCAGAGAAAATAGAGGACACAATGCTTTAATGAGTATGAAAATCATATAAATTACTCTGATTTTTCTGTTTTTGCTGAGGTACACATGCTTCTTCTGGAATGCTGGTGATCCTGATCCCCCTGATCTTTTTGTTTTTTTTAATCTTGTGCTCTGTCTTGGTGTGCTGACGCTGCCCCCCACAACCTCACCCCCGTGCTGATGAAGAACTTGAATGTGTAGTCAGTGTAGTTTCCTTTCGGCTTTTTCCCTTTTTCAGGGGTCGCCATAGCGAATCATCTGATTCGCACATTTGATTTGGTATAGGTTTTTACTTCGGATGCCCTTCCTGACACAACCCTTAAGCAAGGGACAGAAACACGCTGACAGCTTTGCAGCTACTCTTTACAAAAGTCAGCAATGGTTCTTTTACATGAACCTCTCACCATAAATAACTGTGGCAAAACATTTTATATGGTTTGTATTTTTATGGTTTTACGCGAATGAGGATGGGTTTCTTTTTTGGACCTGGTTCCTCTTGAGGTTTCTTCCTCGTATCAACTGATGGAGTTTTTCCATACCACCATTGCCGTGGGCAACGCTCATTAGGGATATGTAGGGATTGTTGAAACTGTTTGACTTCCTTTGTACTTTGTAAACTCGTACTTTTACTGTGTAAAGCTGCTTTGCTACAATACCGTGAAAATTGAGGGATCCCTGTAACTCACTTACCACCTTCTAATACAAAAAAATTAGACCACATAGCTCAGCGAACTGTTAAAAGTGATTCGTTTGGGTGACACAGTGGCAAATTGGTGACACTTCCACCTCTCAGCAAGAATGTCCTGGCTTCAAGCTTCTGCCCAATGAGGACATTTTTGTGTGGAGTTTGCATTTTCTTTCTGTGCTTGTGTGGGTTAACTTTGGGTGTTTTGGTTTCTTCCAAACAACTAGGACATTTGGATATTCTCAATTGCCCCTAGTTGTCAATATGCATGTGAATGACTGTGTTATGTTGATGTGTTGATTCTGCGAAGGTTTGCTGAACTGATCTGAGTGTATCCCAGTTTAACTTGGAAATGAATGGGCCTAACTCCGGCCTCCCTGTGACCTGAATAAAGGGTAAAGCGGTTTGAAAAATGAAAATGAATGAAGGGATTTATTGTTGATGATGTAGTGGTTAGCACATCTACCTTGAAGCAAGAGGTCTGGGGTTGAGTCCAAGGCTTGGATGCTTCCTTGTGGAGTTTGCATGGTGCTTTTGTGGGTTTCCTCTGGGTACTCAGGTTTCTTACCACAGTACAAAGAGATGCACATTAGACTAATTAACTGTTCAAATTGCCCCAGTTGAGAATTTGAATGGTTGTATGCATGTCTGTGTGTGTATTGGCCCTGCAATGGTTTGACGAGTTGCTCAGGGTGTACCCCACCTTCTCCAGGGTCACCTAACATAGACGCCATCCTCCATACGACCCTAATGGGATTACGCTGTTCAGCAAATTGATGAGTGTTTCATATATTCCTCACCTCATTATATGAAATTACATGAATTAATAAACACAATTTATTCCTACAGTAAAACTGCACTAATATTCCCATAAAGTTTTATTTTTACACACATACATTCATTTTTATTAACAACATTTTGTCTGCATTACATTATTTAACCACTTGATGGCAGAATAAAACAGCATCAGAAAGACACTATGCAGTGTTAAGGACAGGGGCAACTTAAGGGAATTAGACTAGTCTTCTGGTAAATTTTCCTCTAATGTGCATCCATATATATATATATATATATATATATATATATATATATATATATATATATATATATATATATATATGAGGCCAATCCCAGCAGACATTGGACATGAATTGAGATCTATCACAGAGCAAACAGAGCTTCTTAACTCTCTATGTATCACAATGGTGGCAGTGGTAGCCTGGTGGTAGGCTGCTAGATTACTGATCCCAAGATGGGGGGTGTGTGTGAAGACTCACTATCACTGAGCTATACTATATACTAACTATAAACATTTTACAGCATAACTTTATATATATATATATATATATATATATATATATATATATATATATATATATATATATATATATATTTTTTTTTTTTTCATTTTGTATGTATAATATATGTGAGCCACTCCACCGAAAGTAGGCTCTTGGGTCCAAAAATGAAAAATGAGATTTTTACACGGTCAGATAGTGGAGGCCCAAAGCTTCAAAATGTAGCAAAAAGTTTGTCAATACCTTGAAAAGTGACTGAGTTCTGCCATTTTTTGTGTCAGCATTCAACTAAAAATTTCTAAAGACGTTTTAAAGAAAAATGAGCACAAAGATTGCACTTCTTCCAACATCATTAGTCCTTAGCAACCAAACATTTTTATGCACTTCAGCCATATAAACTTTTAGAAAACATGTCTAGGAAGAGTTTTACGAAGAGATGATATGAGAAATCATCCTCATTTTAATCTGAGACGCCCTTTTTAAACCCATCAGTCACCGTGGTCAGCCCCAAAAATTAACAAAAAAATACTTTTTTTTTCATTTCTGTTTATTCCAGTAAGATCAGTATGTATCTTTTTGACCATTATATAAAGGTTCAAGTGCCTTCAAATGATACTGATTGAAAAAAATCCACTGTCGGGTTCAATCACACGGAAATTAAGTAAACTATATATAAGATAACCATATAACAAAACTCTCTCATCTCTTTATACAAGTAAGCTTCATCAACTCCGTCCTCAGCATTATCATCTTCATCTATATCCTGCTCAGCAGATAAGATCACATCATCTTCACAAACACCAGTCATCACACTTTTATTAACAGATGCCTCTTCTTCATCAACATCAAAATCTTCATCAACACAGCTGGCATCATCATCATCAGTTTGTTTATATGTAAAAGGTATGAAACATTTAATTATTTTTCAGGTCTTGACCAATTTTCATACAAAACTAAACAACCCACGATCTAGCATGTCCAGTCCAGACAAGATTACACACAAATCAAATGATCAAAAAAATTCCATCATCAAATTTTGCATGCAGAGAAAAATACCAATACTCATACAATACTCATATTAAGTATCTAAAGTATATAATACTGAGCATATGGGATTTTCTTTGACTGAATTGCAATGGAATCATGTCTTTCTTAATATTCCAGCAGACCTGAGGTATCTCAGTCACTCACTCACACACACACACACACACACACACACACACACACACACACACACACACAGACTGTAAGCAGTGGGTCCCTTCATATACTGTATTTTCTTCCATTCAAATGGCACTAGTTCATCTGGATGCTGCTAATTTAACCGTTAGCACACTCTGTGTGTGTGTGTGTGTGTGTGTGTGTGTGTGTGACAAAGAGAGCGAGAGAGAGAGAGAGAGAGAGAGAGAGAAATTATCTTCTTCAAAGCCGAATTCCAGTGTGGAATTTTGCATCTATACTAATGCTGCTAGACATCACAGATGACATTTCACTGTCCTTTTCCAGAAATTATGTGTATTCACAATCTTATAAATAAACTTACTTCCTGTTATTGAAGAGAAAGTCGGAGATAAGTTCCACATGCAGTATACTAGAATCAGAAAGTCAACAGAAAGTTAACGTGCGACGGGCACTGAGCATGTGCAATGTGAGCATGTGAGCTCGTTTCAGACCTTCCTTAGCGACTAGCCTGCATTGACTACATATCGTCTTCATAACCTTTATTTTATTCACTGAAATGGCTTTTTAGTATTAAAACAGTATTCAAAATGGAAAGACAACTTCACGACTGTTCTTGTGGTGTATGGATTATAGTGTGTTTTGTACCGAACTCAGTGAATAATTGCAAAGAAAACCGGTGAGTCTGCTACTGTTTTTATGCAGTTTTATGAGAGTACTCTTCAGAAAAATGGAAATAAAAGACATTTTTAGTGAGTTTTAGTCGATTTCACTTCAGCAAGTGATAGTTGAATACTTGTTTTAATGGTTTATGCAAAAATCCGAATTTTGATTAAAAAATGACCATGTTTACTTTTTTGGCCATTTTCTTGAAAGTTGTCTGTGTGAGAAGGGCCTACATTCAGTGGTGCGCCTCACATATTATCCACTTAAACTCTATGATGCTACTCAAACGCCGGCTAAGTACCATCTCTTCTGAAGAAATAAGACCTTCTCCTGAAGAAACGACAGGCATTTGTTGCAGGTGACGAACGGAGCTTGTGAGATGAAGCGTGGCTTATCCGGACCTTTCATGCGTGCAAACACACTTGCAAGATCCATAGGTCACCTGCAACAAACGCCTCACATTCAAAGGGGAAGGATTTAAGAAGTGCGCTTTAATTGAGGTGAGCGTGTGGTTTGTGTTTAGAAGGAGTAAATGAGATTACTTAATTCAAGTATGAACTGCATTCCGTCCAAGCAGCTCAGCCACACCCCTCAGTATACACTCTGGACAGCTCACCAACTCATCGCAGGGCAGAAACACGCTGACGGCTATGCAGCTATTCTTGATGAAAGTCAGCACTGGTTCTTTTACTTCCCTCCCACCACAGACAGTGAGAGACATGGCTGGCCTTTGATAACCTAGTGAGCTGCGCTGGGGAAACAGCAGTGACAGTCGTTGAGAGTGGGGCTTGAACCCCAACCTTGTGATTGGTAATCCAGCACCTTACCACCAGGCCACCAGTGCCCTGTGTCTGTGTGTTATTTTAGAGCTGGTTAGAGAAAAAAGTCTGACAAAGGTGGCCAAACAGCAAGACTTAATCAGAAGAACGATATGTATGATGTAATCATCCTGTGAGGATTGTTTGTGTGTTTGCAAAACAAAAATTAAAAAGGAAAAGGTTTTAATCTCATTTTAGTTATCCCAGCCACACCTGCTAACGATACACTAACATTTTTAAAAAGCTGTGGGATCAAGAAAAAAAAGCTGTGCCTCTATATTACACTGAAAAGGCTTAACTGACTTTGCAGGGGTGGTTCTCACAACGGTTTAGCAAAGTTTAAACTGTGTTGGACCGGTGTTCTGTGTCGACTGGCACCAACCGCGTAAAACATAAGATTTTCAAAATGTTCGAATTTTCATGGTTTTCAAAGCTGTTTTGCTACCTTTTTCACCCTTTTTTGGACAGTATTCAATATAGCCTCATTAGAGTCGTTAGATCAGATTTTAGACATTGAGGCATGCTTATAAGTCTTTGGAGGTAAGCTAGAACTAGCATGAAGATTGTCTTCATTATTTGTGGGGTAATTGTGTTGTTGTAGCAGTTAAAACATGTGCCTCACAGTGAAAATTTTCTGAGTTCGCATTCCGAGCTTGGGCATTTTTGTGTGGCGTTTGAGTGTTCTCGCCATGCTTGCGTGGGTTTTCTTTCGGTATTCCGGTTTCCTTCCACAGTCCAAAAACATGCACCTCGGTATGGATGTGTGTGAGAATTGTTATGTGTGTTGCTTTGAGATGGTCTGGTTAGGCTATTTGCAGAGTGTCTTACTTTTGTCCAATGTCGGTTGAGATAGGCTCCAGAATTCTCATGACCCCAGGATGATCAAATGGTTTGGCAAATGAGTGCGTGATATTTGTGGTTACCCATTTGATCTAAGTAAAGATATAATCAACGTGGTCATGAAAATGCAGGCCTAAAGTACCATTATGTTAACCCAACATTCATTTCCTTCTCAGCCCTCATTGCTGACAAAGTCTTCCCTCATTTCTGGAGCTATCAGTGTTTACTCCTCAGTATTTCTTTTTTCTTTCTTTCCTTTTTTTGGCTTTTCCTCAATTTTCTCCCAAATTTAGTTGTATCCAATTCCCACCAATCAGGTATTGCTTTGCCTATCAAATGACCACAATAGACCAGGGAGAGGTGAAAGCATGCATATGCCCCCTCCATGAAATGCAACGCTAGCCAATCACCTCCTTTTCAGTCTTCATAAATAACACTATCTGCCCGCTTGTGCAAATAAGCTCACAGACGCCCATGACTGGCTGGCGATCACTGAGAGGGACAAGGAAGCGATCGTATGGCGACTTTCCCGCCCATGAGATTGGACAATTAGCTCCCATGGACTCCCGGCAAGCGGGAGGTGGTGTAGTGGTTAGCACGTCCGCCTCGCGTTAAGAAGGTCCTGGTTTCGATTCACAGCTCAGATATTTTTGTGCGGCGTTTGCATGTTCTTCCATGTTTGCATGGGTTTCCTCCAAGTACTCCGGTTATCTCCCACAGTCCAAAAACATGCACAGTGGGTTAATTGGCTGTTTCAAATCACCCCTAGGTGTGAGTGTTGGCTCTGGGATGGCCTAGCAAGCTGTCCAGGAAGTACCCCGCCCTCACCGAGAGTCGGCTGAGATGGGCCCATGACCCTAATTAGGACTAAGCAGTTCAGAAAATGAAGGAATGGACTCCCGGCCATGAACGGCTATGTGTATTAACCTGGCTGCATTTCTTTGTATGTGCATGTTTTGCACACTTTAAAAGCATGACCATTAAACTTTAGAGCAGGGTTGGGCAAACTACAGTCCGCGGGCCACATCCGGCCCGTTGGTCTTTTTAATCTGGCCTGGCGAAGATTGATTGGTACAGAATTCATGTTTGATGTGAATGATTGATTGCATTCATTTGAGTTTGACTTGCAATGATAGCATTTCAACACCAGTAGTGCATTAGGTGCAGTCAGTTGATTTTGCGGAGCTTGAGCCACTTCCTGTTATCACTCTTCTACTGTACAGAGCCCATCTGCAGCAATGTCAGAGAAAAGAAAAGTCGACAGTGAGTGCAAAGTGGTTCATAAAGAACATAGGGACACCTAAATACTTTTTTTACTGAAGTCCGGTCACAGGCTGCATGCCTTATTTGCCAAGAAACCATTGCAGTTTGAAAAGAATACATCAGCCGCCACTTTTTAATCAAGCATGCTAATTACACAACAACCTGTCACCGCAAGAACGTCCGGCTACCGCTGATAGACTGGTCATGAGCTTAAGCTCAGCAAAACACCTTCATCTGAGCGACTTCCATCAAAATATCAAGCGTGAGGATATACGCATAATTCAGCAGGAAGCACTGTGTAAATCCGTGGTGCAGCTCAACCACGTGGTGAAGCCGGTTGGAAAACTCGTTAAATTTATTTGAGTGACGAGACTTCACCACCGTCAGTTTATTCATTTTCCTGAAGAATCTGATGCTGATCACAGGGACTTGCTTTACCTTCTAATGTCTGCTGGTTCAGTTTGGGGAAAGTATGTCAACGAGAGTGGAGCTCAAACAGGAGATTTAATTTTTGGAGCTTTTTGAGAACACTGAGAACATTCCTGAGCTGAAAGACACAGATTAGCTGTGATTTCACTTTTATTGTGGACAAACTGACCCATATAAATGAGCTGAATGTGAAGCTACAAGGGAAAAACAGTTTGTGCATGAGATACAAGGAAACGTCAGAGCCTTCAAAACCAGGCGAGTTTTATTTTCAAAGCAAATCTCAAACAAGTCATTCCCTCAGTTCCCCCACACTGGCCACGTTAAAAGAGGCCATGCAACATGTGAACCAATCCAGAAAAGCACTGGATGACCTGCATGAAGAATTCTGCTGTTGGTTTTGTGATTTTGGAGAAATTGACAGGGCACTTCAGCTGGTGTGAGGTCTCTTCTCACAAGAGCCTAAAACGGTACCACAGGAGTTACAGTTGGAACTGATTGATCTCCAATGTGACATGATGTTAAAGGAGAAGTTCAACTCCCTTAAACTGGATGAGTTTTATGCTTCATTAAGTGCAGCCAAATTTCCAAACATCCAGAAGATGGCACAGAGGATTCTGGTGTTGTTGTGGATCTACACATGTGTGTGAACAGACTTTTAGTGTGATGAACACCATCAAAGCAGCCCACAGATCCTAAGTGAGTGATGAACACCTCAAATGTGTTCTGAGAACCACAACAGAATTACCACCAGACTTCGATGCACTGGCAAAAATGGGTGATCAACAATACTGTTCGCACTAAAAGGTATGATAATATTTTAATGCTGTTTTCTGTTTATGTTTGATATGTACCGTTAAAAAATGCATTTTTTTTATCATATCTTGCTGACCCGGCCCATCTGTCAAATTTTAATACCCAGTGTGGCCCCCGAGCCAAAATATTTCCCCACCCCTGCTTTAGAGAAGACATAACTTTATTCAGAATAAGAAGAAAAATATCAAACTTGTTCAATGCTAAAGATGTGGCGCTGTAGTGACATTGTTTGTGCAGTAGGATTTACATTTTCTAGTAAAATATATGCTTGACACAAGCAACATATAAGTACAGTATGATGCATTTTTTTAGAGACCCCTTTATCATAAGAGGTTGCAGATATGCATTAAACTATGACCTGAAAAATGACCAATGAACTTTTTTACTTTAAATGCCCTAGTCACAGTTAGTCGAGTCAGCAATGCAGTTTGTATTTTCTCATACAACTTTCTCAAGTGAACATCAAGTTGTGTCTACTTCCTCTCAGGGAAACCAGAGGAAATGCCACAGAAACACTTTGCTGAGTTCGTTTGCAACACATCTTACTTTCCATTCAGTGCTGAATTTGTGCAAGAATCGTCTGTGGGGGAGACGACCAATAAAATAAAATAAAAAAACTACCTTCAAGGTGTGCATCCAGAGGAGATCCTATAAACCAACGTGTTTTCTAACATCTTTAACAATAGCGAGGTATCCTGGAGATACATTTGCATAGTTAATATAACAGGGTCAATCTCTGTCCAAATAACTTTTTAATATTCAGAGAAATCAAAAATAATTGAAGCTCCAGTGCAAAACATCTCAAAATGTAGGTACGTATTTCCTAAAGTTTCTTAACACTTTGTATAGGTTCACAGCCATGTTGCATGAAGTCCTTTACACTCGAGTCTCCTGGCTCATCACGTCAGACCTTATCCGAGCTTCCATAACCTTACCGGTAGTTTTTATTGGTACCCATTTATGCTCCTGGTTGGACAGAGGAATACTTGCTTTTGAGACCTTGCTTGGGGGTTGTAGCACAGTGGGGATGTGACAGGGAATCAAACTCGCAACCTCTGCATCATGAGCCGCTACACCACCAGCCTCAGTGTTACATGTTGCATAAATCAATTTCACTAATACATGTTAAAATTGTGTGTAATGAATATGAGGATGTTCAGGGTGTGCCCCATCGCTCACCTAAAATCAGCAGGTCTGATTGAGTCTGTAAGTGTGGCAGCGGTGGCCTGGTGATAGGGTGCTTGATTATTGATCCTAAGGTCAGGGGGTCAAGCCCAACTATTAATGGGTTATCACTGCTGTCCCCCCCCCCCCCCCCCCCCCCCCCCAATGCAGCCAACTGGGTTATCAAAGGCCGGACATGTCTCTCACTTTCTGTGGTGAGAGGTTCATGTAAAACAACCCATTGCTGACTTTCAAGAGTAGGCTGCTTAGCCATCAACACTTCAGTCGTCAGATTTCGTTTTAAAAAATGCTTGTTCAAACTGAGGTTGCTCAATAGCTTAACCAGTGGGTGAGGTTGTTCTTGATTTCAAAAATCAGTTTTATCAGTGATACTTCCATAGTTGTATAATTCCTTTTCCTTACATGTAGCATACCGAGTTATTTCCACTACACCTTTGGTGGAACTCGCACTCACCTGAAGGACGCTTGCCACTCATTTTTGGTATGGAACATAATCCTTTGAAAATAAATTAATTACGTTAGGCCCACCAAGCAGGTCATGAATACCACAAACTGGAGAGGTACCAGCAAACAAATGTGACACTTTCTTGCTTAGACTATGCCTGGACATTTCAGCTGATTGTTGTTTAACCTGCAGAAACATTATAATAAACAAAGAAACAAAAAATACTATCAGGCCCCTCTTTTTTTTTTTTAATTCCTTTTTTATTTCCCATACACAGCAGTGTTAATATTTGCGATTTCTTAGACACCCCATGTTGAGATGAGAGAGATTTCGTTTCAGCTTTTCCCTTTATCAGGAGTCGCCACAGCGAATGATTCGCACATTTGATTTGGCAGAGGTTTTTACGTCGGATGCCCTTCCTGTCACAACCCTTTTTTAGCAAGGGACAGAAACACGCTGACGACTTTGCAGCTACTCTTTTTACAAAAGTCAGCGATGGTTCTTTTACATGCCTCTCACCATAGACAGTGAGAAACATGGCCCGCCTTTGATAACCCAGTTAGCTGCACTTCTTAGACACCCCGTGTAAAAAAATTAAATAAAATAATTTTTACAAATAATAAAAATACCACAATAGAGTGACAGTGGTGACCAAGTAATAGAATGCTGGATTATTCATCCCAAAATCTACAGTTCAAGCCCCACTATCGATGGTTGTCACTGCTGTCTCCCAAGTGCAGCTAACTCGGTTATCAAAGGCCATCCATGTCTCCCACTGTGTGGGGAGAGGCGTGTAAATAACCATTTCTGACTTTTGTCATGAGTAAGTCTCATAGCCATCAGTGTGTTCCTGCCCTGCGATGGCCTGGCGTGCCTTCCAGGGTGCACTTTGCCCCCGCCCAGAGTCGGCTGACCCAGCTCCCCACAAAACGTTTTAAAAGATTGTTGGGCAAATTACATTTAAATTCATGATGAAAACCTGCTGCCAGAAGGTTGTCAGTGGAAAGAAGATAACAATGATCCAAGATAACAATGACCCAAATAACACAGCAAAGTTAACAACATAGTGGCTAAAGGAAAAAGAGGGGAATGTCCTTGTGTAGCCAAGTAAGAGCCCAGACTTAAACAATATTTAAAATGTGTGAAGATTGAGGTCCACCAACGCCACAACCCAATTCGTCTGAGTTCGAACAGTTCAGTAAGGAAGAGTTGACAAACATTGCACAGCCGACATTGATTGATGTGCAAAGCTAATAGAGAAGTATTCCAGCAGACTCATTTCTATAATGAAAGCAAATGTGTTACTCATACAGATTTTTTTTAAAATTTTATACCCGAGCAATAGCGGCTCATCAGGCCGGTGCTTATCCCTGGTGTCCATAGCGTGAAGTGACTAGGAGTACGACTCCTCCTGGATGGGACGCTAGTTCATCGCAGGTTACCAGTATATTTTTACTGGTACCCGTTTACACTACTGGGCGAACAGAGGCACACTTGTGGTTAAGACCTTGCCCAGGGGTCTTCGCACAGTGGGGGTCTAACTGGAATTTGAACACACAAGCACCCTAACCACCCACAATGCCACCTGCCCCACAACTCACACAGAGGGTGTTCCTTTATCCATCCCAGTGCTTTTATTTGTATTTTTGTTTGTTTGGTTTTTTTTTTAGTTTTATTTTTTTCTGAACTGTTGCTGTTATGAAATGCATTGAGTAAATACAGCTTTAAAAATATTTTTGCATATTTTTGTTTCAGGGTGAAAAGCAACAAAATGTGAAAATCAAAAAATTCCAGCAGATGCTTGACACGCATTTAAGTGCTAGCAGTGCATGTGCACAGTAGTGTTGTGATGCTCAGTGTTGCCGTTAAGGAGAAGTCAGTTTGCGTCAATACTGTGTTCAGATGATTCTGATGCTGGAGGCATTGGCTGAGAAGCTCAAGGCACAAGAACCGCACGGAGGGTGGAGGCGGGCCGCAGGGGAGGAGGTCCCTCAGACTCCCCTGCAGGAGGGTCTGGGGGCTTATTCCATAAATTAAAAAAAAAAAAAAATTCAATTGAAATATGAAATCTGGGGCCGTCTGGAGACAAAAGTGTTGGATTTAAAAAATTTAAAAACAAGAAGAATTTGCACAAGATTGTGGATACAAGCTGCTGAAATGAGCTTCCCTCGCCGGGTGGCAGGGCTCTCCCTTAGAGATAAGGTGAGAAGCTGAGCCATCCAGAGAGAGCTCGGAGTAGAACCACTGCTCCTCTGCAGTGAGAAGAGCCAGTTGAGGTGGCTCGGGCATCTCGTTAGAATGCCTCGTGAACGCCTCCCTGGTGTGGTGTTTCAGGCATGTCCAACTGGGAAGAGTTCCCGGGGTCGACCTAGAACACACTGGAGGGATTAAGTCTATCAGCTGGTCTGGGAACATCTCAGTGTCCCCCCGTAAGACCTGGAGGAAGTGGCTGGGGAGAGGGACGTCTGGACCTCATTGCTTAGGCTGCTGCCCCTGCGACCTGACCCCAGATTAAGCAGAAGATGATGAT
This sequence comes from Plotosus lineatus, assembly GCA_024760905.1. Classification (NCBI taxonomy): domain Eukaryota; kingdom Metazoa; phylum Chordata; class Actinopteri; order Siluriformes; family Plotosidae; genus Plotosus; species Plotosus lineatus. Next base: position 49,502,266 of record CM045732.1, on the reverse strand, counting down.
GATGATTAAGAATTTGTGCATGTACTGAGAGCAATTCAGTGGTTTTAACGTTTATTCATAGTTCATAGATAGCTAACAAGTTATTATTTAACTAGTGAAAATAAGTTCTAATAGCTCGAACTCAGAAATAAGATTGTCTTCCGATTCAGAATCACCCGGATATGGTCAAGGTTGTTACTTACACGGCTGTTCTCATATCTCATTCATCGAATGCATTCATTGTGTATTTAATTTGTATAGCGGGACCTCAGTGATACGGGAACCAGTCTGCTCTGAAATGCCTCATTCTTGAATTGGTGTATTTCTGATAGATGCTGAACATTTTGACAGCTGTTCAACTTTATTTACGAACAAGTTGTAGATTGTGGAACTTAAAACAAAACAAAGCTGGGAAAAATTACTGGCATAGCTTCAATAATTCCTTGTGCCAATCTAAAATAATTTCCGCCACTGTCATGCCGATTTAGCTTAATGGGAACACTGGTGATACTTTTTTGTATCTCCTTTATTTTGGAGACTTTCTGGTTGATCAAATAAGGAAATTGCAATGTCTAATATTTGTTACTCGTCAAAGTTAATGTGTTTTGTTGTTTTTTTTTAGGCTAGTCTACATTTTTGTGTTCTCTGATCTGTCAGTTTGTTCAAGTTAAATGTATTAATGGCTTTCAACGGCATATTATGACATTACTTCTTAATATAAGATAGTATCTGTTTTATTTGAAGTCACGTCACTATTTAACGGTTTCCTGTTCCATCAAAATCTGTGGTCATGAGTCTGTTTTAGATAGGCGTCTCCTTCTTTCATAGTTTAAAAAATAATTAAAACATTACAACTCAAGATACTACATCATTACACACCTACATAAAAATCGCTGCTACATGTAGTTGCACAAAATAAAAAAAATTAACACTACAAAACCTACAGCTAATAATAAGGAGCTTAGTATTAGAATGAAGTGACAGAGGTTTTGAAGTTAAAATGCAAACTCTAAATATGGGAGACCTTTCAGCACCTGATGAGTAATACATCGAATTTGACAATCATGCTTTTAATTGTTTCAGGGAGTGGGAGATTTCAATAATAATAAATAATTAAAAAGAGCATCTACGTCCAACATGCAGGCAACTTCAAAAGTAAGGAAAGAACCTAAATGGGCAGAGGAAGATACTTTAATGTACAGACATGTGACAGATGGTGTTTTAATTTAAATAAAAATGTATTTTTATTTCAAAATGTTTAGATACCACAGAATAACCAAAAATTGATGATTTGCTCCAATGTAAACACAATAACTATTAAAAAGAGACATTAAAATCAAAATACAGTACAGGTATACCTCACCCAACGTCGTTAATTGGTTTCAGCAGAGACGACTTAAGTCAAAAGACGACTTGAATCAGTTATGAATTAGTTTGTCAGTCGTTACAGGGCATTCTTTACAGGGAAATGTATGTTTAAACCTTGTATAAGTAATCTATACGAGTTTGAACTGAATACTCTCTCTCTCTCTCTCTCTCTCTCTCTCTACATAATCATCTGTACATTATCAATATCATCATGTCCCATGTTTAAACTCCTGGTTCCTCTCAAGCACAGCGGATCTGATCAGATTTACAGAGAGTTCATTATAATTCTGTAGTCAATTTGTTTCTTCTTTGAAAGACTTGGGACCAGTTCAGAAATGTATCGTTCTGCATCTCTTCCATGATCTCCATCTGGTGTAAAGCACGTGTCAGCCACGCCCATCTGCCGGAGCCTAGTATGAAGTGTACCTCAGGATAATGTTTAATCATATTTAATACTTATATTTATGATATATCTTTCTATAGATTTTATTCCATTTCTATTTCTACTTGTACTTCAATTTCATTTCACTTTCGACCTCGGACAGCCCTGTTCGTATCTCAGGATGTTCGCAAAACAAATGTTCGTAAGTTGGGGAGCATATATATATATATATATATATATATATATAAAATATAATGTGCAGCAGTGGTAAAGGGTCGTTGGAATGCTGATCCTAAGGTTGGGGGTTCGAATCACACTCTCTGCAGGGTTGTCACTGTCTCCCCATGCAGCTAACTGGGTTATCAAATGCCGGCCATGTCTCTCACTGTCTATGATGAGAGGTTCAAGTAAAAGAACCATTGCTGACTTTTGTGAAGAGTGGCTGCAAAGTCGTCAGCATATTTCTGTCCCTTGCTAAAGGGTTGTGTCAGGAAGAGCATCCAACGTAAACACCTATGCCAAATTAAACGTGCAAATCAGATGAGTTCCTGTGTCAACCCCTGAAAAAGGAAAAGAAGATACAGTATATAAAAAATATATGATTATAATGATGTAAACTTTATGTTTTGTTATATATTTTTTTGAAAACCGACATATAATCGAGAACGACTTAGGTCGAGATATACCTGGACACCCAAACACTGAACATATGGAAAAAGTGTGTGTGTGTATATATATATATATATATATATACACACACACACACACACACACACACACACACACACACACACACACATATACATACACTTTGTGTGTGTAAATTACACATTTCATGAGTAAAGAGAATACAATGCATATATTTCAAAACGTGCATGTTTAAGGTAGTATGTACTTGACTGTAAACATTGGAAATGAGACATCATTTCTTCCATTGTCATTCTACAGACAGTTAATGGTACTCACAGGCAGAGAACTTCATAGGTTTAATCAAATGACTTGTGCGGTTTTAAAAAATGCATTGAAAATCATAAAAATTGCATCAAAAATGCAACTTTTCCAAACATTACCTGGAGGGTCGGCAGGTATAAACTCAAATATTTTAAAAATGGGTTTTACCAGAAAAATTGTGAACAGCTCATATATCTTTTTTTTTTTTTAATATTTCTGCATGAGTATAACCTGAAACGCTTGGTGGCAAAAGTATGCAAACCTCTAGGTTATCATTCAAATGTGAGAATGAAATTGGAGTTACAGACACTCGCCGACTTACGTTCATCCGTTTTATGTTTTTTTTTTTTAATTTAATTACATTTTTTTCAAAAAAAAGACAAATTTTGAGTTTAGATGTACTTGTGTAGTACGCTGATGTAATGACGCAATGACGCTGCATCCATTGTTTACAAACTATAGACTGAACGTGTCCCTCCTTACCCTTGTGTCAAGAAGTCGTCTCTATGATCTTTGTGTTTACACTGTTTTGCGGACTTTTGTGACCCTAAGCAAATATGGTTGGTCAGAAGTGTAAGCCTACTAGCATGGGTGTAAGTCTCATACACAGAGATGAATTAACTATCTGCTCAGATCGGCACAATCTAACATGCATACTCAGTTAAGCAAAGAGAGTTGTAAAATGAATGAAAGCACAAATTACAGAACAATTACAGATATTTATTATATTTTATCAGAATCCTATGCGTGTATACTTATTTTTATATTAATATTCATTAGGATTTGTACTTGTTCTTTGTATGCAGCTCTTGAATAAAGTTTACTTACTTACACAAAAGAAAGAACTCTCCGCTTTGCTGGGATTCACATGGCAGGCTGTGTTCTAAACGAGTTCAACGGCACCCTTGTGCACTTGAAAGACCGGACGTCTGTATAACCCACAGCAAGTACACTACTTTTGCAAGTACCGTACACTACTTTCGGTATTGAGCGCTTCACATATTGTAAGCGTTGATTGGCTGTTTTAAGCTTCATGTGAAGTGCCTTGGTATAAATAAGTGACTTATTTGAAATTAATGTTGATATTATTTGATATATTTGATATTATTTTACAATGTTATGTTTATAATAATTGATTTAGGGGTGTTTTATGAGATACGGTAATGGTATATATGGACGTATAGCACAGTATGAGCATCATACGTCACACGTCATACGTCACTGTAACAACTTGTGTTCACTTTCAACTTACGTTCGGCCATCCGGAACCAATTAAAAACGTAAGTCGGGGAGCGTCTGTATTGTTTTTTTTAAATTGGATGACATTCAGGAGTATTTTGTTTAAAAAAAGACAAAGGAAAATTTTAAAGTCTAACCTACACAGCACATGCTTGGAGTATATCATGGTACAAATGAAGGCGACCTTTTAAAAGCCTCAGAAAAATGATTGCAATTCTCGTCATGCTTTAAAGGGTAAAAAATATTTCTAAAGAGATTTCACCAATTTATTGTTATACCAATGAAGAGAAATACAAGGTCATTGTTACCCTCTCCGGAAGAAGTTAACCAACAAATATGTCCAAAAGCACTGTGTATAATAAGAACTAAAATGAACGCTGGATACCTTTTAAGCAACTAAAGGCCTCAAGTACATTAAATCTGTAAAATGCAGTGGTGTTAGCATTTGTAAGTTGAGCCTATTTTGCTGCATCTGTACCAGGACAGCTTATCAGAATTGAGAGAACTGAATTCTGAATTATTTTTATGAATTCTCATGAATAATATCATAATATCTGTCTGTGAGCAAAATCTCAAGAGAACATGAGCCATGCAGCAAGACAACAACCCTAAAGGTAAGCCAGTATACCGAGCAATGGTTAAAAAAATAAATAACTGTTTATTTATAACTATTTTTGGAATGGTCAAAGTCAAAGTCTTTGGGTACTGTCCGTCTGTCTTCCTTTCGGCTTTTTCCCTTTTACTCGGGAGTCGCCACAGCGAATCATCTGATTCGCACATTTGATTTGGTAGAGGTTTTTACGTCGGATGCCCTTCCTGTCACAACCCGTTTTAGCAAGGGACAGAAACACGCTGACGACTTTGCAGCTACACTTTACGAAAGTCAGCAATGGTTCTTTTACATGCCTCTCACCATAGACAGTGAGAGACATGGCCCGCCTTTGATAACCCAGTTAGCTGCACTGGGGGGGCAGTGACAACCTTGTGGAGAGTGGGACTCGAACCCCCAACCTTTGGATCAGCGATCCAGCGCCCTATACCACTAGACCACCACTGCCCCTGTACTTTACTGGGTACTGTACTGGGTACTGTAATGTAATAAAACGGTTGTGTGAGCAGTTCAGGCAAGGAAACCCACCATCATCCCAAAATAAAAGCTTTTCTGAAAATAGTAAAATTGAGTAGAATCCTTCCAAGTTGATGTGCAGGACAGATCAGAAATAACCACAAATATTTACGTAGTCACTGCTGCACAAGTGGGTCTGAAAGCAAAAATTCCCTCACTTTGCTACTCCCAGATACTCTGTGTAATATTGGATCCTATTCCTTTATAAATAATTGACCGAGCGTAATATTTTTGTCTCCGTTGTTTGTTTGGGTTCTCTTTACATGCTCTTAACACAAACTTCAAGCCCCTTTGTAGTACAGAGTAGTCTGATTCCATCAACAAAACTCAAATGTCAACCATCGGTATACGTCCCTGAGAACTATACAAAATTAAAAGCAACATAAAAGATTTCGGAAATACACCAAATTCACACATATCTCTTAAAAGATTAAGGAAAGATATCCCTTCTACCTACAAACAACTGTAGATTCAACACAGATGATCACAAAAATAACACCCTCTGGCAAGTGGTAAAAAAAAGTTAAAAAAAAAACATGAAAAAACCCACAAACCTCACAGCTCTACCTTGTTTGTCTGCAGCAGTGTGACCACAGAGGTGCCTGTGCCTTTGTCAGTAGCTGCTGTTGCTTCACCAGAGTCAGTGTTGTAACTGCTCTTGCATTTGCTGCAGCAACAGAGTACGTTGGTACAAGCCTCTGCAGCTTGTTGGATACTGTGCTGGACACTTTCACTGACAAAACAATAAAGTGCTGGGTCAGCCACACAATTTAAAGTCGTGAGCAAAAGCGAGAAGTGGTAATAGTTAAAAATCTTCTCAATGAAAGAGCACTCTGTCTCCAGGAGGGTCCGCACCAGCAGAAAGATGTGGTATGGTGAAAAGCACACCAGGAAGATGATGATGGTGATGGTGACCAGGTTTTTGATGCGTTTTTTCTGGGATGTCTGCGTCCCTGCACTCTTACCAACAGCCCTTAGGACTCGAAAGTATGAGACAGAAAGGATTCCTAATGGAAACAGGAAGCCCACGTAGAAACGATAGTAGTTTATGGGCTGCTCCCATTTCTGCATGGGATAGTGCTCGAAGCACACTGACTGGTTAGACTTGTCTCGGCTCAACTCCTTGTGCTGGAAAAAGACAATGCCTACAGCAAGTTCTTTGATCCACACTACGGCACTGACCAGTGTTGCTGCTTTCATGGTGCGCAGTGAGGAGAAGCGGAGGGGGTAGACAACAGCCAGATAACGATCTATTGATATACAACATAGGAAGCCGATGCTGATGTAGATGTTGTCATAGAGCAGGAAGCCACATACCTTGCAGGCCCACTCACCATATACCCAGTCATCACCAGAAAAGATGTACTGTAACCAGACAGGTAGAGAGGCTAGGTACAGAAGGTCAGACACCGTCAGGTTAAACAGGTAGACTCCAAGCTCATTGCGAGCTCTCAACTGGAGCCAGGCATGATAGAGAGAATAGGCATTGGTAGGAAAACCCATGAGTAAGACCACAATGTAGGTGCCAGAAAAGAGATATTGGTGGATTTTGTGGTCAATAGTACAGTTGATCTGCTCTTCAGACATGTTGTGCATCACAGTAGACATGGCCCCCAAATCGTCTAACTGGAGACACGAAAGTTAATTCGCTTGTATCCTTCCATGGGCTCTAGAAAAAACAATAAGACGTATTATATATATAGAAAAAATACACATGCAACAGCTGCAAAGCTTCTACGCAGTTGTCCATTTCAAGACTTAGATATTTTACGTGCATCTCCCTGACAACATTTATAGCATATCATGTAGCCCTTAAAAAAGATGACCTATAAACAGTGCTGTGGTGGCCAAAAAAAAAAGGAAGTGCACAATGGCAGTGAAGTGACTGAGGCGCACAGCAGCACCTTAGCCCACAAAATGGACTGAAGTGCACAGCAGCAGCGCAGGGAGGGTGTGGCTTTGGCTTTGAAACTATTTAGCACTTCATCTCCACTTTGTATTTACACAGTCACGGAAATTTACGTTGATCAACTATAAAGTAGACCAAATTAAGTCAGTACACGCAACTCAGCCACTAAAACAAGTGGGTACACGGCATGTACCCACCACTACAGCACTGCCTATAAACATCTTTATATTCCTCACAAGGTCCAGAAACTAAGAACAGAAAACTCACATAGCACAATGTTGTGTAATTTGAGGTTTTCATCATGTTTTTACACATTCATGATTTTATGATGGGGTGGCACAGTGGCGTAGTGATTCATAGCAAGAAGGTCCTTGGCTTCAGTCCCAGACTTGGGCATTTTTTGTGTGAAGTTTACATGTTCTCTTTGTGCTTGCATGAGTTTCCTCCAGGCAATCTGATTAGGCCACTCATTTTTTATTTTCTTGTTGATGAATTTTTAAGCACAAATTTAGTGATGGAGGAAATAAGAAAAAAATAAGGCCACTAGATTTATATTATTATTTACAATAGGGAAAAAAAAAAAAAAAATATATATATATATATATTTTAATTATTTTGTTGATATTAATAGCACAGGATGGTTTCGTCACTTAAAATTTTTTCATGTATAATATCTGGTTGATGATTCTAGAAGTGTTGGGAATATCATTAAATATAGTGTGCAAATTACATGTCTGAATACAATGCATTATCTGTTCATTAGAGTCGCTTGCAAGGCATGCTGGGAGTCTCGACTCACGATACCTGATGCGAGAATTCATTTGGATATAAAAATGTAAGCGTGATCTCGAAGGTGAACACAAAATTATACATATTTAAAGATGCAATTTTGTGTCTGATTAAGATTTGATATTTTTTTCACATCGGCATATAACACAGAGATCCGCCGGGGAAAAAATAATAAATTGAAAAAGTTAAAAATTATTTTTAGCGGCACTTTTGCCAGTGCTTCGGCAGATCCATCAACCAGATAATATTAAATGAGTGGCCTTACCTCTCACAGTCCAAAGACATGCACATTAGGATAATTAACTCTTCCAAATTGCCCTTGGGTGTGAGTCTGAATGGTTGTGTGTATGTTTCCCTGCGATGGTCTGATGAGTTGTTCAAAGTGTACTTTACCTTTTCCCAGGGTCAGCTGAGATAGAACCCAGCTTCCCCGCATCCAGAATTTTATATTAAGGTCTCTGGGATTTTTAATTGAAACTAACATACAATATTGTTTATAAGTTTCAATTTAAAATCTGAGACATTTTGATTTTGTCATTGGTTGAGAACAATGGATTGGTCTTATCTGAAAGACAAATTTACTACATGAGGAAAAGTTTGTGGAAACCCAAACATATTAGTTATATATGCTTTTTTTAAACATCCCATTAAATTCCATCCCACCCCCAACCCCCCATACTTTGTACAAATGCCTGTGAACACAAAAAATACAATAAATGAACAAAAATAAATAAAATGAATTCTTTGTGTGCCATAGAGCAGTGGTCCCCAACCTTTTTATCACCGCAGACCGGTCAAGGCTTGACAATTTTACTGCGTACCGGGGGTGGGGGGGGTAGATTGTTAATTTGTTATTATTATTATTATTATTATTATTATTAATGAACACTCCATGAATTTTATTTTTCAACAGTTAAAGTTGGTTGGAGCTCAAACTCTTCTTCTTCAAAAAAAAAGACAGATGATCATGCACCAGCTGAGAGAATGAAGGCTCAAGCTCAGTCTCGCTAAAAATCCCTGCTAATGTTTAAAACATGTCCAACATGCCTCCGTTCACACGCCGTGCCCTTGTGGGTTACATGTTAGCGATCAAATGACTGACATGTAACCAAGAGAATCCGGTCATTTTTCAGGATAAAAGATCGTTCAGACTCGGATAATGAATAAAACGGAAATAATGAATTATTTCTTCTGCGGCCCGGTACCGGTCCACGGCCCGGAGGTTGGGGACCACTGCCGTTGAGGTTTATGAACACAACTCATACTAAGGATGCCACCCACTATTTCATCAGCTTTCACCATGAAGTTTGTATTTTTATTACATAAAATAATTTCACAAAAAATACAAAGGCAGACAACATTCATTTATTTTCTGAACCGCTTAATCCATCACTGATCCTAAGGTTGGGGGTTCGAGTCCCCACAAGGTTGTCACTGTCCCCCCAGTGCAGCTAACTGGGTTATCAAAGGCGGGCCATGTCTCTCACTGTCTATGGTGAGCCGTCAGCGTGTTTCTGTCCCTTGCTAAAAGGGTTGTGACAGGAAGGGCATCCGACGTAAAAACCTCTGCCAAATCAAACGTGCGAATCAGATGATTTGCTGTGGCAACTCCCGAGAAGTGGGAAAAAGCCAAAAGAAAGAAAGAAAGGGTGGGGGGACGGGAGGGGGACATCTCAGACAACTCTTGGCAAAGGCAGAGTACGCCCTAGACAGCTCGACTAGGCCAGTACAGGGCAGAAACACACTGACGGCTATGCAGCTACTTCCGGAGAAAGTCAGCAATGGTTCTTTTACATCCTCTCACCGTAGACAGTGAGAGACTTGGCCAACCTTTGATAACCCAGTTAGCTACACTGAGAGGGGAGGGGGGGTTCAGACATCTGAATTTATTACACGGTACAGCAAGTTATTTCCCTTGTTTTCATATTTTTCTCCCAATCAATTTACTGCAGCAGTGAGAAGTGAAAGCAAATTGAGGACAAACCCTGTCAAGGAGTGCATCCTTTGCACATTTTCTGATTAAAGATTCATTTTTAAAACTAAGGATTCACTTTGAAACCTGGCTGTTCAGTACTGACCTCCTCCCCCCAGAAGTGCAGTATCCGAACTACAATACTGCGCAAAAAAGTTATACATAAAATGTGTGTATGTCAGTAGATGAAGCTGTGTATTAGCACTTTTCCGACAAAAACCTAATGAAGACTGCTGGGTTTTCCATGCAAATAAAAAAAGAAAAGAGAGAGATACAGAATACTTTATATCTATCTATCTATCTAATATGTGAGGCGCTCCACTGAATGTAGGCCCTTCTCGCACGGACGACTTTAAAGAAAATGGCCAAAAAAGTAAACATCGTCATTTTTATCAAAATTCGGATTTTTGCATAAACCATTAAAACAAGTATTCAACTATCACTTGCTGAAGTGAAATCGACTAAAACTCACTAAAAATTTCTTTTTTTTCTATTTTTCTTAAGAGTACCCTCATAAAACTGCATAAAAACAGTAGCAAACTTACCGGTTTTCTTTGCAATTATTCACTGAGTTCGGTACAAGACACACTATAATCCGTACACCAGAAGAACGGTCGTGAAGTTGTCTCTCCATTTTGGATACTGTTTTAATATTAAAATGCCGTTTCAGTGAATAAAATAAAAGGAGAGTGAAATGTCATCTGTGATGTCTAGCAGCATTAGTATAGATGTTAAATTCAATGCTGGAATTCGGCTTTGAAGAAGATTATTTCTCTCTCTCTCTCTCTCTCTCTCTCTCTCTCTCTCTCGTTGACACACACACACACACACACACACACACACAGTGTGCTAACAGTTAAATTAGCAGCATCCAGATGAACTAGTGCAATTTGAATAGAAGAAAATACAGCATATGAAGGGACCCACTGCTTACAGTCTGTGTGTGTGTGTGTGTGTGTGTGTGTGTGTGTGTGTGTGTGTGTGTGTGTGTGTGTGTGAGTGAGTGAGTCAGTGAATGAGATACCTCAGCTCTGCTGGAATATTAAGAAAGACATGATTCCATTGCAATTCAGTCAAAGAAAATCCCATATGCTCAGTATTATGTACTTTAGAAACTTAATATGAGTATTGTATGAGTATTGGTATTTTTCTCTGCATGCAAAATTTGATGATGGAATTTTTTTGATCATTTGATTTGTGTGTAATCTTGTCTGGACTGGACATGCTGGATCGTGGGTTGTTTAGTTTTGTATGAAAATTGGTCAAGACCTGAAAAATACTTAAATATTTCATGCCTTTTACATATAAACAAACTGATGATGATGATGCCAGCTGTGTTGATGAAGATTTTGATTTTGATGTTGATGAAGAAGAGGCATCTGTTCATAAAAGTGTGATGACTGGTGTTTGTGAAGATGATGTGATCTTATCTGCTGAGCAGGATATAGATGAATATGATGATGCTGAGGACGGAGTTGATGAAGCTTACTTGTATAAAGAGATGAGAGAGTTTTGTTATATGGTTATCTTATATATAGTTTCCTTAATTTCAGTGTGATTGAACCCGACAGTGTTTTTTTCAATCAGTATCATTTGAAGGCATTTGAACCTTTATATAATGGTCAAAAAGATACATACTGATCTTACTGGAATAAACAGAAATGAAAAAAAAAAGTCATTTTTTTTGTTAATCTTTGGGGCTGACCACTGTGATTTATGGGTTTAAAAAGGGCCTGTCAGATTAAAGTGAGGATGATTTCTCATATCATCTCTTCATAAAACTCTTCCTAGACATGTTTTCTAAAAGTTTATATGGCTGAAGTGCATAAAAATGTTTGGTTGCTAAGGACTAATGATGTCGGAAGAAGTGCAATCTTTGTGCTCATTTTTCCTCTAAAATGTCTTTTGAAGTTTTTAGTTGAATGCTGACACAAAAAAATGGCAGAACTCAGTCAGTTTTCAAGGTATTGACAAAGTTTTTGCTGCATTTTGCAGCTTTGGGCCTCCACTATCTTCTTCTTCTTTTACTTTCGGCTGGTCCCTTCAGGGGTCGCCACAGCAAATCATCCGCCTCCATCTCACCCTATCCTCTGCATCTTCTTTTCTGATTCCAACGACCTTCATGTCTTCCTTCACCACATCCATAAATCTCTTCTTTGGTATGGCCTCCACTATCTCATCTCATTTTTGATTTTTGGACCCAAGAGCCTATTTTCGGTGGAGTGGCTCACACACACATTTTATATATATATATATATATATATATATATATATATATATATATATATATATACTAGTCCTTCTCAAAAAATTAGCATATTGTGATAAAGTTCATTATTTTCTGTAATGTACTGATAAAAATGAAACTTTCATATATTTTAGATTCATTGCACACCAACTGAAATGTTTCAGGTCTTTAATTGCTTTAATGCTGATGATTTTGGCATACAGCTCATGAAAACCCAAAATTCCTATCTCAAAAATTTGCATATCATGTTCAGGTAGTCTAAACGAGCTATTAACCTAATCATCTGAATCAACCAATTAACTCTAAACACCTGCAAAAGATTCCTGAGGCTTTTAAAAACTCCCAGCCTGGTTCATTACTCAAAACCGCAATCATGGGTAAGACTGCTGACCTGACTGCTGTCCAGAAGGCCATCATTGACACCCTCAAGCAAGAGGGAAAGAAAGAGACTTCATGCTTCCATCTGCTGAAAAGCTTTATGGAGATGAAGATTTTATTTTTCAGCACGACCTGGCACCTGCTCACAGTGCCAAAACCACTGCTAAATGGTTTACTGACCATGGTATTACGGTGCTCAATTGGCCTGCCAACTCTCCTGACCTGAACCCCATAGAGAATCTGTGGGATATTGTGAAGAGAAAGTTTAGAGAGACCAGACCCAACACTGTGGATGAACTTAAGGCCGCTATCGAAGCGTCCTGGGCCTCCATAACGCCTCAGCAGTGCCACAGGCTGATTGCCTCCATGCCACGCCGCATTGAAGCAGTCATTTCTGCAAAAGGATTCCCGACCAAGTATTGAGTGCATAACTGAACATAATTATTTGAAGGTTGACTTTTTTTGTATTAAAAACACTTTTTTTTTTTTAATTGGTCGGATGAAATATGCTAATTTTTTGAGATAGGAATTTTGGGTTTTCATGAGCTGTATGCCAAAATTATCAGTATTAAAACAATAAAAGACCTGAAATATTTCAGTTGGTGTGCAATGAATCTAAAATATATGAAAGTTTCATTTTTATCAGTACATTACAGAAAATAAAGAACTTTAGCACAATATGCTAATTTTTTGAGAAGGATTAGTATATATATATATATATATATATATATATATATATATATATATATATATATATATCTGCATACAGTATGCATACAGTGACAACCTTGTGGAGAGTGGGAGTCAAACCCCCAACCTTTGGATCAGCAATCCAGCGCCCTATACCACTAGGTCACCATTGCTATAGTATTTTATGTGATGACCCTTTTGTTTATTCATTTATTACTGTGTGCTTCATTCATTTTTACACACAAACATTGAATTTAATATGTACTGTACATGTAAATGCTCTACAGTATTTATCAGCATTCAAGCTTTTGCACAGTACAGTGCCTTCCCTGATTTACATGAGGTGACATACTAGGAGTTGTAGCATAGAAGCATAGAGTACTAAATATGTTTATTTCTGACCAGCGATGGCCTGGCGAGCTGTCCATGGTGTACTCTTCCCTTATCCAGGGTCAGCTGATATGGGCACCAGCCTCCCCACAACTGTAATTAGGATTAAGCAATTCAAAAAATGAATGAAAGAAAAGTAATGAAAGGATGAGGGGTTTTTACTTCTGCAAATTTCCCTTCACCACTCCACTCTGTGGGTAGCAAGGACGGGCAGTGGTGAGCACATCTGCTTCAAAGCAAGAAGGTCATAGGTTTGAGTACCGGATTTGGCAATGTTGTTTCTGTATTAAGTTTGCATGTTCTACCTGTGCATGCTGGGGTTTCCTCTGGGTAATCTGGTTTTCTTCCACAGTTCAAAGACTTCCACATTAGGCTAACTGGTTGTTCCAAATAGGCCCCAGTTCTGAGTGTGAGTGGCTGCATGTGAGTTGGCTCTGTAGTGAACTGTCGAGCTGTTCAGGGTGTACCCCGTGTCGGCTGGGATACCCCTGGCATCCAAATGACCTTAGAAGGATTTGGCGGTTTGGCATATTAATAAACTAATCTTCTATGTGCACCTTCATGGCTACACTCAAGGTGGTATGACTACAACCAGAAGTATTAGGTATTGATTTTTGCAAATACTTCAGATGAAATGTATTTATTTTTTATTTTTATGACAACTTCTACCACAAGAGTGCACCCTTCCTAATACAACCTGATCTATGTTCATAGCAACCACATAATTTTGAGTGTATGTACGCCACCTTTAAGGAGTATCAGGTTCTTTTAACCATTGATGAAAGACAAATTAACACACGTTTAAAGTACCCTTTGCTTCTAAAAAAATGCCCTTTACATAACCCGAGCAGTTTCAGGCATGGTGAGTGAGTGAAGCATCAATGGCAATTCTTTCATGCTGCTCAGGATAGTATATTTAAATTTTATACTGAATGTGTAATTAAGGGGTGAAACAAGGCATGCGTTCCCTCAGTGGTTCATTGTCATCCCTCCTTAACTGTGGACTGTGGCATCCGGCACAACGCAAGAATGTAGATGGCAGTGTTGTCACAGCCTGGCATGGATTCTGCCAAACCGACATTCCAGACACTGCAGAGCCACAAGAAAGCATGAGCATGCTGTGAGGTTTCTCTGAAGAAACGCCGAAGGACGAGTTACACTTTAGCCACCAATTCATCACAACTAACCCACCTCAATCACAGAAAGAGGAATTTATATCCTGAAAAATATTTGTATAGGCCTACCAGAACCAACTGTTGAAGATGTTAATCCAGGGGCTCAAAATACAGGGATCCCTCATTACTTTGTGCTTTAATTCATGCGGCTTCAGTGCATGGCATTTTTAAAAATATTCATTGCATTAAAACAATAAGGAAATTAAGAAAGAATAGGGGAAAAGTTAAGGAAAATGCCACAAAATCAAGGCCAATTATGCAAAAACAGTCCGCATCTGAGTGCGTGCACGCGTGTCTGTATGTGTGTGTATTTATATTTTATTTACATCATATGCATTATTTCTTTTTATGTTTAATTGTTATTATAAGCATTTATAGCATTGAATATGTATTTATTGATATTATATACACCTATACATGTACATATATAAAGGGGCAGTGGTGGTCTAGTGGTATAGGGCGCTGGATCACTGATCCAAAGGTTGGGGGTTCAAGTCCCACTCTCCACAAGGTTGTCACTGCCCCCAGTGCGGCGAACTGGGTTATCAAAGGCGGGCCATGTCCCTCACTGTCTATGGTGAGAGACATGTAAAAGAACCATTGCTGACTTTCGTAAAGAGTAGCTGCAAAGTCGTCAGCGTGTTTCTGTCCCTTGCTAAAAAGGGTTGTGACAGGAAGGGCTTCCGACGTAAAAACCTCTGCCAAATCAAACGTGCGAATCAGATGATTCGCTGTGGCGACTCCCGAGTAAAAGGGAAAAAGCTGAAAGGACGACAGACATACATGTACGTATACGTCAGTTGGGGTAGTTGGGGGTGATCCTACTTCGGGGATTTCGATGGTCGTGTGGGAACCTCGGTCCCAATTAACCATGGAAAGTGAGGGATCCCTGTATTCGATCACTTGCAGTCACATGTCAGATTATAAATGAATTATAAATTAAGTCATAGGTTTTTTTTTGTCTTAATGGTGGAATCTTTATATTTATCATTTAATCGGACAGGGAGGGCCATCTTTGTAATATTTTATTTAATAATGAACATTAAATTTGCTTCTTGAATTAGATACTACAGAGCGGCCAAATAAAACCTCCCACAAATTAAAAGGTAAATTAAAATAAAAATCAGAGATATAATCCGATTATTATATACACACATGAAAAATCATTCAATACAGACTTTATACATGTTCTAAAGATGATCATCCACCAAATGGTGGCCACGAGGATCTATACATGCTTGAAAGTGATTTCTATTTCTGAAGGCTGGCACGGCTTGACCGGTCAAATCAGGTGGACCAGAGGATCTCCTGCTGAACAGAACCAGAAGGCCTCCTGGAGTTTTTGGTTTGATGAGTATACACTCTGGATTTATTATAGCGCCCCCCCGGAAAAAAAATCACAAGGAGCAAGGACCCAACATCACCATGTCAAAAAAAATCATCAAAATCTCTTTTTTACCTTTGAAAGTGGAAGGTTTCTCTGGGCCATCTTGAATAAGAGCAAGAAAAGTCCGAGTTGAGTGTTTTCTTTGATTTAATGTTGATATCCACACAGTCATTTCCTTGGTAACCATTTTAGCTTTACAGGTAACTTGCACCAGGAGATACTACAGATACTTCCTCTGTTTATTATCTTAATATGGCAACATATGCTGAGAGGTATAACTCATAAAATACAAAATATACAAGATATTTTATTATTACTATTATTAATAATAATAATAATAATAATAATAATAATAATAATAATAATGTTATACTTGTATCTTAAATAGAAGAATAATTATATATATATATATATATATATATATATATATATATATATATATGTGTGTGTGTATAAATAATGACGTATTTTTTACTTATACCTGTTTAAGGGTTAAACTCTGTTCTTTTTATATTTTAATGTGAGATATTTTTAGATTTTTCTCCATTCTAACATAGCATTTAAATACGTTTTTTCTAAAGTATGTTTTATTTACTTATTTCATAATTATAAATAAAACACATGTATCCTTATACCAAATGATTCAGGTTAAGCTTATTAAATAAAATAAATAATATAAAATACATAAGATATCCAACTGGACGTCATTCAGGACCAAAGCACAATCATTACCTTTAATTAGAGCACAGACTTTTATTTATTTATTTATTTCCTGTCAATCAATTCGGCCACTTGTCGCGCACGAGTACTGACGGTTCCATCCAGAGACAAAATACCCAGCAAACCCAGGGAAGGAGATGTGCAGTACTTACTTTATCGAGTCAGGTTCGAACTCCTTGACCGCTGCTTCTGGCCGCAGAACAGATTTTAGCAAATACAGCAGCGCGCGCGCCCTATAACCCCACCGAGCTCAGTCAAGTAAACGAGCGCGAGTTAAGCGTGCACGCGCTCGCGCACACGCACGCGCACGCACGACTGAGACGAACAGGGCCGAGGAGAAGAAACCGCGTGTTTGTTCCGGAAACTGAAAGGGAGGCAGAATTTTTATTTATTTTTTTTTTAAATGACAGACAGAAACAGTTCATGAGTGGAACTTATTCCTGTCTGAAGAGAGGAGACAGCAGCAGGATGGTTCTCAACTTCCACACAACTTTACAGAATAGTCTCTTCAACAAGAATAAATCAATCAATAAATAAATAATCGAACTGATGACAAAGTTATCGAGGCAGTGCACTTTCTCCCTCATATCACAGTCAGTCGGAGCTGAATATCGAACACCTTCATACACATCACTTTATTTTCCGTGAAAAAGACTTTTAAAGAGTGGACTGGTTACGGTTCTAGCATGAGCATAAATATGAAGATGATAAGAGAAACAAAAGCGACAGTTCTGGTATAATTGCAACACCCTCAGTATAAAAGGATAGAAATCTGATGTTTTTTTTTTTTTTTTTTTTTTCACGTTATGTGTGAACAAAACTATGTTATAAGGTCATGGGCATCACATAAGGTCATCACACCCACGTGGGTTTTCGGCCCAAACCTCTGTCACAAAATTCAAAGCAGACTTTTTTGTATCAAAGGTCCCACTTGTTTACAATTTCCATTCATCAGAACTAGAATGGCGTGGCACTGGAGTAGTGGTTAGCACCTCTGATTCACAGCACGTAGGTCCTGGGTTCAAGTTTCACGGTTTAGTGAGGTCATTTCTGTGTAGTGCTTTCCATGTTCTCCACCCCTGCTTGTGTAAGTTTCCTCCTACAGTCTGAGGATGTTCATGAATTGTGCATATGTGTTGGCCCTGCGATGGCCTGATGAGCTGTTCAATCAATCCTAATTTGGATCACAGGGAAGTTAGTGCCTATCTCAGGCGAGGGCCACCCGAAACCAATGGTCCCCAACCACCGGTCCGTGGACCGGTACCGGTCCACAGAAGAAATAATGAAGTATTTCCGTTGTATTTATTATCTGAGTTGGAACAATCTTTAATTTTGAAAAAGTCTTTTTTTTTGAAAAATGACCGGATTCTCTCAGTTCGGTTATTTGAGCGCTAAAATGTAACCCACAAGGGGACGGCACATGAACAGAGGTGTGCTGGACATGTTTCAAACGGGGCTTTTGGGTGAGACTGAGACTGAGCCTTCATTCTCCCAGCTGGTCCACCATCACCTGTTTTTTTTTGTTGTTTTTTTTTAAGAAAAGATCAAGCTCTCTCTATTTCAGCTGTTGAAAAATAACATTCATGTGCTCATTACTACTACTACTACTAATATTTTATATAAATATTATATTTACAATAAAAACAATCTATGACACACACCCCCTTCCCCGGTCCACGGTAAACTTGCCTAGTGTTGACCGGTCCATGGTGATAACAAGGTTGGGGACCACTGCCCTCGACAGCTTGCCAGGCAGTTGCATGGCCAACACTTACACAACCATTCACACTCACACTTAGAGGTGATTTCGAACAGCCAATTAGCCTACTGTGCATGTTTTTTGGACCGTGGGAGGAAACCGGAGTACGCGGAGGAAACCCATGCAAGCACAGAGGGAACTTGCGAGCTCTGCACAGAAATGCCTGAGCTGGGAATCAAACCCAGAACTTTCTTGCTGTGAGGTGGACATATATGACCGTGCCGCCACACTTTATCATAACTAGCATTAACACTTTCAGCCGTTTGTGCTACAGTAGCTCTTCTGTGAGATCAGGGCTGAAGTACAGTACTAGCCTCACTGCGCCTTGGACAACAAATGGAACTTATGCCAGGTTACTGGTTGGCTTTTTTGGGCCTTCTTTAGTAGGTATTAACACTGGTTACCAGGAAGGTGATGTTGGGACCTCATGAGACCTGGAAAATGACCAGGTCTTAAGCCATCACTTAAAAAAACCAGGTCAAGCCATCACTATGTGTCCCTTATTAAAGACCCTTACAACAACTCATTTATCCTGTTTACAACACATCAACTTCAAAACCGATTGCTCACAGCTACCAATACAACGAGATGAACAATTATGGTCCAAGGTAGGTGATTGTTTTAGTATACATTACATGGTCTCCAAATAAATAAATAAATAAATAAGTAATTTTTTTAAAAAGCACAGGCATGTACAGAACCTAAGAGCTGCATAACAACAACAACAACAACAACGACCCCCACCAGCTTTTTTGGTAGTAATACACTATGTCAAAACATAAAAGGCAACCTAAAACTTTTATTTATATTATTTTTCTTTTCTTTTCTTTTTTTTTTAAGCAGGACCCAGACGCCTACAGGGTCCTGGTGTAAGCATGAGAAAAGTTTAAGAGCCGTGCAATAGTACCTCTTCTCAGAGTGTCGGTAGTACTTTGTGTAAGGACGCTGAAAAGGAAATCCTTACATGACCTTGAACCCCGACAGATACTAAACAGATGAACTCTAAACCCAGTTTGAGGTGTGGCTAGAAGCACTACAGGATGTTTCAGCAATCACAGTTTAGTCAGCAGGATGTTCACATAAGAAAACTAATTTTGTCATTAAACCCACAAGCCTTCCATACACAGCAGAAAAGAAAAAAAAAAAAAAAAAATCACATGCAGGTTGATAACAACTAAAAGCACAAATGAGACAAGGAAACGGTCTGAAAGAGCAATGCTTTCAAACAGACTATTGATTACCCCCTCTCAAAAAAAAAAAAAAAAAAAAAAAATCAAACAAACAAAAACTCCAAGAAACTAAAAGTAAAAAACAAATATAAACATACAATCCTGAACAAATATAAACATACAATCCTGGTTGTAAGGTATGTTCAGTTGCCGAACTGTAAATTCCACGGGTTTTGGGGGGGGGGGGTCATCTTGTTGTCCTTTTTTTAAGGGCAATGGTGGCCTGGTGATAAAAGGTGTTGGATCATTGATCCTAATGTTGGGGGTTCGAGTCCCACTCTGCACAAGGATGTCAACGTCCTCGCAGTGCAGCTAACTGGGTTATCAAAGGCCAGCCATGTCTCTCACTGTCTATGGTGAGAGGTTCATGTAAAAGATCCATTGCTGACTTTCGCAGAGTAGCTGCATAACCATCAGCGTGTTTCTGCCCCCTGCTAAAGGGTTGTGTCAGGAAGTGCATCCGACGTAAAAAAAAGCCTATACCAAATCAAGCATGCGATGATTTGCTGTGCCGACCCCTGAAAAAAAAAAGAGATCTTGTTGTCCTTTTTACATAATAAACCTTTATCCAGGTGTGAAGACTTTGTATAATCAACCTTTTATGATATAAAAGATTGCCCTGTAACACCATACATTGTCTTGCACATGGTCTTCATTTTACAATGGACTGTATTTGTACAATGACATTCAATGCATAAATCATTAAAGCCATCATTGAAGGCACATGCACACAGATGTAGATGTGCTTCTGTGCCTCAGTGAAGGAGTGTAAACACCACCTCTGTGGAACTTTAAAGAGACGTTTTGGGAAAGCTTTTCAATTACAGTATTATATATAACTAAGGTTTGGCGTGCAGATGTGATGGATTCGTAATGTAAAGGCACCTTTCAACAAGTTTATGGCATGTAAATTGCAAAAAAAACCAAAAACACATGCAGAAATGATCAACCTGTTAGTATGTAGACTTAATTTGTATGTGGTTATGAACAGTGTATACCATAAGTCAGTTGTGGTCTAGTGGTATAGGGCGCAGGATCGCTGATCCGAGGGTTATAATAATATAATATTAGTATTTTTAATAGTGTGCTAAAGTATATAAAGAGCATTCTTATTGTGAATCATGAAATGAAATGGAGTTGGATGGATTCATTGCAGAGGAGGAATTTCCTTTGCAGGATTAATACAGTATATCATAATTAAATTTTTTTAAAAAGATACTGCATTACTTTTTGATATATTGTGTGTGTGTGTGTGTGTGTGTGTGTGTGTGTGTGTGTGTGTGGATGAGAGATGAGATTTCCTTTTAGCTTTGCCTCGTGCTTGCCTGTAACCAAGAAAATTTAAAAAGTTATCGAAGGATTTTCATAAAATTTGAAACAAATGTCGGTTGTGGATTTGCACAAGTCTGGCAAAGTATTTTAAAATATCTTTTAAATAAAAAGATGCTTAAAATAAACAATTCAGCTTTCATAAAAATCATTTACAGGTGGTGTTAATTTCAGAAGAGCAAATTAATTCCCAGAGCAGACAGTGATGCCAAATGAATCCTTGAGGGAAATAATGTAGACATGAAGCTTTTCATGAAGAGTTATAGAATCAGTCAGAAAAAAAAAAATAGATTTAAACTCCAATCGTTTGAATAGAATAGAATCTAATTTTTTTTTGTACGATACTTCGTTTATCACTTCTTCATGCAGATTAATCCATCCCAGGATCAGAGCATCTGAAGCCAAACAAAGTCCTTAAGAAGCTCAATTGGATGCAAACCTTACAAAAAACGCCGCAGTTATGAAATGGATCCGTCAAAGTCACTTGAAATCCAGTCAACTGAAAAAAGGACTGAAACAGCTCGTTTTCTTTGTGTGTT
Source organism: Plotosus lineatus (assembly GCA_024760905.1). Classification (NCBI taxonomy): domain Eukaryota; kingdom Metazoa; phylum Chordata; class Actinopteri; order Siluriformes; family Plotosidae; genus Plotosus; species Plotosus lineatus. The sequence goes on along the minus strand of CM045732.1, from coordinate 49,480,707 downwards.
ACTTTTCATCACATGTTTATGTAGATATTAAAGAGTGTGAGATGATTGCTTTCAAATATGCTGAAAGAGATCTACAATTTTACGAGATGGAGGGTATGAGGGTAGAAACTATCACGGTAATGTGCAACCCCCTGATGATGTCTGATTAATCATATACACACACACTACTTTTAGCAACCTTTGATCTGTTACTTCATTTTAATGGGAAATCTATTTCTTTAAACCATACAGACACAGACAGACATGAGTTACAGACAGTCCCAACAATCTATAAACAAAACTGATTTTGAAGGGGAGAAAAAAAAAAAAACAGATGCAGTGTCATTTTTCTGGAGAGTCAATAAATAGCACTTCAGAACATGATGGTAAGTGTACAACTAACCAAATACTAAAATTCATACTCAATCAAAAAGACCGCTGATTGTTAGTATTACTTATGATCAGTCTCTTGCAGTAAACCGTGGAATGTGTCCAGTGTTAAGACTCCAGTTACGGCCCCACATAGTGCTCTTACAATGTCCACACACACACACACACACACACACACACACACACACACACACACGCACGCACGCACGCACGCACATTATACATAAATGCCAGTGTTTCAAAGGTCTGTTACACCAGTAGGTCAGAATGATGGAATTTGTAGAAAAGCACTTTGGATCTTGAGGTCAATGCTTCAAATGTAAACGGAAAAAAGAAAAAAGAAAAAAAAAAAAAAAACCACAAGAGTTTGACACTCTGTGTCAAAATGTGTCACTTCAGTGTAGAAAGTCCTGCTCTCTGCATTCATCTTCACTCTAAACTTCATCTTCAGTGCTGTATTGACTTTTCTTTCAATCTTCCCTATTCCCTCTGTGGTTCGTGATCTTCTGTTTCTGTATCCCAGACCGTTAAATAAAACCCAGTTCTGTAATAAAGCCGTGATGACCCACAGCGGCAGAATGTCTTGTCAATATGGGGTTGGAGGGAGAGAAGCTGTCTCCAGCAACCTATTCCATTGAGACTGTGTGAATGATGGACTCACTGCTTTCACCCCACCTCCTAAAGATGGATACTGTAATTACTCTATGATTATCCTGGGAGCGGTCCTTCAAGCAAAGACCAATGTTTGAGTTTTACTTTCAGAATAGAACTTGGACCTGCCAGACACGCCGTCCACAGAAATCTGGAGGAAGGCTCTGGTGTACGATAACGGAAGAGTAAACTTTCTCAAGCTATATTGAACCCTGAACGCATTCCTTTACCAATCTATGTACAACTCTGACACAGTGGGCTTGCAAATGTGAATGACTTGCTCTTTGTTGATCTCGTGGGTTTTTAAATCCTTTACTTGCAGCATTATCAGTTAAAGGTCAAAACAATTTCTGTCTTAAAATGATGCGCATCAAAAACACTGGATACAGCTTAACGGACCTGCTGCTGTGTCGGACTTTGGTTACACACAGCCGTATTCATACCAAACAGTCTGCTGGTCGTTGTTGGGGTCTGGCGAGGCTGCTGTGCTCAGGGGCCTCTCCTCTACGTAACAGCCTGGGCTAGAACTGTCTGATTTCTTCATTGAGGACAAAGACTGCTCACTTTGTCTGGGCTCCCTATGCTCCTCCGCTTCCTTTTGCCTCAGGGCAGTCACAGCACGAACTGGCGTTACCAATGCCACCTCACCTCGAGGATGGTGTGAAGTGGTTGAGTGTATGGTTCCTGAGCGGCCAGCATTTCCAATGTAGCCTCGGTCTGATTGTAAGGCAGCAGAGGAGGACGTAAGGGATGGATCATCTCTGAGAGGAGTTACAGAGAGACGCCTGGGGTCTAGTGAAAGATGTCCAGTGCTTCCAGTGAGTCTGGCTGAAAGTGGTCGCTCCCTCCGAGTCACCCCATCAGCCTGTATGGCACTTCCCACCTCAGGCTTGTAACAGTCAGGGCCGTTTGATTGAAGGAGGTCAGCCGAAGCCAGGCTGAAAGTGCGGCTCAGGCTGCTGCTGCCGCCTGCAGTTCCTCCACGAGGCCCCGAGTGCTGCAGGTGTGAGGTCCGCCCACTGGTTCCACTAGTGCCTCGATTGGGAAGCGTCTGGGATTGAGAAATAGTCATGGAACCCTCTGCGAGTCGGATGTTTGGTTTAACACTGTGCCCAGGTTTGGAAGATCGTCCATCGGATATGGATGCTGTGGTTTTAATGGTGGGCGTGACATAACTAGTTGGTGTTTTGCT
>CM045732.1:49450995-49473495 GCA_024760905.1 Plotosus lineatus | reverse complement strand
TTTTCCACACTCTCCATTGCTCTGGATTGTTGAGCCTAAGTACTTAAAATCCTCAACCTTCTTCATCTCTGACCCCTGTAACCTCACTGTTCCTCTTGGGAGACCTGTCCATCACCATAGCAAACAAGAAGGGGCTGAGAGCTGACCCTTGATGCAGTCCCACCTCCACCTTGAACTCTTCTGTCACACCGACAGCACACCTCATCACTGTCTTACATCTCTCATACATGTCCTGCACCACTCTAATATACTTCTCTGCCACTCCAGACTTCCTCAAACAACACCACAGTTCTTCTCTCGGCACCCTGTCATATGCTTTCTCCAGATCCACAAAGGCACAATGCAGCTCCTTCTGACCTTCTCTGTACTTCTCTATTAACATCCTCAAAGCAAACACTGCATCTGTGGTGCTCTTTCTTGGCATGAAACCAAACTGTTGTTCACAAATGCTGACCTCTGCCCTTAGTCTAGCTTCCACTATTCTTTCCCATAACTTCATCGTGTGGCTCATCAACTTTATCCCTCTGTAGTTGCCACAACTCTGTACATCTCCCTTGTTCTTAAAAATGGGCACAAGCACACTTCTCCATTCCTCCGGCATCTGCTCACTTTCTAAGACCTTGTTGAATATTCTTGTCAGAAAATCTACTGCTACCTCCCCTAGACACTTCCATACCTCAACTGGTATGTCATCAGGGCCAACTGCCTTTCCACTCTTCATCCTCTTCAATGCCCTCCTCACTTCTCCATTACTAATCTTTGCTACTTCCTGCTCCTCAACGGTCACCCCTTCTACTCCTTTTTCTCTCTCATTTTCCTTCTTCGACGTCCTCGACCAACAGTAGTCCAATTTCCATCAGCACCCTGTTGGTTGACAGCACTGATGGCGGTCGTTGTTAATCCGGGCCTCGACCGATCCGGTATGAATTTTGTTTTAACCATTTGCATTTTTAATGTGGCAGAATTTTTACGCCGGATGCCCTTCCTGTCGCAACCCTCTGCATTTATCCGGGCTTGGGACCAGCATAGGGGGGAGAGACACTGGTTCATGCCCCCCCCCCACCTCATGGCTGCATTAATAATAATAATAAACCCTAAATGGGGGAAATAAGTTTGGACCTATCTAAAATAAAAACAGAATGGAATGAATGGTTGATCTCATAAACCCATATTTTATTTAAAATAGAACATGGAAAATATATGCAATGTGACAAGTCAGATATTAAAATTATACTTTTTAATTTTTTTTATTATTATTTGCTCATTCTGATTTGATGTCTCAAAACAAACAACAACAAAAAAAGTTGGTACCTGGCCACAAAAGATTGGAAAAGGAAGTGGTACTTTTCGATATTTCTTTGATTAATTTCTTTATGCAATACTTTAATCTGTGAAATACCCAAGAGCTCCTTGAACACGTTCATAACCTTAAGAAATTCTATAAACACACAATTTAGCTTTGATTATAATTACAGAGGACTGCTTGAACATTTATCAGGCTGAGGATGTGGGTTGATGCGTGTTGTGTGTGTTTTCCTCACCAGTTCTCAGAAAAAAAATTTTTAATTATGAGTGGATTATGACTATGATTTATATTAACAAAGCTATAATTAATAGGGGGTTTCATTTGTGTAACTGATGAAGATACATCCATACACCTGCAGATTGCACATTTGATTTTCAATAGATGACAATGTTAATCATAGCCTGGAGTTCAAGAGAACAAAATTAAGCAGGTCAGATATTGTGCTCGCTCCACTGTCAGACAATCGGAGAGACAGCAGCTGATAGAGGGACTCTAGGGACCAAGTAAGTGAAGGACAACCAGCATTTCTGTTCCAAGCAAGTGACATTGCACGAGCAGTCATTTGACCAATTACGTCACGTGTCTTGAAGGAAGCATATGCTATCTTTCACGTCAACCATCATACCATATGCAATGAGGTGCACAGTGGCTATTAATTAGCAAATTAACAAATTGGGGGGGGGGGCTGAGTTCAATTCATCCGTGAGGGGGGGCACAAACCAGTGTCCATCCTCACGCTGGTCCCAAGCCCGAATAAATGCAGAGGGTTGCGACAGGAAGGGCATACGGCATAAAACTTTTGCCAGAATACAGAATATGAATAATCAAAAATTCCATACCGTATCGGTCAAGGCCCGGATTAACAACGACCGCCATCAGTGCTGTTAACCAACAGGGTGCTGGTGGAACTTGGACTACTGTTGGTTGAAGAAGGAAAGGCAGGAGGTGTGTCCGTATGCAGAGAGAGAAGAGGAAAGGTATGAGTCTAGGAATCAGAGTAGGGACTTTGAATGTTGGAACCATGATAGGAAAAGGTAGAGAGCTGGCTGACAGGAGGAAGGTGGACATACTGTGTGTTCAGGGGAGCAGGTGGAAGGTAGCAAGGCTAGAAGCTTAGGAGCAGGGTTTAAGCTGTTTTTTCATGGTGTGGATGGGAAGAGAAATGGAGTAGGAGTCATCTTGAAGGAGGGGTTGGTCAGGAATGTTGTAGAAGTGAAAAAAGTGTCAGACAGAGTGATAAGTATCAAGTTGGAAATTGAAGGTGTGATGTTCAATGTTGTTAGTGCTTATGCAGGCAACAGAGGGGACGAGGGAGTGATGGGCAGGTTTGGTATCCAGGACAGGAACACAGAAGGACAGATGTTGATAGATTTTGCAAAAAGGATGGAAATGGCTGTGGTGAAAACTTTCTTCCAGAAGAGACAGGAGCATAGGGTGACTTATAAAAGCGGAGGTAGGAGCACACAGGTAGACTACATCTTGTGTAGGCGATGTAATTTGAAGGAAAACAGTGACAGTAGTGGGTGAGAGTGTTGCCAAATAGCATAGGATAGTGGTGTGCACGATGATGCTGATGAAGAAAGTGAAGAAGGCAAAGACAGAGCAGAAGACAAAGTGGTGAAAGCTGAAAAAGGAAGAATGTCGTGTTGTCTTCAAGGAGGAGTTGAAACAGGCTTTGGGTGGTCAGGAAGTGCTTCCAGATGACTGGACAACTACAGCTAATGTAATCAGGGAGACAGGTGGAAGAGTACTTGGTGTGTCCTCTGAAAGGACAGTAGATGAGGAGAGTTGGTGGTGGAATGAGGAAGTGCAGGAGTGTGTAAAAAGGAAGAGGTTACCTAAGAAGAAGTGGGAAAGTGAGAGGACCGAAGAAAGTAAACAGGAGAACAGGGAGACACAGCGTAAGGCGAAGGTAGCGGTGTCAAAGGTCAAACAGAGGGCGTATGATGATTTGTATGCTAGGTTGGACAGTAAGGAGGGAGAAAATGATTTATACAGGTTGGCACAGCAGAGAAATAGAGATGGCAAAGTCGTGCAGCAAGTTAGAGTGATTAAGGACAGAGAGGGAAATGTATTGACTGGTGACAGAAGTGTGCTGGGAAGATGGAAAGAGTACTTTGAAGAGCTGATGAATGAGGAAAATGAGAGAGGGGGAAAAAAAAGAAAAAAAAAAGAGAGTAGAAGAGGTGACTGTTGAGGACCAAGAAATAAAGATTAGTAAGGGTGAAGTGAGGAGGGCATTGAAGAGGATGAACAGAGGAAAGGCAGTTGGTCCTGATGACATACCTGTGGAGGTATGGAAGTGTCTAGGAGAGGTAGCAGTAGTTTTTCTGACAAGAACATTCAACAAGGTCTTAGAAAGTGAGCAGATGTCGGAGGAATGGAGGAGACGTGCAGAGTTGTGACAACTACAGAGGAATAAAGTTGATGAGCCGTACGATGAAGTTATGGAAAAGAATAGCGGAAGCTAGGCTCAGGGCTGGGGTCAGCATTTGTGGAAAACAGTTTGGTTTCATGCCAAGAAAGAGCACCACAGATGCAATGTTTGCTTTGAGGATGTTAGGCCCACGGGGAGGCTGCACCCATCCCAGCTGACTCCGGGAAAGGGCAGAGTACACGCTGGACAGCTTGCCAGGCCATTGCAGGGCAGAAACACGCTGACGGCTATGCAGCTACTCCTGTCAAAAGTCAGCAATGGTTCTTTTACAGCCTCACACCGTAGACAGTGAGAGACATGGTGACCGGCATTTGATAACCCAGTTAGCTGTACTGGGGGGGAGTGACGACAACCTGTTGAGAGTTGGGCTTGAACCCCCAACCTTAGGATCAGTGATGTAGCACCAAGCCACCACGGCCCTTGTTAAGAACATTTGTACAGTTTTTTATTTCAGCAATTATCAAATCAAATAATCATGTAGCAGTAGTGTAATGTGCAAAATGTAAATCTGTGCTCGGAGATTTACATCAAATTCAAATCATCCAATCAGAATGGACAAAAATGTGATACTGGTGATTTTGACCATTGCACGATTGTTAGGGCTGGTTTATGTACTGTATTTGCATAAGTACAGATCTCCTGAGAATTTCAGTCTTGAGCTCATTCAGGATTGCACAAAAACATCAAGTGAGTGGCATTTTTCCCCTTTTTTTAAGACAGAAACAACTTATTGATGAAATAACGGAGATAATCAGGCAATATCCAAAATGCTACCATTGTCTCAAAAAGCACAGCAAGTTGGTCAAAACTAAATCGGGCACATTTTAGGATTAAGTCACACTGCAAAATACTTCTGGCCAGGAAACCAAGAAACGATTAAATCCATGTGATCTGCATGCAATAGTACACAGAGTATTTTTCAAGTTAGTAGAATCTTCTACTGAGGTAGGCCATCAAAGATTATAAGTTTCCCTCGAAAAAGTAGGATCTCAACATAAATACTTTGTATATGGATTCAATATTGTATGTGCAAGAATTGTGTTCACACATTTTATTAAACAAACTTGCTTGGCTTTACTTTAAATGAATGATTGTGGAAGGTTGGGATCCACATCTGCTTCACAGAGACTCTCCACTGGTAATCCACAGGGCTCAGTACCTGGTTCACTTGTGTTCTCCCTGTATACTCTCGGTGTTAATTTAGTGGCCAAGATCTGAAGGACTGTCAGGTTATGGGGACTGCAAAGGAAATTTGAGTTGTTAAACTCTATCATACTAGTAGGGGCAGTGGTGGTCTAGTGGTATAGGGTGCTGGATCGCTGATCCAAAGGTTGGGGGTTCGAGTCCCACTCTCCACAAGGTTGTCACTGTCCCCCCCAGTGCACCTAACTGGGTTATCAAAGGCGGGCCATGTCTCTCACTGTCTATGGTGACAGGCATGTAAAAGAACCATTGCTGACTTTCGTAGAGTAGGCTGCAAAGTCATCAGCGTGTTTCTGTCCCTTGCTAAAAAGGGTTGTGACAGGAAGGGCATCCGACGTAAAAACCTCTGCTAAATCAAACGTGCCAATCAGATGATTCGCTGTGGCGACTCCCGAGTAAAAGGGAAAAAGCCGAAAGGAAGACAGACATTCGGAAATCAAGGTACTGGGGAGAAGGAAATTCCAAAATGCCTGAAGTCCAGTGTCAAGTACCCACAGTCAGTGATGGTCTGGGGTGCCATGTCAGCTGCTGGTGTTGGTCCACTGTGTTTTAACAAGGGCAGGGTCAATGCAGCTAGCTATCAGGAGATTTTGGAGCACTTCATGCTTCCATCTGCTGAAAAGCTTTATGGAGATGAAGATTTCATTTTTCAACACAACTTGGCACCTGCTCACAGTGCCAAAACCACTGCTAAATGGTTTACTGACCATGGTATTACTGTGCTCAATTGGCCTGCCAACTCTCCGGACCTGAAGCCCATAGAGAATCTGTGGGATATTGTGAAGAGAAAGTTGAGAGACACCAGACCCAACACTGTGGATGAGCTTAAGGCCGCTATCGAAGCATCCTGGGCCTCCATAACACCTCAGCAGTGCCACAGGCTGATTGCCTCCATGCCACGCCGCATTGAAGCAGTCATTTCTGCAAAAGGATTCCTGACCAAGTATTGAGTGCATAACTGAACATAATTATTTGAAGGTTGACTTTTTTGTATTAAAATTTTTTTTTTAATTGGTCGGGTGAAATATGCTAATTTTTTGAGATGGGGATTTTTGGTTTTTCTTTACTTTTTTGCCAAAATTATCAATATTAAAACAATAAAAGGCTTGAACTACTTCAGTTGTGTGTAATGAATCTAAAATATATGAAAGTCTAATGTTTATCAGTACATCACAGAAAATAATTAACTTTATCACAATATGCTAATTTTTTGAGAAGGACCATTTATATCATTTCTCAAGCTTAACAAAGCTGTTGACCTCATCTAACTCATTTGCCAATCTAGCAAATGTGGCATACACCCTGAACGGTTTGCCAGACTACTCCAGGGCAAACACACATGCAACCATTTACACTCACACCTAGGGGAATTTGAAACAGCCAATCAGCCAACTGTGCATGGCTTTGGAATGTGGCAGAAAACCAGAGCATCTGGAAGAAACCCATACAAGCATGAAGAGAACATGCAAACGCCACACAGAAACACCTGAGGCTGCGATTTTAAGCCAGGATCTACTTGACGTTAAGGAGGATGTGCTAACCACTGCGCCACCGTGCTACCCTGCTGTTGAGCTATTGACCACTAATCGGTTTTACCCATCACGTACAGCTCCATGCCTATTTGTCATACTTCAGCATGATTTCTACTTATTTGCCAGGTTCGGCCTGCTGGAAGACAAACAGCATTTACAGTAATCACTTTTTGACATTCACACACCTTTCATGTTGACTGGAGAGCTGCTGCTGGAAGTGTTATGACTGTAATCAGCAGAACTGGGCCTGACTCCTATAAATAAAGAAAGATGACTTCAGCAGGTGGGATGGACAGGGGAGTGCAAACCCATTTGTCCACACTTGAGTACACAGATGCCAGAAACGTGCAGCAGATTAAGCATCGGTATTGATCAGAGCTCTGATTGTACCTGTGCTTCCATGGACACTGCTCCCAAAGCTGGTATCAAAGGAGTGCATATGCAGGTCCTCTTCAGAGATTAATCCTGCACAGCACAGGAAAAAGAGTGTGAGGTTGTGTCTGTCTGAGCTATGGATGAATCAGTTCGTAACAAGATGTTTCCTCTCAGAATATGAGAAGCATCATTTTAATTTGCTTCTCCCAGCAGGTTTAAATAACGTGTGACCAACAGTAGCGTTACGAAACAGTGGACAATTCTACTGACACTGAAGTCTAGTTTCAATTCTTCCTGATGTGCCACCATTTAAGTTTTTTTCTCACCCATTACTCTTTTCTGAATCATAATGTCCACACTTAAACCTCTGATTTTCCACACTTCATCTTATTATTGACTAATAATATTAATACTAATAATATTAACAATATTACCATACTATTGACTGATATATTGCACTGTATGTATGAGTATTATTTGCAAATGTCGAAATCAAATAAAATCAATCACTCAATCAATCATCTCTGAATAAATTTTGTGATTAGACAACATTTTGGTCTATTGTTAATTTGAATGTACTTTGTGTGACGGAGAGCTAAATATACCATAACCGCCCCATAAAACGTGGTTTTGGTGGCGTAGTGGTTAGGGTGCTGCGCTTATGATCGGGAGGTTGTGTTCAAATCCCGGTTAGACCCCCAGTGTGCTAAGAGCCCTGGGCAAGGTCTTAACCACAAGTGTGCCTCTGTTCACCCAGTAGTATAAATGGGTATCAGTAAAAATACACTAGGAAGGTAACCTGCGATGGACTAGCATCCCATCCAGAAGGAGTTGAACTCCTGGTCGCTTCACGCTATGGAGACCGGGGATAAGCACCGGCTTGATGAGACACTGTGGCTCGGGTGTAAAAAGCCCAGAGAACTTTACCTACCTTAACCCATAAAACAATGTAAAATGTTGCTGTTTTTTTTTTTAAATCTCTTATTTATGGGTTGTGTATAAACAAGTATATGTTTATAAATGAAGTACAATGGTGGCTGAAAACTACTGCTCTTCGCCATCTGTCTTTGGTGTCTTGTCTAAAATAAAGTAGCAATCAAAGATTTAAAAGAAATACCATGCCAAGTGCTGCAATACTATAAAAATCCTTTTCTCACTTATGATTGAGCTGCAATATCTGAGGAGTAAATGTGCTGATTTCCATTGTTAATCCATTCAATATTCCCATCTGAACAAATTAATGTGCCAAGATAACAGATATTCTTCAGTTGTTGGCATCACTACCTTTAGGTCTGCGTCCTCGCCGCAAGCTAGAAGTGGTGAGGCCTGGTACATTGTGGGAATTATGGTTCAGTGGAGTTGAGCAAGAGGTCCCCGGCTCTAAACCTCTTTGTCTAAGCACCAGTTCCTCATAGCCGTTCATGTCCTCTGTGCTGCCTCCTGTTGGTTGATATCCCTCGGAGCCTTTGAAACCACTACTGTAGCTCAGACCTGGGCAAGAACCAAGTTACAGACGTTAGGAGAGAAAGCAGAAAAGCACAAGAGGCACAAACAATGCTGTTGTGGGGAGCGTATTAGACCACAGGCGTGTGTAGAGGTTAGTGCAGAGGACAAGTAAAACATTGCACACTTAGCGCGCACAATATTTTTGCATATTTTAGTGGATGAGAAAGCAAAACATTTAAAGCAAAAATGCAACCGTAAAGTTTCTCTCTTTAAAAACACATGCAGCTTGAACGTACAGGCTGCGGCTCAATTTGGCAAACAATGATCAGCAACACAATACAGTACGAGCAGCTGTTTTTGTTTATTTTTCCACCTCACAATTTCACTTTGATGGCAACAGCACAACAAAATGCCTACACTGCTTCCTGCAGGATCTGCAGAGGTCACAGCACAGAAAACGGAGCCTATAAAATGAATTATTGAGCAAATAACACTTTCTCATGGATGACATAGCTTTCTTTTTGACACACAGTCTATATCACTGTAACATAAGTTCACCGTCCCTGCATAAAGGGCTTTATCTGATAAGGCAATTTGATCTGAATATTGACCCAAGTTCATGTTTATTTAATGAGATTATTTACTTCAAGTTACTGAGAGGTCCAAAGCTACACACAGTAATTAATTAGTAGAAATTAGTTTATTTTTAATTGTCCTGTTTCTTTATATTTCACTCATATCATTTCTTTGCCAAAATGCTTAATCCTATTAGGGTCTCAGAGAGTTGAGACCCTATTTCAGCCGACTCTGAGCGAAGGTGAGGTAAAACCTGAACAGCTTGCCCAACTACAGCAGGACTCACACACACACACACACACACACACACACCTATTTACATTCAGACCAGGGAGCAATTCTCAACAGTCAATTAGCCTAATGCATGCTTTTGAATCATGGAGGGAAACCAGAGTACCCAGAGGAAACAGACAAGCACGGGAAGAGAATCTTCCAACTCCACACAGAAACGCCAGAGCTTGGGACTTGAACCCAGGACCTTCTGTAAGGTGGATGTGCTAGCCACTGTACCACCATGCTGCCCCATCTTTATATTTTATATACAGTACAAACAAAATGATAACATGATCCAGAGCTTCTCAGAGTTTCCATGACCCAGCCAAACCCATTCTAATCATCTGCTAGGAAGAATTGTGAATTAATTACAGAATTATCAATTTCCACTGAATCAAGGGCAGTGGTGCCCAAGTGGTATAGGGTGCTGAATCACTGACCCTAAGGTTAGGGGTTCGAGTCCCACTCTCCACAGGGCTGTCACTGCCCCCTCCCAGTGCAGCTAACTGGGTATCAAAGGCCGGCCATGTCTCTCTCTGTCTATGGTGTGAGGTTCATGTAAAAGAACCATTGTTGACTTTCAACAAGAGTAGGCTGCAAAGCCGTCAGCATGTTTCTGCCCTGCGATGGCCTGGCGAGCTATCCAGGGTGTACTCTGCCTTCGCTCAGAGTCAGCTGGGATGGGTGCCAGCCTCCCCGTGACTCTAATTAGAATTAAGCGGTTACAGAAAATGAAGTGAACAATTTCCACTGAATCAAAGGATAAATTTTCTGGCTTTGAGCACTTCAATAATTGAAACATTATATTTGGCTTATAACAATTCTTCTTCATCACAGTAAACACCCCCCTCCCCCATCACTGAACATTAGACAGATGGGTGGTCTGAGGACAGATGGGAAACGCTGTAAATACCACAGTTACTACGGTACAAAAAGAGGTCTGTGTGAGTCGCTGAAGCAGGATCGGCATGTTTAGTAGAACTTTCTGCTATGACACTCATTTTCGCTTGGTAATTTTCCCCAGATGTCCATCTCCCAACACCAATAAGAACAGAACAACAAAGCAGTTAAGCCCAAAACATCTAAATATCCACCTTCTAAAATGGGTGCAAAGGGCTGTTAATATCATTAAACTGTGCTCGTACTGTACTGCTCATCCATACAGCATAATGTGAAATAATGTAATATGTTTTAGAGATACAATTATTTTAACATAAATGACCATGAAAAGCAAAAACTGGGAATTTCATCACATGGGTTACTAGTTAGGTCTGAACTACAGGGTCACAAAAATTTTTTTTTTTTTCTGCCATTTCTGCGCTTGTTGTTTGTGCACCTCAGCACCGGCAAACAAGGTGTTATGCTGCATGGGTCAGTCATGCTGCCCAGCAACCCTACATGCTCGCGTCACTACCAGGCTGGAACAGTCAATCAGAAAGCCAACATGATGCTGAGCTTGCACAGAGTCAGAACACTCGCATGACTTTCAAAACCGCAAGGACTAATGTGGCCGGAAGGAACCGCTGATGCTATACATCAGGGGTCCCCAAGCTTTTTATCAATGCGGACCAGTCAATGCTTGACAATATTACTGCGGACCTGGGGGGGGGGCAGGGGCATATGTATTGTTTATATTGTAAATATAATTTATTTATATATAAAAAAATATATAATTATTATTATTATTATTAACACTCCATGAATGTTATTTTCCAACAGCTGAAATAAAGTTGGTTGGGAAGTAGAGCTTGAACTTTTCTTTCAAAAACAGGTGATGGTGAACTAGTTGGGAGAATGACGCCTCAAGCTCGGTCTCACCCAAAACCCCCGCTAATGTTTGAAACATGTCCAACTCGCCTCTGTTCATGTGCCGTCCCCTTGTGGGTTACATTTTAGCGCTCAAATGACCGACATGTAACCAAGAGAATATGGTCATTTTTCAAAAATAAAGATCGTTTAGACTCAGATAATAAATAAAACGGAAATAATTAATTATTTCTTCTTCGGGCCGGTACCAATTGAGCCACTGACCGGTGGTTGGGGACTCTTGCTATACATGATTGTTTTAAATTGCTAGTAACACTCATTCACCACATGTACACTTTAAAGACCATACACATTTACATCATTTGGCAGCTGTCCTTATTCAGAGTGACTTACAGAAGTACTTTAAAGTCACCATCATGAATATATTCTGATACTGGCCCACGAGGACACGGACCAAGTATAAGATCAGAAATTACATCATAATATATATAATCAAATACATTTTAAAAAGAATACGCCAATGCCTATTTCTGAAATTCATATCACGTAATCATAAAATGTCATCTGACTAAAGGTAGTTACAGAACATAAACTTGTTACAAACCAAGCAGGCTGTGCAACAAAATGAGAGAAGCAATGAATAACAGCAGAGATAAGTGAGCCAGAGACAGAATGCCTCACGTTTTGCTGGGTGCCAAGTATTTCCAAAACAGACTGGAATGTGACATTCGGAAAGATATTTGTGTGATCGCTATGAGAAAAACTGCTTTTTTGGCAAAGAGACAACTTTCAGTTAAGGTGGAAAATGTTGGGGTTAGATTTTTGTTTGGAAAAAGCATTGATGAGTACAGTGGAACCTCGGCGGTTGAACACAATTCGTTCCAGAGATGTGGTCAATTACCGATGTTTTCGAACAGTGAAATGCTATTTCCCATAAGAAACACAGTGGTACGTTGCCTTAGGAGTGTCCCTAATAACAAATTTTCCATGATACGAGCTTCGATCCCTCTAAAAATCAGCCCCATCCAACGAGCAAATTTTCTACTTACAAGCTCTGCTGGGGAAATGGCTTTTCCGGGTTGATTTGCCTTGTATTACTGCATCGTGTATTCCTCTGTGCTCCGAGAACATCTTGTGCAGTGCTTCTCAATTATTTTCAGTGATGCCCCCTATAGGGGGGGACTTTTCCTCCTCCCACCAGCGCATGACTGTAAATAGTGTTTACTGCACTTTATATTTTTTGTTCAGTGCTGTTTTCCTACACCATAGAAAACACAGTGAGAGCGCCACTGCCAGTTTTATAAGTGTGATTGTGCATCCTCTACACTAGATGGCAGTGGCGCTCTCACTGCCATCCTCTAGTAGATGGCAGTGAGAGCACCACTGCCATCTAGTGTACAGGATGTGCAATCACACTTGTAAAGCTGGTCAACCAGTTTATTGACATTGTTCATTCTTGTTTTATTTTTATTTATTGTTAATTACAGTATTATTTTTACTGTACATGTGTTATTATTCTGATAATGTTTATTGTTACATGTTTATCTTACATATATTACGTCAAAAATACATGTTTGTGTCAGGTTATATGAGTTTGGGAGGGGGGTTGGAACGGATTAATTGGTTTTCTATTGTTTCCTATGGGAATTTTTGTTTCATCTATAATGAACGTTTCCACTCATGAGCTCTCCCTCGGAACAGATTAATTTCGTAAGTAGAGGTACCACTGTAATTAAAAGTCGATTAATGCATCCAGACAAATGTATGCTTCCGTCAGTACAGTTGTATACAATTTGAAAACGAGGTGTATGAAACATTAATATACAATACATACATTAATGCACAAAAAAAAAAAAAAAAAAAAAAAAAAAAAAAAAAAGAATAAAACATAATAATATGACGTAATAATTAACCTAATTATATACTGTATTTTACATAACTTTCTGGTTGGGATGTGTTCGTGTATGTAGATGGCTGGGGAGGGAGAGATGGGGACGGGTTATTGCTTTGAGGGGGGCGTGGTGATTTTTCCCATTTCTGTCTCTTGATCGCAGTTGATTATTCACATTCTCACGACTTTTCTCTTTTCCTTTCCAGTAGCATTACTGCTGCTTTTCTTAGGACTCAAGGTTAACGATTTAGGGTTAAGGGTTAAAGTATCCGTAATGTAATGACTTAAACACAATACGCAGTACGAGACTCTCAATGGCTGTTCAAAGTACTGAACAATGAGCATCACACTCGGCTCTGCTCAGTTCCAACTCTGATCATTTGTTCGAATACCAAGGCACAGTTTCCTCATATTTTTTGATCAAACTCTAATTTGTTTGACTAAAGAGTCGTTCGACCACCAAGGTTTCACTGTATATACTACATGGGACTGGCATGATCTGATTGTCTGTAATTTCCATTGAAGATTTACTCACTTGAAATGATTTATGATCCTGAGAGTCATGGACCAAACACTCAAACCACTATTCCAGAAAATACAAAGAAACTCAAACCGTGAATGAGTTTCAAAAAGACACCAATGACCACAAACTGCTACTACCACCAAGTACAGTTCTGTACAAAAGTAAATATTTCAGTTCACCGATTACCAGGAAATTGTTTTTCGCAGCAAGAAAAACATTTTTAACAGAAATACAAGCTATGGAAAAGTAAGTATTACCTTCGTATCAAAACAAAGCATAAAGTGAGATTTGAGATGAACCAAACAGCACCCATTTTCCTTCACAGGCCGTTCAAAATTGATTGCGGCCAGTGAGGCGGGAAACTCAGTTTGAAAAGTATTAAGCTAGTCTGGAGAAATCCAGCAAATGATCCATAAAAATCTCGTGAGATGAGAAGTTGCAGAAAGTTTGTAGAAAGCTGGTGAACTTCAAGAGGAACTTTAGATACAAACTACAATGAACAGCCTGTATTTCTTTCCGCTTGTACGTGGACCGGGAGGCGAAAACCAGTGGAATGTTCACCATGGACTTTTTAAAATGGAGTAAAATCCGAGTGGCTGGGGAAAACTCACTTTAAGAGAAATAAAATAAAATTTAAAAAAAAAAAAAAAAAAAAAAAAAAAACACAGAAGGCTGGATGGCACAGATGCCGCCACCAGCGGCGCAAAGGCCCGCCTCAATACCCTTTGGCTCTGAAACCATATTCATACTTAAAAATACTCATGAATCAGAATTCGGTTAAAATTAATTTCTGAGCTCTAGAACAGCAGTAAGTTACTTTCCTCAGCCTCTCCTTACAAATAAATAAAATAATGTGATTCTATTATACACGAAATACTTATTCACTTCACGCTCCGTGGATTTCTCTGAATTGCATGGTCCCCTCGACATTCCATCTCAGTGACTAATACACTACATCCACCTCACCTTCAGCACATAACTCTTAAAGGGATTATTAATTATTAACAGCAAAGTCCTCAGGATGATGAGACAAATGAGGAGTGTGTGAAGATGGAGGTAAATATGCAGCACACACAGAAGCAGGGCAAGGCACAGGTTTGCAGAAAAGCACAGCAAATAAGAGCTCAGACTGAGTGGGCAGGGAAATGTGCCGTTGCTTATATTTCTCATCTTCCTTCTCCCCTTTTACACAACATACTCAATCAGGTTCATCTCGAGCGACCTCATTCGGAGGACACATATTCCTGTGACTGCTGTCACATACAGTACCATTTATCTTCTTCACTCTTGGCTAGCATTGATCCACGCACACACACACACACACACACACACACACACACACACACAGTGGCACACGCACGCACACACAGTGGCACACGCACGCACACACAGTGGCACACACACACACAGTGGCACACACACATACACACACACATACACACACATACACACACATACACACACATACACACACACACACACGGTGGTACACACATTATTAATGGAGCAAGAGCAAAGCCAAATGCATTGGGGGCGTCGTTTCAACAGACTGCTACTTACTGCTACTCAGAGTGTCTTGGCCTGGCATCAGCAGTCCCCGCCCACCCCCAAAAAGCTCCTCTCTCTCTCTCTCTCTCTCTGTGTGTGTGTGTGTGTGTGTGTGTGTGTGTGTGTGTGTGGATAGTTTTTGCATGCACACATGTGGTTCCTTTGTATATGAACTGATTTCAAGTACATATGTAGTGCCCTACTAATAGCTGTTATGATTTTAAAAATGTAGTTTCTTGTGTTTGCTCGTATTTGTTAATTAGTGTGTAATCATAGCTGCATTGCTAAACATATTAAAATAAAACTTGTAAAAATATATTACTGATTGGAGAAAAAAAAATCAAAATTACAAAATACTGGTTGACTGCATTGAAAAGTATTGTTGCATTTAATAATAAAAGCTTCTAAAATTGGTCAATATGAGAGAGCGTCTCGGAGGGAGAGAGAGGCATGATGACATCAGTGGAGGCCCAAATTCGGAGACGTTTGGATAGAGAGGGCCGGGAGGACGATGTCCGTGGAGCCTGAATTTTCTCCTGGCTCTTACTCCGCCGGAAAAGGAACTTCTTGGTTGCTGAAGATGTGTGTTGTAGGGGTTAATGTACATACATGAAGAAACAGAGGGAGATGAGATCAGTGGGGAAACAAAGAAATGAGTCAGAAAGTTGTAACAAGGATTGATGTCCAACAACCTTTGAGGAAATAAAAGAATGTAGAAGATTGGATAAATTGCATGCAAGATTACAACATAAATAGATATGACGTGTTAATCTGTAGAGAGTTTTGAAGGTAGACCTGGTTAATGATGATAAAGATTAAAGATAAAGGTGGAACAGAGGTTTGGAGTAATACAGTACCATAAATAGGGAGGTAGACTGTACTCAAGACACCCTCTTGTGGAATAAGATGGTTACAACAATGGTGAATTTCACTTCTACCAAAACTAAACCTGCTTCTGAGATTGTCATTTGATCAGTGTATGCTTTACTTAAACTGTTCATACATCATTAGATGAACAGTCTGGTGATACATTTTCAACATCCTCAGAAGGTACTCTCACCTTTGTGGCTTGAAGTTGCAGATAAGGTTGGGGAATGGTTTTGGTTTTCCTCCATTGAAATGCTAGTAGGCGAGTCCAGGTTGAGACCGGGCTGGCGAGGCGGCAGTGGAGGAAGTGTTGGGCTGTTGGAGGAACAGTCTAGTGGGTGAGGTATCTCTGGAAGAGGGATGTCTGGGGCACTTCGGAGCCGCTCACGAGAACTGTCATGCCTCTCCCGTGACCCCTCCTTCTTAGGCTTGATTAATTTTGCTAAAGCTCTAGCTCCCACCCAATGGCTCTTCCTGTAAGAGACACATTCACAAAGCAGCATGTTGTAAAAACGAGCAACTATCGACGCCTCCTAAAAGTGTTCAATCACAGCATGTACAATCAGGGCGAGCTCACTTTTTAGGAGTCGGGTCGTAGAACTTGTACTGATCCATGATTTTCTCTTCCAGCTTCTCCTTCTGCCTCCGTAATGAATTGAGCTTATCGCTGCAGTGCACAGGGAGACGGGACAACATTCATGCACCACAAACAACAGTGAAACTAATCACCACCCCCAAACTCCCGAACTATGGATGCGTACTTACATGTACTGCTTCTGCTCCTCATGGTACAGTTCCTTGCTCTCCATGGACCTTTCCAGCAGTGCCTGGTTCTGTTGGCTCAGCATCTGGATCTGACTCAGCAAGTGATGGTTCTCTTCCTCTAGATTACCTTTTAGCCGAGTCAACAGCTGCACAAACAGACAGACTTTCACACTACCACTTCTTTCTATCCATGTTTACAACCCATTGTGAATAATAATAAAAAAAAAAGCCATCGACATCAACATCAACCTCACAAGTGGTCCATGACTAAGATTCAATCTATTCTACTTTCCTTTTTTTTTAAAAAAAAAGGTTTGCTGTATGATTGTGTTGATTTCATAAGTGGGTGTTTATTTGCTTGCTGATTCCAAGTGGTATTCATTCTTTCATTCTTTCTCTCACCTCACAGTGGTTGTCCAGTTTGGTCATGGAGATATCTAGGACCTGGTGTTTCTCTTTTAGCTGGTCAAAGCGTGCCTGCCAGCGGTTCAGCTCCAGCTGTGATTCGTTCAGGGAAGTCTTTAGCTCTTTGCTCTGAAGCTGCAAGCCATCATACTCCTGACGCAAATGTGCATGTTTTTGTGACAATCTGCAAACACATAATACCAGCTCATACCTTCTGTGACAGAATCCCATGCAACAAGGTCAAAGTGTCAAATAAATCCACAAACTAAGTCAGCCAAACAGTAATACAGGGATCCCTCACTTTCCGTGGTTAATGGGGACCGAGACGGCAGCGACCACAGATTCCACGAAGTAGGATCAACCCCCCCCCCGGATCGAACCCCCCAACCCCCCCGACTGATGTGAAGGGATCCCTCACTTCTTCGCACTTCAATTCATGCGGCTTCAGTGCATCACATTTTTTTTTAAATATTCATCAAAAAATTAAAAAAGAAGGAAATTAAGGAAGAATAGAGGAAAAGTTAAAGAAAATGTCACAAAAAAGGCAAATTATACAACAAAAAAACAAACAAAACCAAAAAACAACCCAAACCCCCCATCAAAACTACTTACATTTTTATGTGAGCCGCGCATCTGTGTGTGCGCGTGCGTCTGCATGTGTGTATTTATATTTTATTTACATCTTATGCATTATTTTTGAATGTTTAATTGTTATTATAAGCATTTATAGCATTGAATATGTATTTATTGATATTATATATACACATATACATGTACTTATACGTCAGTCAAGGGGGGGTTGATCCTACTTCGCGGAATTCCATGGTCGCGGCCGTCTCGGTCCCAAATAACCGCGCAAAGTCAGGGATCCCTGTATACATACATGCATGTGTATATAATATCAATAAATACATATTCAATGCTATAAATGCTTATAATAACAATTAAACATTCAAAAATAATGCATAAGATGTAAATAAAATATAAATACACACACATGCAGATGCGCACGTACACACACACACACACACACACACACACACACACACACACATAAAAATATAAGTAGTTTTGTTGGGTTGTTTTTTTTTTGTTTTGTTTGTCTGGGTTTTTTGGGGTTTTTTTTATTTTTTGCATAATTGGCCTTGTTCTGCAATATTTTCCTGAACTTTTCTCCACATTTTCCCTTAATTTTCAATGAATTTTTTTTAAAAACCCGTGATGCACTAAAGCTGCAGAAACTGAAGCACGAAGTAGCGAGTGATCACAATACACCACCCATTTCCATGTACTGTCTGCACAGATCACAGAGCATGACATCACTGCGTACACAAGCAAGCAACATCTGAATCAACTATGAAATCCTATGATACAGTGAACCAACATTTTCAGTTTCCCTCTCACAAGTCTACCCGATCCTACAGACACTCCCCTCCTGTTTATTGTCTGATGAGCATTTAACCATGATTTTTCTAATCTGATAAAAATGCCTCCTTACCAAGTTACCCATGTTATAATTTAAAATCTGTTTATATACTATCACGGTGCCTGACTTCCCACCTCCAGAGACGTCACTTGGCCAACAATCATCTCCATTACATAATACTGCAACCTGTATAATAATCTGACTACTATAGCGGTCACTGTACGTGACCTCCGAGACTTGAACTATGGAAAGATGGCGGCTCTCTGACTGGTTTGAACATTTCAAAATTCGCTGATGTCGAAGGACTTTCACACACAATTTTAGACATTACTCAGACTGGTGCAAAAACTACACAATGGCCATTTGTGAGAAGAGATGCTTTGTGGACAAGAAAGATAGAACAAAAGGTCCAGAATGGCACAGAGATATAAATAATAAAACAACAAAAAATAAAAATAAAACAACAACAACAAAAACAACAGCAGCAGCAATAATAATAAGAAATCCAGTCTTTTCAAATGTGCTAAAAAAGGGTACGTTAGAATGCAAGTGTTTTAAGCCTTGATACGGATATACTACAACATAGGGGTCCGAAGCAAGAGGGAGGGGGGAGGGGCAAAAATTGGAGGAATTGGAGCTTGTCACATGTTCATGGGCAGTGGAGCGGCCATCAGCTTTCGCACACTAGGGGGGGGGTCCGGGCATGACATTCCCTTCCCCCCGGAAAATGTTTAGACAAATGGTGCAAAGTTTAAAGAATTACTTTTTCCCCCCTCAAAGGACCGGAGGAATCCTTGACGTTTTGATTTAAACGTTTAAGGTCATTTCTGATGTCCATTAATTGCTGTGTTTGGGTGCCAAGGCCACAAATATTCGGCTTCCCTTGGCTGTTCGCAGATGCACTACAGTTACTTTGGAAATCACCGAAAATGGGCGTGTTTTCGTGCTACGACCTCTCACCTTTGCACACTTGGGGTCATATTGTTACTGGATACCGTGATATTGAAACTGTCTAGAAACATGTCAGAGGCCATGGTGGCCTGGTTGGTAAAGGCACCGTATCACTGATCCTAAGGTTGAGGGTTCAAGCCCCACTCTCAATGGGTTGTCACTCCCCCCCCAGTGCAGCTAAGTGGGGTATCAAAGGCCGGCCACGTCTCGCACCGTCTGCGGTGAGAGGCTGTAAAGAACCATTGCTGACTTTCGACAAGAGGAGCTGCATAGCCGTCAGCGTGTTTCTGCCCTGCAATGGCGTGGCGAGCTGTTCAGGGTGTATTCTGCCTTTGCCCAGAGTCGGTTGGGATGGGCGCCAGCCTCCCCATGACCCTAATTAGGATCAAGCAGTTACAGAATAAAAACACGTCAGTCTTCCAATTATTTTAAAGCATTTAAAAGGCATGTATTCAGGTGGATTGGATGCATGTTCACGGTGATGTGAACAGATCATTTTGCCCCCCAGGTCTGTAACTGGGGGAGCGACCCCCCTCCCCCCGTTTCCGACACCTATGTACTACAATAACAAAAGATCTCATTGGGCCGCCGTACATTTGGATGTCTGATATATAGATTAAGTAAGGCTTTAAACCAGTAGCTGCAAGACTGCTATTACATTAGCACCTGATTATACAACTGCATAAAGTTCCATCAAAAGCTGCTGATGAATAATAGACACTTGCCCATCCTCAAGTGACACCAGGGGTGACCATTACATATCCACAAGAGATAAACCACAAATGGGAGCAATGACTAATACATAATACAGTAATAGTGCTCACGACCATAAAGCAGTAATACCACCTTTGACCAGCAGAGGGAAGCAACTACTACCTAATAAATCACCAGCATGTTTTACCTGGAAGAACCTTGAGATCAACTGAAATGTATACAAGATTTCTTGTATGTGGCATGACTGACCTAGTCATCTCCTCTCTCAGACTGTGGTTCTCTTCCATAATCTGTGTGTTTTTACGAATCTCTTCCTCCAAACTCTCTCTCTCTCTCTGCAGAGATGCCTCCCGCTCCTCCATGGCATTCTTCTGTTTAAGAAGCAGCACATACCTGTGTATACACACATTATATAGAGTTTGACATAGACAGCAAACACTGGCCATATTACCCAAGAATACAGTTATACTAGTCATACATAATACAATAATACTAAACAATACTAAGCAATCGAGAGCATTATTGTGGGTGGGGGTTGAACAAGCCATGAAATATTGAGTGTGTGTGACATGTGGTGTATAGAATACGGAATGGTATCCCATCAGGCCTTTGAAGCGCTGAGCTGGCTGGTATTACAGCTGATTGGCCATGTGACAGCCGTCTGTTTTAACTTCAGACCCCAGGCCTCTAGAGACCAAATACTGCATTATTCATGTGTGCGTGTGTGTATGTGTGTCATCTGACCAAGAACTGCGAGACAGCAAGTCTATAAACATAGAGACAATTTTCTGAGGCAATTTTTAAAAAATAACATGACAGGTTCATGCTCATGAGCACATATTGTGTCTTCTTCTTCTTTTCCTTTCGGCTGTTCCCTTCAGGGGTCGCCACAGCAAATGATCTGCCTCCATCTCTCCCTATCCTCTGCATCTTCTACTCTTACTCCAACGACCTTCATGTCTGCCTTCACCACATCCATAAATCTTCTCTTTGGTCTTCCTCTGGGCCTTCTGCCTGGTAGTTCCAACCTCAGCATCCTACGACCAATATACTCACTATCCCTCCTCTGTACATGTCCAAACCATCTCAATCTAGCCTCTCTGACTTTGTCTCCAAAACATCTAACATGTGCTGTCCCTCTGATGTACTCATTTCTGATCCTATCCATCCTCGTTACTCCCAAAGAGAACCTCAACATTTTCTCTCTCTGCCTACGGACACGCCTTCCGCCTCTCCTTCTTCGACGTCTTCGACCAACAGTAGTCCAATTTCCATCAGCACCCTGTTGGTTGACAGCACTGATGGCGGTCGTTGTTAACCCGGGCCTCGACCGATCCGGTATGAATATGAGCACATATTGTGTGTCATGATTAAAAAATAAGGAGGAAGTATATCCCCAGTGCCTTTATGTAAACCCCAACCAAGTCAGGTGTTAACCAAACCCTCCATAAGATTACTTTCATAATTGTGGTACTGAGAGTTAGTCGCAGTTCTGCACATGAAGACTTCTCAGATACAGAACACTGACCAATTTCATAAAGGGTCATGATGCAAGTACAGTGGTACCCCTACTTACGAAATTAATTTGTTCTGAGGGCAAGCTCGTGAGTAAAAATGTTCGTTAGATGAAACAAAAATTCCCATCGGAAACAATAGAAAACCAATTAATCCGTTCCAACCCCCTCCCAAATTCATATGACCTGACACAAACATGTATTTTTGACGTAATATATTTAATATAAACATGTAACAATAAACATTATCACAATAATAACACATCCACAGTAACAATAACACTGCAATTAACAATAAATAACAATAAAACAAGAATAAACAATAAGTCAATAAACTGGTGGACCAGCTTTATAAGTGTGATTGCGCATCCTCTACACTAGATAGCAGTGGCGCTCGAACTGCCATCTAGCGTAGAGGATGGCAGTGAGAGCGCCACTGCCATCTAGTGTAGAGGATGCGCAATCACACATAAAACTGGCAGAGGCGCTCTTACTGTGTTTTCTATGGTGTAGAGAAAAAACAACGAGCAAACGATAAGTCGTGCAGTAAACAGTATTTACAGCCGCACAGAGCGCTGGGAGGGGGCGGAATTTTTTGTTTTCTTCTTACTATAGGGGGCATCATAAATAATAATTGAGAAGCACTACACAAGACGTTCTTGGAGCACAGAGGAATACACACGGAAGTAATACGAGGCTAATCAACCCGGAAAAGCCATTTCCCCAGCAGAGCTCGTAAGTAGAAAATTTTCTATTTGGTTGGGGGAGATTTCTGCGGGATCGAAGCGCGTATCATGGAAAATTCGTTATTAGGGACACTCTTAAGTCAAGGTACCACTGTATTTCAGAAACTGCTGATAATTTTGGATTTACACAGGCAAAAAGACAGAAACCAAAAGATGTCTCTATGATTGTCTAAAGAATGGCGTGGAAAACAAAATGCAGTCTATTAACAGATCCTTCTGCGAGTGGAAATTTCTG
>CM045732.1:49273495-49445995 GCA_024760905.1 Plotosus lineatus | reverse complement strand
CTGCTTCAATGTGGCATGGCATGGAGGCAATCAGCCTGTGGCACTGCTGAGGTGTTATGGAGGCCCAGGATGCTTCGATAGCGGCCTCCAGCTCATCCACAGTGTTGGGTCTGGTGTCTCTCAACTTTCTCTTCACAATATCCCACAGATTCTCTATGAGCTTCAGGTCAGGAGAGTTGGCAGGCCAATTGAGCACAGTAATACCATGGTCAGTAAACCATTTAGCAGTGGTTTTGGCACTGTGAGCAGGTGCCAGGTCGTGCTGAAAAATGAAATCTTCATCTCCATAAAGCTTTTCAACAGATGGAAGCATGAAGTGCTCCAAAATCTCCTGATAGCTAGCTGCATTGACCCTGCCCTTGATAAAACACAGTGGACCAACACCAGCAGCTGACATGGCACCCCAGACCATCACTGACTGTGGGTACTTGACACTGGACTTCAGGCATTTTGGCATTTCCTTCTCCCCAGTCTTCCTCCAGACTTTGGCACCTTGATTTCCGAATGACATGCAAAATTTGCTTTCATCCGAAAAAAGTACTTTGGACCACTGAGCAACAGTCCAGTGCTGTTTCTCTGTAGCCCAGGTCAGGCGCTTCTGCCGCTGTTTCTGGTACAAAAGTGGCTTGACCTGGGGAATGCGGCACCTGTAGCCCAGTCCACTGCTTCCACAGGTCCCCCAAGGCCCTTCTCCACAATCTTCCTCAGGGTCCGGTCACCTCTTCTGGTTGTGCAGCGTTTTCTGCCACACTTTTTCCTTCCCACAGACGTCCCACTGAGGTGCCTTGATACAGCACTCTGGGAACAGCCTCTTCGCTCAGAGATTTCTTTCTGTGTCTTACCCTCTTGCTTGAGGGTGTCAATGATGGGTAAGACTGCCGACCTGACTGCTGTCCAGAAGGCCATGATTGCGGTTTTGAGTAATGAACCAGGCTGGGAGATTTTAAAAGCCTCAGGAATCTTTTGCAGGTGTTTAGAGTTAATTGGTTGATTCAGATGATTAGGTTAATAGCTCGTTTAGACTACCTGAACATGATATGCTAATTTTTTGAGATAGGAATTTTGGGTTTTCATGAGCTGTATGCCAAAATCATCAGTATTCAAACAATAAAAGACATGAAATATTTCAGTTGGTGTGCAATGAATCTAAAATATATGAAAAGTTTAATTTTTTATCAGTACATTACAGAAAATAATGAACTTTATCACAATATGCTAATTTTTTGAGAAGGACTAGTATATAAAATATATTGTCAATTGTGCATATTGTACTTCTAATACATATACAAAGTAACTTGTCTGTGAGTTTTTTATGCAATTTTTGATAATTGTTAGATAAAATACATATATAACATACTCATTATAGATTTCAGCACTAACATTTTAACAATAAATGTCTATAATTAAATGATCATGAACATACAGTATTTTTTACTAATTTTTTTGTTTTATTTTTTCTTATTAGAGATATAATTGTCAAGTTCTGTAAATTTTATAATAGCTCAGACTAACTGCTTTTAAAGTTCAAATACTCAAAAATGCACCTCTCAGCCTTTCAAATTTTCTGGGGGTGACCCCACAGACCCCCGTTGCGGGAGGGGGTATCCCCCTCCTGCACCATTCCCGCGCTCCGCGCACCTCGGTCGCTTCGCGACCTCGAATGCAAGTGTACTCACTTATTTTTTGACCACTACAACGCTGCATAAGATATATAAATAAATCAAGAAACTACAGGGTAAATCTCGCAAAGACTGAAGGTCTCATTATAACTTGGCATGGTAATGCATTTTGAAGAACATCTGCCCATGCTAAAAATAAGGACTTCTCAGGAGTCCTATTCAGATTATCCCATGCATGGCTCACCTCCAAAATTTTATGACTACTTACCTGTACCACAACCTAGTTTAGAAAAAAAATTAATCCAAATTCAAATACCGTATTCAATGTAATAAGCACCCTGCTCCAATAAGCGACATTCCTGTTCATTATCTCGATTTTACTTCCAGGAAAATGTTTAAAGAAACAGCACCGGGAGTGAAAATTAAAGGGTCTTTTTGTTTTCAAATTTATGCTATTTTCTGTTTATTTTCAGCTTTCATGTAAGTAATTTGGTTGACACCACAAAATGAATAACAAATACCAGTAAAACTCTTTGATTGTTCTGTTATTATTCATGTTTTCCACCTCGATGGTAATAAGCGCTTACCGTTCCACTCCGCTGGTAACATTTTAATAAGCGCCCACCCATTCCAATTTTTTAAAGCGCCCTGGGCACTTGGAAATACTAAGAAATCTGGAACCAGTTTGAGGGAGAATATTGTTTTTCATATAAAGTCAATGCTTCAAAGAATCGACAACAGGGAAGCAACTACAGACGCTCCCCGACTTACATTCATCCGTTTTACGTTTTTTCGATTTTATGTGTTTGTTTTTTTTTTAAGTCAAATTTTGAATTTAGACATACCTACATAGTACGCTAATGTAATGACGCAGTGAGGTAATTTTTAAAATGTTTGTGTGTTATATTTTATTTACTGTGGTGTAGCATGTTTCTCATTGTGTTTTGTTTATCCAATTTATTACATTTCTTGTTCTTTTATGTCCTTTGTTATGGTCTGTTTTTTGGGGAACTTTGATTTTGGCGCCGTGCCGCTCACTGTTTACTTCCTGAGGGGCATAGCTGAGCTGCTCGGGAGCACAGCTCACCTCTGCGCCAGAGGATTAACTCACATCAACATCACCGCTTCTTTGGTTTGTAACCCCTCTGACTCTATCACGCTGAAACTCTGTTTTGTACTCCGGTTCCGGCTGGGGGGCGTGGCTGAGCTGCTCGGACTTAATGCAGTTAATACCGGAATTCAGTCGTGTCATGCCTAATGCAATACAGTACGTTCCTCTAGTAATTTTATTTTAATTTTATGAGGGCAGTGGTGGTCTAGTGGGATAGGGCGCTGGATCGCTGATCCAACGGTTGGGGGTTCGAGTCCCACTCTCCACAAGGTTGTCACTGTCCCCCCCAGTGCGGCTAACTGGGTTATCAAAGGCGGGCCATGTCTCTCACTGTCTATGGTGAGAGGCATGTAAAAGAACCATTGCTGACTTTCGTAAAAGAGTAGGCTGCAAAGTCGTCAGCGTGTTTCTGTCCCTTGCTAAAAAGGGTTGTGACAGGAAGGGCATCCGACGTAAAAACCTCTGCCAAGTCAAATGTGCGAATCACATGATTCGCTGTGGCGACTCCTGAGTAAAAGGGAAAATGCCGAAAGGAAGACAGACAGGTGTATAACGTTTATATTTTAGCATCAATAAATATAACAGTAAAAATGTAAAAGTTTTTCTTAATCATTACTACATTTTACTACATTAATACTGTATTAATGAGTAAGACTGTCTATAGAATGTGTTTAATAAGCATATTTTAGCGCATGTAATAGATACGTCGTATTTTACTTACAGCTGCTCATTCGCGCATGTGACGTCATACATGGGGTTTTACTTCCGGGTACAGAACTCGTGGATTATCTCGATTCGTGGGAAGGCCCGGAACCATAACCCCGCGAATGTCAAGGGCCTACTCTGTGTGTGTGTGTGTGTGTGTGTGTGTGTATGTATGTGTATATATATATATATATATATATATATATATATATATATATATATATATATATATATATATAGGATTTTCTGAGTAGATCCTTCCGTAGGAGAGTGCTCAATACTTTTTGGTAGAGCAAATAATAAAAATAAAAGGACAGGACAAAGACTTTCTATTGAAACTCCATTTATCCATTCTTCCATCCATTTTATATATATATATATATATATATATATATATATATATATATATATATATATACATATATATACATATATACATATATATATATATATATACATATATATATAACTCGGTTATATAGCGTGTTAACCTTGTGTTAAGACGTCATCTCTGTGATCTTTGTGTTTACACCGTTTTGCCGACTTTTGTAACCCTAAGCAAATATGGTTGGTCAGAGGCGTAAGCCTACTAGCATGGGTGAAAGTCTCATACACAGAGATGAATTAACTATCTGCTCGGATCGGCACAATCTACCATGAATACTCAGTTAGGCAAAGAGTTGTAAAAATGAATGAAAACCCGAATCCACAAAAGAAAGGACTCTCCGCTCTGCTTGTGATTCACATCAGTGCAGGCTCTGTTCTCAACGAGTTCAACGGCGCCCTTGCACACTTGAAAGATCAGAAGTCCGTATAACCCACAGCAAGTACACTACTTTCGCAAGTACACTACTTTCGGTTTTGAGCCCCACACATATTGTAAGCGTTGATTGGCTGTTTAAAGCTTCATGTAAAGTGACTCAGTATAAATAAGTGACTTATTTGAAATTAATGTTGATATTATTTGATATATTTGATATTATTTGATATTATTTTACAATGTTATGTTTATGATAATTGATTTAGGGTGTTTTATGAGATACGATAATGGTATTTATGGATTTATAATACAGTATGAGCGTCATACGTCACATCATACGTCATTGTAACAACTTAGGTTCACTTTCAACTTATGTTCAGCCGCCCGGAACCAATTTAAAACGTAAGTCGGGGAGTGTATGTATTGGGTAAGTAATAATTGTAATGGTTTAAAATTTTCTTTAACACAGTGAATCCATATTTTTTCCCCTCTATCTGACCTTAAAAAGGGTAGCATGAAGAATGTAGGGTAGAATATCTACCTCACAACAAGTAGGCCCTGAGTTCAAGTTCTGGGCTCATATGAGTCTCTTTCGGGTTTGAACTCTCCCTGTGTTTGCATGGTTTCCTCCGACTACTTCGGTTTCCTCTCACAGGTCAAAGATATTCACATTAGGCTAACTGCCTGTTAGAATGTGTCCCGAGAGATGGATGTAAGTGTGAATAGTTGGGTGTATGTGTGTGTTTGACTTGAGATGGCTGGCAAGTTGTTCAGAATGTGCCTGCCTTCGCCAAATATCGGATGAAATAGGTGTCACACTCCACGCAACCCTTCTAAGATTAAATGGTTTGGGAAATGAGGACGAATGAAAGAGTGATCTGAAAAATTGCCATTCATTAAAATATTCAAATTGAATCAGTTTTCCATACTTTTCACAAACTTACGATGTTTACCTCTCAACCAAAGCTTCTTGTTTTGTGTCATGTCCATGATATGTTTATTTGCGCAGTGAAAAAGCTGGATGAACCTCCTCTTGTGGAGATTTCAGAATTTGACACTTGAAAATACACAACTGAGGGCAGTAGTGGCCTAGTGGTATAGGGTGCTGGATCGCTGATCCAAAGGTTGGGGGTTCGAGTCCCACTCTCCACAAGGTTGTCACTGTCCATCCAGTGCAGCTAACTGGGTTATCAAAGGCCGGCCATGTCTCTCACTGTCTATGGTAAGAGGTTCATGTAAAAGCACCATTGCTGACTTTTGACAAAGAGTAGCTGCAAAGCCGTGAGCGTGTTTCTGTCCCATGCTAAAGGGTTGTGTCAGGAAGGGCATGTTTCCGCCCTGCGATGGCCTGGTGAGCTGTCCAGGGTGTACTCTGCCCTCACCCAGAGACGGCTGGGATGGGCGCCAACCTCCCCTCAACCCTAGTTAAGATTAAGCGGTTACAGAAAGTGATGGTGATGAACTGACTATAAGGGAGATACAAGTTGATAATGACAAATTTTAAAAAAAAAAGATGAAAAATGTACCTTCTTTTCTACATCGATAAAACGATCCTTGAGTTTAAGCAGCTCAGCCGTTATTTCTCTCTGTTCTGTCTCCCATTTCTCTTGGCTGGTACCAGACCTTCCCTTCTCAAAAGTCTTCTGGGATATTTCAGAGTGGGCAGCCTCCTCCTCCTGCCTCTGCCTCAAGGCCTCCAGTGTCTTCTTCACCTGGACAGGATAAGTAAACGTGTAACATGAGAAAGGATGAATGAAGAGGATGACTGAGCGAGTCTCTGTGCATTAACATGTCAATGAATGTGCACTGGGTCTTACCGATGTTAGCTCAATACGTAGCTGCTGATTCAAGCTGCTACTCTCCTCCAGGCGAGACTCCAGGCTCTGAATCTTTTCCTCCTTCAACTCCAGCGAATTCTTTAGAGCTGACTCAATCTTTGTCTCCAGGAGCCGGTATTTACTGAAAGGGCAGTAAACGATCTTAATCAGATGACGAAGTAGTGCTCAGCTAAAATTATTTATCATAAGTCATTTCATTTTTTATCTTGACAATTAACAACACATGTTCAGCTAAATACTACAAACTATAGAGAATGATGCAGGGGCAATCTTCTAGCACTCAACTAATGCACGCACCCACATGCATTACAAAAAGCCAATGGAATGTGAACTGCTGGTCATCTTAAAATATACATGGCAGATAAAATTGCAGTAAGTTCAAAGGAACTTGAGAAATTTCGCTGTTCAGGATTGTTAATTCATTCCGATTGCTCTTTCCATAATAAGAACCAAAAAACAGAGAGAGAGAGAGAGAGAGAGAGAGAGAGAGAGAGAGAGACAGACAGAGACAGAGACAGACAGAGAGAGACAGAGACAGACAGAGAGAGAACTTCCCCCTGAAACAACTCTCTATAGTACATTCCAAACAAGATTATTAAAAGAACAGTGCGAGTTCCACGGTGGAGTGATAGTCTCAACTACTTTCACGAGAGAAATGATACACGCTGGTCTAGACACAGCCAAGATGTTCACTTGAGCTAGAACGAGAGCAGACATGCACTGAAAACGATTATGCAATCAAAGAAAAGAGATTAAAAGCCAAATTCCATCCTAAAAGTGCATGGCAGAGAAAAAGGGATAACAATGCTAAAGTTAGCATAATTAGTTTCACTTCACTACTTCTACTCACCCACTCCATCTGGCAGAAGCATACAGAAAATAAATTGAGACATGCTATGATCCACCTCAACCAAACACTACTTATAATCAAAATAATAATGATAATAATAATAATAAATCTTTGAGATTTGATTTTCTTTATGAGATTTGTCTTGTGTTCTGGGCACCTGTCGCCACTGTGCTGCGCTAGTTATTGCGTTGTTCTGTCCTTTGATGCTGAGCACCAAGCAAGAAGCAACAACTACCAGATTTTAAAGTCTTCTGGTATAACGCAACCGGGATTCAAACTCCAACCTTCCGAAGGATAAAGCGGACGCTCTACCGACTGAGCTAAATCCCCGGTGAAAATATAAAATGGAAACTTGGAAAATATAAATTACTAAATGTTTGGAAATACAGCAAATCTGGTTGAATGCTTTTGGCCAATTAAGCTTAGATAAACAAACTGGTCAAACCGTGAAAATTGATTACCGCAGTGGTTTTGTCAGATTGTATGTAAATCCAAAATGAAAAATCAACTTTGTCATCCGTCTACAGTAACCCCCTGCCCGTTCGCGGTTCACCGGTCGCGACCCTGCATACTTGCGGATTAGCGGCAGCCCCGGAAGTTACTAGCACGTGATTCAAATTTAGCAAATGGCTAAGAGTGTTTGTTTCTCCCTCCTGCTGATTGATTGCAGATGATGTGTACACCTCTTTTTTTTTTCTCCTTCACGCACATGTCATCAACATGATTGCTTGAATTGTGAAGTCACATTTTAGTGTGTTTTTAATGATTATTTAAACACTATGATGCCACTCAAACGTGCTGCATCTTCTCTAGCTTCTGATAAGGATCTTAAGCGCGTTATTTATTCATAAATATTATCACAGTACACAATTAAGAAATTTTTACTTAATCATTACTACATTTTATTACATTATTACTGTGTTAATGAGTAAGACTGTCTATAGAATGTGTTTAAGAAGCATATTTTAGAGCATGTAATATCATACATAGGGTTGTAAAACTATCAGTAATTTGTGGATTTTCAGGATCCGCGGGAAGCGGCGGAACGCAACCCCTGCAAATAACAAGGGGTTACTGTACATACAGGGTTTTGAATAGATCATAATGTTGTTCCATATGATCGCCAGTGTACACAATTAACAGAGCAAGAGACAATAACGATAAATGCAAGACATTGTAACAGCAGGTAACAGTAACAAATACTAAACTAAACAATAATGGTGTGGGGCTGGTGGCGTAGTGGTTAGGGTGCTGAGCTCATGATCAGGAGGTTGTGTGTTGAAATCTCACTTAGCCCCCCCAACTGTGCTAAGACCCCTGGGCAAGGTCTCAACCACACGTGTACCACTGTTCACCCAGCAGTATAAATGGGTACCAGTAAAAATATACTGGGATGGTAACCTGCGATGGACTAGTGTCCCATCCAGGAGTAATTGGACTCCTAGTCGCTTCATGCTATGGAAACCAGGGATAAGCACCAATCTGATGAGCCACTATGGCTCGGGTGTAAAAAGCCCAACAGACTTTACCTTACCTAAACAATAATGATTAGAACAAGAACTACTGGGGTAAGACAGTATCGGTGCTGATTTAATCTTTTTTCATGCTATGTTCCTAATACAGAATCTTAATTTGGGAAAAACATCAGAATATATTTTTGTGGCAATGTGGACGATGATCTTTCTTCCCTGAAAATTTCAAGCTGCAAAAATCAGTTGTTTTGTAACTCTAGTTTTATATGTTCCACTAAAATGGTGGTTTTTAACCAGTCTTGGACTGTCTCACTTTAACAAAAATAAATGCAATTTATTCATATCGCGACAGTATTGATGCTGCAAGTGTTTCTTTGTAGAGAAATAATGTAATAAATGCTGGTTTGAATTAAGGAATCCTTTAAAAATTACAGATTTTAATCCATAATCACTAATGACAGGGTTTCAGTTAAAATGTGTTCATAGCCATATTGATTCATGTTGCAATATCTTAAAAAATATGAATCTTATAATATTATACTTTTTCTTTATTATATGTTATGTGAAATCTGAATAAGCTAGTATGAGTTTCATTTGTAGGACACTTAAGATCCATGAAAAATTACAATAGTGAAAGTTCTTTTCTTTTCGGCTTTTTCCCCGTTCTCGAGTCACCACAGCGAATCAGCTGATTCACACGTTTGATTTGGCATGGGTTTTTACGTCGGATGCCCTTCCTGTCACAACCCTTTTAGCAAGGGACAGAAACACGCTGACGGCTTTGCAGCTACTCTTTACGAAAGTCAGCAATGGTTCTTTTACATGCCTCTCACCATAGACAGTGAGAGCCATGGCCCGCCTTTGATAACCCAGTTAGCTGCACTGGGGGGGACGGGGGACGGGGACGGTGACAACCCTGTGGGGACTCGAACCCCCAACCTTAGGATCAGCGATCCTGCACCCTATCCACTAGACCATCACTGCCCCCTATCAGCAAAAGTTATGGACCATAAATTAATTTCATTATTGAACAAATTATGTTTCTCTTCATCTCAACCACTGCACAATGTCTTTATCAGAAGACAGATCATTTTCAGGTTCTTTAATTCCTACACCGGGTGGCATGGTGGTAGAGTGGTCAGCATATCTGCCTCACAGCGAGAAGGTTCTTGGTTCCTGGCTTTGGAAAAGCATTTCTGTGAGGAGTTTGAATGTCGTTTTCTCTGTACTAGCCGGGTTTTCCTTCAGGTTCCCCCCCACCCCATAATCCCAAGAAACATACATTTGGCTAACTGGCCGCTTCGAGCCCTCCCTTGGTCTTTCAATTGACTGGCATGTTATTATACTCTACCTTTGCCCAGTGCTGGCGGAGATAGACACTAGCCTTCCTGTAGGATTAAGTGGTTTGGAAAATGAATAGTAATTCCTAGGCCCTTACCCATGTTCCTTGAGAGTTCACACAAACTCATAACAAATTTCTAAATATTTGCATTAATAAATTAGTGCAGAAGATCTGAGTGAGGGCAAGTATGAATATCTTCGACATTAAGGTACAGTCAGCCCTCTACTTACGAAAACCTCTGGGTATGAAAAATCCAGGTTACGAAAAACATTTTCCTAAATTTCCGTCCTCTTTTTACGAAAACACCCTCTTTTTACGAAAAGCGCCAAACGTGCCATTCAAAAAATTCAAATGCGCCATTCAAAATTCAAACAATGCGTGAGTTGCTCTCTCATTGGCTGTCTCCCAACATCCCACCCCGATGGCCTCCCATTGCCCAGGAGGCAGCTGAACTGCATCCATACTTCCTGTACCCATACTTCCTGTTTATCACACGTGTGAGAGAGGAGCGTTGAACAGGAATGTTGGCTCATGAGTTCTTTTTTGAGAGATCATTGCAGTGTTATATTTCATTATCCATCATGGACCAGGAAAATACTGAAAACCGGAAATACAGTGACGGACGATTTCGGCACAATTTATTTCGGCACAATATTGAAGCAGAAGGAGCATGGAAACAGAGTGCTCCATGGGATACGACCGCCGATCTTGCAAGGAGACAAGTTAATATTGAATCAGGACCTCTGATCTTTCAAACAGGTACTGTAATTCCACTTTAAATACAACATCACGTCCATTTAAACATTTAAATGTAATTGGTCCGTCGGCTTCACATCGCATATGGGCGGAGCCCGCATTCGGCAAAACAAGTTTTGTGTGTGTGTGTGTGTGTGTGTGTGTGTGTGTGTGAGAGAGAGATAGAGAGAGAGAGAGAGAGAGAGAGAGAGACAGTGTGTGTGCGTGCACGAGAGACTGCGTACAGAGTCACTCAGAGATGAAAGGAGGCGTTCTTTACTCTCAAGAGAGCACATTGCAGCTTATTTTTCATTTTTTTAAGTTGTTTAATTCAGTAAATGTTTAATAAATGTGAAGCACTCCGCCGAATGTGAGCAAAACGCGGCTCATCCGGACCTCCAATCCCTCAAGGATACAAGTTAAAGTTGAGTTTGGACCTCTGATCTGTCAAGCAGGGAATGCGCTTTAAATTCCCAGTCTTAAAATGCTCCAGCATCCTGCGTGTGGGTGGAGCCCGCATTCAGTGGAGCGTGCCACAAATGTATTTTGTGTGTGTGTGTGTGTGTGTGTGTGTGTGTGTGTGTTAATAAAAAATGCTTAATAATGGTTTAATTAATAAATGTTAATAAATGGTTTAATGTGTTAATAAAATGTTTAAATGGTTTAATAAACAATTTTCTTTTACTTTTAACACATATTTCATACAAAATTGGTGTACTTTTATCATTTTTAAAAGGGTTTATGGGGTAGTCTTGGGAACGAATCACACGTTTTACATGCAAAATGCGCCTTCTTACACACAAAATGCGCTTTCTCTAATCTACTTACGAAAACTCCAGGCTATGAAAAAGGCTCTGGAACAGATTAATTTCATAAGTAGAGGGCCGACTGTACTGTAGTTGTGTGACCACTCACTTGTCCTCGCAGCTGTGCTCCTCCTGCAGCAGTCTCTCTCGATTCAAGCCAATCTTCTCAAGCTCATGACTGAGCTTCTCCAGCTCGTTACACTGCTGTTGCACTCGGAGTTTCTCATTCACCAATTCCTATGGTAGTCACAAAACCGAATGTTAACAGAACCTACCAAAGATGTGGCGTTACATAGTGGTCATTAGTACATAGGATACCTCTCGGAGTGTGGCCAAGGTCTTTTTATCAATAGTGACTTCCTTCTGCAGTTCCTTATTCTCTTTCTCTATATCCTTGACTCTACTGGCAATCTCCTGGAGCCGTGTGAGCTCCCTACTCATTGCCGTCCCTTCTTTCTCCAGGCTGCTCAATTTAAGTGAACTCTCCTCAAGGGCAGATTCCCTAATATCTACTTGTTGCCTCAGTCTACGTGCCTCCCTCTCGAGCTGTTTTCTCTCTTTGTCAACTTGGCCCAACTCCTGCTCCACTTTCCTCCGCTCCTTCTCTGCCTCCTCAGCACGTCTTGCCACCTTTCTCTGCTCTTTCAGTTCATGCCGCAATTCTTCGCTCTGGACTTCAACCTCATGGAGTTCATCCTTGAGGCTCTGGATTTTGGTGCTGCTACTCTCCAGGCTTTGTTGAAGCTGCTTGTTCTCTTTTTCAAGGCTGCTGATGTTGATCTCTAGTCTTTCGGTACGCTTGGCCTGCAAACGGAGCTCATTTACAGTGCCCTGAAGCTCGACGTTTTCATTTTCCAGCTTCCTGTGCTCCCTCTCCAGTAGTGTCAGACGTATATTATCACTCTGTAACTCTTCTGCATCCTTCTTCAGCCCACAAATTTCCTGTTCAAGCATTTTGTTCTTGCATTGCAAAGCTTCAAGCTGCTCTTCAGCCACTTTGAATGAGGTCACCTGATCCCGGAGTTGCTTCTGAGCACACTCTAAGCTCTGTACGTTCTTCTGTAGCTCCATAGTACATTCACGTTCAGCCTCCAAGTGCTTGGTGACCTGCTGCTTCTCGTGCTCAAGCTGCACTAGCTGACTTCCTGTATCGGAGATCTTTTGGTGGAGGATGCGATTCTCCGTTTCCACTTCCCGTACACGTGCCTCACTGTCTTCCTGGGCACGTTTTTGCAGAGAGGTCACAGTATGGCTTAGATGCTCCTTCTCTCGCTCCAGCTCGGAGATCTGATACATGAACAACCACTATTAGTACAAAGACTATATTAAGATAATTCCCCCCTCCTTTGTTACAGTAAGTGCTAATGGGCTGTACCTGTTTACCCTTTTCTGATCTCAGGTTTTCGAGATCTTTTTCCAGTCTCTGATTTTCCTTGATGAGGTCCTCTCCAAGATTCTCCATGTCCTTTATGGTCTGCTTCTCCTGGTCCAGTTGGGTCTGAAGTCTTTCGAGCTGAGAACAGACCATAAATGCCTTTTATTATTTTGATATACCGTATTAATCCCATAAGGTTAATTATTTACTCTGCACTTAACCATCCAAAGTGAGCGCGCACACACACTCAGAGCAGTGGGCTGACACACATAAAGGGGCACTTGGACAGGGTTTGAGGACTAGGTACCTTCCTCAGTCCTCACTCCCCCACTGCCATACATTTTTCCTGCTGTTTCAGGAATCGAACCAGCGACCTTTCGGTCCCAAAGCCGTTTCTCTGACAATTAGGCTATGGCTGATGGCAAAATCATTAGGACTACACACACCCACCCACACACACACACACACACCCACACACACACACCCACACACACACACACCCACGCCCACACCCACGCCCACGCCCACACCCACGCCCACACCCACGCCCACACACACGCCCACACACAAAACAAGAAAAACAATAACTAGTGAGAGAGACAGGAAAGATGAGGTGTACCTTCTTGCTGAGACCCTGATTCTCCCTCTCCAGCTCCATGGTTTGAAGCTGACCCTCTTCATGGCTGAGTGTGGCCTCACGCAGGTTTTGGATGGTACTTTGCAGACTCTGGTTCTCCTTCTCCAGTTTCAGAAGGCGACTGGACGCTGATTCATTCATCTCGACCACAAATGACTTGCGTGCTACAAATGGAGGAAAGGGGTCAACAAGCCAGAAATCTCAAAACTACGCCTAATATTACATTTAAAAAGTAATTGGCTGAAATGGAGTATTGTAAGAAATATTACACAGGAACAAACCTGCATACTTCACTATTCTATATGCTGATATCAAAATAAAACAATTCTTATATGAATAAATCATTCATGTGATTTTTCTATGAAGAAATATTCCAGACTACACCCCAGTTATTTCAGCAACTTTAGACTATTGAAATATTATTCGAAACAGTTGCAATTGCCAGTGAAATCTAAAGCTCATTAAGCATTTGTCCTTGCTGTTGCTTGCACCATAACGCTCGTCTCAACTTCCATTGTGAAGTAAGAGTCACTGGAGTCTCTTTGCTGAAAATTTTCTTTCAATATATCAATAAATCAATATAATATGAGGGCTCTTTAAATCAAATCACGGGGCCGGTGGCATAGTGGTTAGGGCACTGCACTCATGATCGGGAGGTTGTGTGTTCAAATCCCAGTTAGACCCCCACTGTGCTAAGACCCCTGGGCAAGGTCTTAACTACAAGTGTGCCTCTGTTCACCCAGCAGTATAAATGTGGACCAGTAAAAATATACTGGAAAAGTAAACTGCGATGGGCTAGCGTCCCATCCGGGAGGAGTTGAACTCCTAGTTGCTTCACGCTACGGAAACCGGGGATAAGCACCGGAGTGATAAGCCGTTAGGCTCGGGTGTAAAAAGCCCAACTGACTTTACCTTAATACAAATCACTGTAAATTAGCTTCTACTACAGAACAATACAGTACATAGAGTGAGTAAATAGATATAAACCAAATGATTTGCTTTGCATCTTGTGCCACTGCCAGATCAAGAATGTAATAGTCCAGTAGGCCCTTGACTATTT
Organism: Plotosus lineatus; assembly: GCA_024760905.1. Taxonomy (NCBI): domain Eukaryota; kingdom Metazoa; phylum Chordata; class Actinopteri; order Siluriformes; family Plotosidae; genus Plotosus; species Plotosus lineatus. The sequence goes on along the minus strand of CM045732.1, from coordinate 49,431,685 downwards.
GCAGTTTTGCACCCACGGTTTGAGTATTCACTGACTGCCGAGCAACCAGCGCGTGATTCAAATTCAGCCAATGGCTGTCCTCCTTTCTCCTGATTGGTTGAGCTCATGTCCTGCCCCCTTTTCCTCATTCGTGCACAAGTTGTCAATGAGCCTATTTTTTTGGGCGTTTTAATTAACAGTTAAGCTCTATGATACCACTCAAACACTATGCGTCTTCTCTGGCGACGCGATAGAAAACGCTGGATGTCTCTTCTGAAGAAATAAGACTTTCTCCTGAGAAAAAACGGTTTTCTCTGAACTGTTGTATTAAAATCTTTTTCAATTATTAGTCTCCAAGATGGTGCTGCCTAGAGCGCCACGTCACGAAGTTCTCAGAGTCAAATTGTTTCTTTGTTCGTTTTAATTTGCTTTATTTGTTATTTTGTTCATGCTTTGCACTATGTCTACGACTGGTCGACTCTACTACAGCTATAAGATCTGAGTATCTTTGGGCGTGTATAACTAAGCACGTTCAACTGGGCTTGTTAGCCGGAGAGCTAACATGCTATGGAGGCAGCTCAATGCTAGCCGCACCCCTGCTGACAAGAAGCCTTGGGATTGCAGGGGATGAAGGCCGTGTAGCTGGCTGGTGCAATCGGCTCGAGCCATGTTTCACAGAAACACAGTCCTGTAGATCCCTCTGCGCTGGAATCTGAGCATGAAGCTTGTCCATCTTGTTTCGCAGGGACTGAACATTTTCAAGCAGTATGGTCGGAAGTGCTAACCAAGCCTCTGAGAACTCCACCTGGGCTTATTGCTAGCCGGGGTGCGGTTAGCACTGAGCTCCCATAGCAGCTCAAGATAGAAGTTGTTGTGTGCTTAGTTGCCCGAAGCTGAAGTTGCTCATAGCTGTAGTAGGGTCGACCGATCATAGACAAGCATAGTGCAAAACAAGAACAAACAAATAAAACAAATTAAAACGAACAAAGAAACAATTTGACTCCAAGAACTCCGCGACGTTACCCTCTAGGCAGCGCCATCTTGGAGACATCACTCCAAGTTCAATGTAAAAGGACATGAAGCGTAATAAAGTTTATCATTTTGGTATCATTTGTTAAACATGCTACAGAACATAAAATCTCACGCACAAACATTAACTTAGGTACTGTACTGGAATAATAATTGAAAAAAAAGACTTTAAAACAAGTGCTTTACAACAGTATATGCTGTATAATGTTTCTATTTTATCATCAATAAAAATAAGAGTAAAAATTAATTTTTTTTTCTTAATCATTACTACCTTTTACTACATTAATACTGTATTAATGAGCAAGACTGCCTATAGAATGTGTTTAAGAAGCATATTTTAGTGCATGTAATAGATACATAGTATTTTACTTCTGGCTGCTTATTCGCGCATGTGACGTGATACATAGGGTTTTACTTCCGGGTACAAAACTCACGGATTATCTCGATTCACGGGAGGGCAAGGAAATGAACCCCTGCAAATGTCGAGGGCCTACTCTATAAAATAGTACAATAAAACTAGTATGATACCCCACTGATCAAAAAGATAACAGGGTACAGAAAAATTACAACTGAATAAATTTATTTTTGCTCAAGTATATACACTGCTCTCCATAATTATTGGCACCCCTAGTAAAGCTGTGTCTAAAGCCTTCATACTCCATTTCACTGGAGCACGCAGACTTATGGAAGCAAAAATGTTGTCATCCGCAAACATTCCGCAATTATGCCGTCATCTTCCATGTGATTCAGTAGTTATTCCTCAAGTCTTCCTCCACTTCCGTATGCTTCCTGCAGGCCAAAATATTCCGTGAACGGAAAAAAATTTCATGAGTGTTCCATGGGGTCACTTTTGCGTACTTTGCCATACCTGTTCCACGCATGCTGTGAACGTTCCGAGAGTGTAAGAATTTCCACTTTTCCGTAGAATTTTCACCCATTTTCCGTGTAAAAATGCCGAAGCTCTTTTGTAGACTGCTTTCTGCCCCTTTCCGCTACATGATCATTGCATGCTGTAGTCCAGTGAAATGGGGGTAAAAGAATTTCCACTTTTCCGGAGGATTTTCATCCGTTTTCCGTGTAAAAATGCCGAAGCTATGCCGTAGACTGCGTTCCGCGCCTTTCCGCTACGATCCTTGCATGCCGTAGTCCAGTGAAATTGGGATATAAAATAAATTCAACTTTTATCGCAGAAGCTACTCTCACACTGAAAATTGAAGGAAAATATAACCTTCAACTCAAGTAAATTTTAAGGGGAAAAAAATCCCTGATCAAGAAATAATTATTTTTCATAAAACTGTTCCACAATTAATGGCAGCCCTAACAATTCCTAGGAAATTGAAATTGAAGTATTTTTGCCATTTCTACAGTAGTTTGTTGTTTATCCTTTGACGTCGAAGATGACCATGGGTTCATATCAGATCAATGATCTGCAATATGGGTGAAGTCATGACTTGTGCTTGACTTGGATTTAAGTGAGGGAGAGTTGGGCAGATTGTCAGCCTCACTCTCACTCGTCCCAATCTATCGGAGTCCAGTGGCACAACATAGTCGAGACAGCTGGAGATAGGTCAGGATGCAGTGGATGGCCAGCAGTGTCCTGTGTGTCTCAGTGTGCCCTGGATGAGCGCCACGACACTTTGTTGGGTCTGCTTTCTTGTGTGTTGAACCAATCTGATGGTTTCTTTCTCACAATCATTCGGACCCAGTCTTCGCATGTGTAGGTATACAGGTCCTAATCTTACCAACTGTCTTGTGGCATGCACACATCACAGTGGAGTATTGTGGTGGCTGGGACGCTTAACCCCATCAAAGGTCCAAAAGACTTGCCTACTGCCCTCTACAGTAGTTTACAAACATGATTAGAGAATCTATGAGCATTTTCATCACTTCCTATAAATATGAGGTGACACAGAGGCTACATCTCTGATCCACTCTTCAACATGGGAAAGACAAAAGAACACACCATTCAAGTAAGGCAGATGTGTGTCAACCTTCACAAGTCAGGCAATGGCTGCAAGAAAAATAGGCCCTTGTCTGTACCTGCCCATATCTACTATCAGAGGAACCATTCGGAAGTTTAAAACAACCAGAACTGTGGTAAACAAGCCTGGACAGTGAAGAGGCTGTTAAGAGAAATAAAAAGTTCCTCAAAGCTCACTGTTAAAGAATTGCAAGAAATGGGACCATCTTGGGGGTCAAAACGTCTCCAAAAGAACCATCAGGCACAATCTACGTGCCAACAAGCTGTTTGGGAGGTATTGAGGAGTTGGTAATGATTTTAAGTATGTCGTCAAATCTAGACACAAATGGCTCACCAGACACAGACCCAAGCTCCTCTCATGGCCATCTCGGTCCCCAGACCTCAACTCCATTGAAAACTCATGGAGTGACCTGAACAGGAGAATACAGAGGAGAGGACCCAGGTCGCTGGATGATTTATAGAGATTGTGTAGAAAGGAATGGTCCATGACCCCTCTTTCTGTATTCTCCCATCTTGTGAAACATTATAGAAGATTAAGTGTTGTTTTGTTGGCAAAAGGCAGTATACAAAGTATTAACATCATGGGGGCTAATAATTGTGGCACACATGATTTGATGTAAAATAATTATTTCTTAACATGGGCTTTCTTTACCACTGAATAAATGCACTTGAATTAAAGGCTGTATTTTCCTCTGTTTTTCCCCCCAAATTTTGGTCCTATATTATTTAAAAGATAGAAAAAACAAAAAAGGGCAGTGTAGACACACCAATCAGGCAAAACGATAAACATCACGGACAATTGAAATGCAGAACTGGATACAGCAGCACCTGTAGAGGTACATATTATGAAGAAACTGAACAGTGAGTACTCAAAGTTCATGCGTTCGAAGCAGGAAACATGTGCACACGTGAGCATCTGAATGACTGAGACGAGATGGCTGAACGACTGGGTTTATTCATCACTAAGCCAGTGGGTCCTGTGGGGTGTTCCTTGGATGTTCCATCAGTGTTATCTACCGAAAATGACCCAGAAAGATAAGACTGTAAATTGTAGAGTGTCATGGGTGCAAAAAGCTCACTGTTTGCAGGGAGTCAAAAGTTAGTACATCTGGCTAATCCCACAGAAGCGCTAATTCTAGCACAAACTGTTGAAACTGTTCATGCTGGCTATGATAGCTGTGTCCAGGGCTGCCTGACTGAAGACCTAGTCAGCTGATCTCAATGTTATGGCCGACTGCGTTAGATACATTTTATATATATATATATATATAGTAATAATGGCAATGTAGCAACATGTACACAGCAGTTATCATTTTCTGAACCGCTTAATACTAATTAGGGTCGTAGGGAGGCTGGCGTCCATCTCAGTCGACTCCGGGCGTGGGCAGGGTACACCCTGGACAGCTCGCCAGTACATCACAGGGCCAACACTCACACAACTGTTCACACTCACACCCCGGGGAGACTTGCAACAGCCAATGAGCCTACTGTGCATGTTTATTTTTTAGACTGTGGGAGGAAATCAGAGTTCCCGGAGGACACCCACGCAGACACGGGAAGAACATGCAAACTCCACAAAGAAATGTACAAGCTGGAAATCAAACCTAGGGCTTCTTGCTGTGAGGTGAACATGCTAACTACTACGCCACCGTGCCGTCTCACGCAATACTGTTATTTTCCATAAAATGATTTCCCATCATTTGTTGTGCTGTATTTAAAGTGGTTAGTGACCCATTAATAACCTTATTACAGTCAATTGGTTATTAATACTAATTAGGGTCATGAGGAGGTTGGTACACATCTCAGCCAACTCTGGGAGAGAGCTAATAATAATTTATTCCATGTGAAACGACAAACTTTGAATAAAGTGTTCTGTATCTCAACTGACCGTCATTAACCTCGTTGTTCTTAGCTAGCTGCTCCAACTCCCAACCTAAGTGAGCAGACTCGTTCATGCTCTGCTTCTGGGAAAGCTCCAGCATCATGTTCTCCTCCAGTAGCTCCTCGAGACGCTTCTTATCACTGTCTCGATCCTAGGGTAAAAAATGTCAAACCACAAAGCAGGGGGGTATCACAAGATTTTCGTTCTTTCGGTGGTAATAGCATAACTATCAGAGCAATACTTACAATCTCCATATCATGAAGTTTGGAGCGCAAATGCAGATTCTCCTTCTCTAGCTCGTGTAGTTTGTCACAGCGTCCCCTGGCTGTACCCAGCTGCTCCTCCAGCATAGACTTTGTCTCTAGCAGGGTCATATTGTCCTCTCTCAGCTCCTAAAAGGATTCAGAAAAAAAACCCATTAAAACAGAATGAAAAAAATGGACATGGAAGAATGAGAAAACACAGATAAACAGAAAATGCCAGTCACTGACAGCTGTGGAATCCAGAGGGTCCATGTGATTTATTCATGGTTAACAGAGCCAGCAGAAATCTGGCAATCCACTAGCATATACGCCAAAGCACAAAGGAGAACCACAGAAGCTGGAGCATAGTATAATTTAAGAAAGTTGAGGATTATACAAAATGCACAGTACAGTTACCTCCATGCGAGCTTTGTAGAAGTGGACATCATGAAGTTTCTCTTTGAAGCGAACAAGTTCTGTTTCAAGTCTATCAACTTTTCCTGCACGTTCCCTCAAAGCATCCACCTCATCACGGTAAGCACGTACTGACCGGGCCTCCGCCAAAAGCTGCATGTTCTGCTCATAACACAATTCATTGTGGGTACATGCAAAAAAAATAAAATAAAAATTTAAAAAAAAGGTCTTCCCACAAGAATATAATCTTATGGCTGAACTTGAACGTATGGCATTTTTTTTAAAGCTGAAGAAACTAAGTATGACTAAAGAAGCAGTGATTACAATTACAAGGACTACTGAAACTATTTAAAAAGTCACCCTATAGAGCAACAGGCTGTGTTTATGTTCTGAATTTTGCATAAAAAGATATGTTTGAAAATATATCACTATGGTATCTTAAGCATCAAGATTAAAATAAATTCTATCACAGATAAAAAAATCATGATTGTTTAAGCGATACTATAGGAAAGTACTGACCTCTTGTTTCAGCTTTTGCACCTCTGCATCCAGACGTTCCAATTCGTTTCTAGCATCGATCAGATGCTCAGTCTTCTCTTCTCTGTGTACCAGATTAGGATTACAATTTTAAGACATCACTGGCACTACCTGTTGACTTATAACATCATACACTGCACAATTGGACACACAATTGGCAACAATACTAAAAAACAGCCTAGGTTATGGAATGGAGTGTCAGTGTGTGAGGAAGGTCATGTGTTTTGGTTCTTGTTCTAAAATTCTCCTTAGTGTGATCTCTCAAAGCAAAAAAGTCAATCAATCAGTGTTACTAGAATTTAGCATGGAATTCTTACTGTAGCCATCAGATGACCTCTGTGGATGTTCAAAATTGATCCAAGCAGGGTCATGGCTATGAGGTCAACAACTTCAATAGCTCCTTTCCTATCTGAAGAATTTAGGGAGACTTCCGTCATACATATGAGTAAGACAAGGTTTGAGAGTAACACTTAATATACAACTACCCTATTTTCCGGACTATACGTTACTCTGGGGTCGCGTTGGTAAAAAAAAAAAAAATGCATAATAAAAATATGTATACAGACGCTCCCCAATGCAGCCTTGAGGGGGGGGCAAAAGAGACGATTCATGGATGTGGTAAAGGAGGACATGAAGGTCGTTGGTGTAAGAGAAGAAGATGCAAAGGATAGGGTGAGATGGAGGCAGATGATTCGCTGTGGCGACCCCTGAAGGGAAAAGCCGAAAGGAAAAGAAGAAGATACAGACGCTCCCCCAACTTACGTTTTAGTTCGGTTCTGGACAGCCGAACGCAAGGTGAAAAAAAACAAAACAAAAAAAAAAAACGCAAGTTGTTACTGTATGTTCCAGTGACGTATGACGTTCATACTGTACTATATATCCATAAATACCTTTACCATATCTCATAAAACACCCCTAAATCAATTATTAAAAACATAACATTGTAAAATAATATAAAATATATCAAATATCAACATTAATTTCAAATAAATTAAATTCAAGCAAAATAATTTCAAATAGATACAGTAATCAAATTCACTCATCAAATACGGTATCAAATATAACCTTTCACATTCTCTATGATGCAATCTTTCTGCTTCTAAAGGGTTCCGATGGTCACTTTACATGAAGCTGAGCCGAGTCACTTTACATGAAGCTTAAAACCACCAATCAATGCTTACAATATGTGGGGCACTCCACCGAAAGTAGTTCACTTGCTTGTACTTGAGACAAAGCGCGGGTTATATGGACTTCCAGTCTTTCAAGTGAGCGAGGGCGCCGTTGAATACTTGTTTATTACTGATGTGAATCACCAGCAGAGCGGAGAGTTCTCTTTTTTTTTTTTTTTTTTTTTTTTCAGGATTCGGGTTTTCATTCATTTTACAACTCTCTTTGCTTAACTGAGTATGCATGGTAGATTGCGCCTATCCATAGTTAATTCAGTCTTAGGAAAACCGGAAATTCCGGCTTGCACCCATGCTAGTAGGCTTACGCGTCTGACCAAACATATTTGCTTAGGGTTACAAAAGTCTGCAAAACAGTGTAAACACAAAGATCACAGAGACAACGTTTTAACACAAGGGTAACACGCAGTGAACTGGGAAATAGCAGGGGCACGTTCAGTCTGTCATTTGTAAACAATGGACACAACGTCATTATGTCAGCGTACTACGTAGGTACATCGTCTCGTACTACAGAGAGCACGCTAAATTCAAAATTTGACAATTAAAAAAAATAAATAAATAAAATCAAAAAAACGTAAAACAAATGAACGCAAGTCGGGGAGCGTCTGTATAAGTCTCAAACTCATGGAAATTGTCTATCTTGGCTTGGAACTCTACTGGCAGTTTTTGTGACATTGTGGTCCTCGCTCTGATAGAGAAGCGGTTATGTTGCATGAAGCGTTAACTCCAAGAAAGTCCTCACGCAAAGTTACTTATAATTCATCTCCTTGAGAACTACCTGGACGAGGAGACGCAACTGCACTGTTGACAAGCCTCTGCCTGAGGTACTTTGCTCAAGCCCCCATGTGCAAATTCGTTCCTCTAGCTGTGGCCATCTAGCTTTTAATCCACAGTTAGTTTTTAGCCCGCAATTAGCTTTTTTTTGTTTTCTTCATTGCAGTAATAATAATCTCTGCTTTTCTCCAATCCTCACATGATTCTTATTCAGTCCAAACTTTATTTCTGCTGCTCGATTACTATTTTCTACTGCATATTTCACTACTTGCAGCTTGTAGTGGATGAGCAGGTACTGGCACCCAAGCCTAGAGTGCCCTCTTGTAGTTGTGAGTGTAAAAATAACAAACATGTTAAATTATATCTTCTTATTATGACGAACAGAATTATATGTAATAATTTCACATATAAGTCGCTCTGGAGTATAAGTCGCACCTTCAGCCAAACTATGAAAAAAGTGTCTATTATAGTTCAGAAAATACGGTACTCCATTTATTTTTAACTGACCACAGGAGTGTCCATTTTTCTATTGAGTGACAAAGCCACACAAATTTACAGCATAAAGTTCACCTAATCTGATAAGAACCTGGAGAACCAAAATAACGCACGAGATACCCATGTTTCATTACTTGAGCCCTAATTTTTAAATCCGGAAAGTTCACTGATGGGATAACCTGAACATTCTGTACATTCAGGTCATCAGCGCCATCATCTTAACACATAATGTTGCCAAGTCTTGACCTGACCACCTGAAGCAAAGATGCCATGGTGATTGCTAGATGTGATCAAGGCTGAAGGTGATCTAAAAAAATATTAGTGTGAGAATTTTTTTTTATCCAGGCAGTGTATATTGAAGCCTTAGATATTGGCAGTACTGTGGACATGAACAATATCAGACCACAGAGATTAGAGATTGTGGAGACTTCTGAAGACTGTCAGTAGTGGTTAGCATTCAAAACATGAGCCGAATTATGCATCACATCTAAAGTACAGTTTCCCTGTGTTGGTTTGGCGAGCTGTCCAGGGTGTTGACCCGTGACCCTAATTAGGATCAAGTCATTCCGAAAATTAATGAATGGATGAATGAATAATATAATAATGTCTTCTGTAGTATGCTTCACAGAGATCGAAGGACAAGAAACATTGAGCCAGTGCAAAGCAGAAAGGAAAACAGGCAGGGTGAGAGATCAATACATACAGTTCTTGACGGGAACGACGCAGTTTGGCCTTGGTGTCAGCAAGCTCAACTGCCAGGTGCTGGCGTTCTTCTTTGGTGAGTATAGAGGGCTGGGAGGTCTGGTTTCCACTGGAGCAGCCTATGGAGCTCGGGGGTTGCTGCAACTGTAAGTAATCCCTCTCTTGAGTTAGCTCCAAGATCAACTAACAAAAACACAAAGCAGAGGTCTCCAATTCAAACAGGGATTACTTCTCATCTTTGACCTGTACTCTACCACATTCCCCTGTATATAAAAAAAATAACTTTGAGAAAGAGGATGTGCATTTGCGTACCTCTGAGTTCTCATCACGCTCATCTATGAGCTTGCGTAGGTGAAAAGCCATCGTCCGAGACAGTGGGTCGAGGTCCTCAGGTGCCAGTTCCCCCACCTCCAGCCACTGCATGTCCAGCACATTTTCCTGGTTGTGGGTCACCTACAGCAGAAATTATAATACTTACAGATAGACACAAAGTTGCAGAGCAATAAGAGCTCAATCAAGGTGAAAAGTTGGAGGCCAATCCTTTTCACTCACCTCCTGGATATGGGAGACTATGGCTGCCTGGGTTTCAATGTCCAGCAGCTTAATCTTCTCAATGATTTCCTCTTTACGGTCACACTTCAGAAAAAGAGAGAGGGAGACAAAAGACATAAGAACTGCAGCACAAAAACATGTCAGGTTCTATTAAACATTTATAACTAGGCATTGGAGCTCCTGATAGATATCACTAGATTGATAAATATCTCTATTGATAGGTGTCTGAGGTTGGTGTAACAAAAGTATCAAGGTTTCTTTAAGGGCTGAGTCAACTTCAGCCCTGGAGAGAAAGAAATAAGCCTCTCCTGCATTTCCAGACTATAGTCTGAAGCAAAAGCAGAAACAGCAAACAATGGGGTTTGCTTTTCACCGTCTTTAACAAACAAATTTTGTGTGTTCATCTGTATCACCTGTCTTGTTAGTTTAATTATCCGTTGAACAGGTTCATGTTTGGTGCTACTGACAATCTTTTGTGTTGTTTTACTAACCAGTAGTTTGTATGCCTACCAGAGTTAGATTGTGCATTTTTTAAATTCTCTGCAAGTCAGAGTGATGCTGCATGAACCTCTATACAGTGATCCCTCGCTACTTTGTGCTTCAGTTTCTATGGCTTCAGTACACCGGGGGTATTTAAAAAAATATTAATCGAAAAATTAGAAAATAAGGAAATTAAGGAAAAATAGGGGAATAGTTAAGGAAAATGCAGCAAAACAATGCCAATTATGCAAAAAAAAAGAACCAGAAGCAAAACAAAAAAAAAAAACAACCCAAACAAAACGATGTACATTTTTACATGAAGTGTGCATCTGAGTGTGTGCACGCACATCTGTGTGTGTACGTATGTGTGTATTTATATTTTATTTACATCTTATGCATTATTTTTAAATGTTCAATTGTTACTATAACCATTTACAGCACTGAAAAATCGGAATCCGAATGCTCTACAGATCGAACAAATGGGAATCTGAACAAAAAAGTGGTGACTTTTATCATCCCGGAAACTGAATAAAAAAACGAAAGTTGAACTCGAGAAATGCACGAGAAAAAAATGAGACCGAGAGGGAGCCGGAAGTCCGGAAATTGTTGATACTATGTATGTTCTGGGGAAGTCCAAAAGTTGTTGATACTATGTCAGTAGATGACATTGTGATCTGTCGTGAAAGCAGAGAACAAGTGTGGGAAAATCTAGAAAGGTGGCGATAGCCTAGGAAAGGAGAGGAATGAAGGTGTCTATGGTGAGAGGCATGTAAAAGAACCATTGCTGACTTTCGTAAAGAGTCGGCTGCAAAGTCGTCAGCGTGTTTCTATCCCTTGCTAAAAAAAAGGGTTGTGACAGGAAGGGCATCTGATGTAAAAAAAAAACCCTGCCAAATCAAACGTGCGAATCAGATGATGATTCGCTGTGGCGACTACCGAGTAAAAAGGGAAAAAGCCAAAAGGGAGACGTTTGTAATGGGAAAAGCGGATTGGGAATCCAAACAAATCAGAATCCGAGCAGCCGTCTGGAATGGATTAAGTTCGAGTACCGAGCGCACCTGGGGGGGGGGGAAATCCCCATTAACCACAGGACAGTGAGGGATCCCTGTATATATTTTATTGAGTTTCAGTTTCATTATTGAAAGTAAATCTTGTTGGGGTTTTTTTTTTTAGATTGCTGCTCATCCTCATGCAAGCCAGAGACATCAATCAGCATCAATTCAGTGACATGACAGTCTGATTGATTTTTATGTGGTGGGCACGAGCCAACCATCCAATCATGTTCCATGTCTATGGTGTACCACTCAGGAGCTCCACTATTAATAAAAAAATAAACCAAAACACTGTCAACAGGGATCTGATTATGAGCATGATGATTATGATCAACAATTTTTTTTTTTTTCTTTTTACAGTTATAGAGTGACAGTTAAGTATGTGAGTGGGAGAAAGCATGAAACATACACACTGCTATTATTTTTATATACAGAGAAAAAGTACAGAATAAAGGTCAAATATAAAATAGGCTCTGAAGCGTCATACACCACACACGTGCATGATGTTTACCCTCTCTCCCGCAAACAGGAAAAACCTGTGGAATCAGAACAGGAGCCAGAGAGAAGGAGTGAGGGAACAAAGGTGGTTGGTGTTTGGAAGAAGATATAAAAAGACAGAACTACAGTAAGTAGGAAGTTGTAGGAAGATTTTGCATGCACGTGAGAAACAAGAGTTCTAGAGGAAAAAAAAAACCCACAACTGACATGCAAAGGTTATAACTGGACTGATGAAACACCCTGATAATCAGTGCGTTTCTTTTTCTTGGAAATTAAAAATAAAAACACATTCAGACATGGTGATTTTACTTCTATTTACTGTAGATATGAAGACAAATGGCAAAGGCTCGGCTTACCTGAACAGCACAACCCAGGAGCAGCAGCAAAAGCCTCTTCATTTCCTCCATGCTCTTGGCTGTGAAATATAACATTTTACCGTCAGCAGTCATCCAGATAATTTGTAAATAAGAATAGAATTAATACTAATTACAAGCTGAAAAATAAGCACTAATCAGCCAGATATGTGCTAAAGACAGTTACACTAAATTGGCTGAAATGTTCAATAGCTCCTAAAGCAGCAATAATCCTTATATCACATGCTACATGCCTTATCTGTTGGTCAACCCAGAGACATTATTAGTGGTTGAGCTCACACACGAGACTGGAAAATGCCTTTCTGGTTACAACTGTTCACTCTGCATTTCCCCCTCAAATTCTGCCACGTATTTCAATACCAAAAGTGGTTTCTTTCATATTATGTTACCCTGAACCATATGAACCATTACAAGTTACCATCTGCTATAACAATCATCTTAAATAAAATCATTACTAGTGTGATTTAGCCAGTATTCCAGCAAGACTTTAAAACAAAATAATATGTATATGCATGTACAGGGATCCCTCACTTTCCACGGTTAATTGGGACCAAGATCCCCACGCGACCATCGAAATCTGCAAAGTAGGATCGACCCCCTCCCCAACTGATGTATACATGCATGTATATGTGTATACAATATCAATAAATACATATTCAATGCTTTAAATGCTTATAATAACAATTAAACATTAAGAAATAATGCATAAGATGTAAATAAAATATAAATACACACACACATACAGATGTGCGTGCACACATTCAGATGTGTGCCTCACAACAATGCAAGTAGTTTTGATGGGAGATTTTGGGTTGTTTTAGGTTTTTTGGGTTTTTTTTTTGCATAATTGGCCTTATTTTTGTGGTGTTTTCTTTAACTTTTTCCCCTAGTCTTCGTTAATTTCCTTATTTTTTAATTCGATGAATATTTAAAGGAAAAAAAAAAACATGATGCACTGAAGCTGCATGAATTGAAGCGCGAAGTATCGAGGGATCCCTGCATATCCAAAAAACAGCGTACTGTATGAAGACTGTTGGGAAAACAGGAGGGAGTTGTCATGGAGTCCCTGTGCAATTCCCTACTGCGTACCCCATCCTTAGAGCAGAAAGGAGAAACCTCTCTCACTACATATGTCTACTGGAACAGCGCTTGTGGCGTCATCTTCAAAACTGTGAATGGATTTTATCAGGGGTAATGAAATACTTGGCCCTCTGGCTGCCTGTGCAATTTACTTTTCCAAACTAGTTCATGATTCAGCTTGGACTGTGCCAGTTAAACAACTGCTGATAGCAAAGGAAACTGCTGGAGGGAACGGTTATGTTGATCACCAGTAGGAACCTACATGCAAATCCAGTGTGTGTATTAGATCAGCCTGATAAATGGAAGCTCAGAAGAGACAACAAAGGGTAAACCCAAACTAAGAGATGAGCCACCCCCTGTAGAACACACAAAAAAGGGCTTTGATGACTTTAGTGCGAAGAATTACATGTCCTAAGCTGCTATACAAAAGAGAATTCCTAATTTAAATGATGGATAATAATGTAAAGAGAACAGGTATTTGTGAAAGCCCATCATGGCTGTTATCAATTGATAAATTTAGTGGTCTCTCCCTAGCATTGTCTAGGGTGTGTCCTATTAAAGCAACCGGTCTGTCATCAGCAGGACCTGCAGTCAGCATTCAGCCTGTGCCAGTGCCCAAAGGCTGGCTTCCTCTAGTCTTTTCCTCTTCCTCTAGACATTACTGGCCTAAATCATGTAATTTTTGGCACTAAAGTGAAGCTCACGGCTGGGCTGTGAGTGCAGGAATGTGCGGAGGAATGATGACCTTGCCCAAGGCTACTGACCCTGGACAAAGGATATGAAAAAAAATAATAAAATCAAACCTTGCTTTGTGTACAAAAAGATATTGGGGCAATGACCTCACAATATGCAGTATGATCCTTTAAGTCCTGTAAGTTGCAAGGCAGGGCCATCATTGTTTGGACTTGTTTGTCCAGTGCATCATACAGGTGGGTAATTGGACTGTTTTCTTAAACCATTCCACACGTGCAGACAGCTAATGGCACGATGTAAAAATGATTTATCAGACCATTCCACCTTCTTACACTCATCCATGGTCCACATTTGACACTCAAATGTCCACTGTAGACACTTTCAGTTGCAGACAAGGTTACATCATAAGCACTCCAAGTCTGCAGCTACCCATCCCCATGTGCAGCAATCTACTATGCTTGACATTCTGACATAGTTCTATAATAGCCAGACTTGATATGTTCAGAAATTTGTGATCTTCCATGGGAAACCCAAGCTCAGCTGAGAGAGCTGAGTCCGAATACCTGTGAATCTGTTACCATTTCCCTATTTTCCCCTTCCATGTACCACTTTTGGTAAGAATGAACCACTGCATACCGGGAGGACCTCAGAAGACCTGTGGTTTTGGAGATGCTCTGTTCCAGTCATCCATCTATAATAATTTGGCCCTTGATAAAGTCAAAACAATTCCAGCTGTCATCACATTAACTTTGAGAACTAACTGTTTACTTTCCAAATAATTTACTCCACCTCATGACCCCATGACAGATGCCACTGTAAGCTCTGTTATTCAATCAACAGGACAATGGATAGTTACAAATCACAGGAAAAATTCTTCAATATTATGTTGATTAAAATATAGATGATTCAATGGAATTTGATGGATTGCTTGAACCCAAAATTTAATATGGATTAGTTAAAAAAAATCTCAGTGATCTTTTAATAATTATCGTAAATATCTGCCTTATTCTTTCAGACAGAAAAAAAATAAGCTGCAAATAATGAAATTCAGATTTCCCCTACCTGACAAAGGGTCCTTGGCAATTGTCAGAATGTTGGGTAACGTCATCAAAACAAGCTGTTGTAGGTTTTCCTGCATGAAAAATAGAAAGAAAAAACAAAAATAGTAATTGAGATCTGGCACATCCTACTTAATATAAAGGAATCCGAGTACGCACAATATCAATTAATGAAATTACAGGTGATATCAAGTAGCTAAACTGATGCTACAGGTTTATCACCCTTCAGTTGAGAAAGTCATTTTAGGGCAGTGAGAAAACACCCCAATAAAAACACCTCCATCAGCGGGACAGATGGAAGATCCATCTGAAAAACAGACTGAGGTCATAAACCAGGATGAACAGTAAGGTGGGAATGGAAAACAGCTTCACAGACCAACAGGAAAGCACAATGGAAATGGGAGACATTAACATGCCATGTGGGGCGTTTTTAGGAAAGAGAACTCTTTGGAATTCACGTAGTTCAACAGTTCAGACTTAGGGTGATGGAGACAGGATGGGCAGAGCTGTGATTTGTAAACTTGCAATAAAAATGTGGTCGTCATACTAATGTATCTGAATTTTTAAATGTAATAATGGTCCAAATCCGAACTTTCACTTAAAGGTTTGGGTAAATAGTTTTGCTACACTAGGTTTTAAACATCGATCCATGATGCTACGCTACTCAAAGCTTGATTAACGTCTTTATAATCAGCAGCTTGTGGTTGTTATTGCTTCGTGCCGAGTCTGCATCATCAGCAGGTATCTCAGGGTCTTTAGCATTTCGCCCCAAAACCTGTACGCTTCACCCGAGTGGGGCAGCAAAGACAAAAGACTGTCTTCACCTGCAGGCTGGCTTCTGGTTGATTGTAGAGGTCTTCTAACGTGCATCTACACACTACTCTCCTGGCTTGTAATTAACTGTGGTCCAATTCTCTCTCCTCTTGATCCACAGCCACCTTGAGCATGTCTCTGCTGAAGCAGCTATGGTCTTTATCGCCTTCTATGTGGCGGTAGGGGTAAGACCTATCTTGTGGAGGAAGTTTCTTGTAGATGTTGCAACAAAACCCCTGCATCCAACCTCTATTGGCATCAGGCTTGCTTTCCACCCTTTCATACAAGCTTCATCTACCAAGTCCTGGTATTTTGCCGCTTTCAGTTCGTGTGAGATGTCAAGTCTATCCTCCCAGGGAACTGTAACCTCGATTATGTGGATGGCTTTCGTTTCTCGGGATAAAAGCAGCATATCTGGGCGCACCTGAGTAACTGCTATATCTTCTGGAAATTTCAACTTCCTCTGCACATCCACAAGAAGCTGCCAGTCGGAGGCTGGAGACAGGACTGAGCCTCTAGTTGCGGGCTTGCTCGGCTTGGTCTTCATCTCTCCTTCTTTCAGGAATTGGATGGGTTTTCCTGTATCCTGGATTCTTTGATGGTTGACTTCCAGTCTGCGCTGGTCCCCCACTATGGCAATCTCTCTTAAGACAGTGTCATGCCTCCATCGGTACCTCCCCTCTCCCAGAGCCTTAGGAAATGCTGAGAGGATGTGATTCAGGGAGCAGTTGTTTCCTTTACACAGAGAGCATGAGGCGTCCTCCCCTTTTCCCCAAATCCACAAGTTAGAAGGTGTAGGAAGCAGGTCTGACACAGCACGTAGTAGGAAGCTGAGCTGACCTTGATCAGTATTCCACAGTTCCTTCCATGTGAACGGGCGCTGGATGGCTGATTCCCATTTGGTCCAGCTGCCTTGGCTTCCTAACCCCACTGCTCCGACAAACCTGGTGTATTCCGCTTCTTTTCTAGTTTGTTGCACAATCATATCTCTTCTTGTTCGGTCATCTGCTGTGCTCCATCGATTACCCTCATAGTTGCCAAGGCCTAATCTTCCTTTGCAAACTGTTCCCACCAGCTCTTGATGACGCAGGTCCTCCTCTGCCACTTGGACTGCTTTGCGAGGATTCTATTTTCTACCAGTCTTCACAGTTTCCCCTGCTTGCTGCACTACTGTGTCCTTGGACAAACGTAGGGTAGAAATGGCCCTAACTTTTGCAGTCTGAAATTCTTCAATCACAGATGACAGAGGCAAACTTAGCTTAGCTGACCTGCTGTAAAGATTTACAGTGCTGTAGCTTGGTGGAACTCCCAGCCACTTACGCAGAAATCTGCTGCACAGTCGTTCCATTGACTCTACTGTAGAGAAGGCCATGTCATAGAGCAGGAATGGCCACTGCAGTCTAGGGATAATACCGTACTGGAAGCACCATGCTTTGAAGCGGCCTTGAAGATAACTTCCATCTATTGTTTGAAGCCACTTCTTGAGCGCTTTTTGGACATCTCTGCTGTTTTCTATGTCTCCCAATGACTGGTCAAAGCATTTACCCAGGCATTTAATGCTTTCATCCTGGATTGTGGGAATCTTTTCATCTTGAATAATGAAAACATGTGATCCAAGCTGGCCTTTGGTAATAGTGAGGCTCCTTGACTTGGGTGGCTTGATTTTCATTCTAGCCCAGTTCACCATCTTTTCAAGGGCTGAGAGAATCCAACGGGTTCCTGCTGGTGACTCTGTCATGATAGTGACATCGTCCATAAAGGCTCTGCAAGATGGGTGCCTGGTGCCATTGTCAGCCTTGGGACCTCTGCACTGGCTGATTCCTGCCTTGAGGAGCAAGTTCATGGCTGCCACGAATAGTATTACTGAAACGGTACATCCTGCCATAATTCCCTTCTCGAGTCTATGCCAGCCTGTTGTGAAGTTGTTCACTGTAAATCGCATCTTGATGTTGGTTCATGACCAACTGCACGACCTCTGTTGGAACATGGTACTGCTGCAGTGCTTTCTCGATTAGTAGATGGGGTATGCTAGGGTAGGCCTTGGCAATGTCCAGCCACACTACTGATAAGTTACTCTTGTTTTTCTTGGCCTCCTTGATCAGCTGGCTTATCGCTGCTGTGTGCTCTAGACATCCTGAATGGCCTGAGATGCCTCCCTTCTGCACGCTGGTGTCAATGTAGTGATTAATCAGGAGAAAGGTGGTGATTCTCTTTGCTACTACACACCAAAATATCTTTCCTTCTACATCCAGAAGAGAAATTTCCCTGAACTGGTCCAGCCCTCTTGAATCTAGCTCCTTTGGTACAAAACAACCTTCTGCCAGGGTCCATGCTGATGGTAGCTGTTTCTTTTTCCCGATTGTACGAAGAAGCTTGCAGAGACGATTGAGAAGCTTTGGGCAATTCTTATAATTCTGTAAAACACACACACACATATATATATATATATATATATATATATATATATATATATATATATATATATATATATATATACATATATATATACATATATATACACACACACACATATATACATATATATACACACACACATATATATATATATATATATATATATATATATATATATATATATATATATATATATATATACACACACACACACACACACATATATATATATATATATATATATATATATATATATATATATATATATATATATATATACACACACACACACACACACACACACACACACACACACACACATACATACATACATACATATATATATATATATATATATATACACACACACACACACACACACACACACACACACACAGGGATCCTTCACTTTACGCAGTTAATTGGGACTGAGATCCCCACGCGACCATCGAAATCCGCAAAGTAGGATCACCCCCATCACCACTGATGTATACATACATGTATATAAAATATCAATAAATACATATTTAATGCTATAAATGCTTATAACAATTAAACATTAAAAAATAACAATGTAAATAAAATATAAATACACACACATACAGATGGAACTGCATGAGAAGAACAACACATATGCATACACACGTGCGTGCACACATGCGGGAAGATGCACGTCCACACACAGATGCAACAATGTAAGTACAGACGCTCATTAAATGAATTTGTTTGTAAGTCGTTACAGGGCATTCTTTAGAGGGGAACGCATGTTTAAACCTTGTATAAGTAACCTATACGAGTTTGTACTGTATACAATATCTCTCTCTCTCTCTCTCTCTCTCTCTCTCTCGAATTATATGTATATATATATATATAATGATATATATATATCATTATGTCCTGTGTTTAAACTCCTGGTTCCTCTCAAGCACAGCAAAGCGGATTTGATCAGATTTACAGAGAGTTTCACTCTTATCCAGTTCATTACAATACTGGAGTCAATTTGTTTCTTCTTTGAAAATTTTGGATTTCAGAAATGTATTGTTCTACTTCTCTTCCCAAACCTCCGTCTCAGCTACGCCCCTCTGCTGGAGCCTAGTATTAAGCGTACCTCAGGATAATAATCATATTTCATACTTATATTTATGATATATCTTTCTACAGATTTTATTGCAATTTTATTTGTTTTTCAATTTCATTTCACTTTCGACCTCAGCCCTGTTCGTGGCTCTTGTTTTTTTTTTTTTTTTGCATTATTGGCCTTGTTTTTGTGGCATTTTCCTTAACCTTTTCCCCACTATACTTCCTTAATTTCATTATCTTTGAATTCTATGAATGTTTATTTATTTAATTTTTAAAAAGCCGTGATGCACTGAAGCGACATTAATTGAAGCGTGACGTAACGAGGGATCCCTGTATATATATTATTTATATATACATTTTTATATTATTTATATATACACAGACACACTCTCTCTCTCGCGCGCTCTCTAAAATCTATATCTCCTTTTAAGACTTGTGAAAATATGGCGATATACTGTAGTGTGTGTGTGTGTGTGTGTGTGTGTGTGTGTGTGTGCGCGTGTGTGTGTGGGGGGGGGGGGGCTATGGACAGTAACACAGGTGATAAGCACTGGATATATCTTTATTTAGAGTACATGGGTGTGGTGAAACGCCACACATGAGAAGCTTAACTGGAATGTAGGTGTTAACAAGTCTTGTCTGACAAAGTCTTTTCCCTTCATAATAAAATTTTTCCATCATGCCTTTCTTTCCTCTCAAAATAAATAAATAAATAAACAGATCAAGTTAATTATTGTAGTGGATCTCACTACTTTCTAAGAAAGAACAATCAGGGCTTTGATTGTGTTGTACTTTGTTTCTTGTACATACACAAGGATATGCAGAAAGATAGATTTGTATAGGGTGTGTATCATGCACTTACTCCCATCAGGGTTGCAGGGAGGCTAGTGCCTATCTCAGCTAGCACTGGTGAAGACATGGTGCTCCTGAAACAGCCTGCCAGGCCATCGCACAATTACACACACTTGCAATGAGGAGGCAGGTTGAGCAGGCAGTTAGCCTAATGTGCATGTCCTTGGATCATGGGAGAATACGAGAGTACCCAGAAGAAACCCACACAAGCAATGTTGGAACATGCAAACTCCACATCGAAAAGCCCAGGGCTTTCTTGCTGTAAAGCGAACGTGCTAACCACCATGCCGCCCTCAATTAATACTGTAAATAGTAATTTCATTCACAAAAATCCTAGGTGTTGTTTCTCTTGCTACTCGCTTTGTGGATAACTCTTCAAGATGTCCCTTTCTTTTCTTGAATAGCATCGCTAACGTGGCTTGTTTCTGCCTTCTTTTCAAAATCTGACGGAAGTGGCTCATGACCTCATTGTTAAATGTGTTCACAGTACTGCTACCGCTTTAGCTTACCTTTAGCACTTTAGCTTAGATTTACTGCTTTAGTGTTAGCTTTAGCTTTATCAGGGTGATACATAGTACCAACAACTTCGGGAAAGTGGGAATTTCCCCTCCCTCTCGGTCTCATTTTTTCTCAAGCTTTTTTAGCGTTCGACTTCTGGATTTTGCTCGACTTACGGGACAAAAAAATCCTGGATTTTTTGGTCGAATTCCGTTTTTTTCTACCTCTGCAGCGTTCGACAACTGAGGTACTACTGTACTTCCAATTCCATTGCAGTTTCAAACATCCCTAGAGCTCATGTGTCAGCAGCAATCATATAGAAACGTTACTGTGTTTGCCGTAAAACCACATCATTAAAATCAGTAGAAAAACTCAGACTGGAAGAAGAAAAAAAAAAAAAAAAAAAAAAAAAAAAAATCACATCAATGGTTATACTATATACACACTACAAAAAAAAAAAAAGTTAAGGATATTTGGAAATTTTCTCGATTTTTTTTTTCGATTTTGTGAATTGTCCTTAATTTTAGTTTTTTATTTGACAAAAATCCTTAACTTTTTGTTTTGTATATATATATATATATATATATACACACACATACACCAAAATGGATACCCTATGGTGTACTGGTGCATCATCATAGCCCATGACATCACTGGAAATCCCTAGCCTCCCTGCCTACCCCCAACTGACGAAGATGAACGAGACCCTCAGGAGGGCTTTGTGTACAGGAGGCTGATGGAAAGACTATTCTCTGTAATCACTATGCAAGTTCCTGAGCCGAGACCCAAGCCTGCCTTTGTCACTGCGCCAATTTATTATCACAGTCATATAATTCCCTCCACCTTATTGACCACACATGGCAAACTTACATATAGAGTACATGCCAAATCTTAACTTATGAAAACAACCTTTTTTTTTTTTTTTTCAAACAATGGTGACTGGAGTATTAGATGTGTTTGATTTACGAATAGATTTAATTTCAGCCTAGTATTGATAGTGTGGGGCCGATGGCATAGTGGTTAGGGTTCTGGGCTCATGATCAAGAGGTTGTGTGTTCGAATCCCAGTTAGACCCACACTGTGCAAGACCCCTGGGCAAGGTCTCGACCACAAGTGTGCCTCTGTTCATCCAGCAGTATAAATGGGTACCAGTAAAAATATACTTGGAAGGTAACCTGCGATGGACTAGCATCGCATTCAGGAGGAGTTGAACTCTTGATCACTTCACGCTATGAAAACCGGGGATAAGCACCAGCCTGATGAGCCACTAGGCTCGCATGTAAAAAGCCCAACAGACTTACCTACAGACCAACCTACTACTGATAGTAACTATTAGTTAATGTTTTCTGTAATCTACACTTAGACATGTACAGGATAAATACACAGGTTACTGTTCATGGCTCAGGTAAATACACTCAGTTGCAATTCCGTTACTGGTATAAGGAGCAGAGAAATATCTACACAGTACTTTTAATATAGACTTCACAGGAATGTAATGTATTAATTAAGGAATTGGCAACAAAAAACAAATACAAACACACACCCTATTGCATGATCGAGCAAGTGTTTAAAACCAGTATTTCGCCATGTGCCGGCATTTCAGCATAAATGTTGAAGATTTGATTTTTTTTTTTTTTGGAAGGTCGGAGATAGTATACTAAGTGTTGACAAAACTTAAACACTAAGCTTCTAATTTTCCTGCTTATTGCTGAAATCCTTAAAGCGGCAATATTTTCAAAAGGTACCTACAAAAAAGCAGAAAGGTGCTTCACACAAAATGAAACTTAATTAAAAAGTTATAATACAGGGCTCCCAAGTGTCATGGTGAGTGACTGTTTACCCAGGGAGCGCAAGTTTGAATTCGGTTTCATGCCACAGCCGTCCATAGCTGAGCTAATAGGCCGAGCTCTCACAGGAGGGTGGGATGGCATATGCTCCCTTCTCAGTCACTCACAGCCAACACACTCGGAGGGACAGTGCTGTCCACCTCCTTGTACCAATGAGCTCACAGATGCCCATGATTGGTTGGGGATCGACCGCCGCCAAAACCACGCCGCAGTTCAAAAAGAGGCAGGTGACTAGTATTGCATGTCATGTAGGGAGTGTGTGAGACTTCAACCTGCGTGACTTACAACTGTTGGACTTTACAACTACCCATGAATAAAATGAAAAAAAAAAAAAAAAAAATCATTAATTATACCCAAGTATATCATGTATCGGTATGTATGGGTATCGGTCACTCAGGGCAGCAGCCTAAGCAATGAATTATCATTATTATGAATATTATTAGAAAAAAATA
Source organism: Plotosus lineatus (assembly GCA_024760905.1). Lineage (NCBI taxonomy): Eukaryota > Metazoa > Chordata > Actinopteri > Siluriformes > Plotosidae > Plotosus > Plotosus lineatus. The sequence continues at coordinate 49,408,722 of CM045732.1, read as the reverse complement.
CTTTCCAGGTGAATGTACGACACCCTTCTGCATCTCCACACACACAGCCATACTCTTCACTCAGTGACCTCTCTCGGTCCCAATATAAGCAGCCAAATCATACAGTTAGTTGTAGAAAGGTATAGTACACATACTCGTAGTAATACATGTACAGACCCAACTTACATCCAAAACAGTCTTACGACCTGTTGGTCAGAACCAAAGGTGTTTGTAAGTCGGGCTCTGCCTGTATTAACACAGTACGTATATGTCATACCAAAACACTAATCAAGCTGATTATTGCCACTTGATATGCTAAACCAGGGATCACCAACATGGTGCCCGTGGGCACCAGGTAGCCCGCAGGGACAATATAAGTTGCCCGCGGACCTGTTCACTGCTATTTTTAGGACAGGCCCACGGCTCCATATCGCCACTCTCCATTGAGCTGCATCTAATTTTTTAAAATATATTTTTAAATCAAATCAATATCTTCACATAGATGAATATCATTAATTATTAATAATAACATAATTAAAGGTAAATTGAGCAAATTTGTAATTTCTGGCGGTGTGTATCGACCTGGTATCCTTTCGCATTAACTGGTACCCAAGAATTAGCTCGCAGTTTCAAAAAGGGTGGTGACCCCTGTGCTAAACCATAAGCAGATGGTATTTTACATGGTGTCAACTTTCAACTAATAGCTACAGGGGAATAAGGTAGGATCAGCTCTTGGGTTATCAAAGGCGGGCCATGTCTCTCACTGTCTATGGTGAGAGACATGTAAAAGAACCATTGCTGACTTTCGTAAAGAGTAACTGCAAAGCCGTTAGCGTGTTTCTGTCCCTTGCTAAAAGGGTTGTGACAGGAAGGGCATCCGACGTAAAAACCTCTGCCAAATCAAACGTGCGAATCAGATGATTCGCTGTGGCGACTCCCGAGTAAAAAGGAAAAAGCCGAAAGGAAGACAGACAGACAGCTCTCAGTATACATCCCCCCCCTTTTTTTTAAGTATAATCTGTCTGAGCTATTCAAAAATAGCTTCAGCACTTTTGTAATAAAGAATTTGGATAGGTTTTAGACTTCTGGGACATCTCCATGACTGTAACTTAAGCATTAGTGGAGACAGACAGCACCACTTATCTGAATACATACCGACCACAAGAGATTGACTTTAATTGGCAGTTTACAGGCAGTCAAGAATGGGTAGAGAAGGCAGCCACAGCCTAATGTTAGAGAAGTGGCTTCAGGACCGAAATGTTGCTGGTTTGATTCCAAAAACAGCAGGAAAAATATGTGGTGGTGGGGAAGGGAGCAGCACCTTCGCTTCCTCCATATAAATGGCTGAAGTGCTTTTGAGCAAGACACCTAATCCTGAACCGCTCTCTAGGCACCCCCAATGTGTGTGTAGCAGCCCACTGCTCCGAATGCATGTGTGCGCGCTCACTTTGGATTGGATTAAATGCAGAGGAAATAAAGTTCCCTTACAGGATTAATACCGTATATCAAAATCTAAAAGGACACACACACACACACACACACACACACACACACACACACACACACACACACACACAAATTATTAACAAGCAAAAATTCATGTTCCAACAAGACAGAGGAGCAAGTGGAATTTTAGGAGTCTCCTCTGTTGCATCATTATTACAAGCAGCAGCAAGGGAAATGACAGGTAAACATAGGATGTTAGTTTGGCTGCCTTTACCTGTGCACCAAAAAGCACATTCTTCTTGCAGCATTTTCCATATTTTACTCGGTTATTTTCAGGAACCTCAGGTGAATTCCATGTAGCCAATTATGCTTGCATGGCTAATACACTCATAGAAAAAATGTGCTGGCTGGATTACTTGCACGTGTGGTGTTACTGTACAATTTCACTAATCAGAAGTTTCATCAACCACAAAGCCCGTAAGTGACCAAGTTTCCTTTAACTCCAAAAATATCAGCTGCTTGGGCACACTCCTGTGCCATTACACTGAACGGGATGGTCTGCTGTAAGTACTGGACTTGGGAATTAACATCGCTCCCAATTGTTCGCTTAATCAGAACCTGAGGCATTAGCTTGTCAAATCCACAATGTAAATGCTTTCTCTTAATTAAGCCATGACTACTGGAGGCAAAAGAAGAAGAATTCCATCTGCTTTTAGAGAAAAAGAGCTATTATTGAATGCAGAGGATATTAATGAATGTGTGGACAATGGTCTTGTGTTAGTAGGTACCACGATTAGATTCCACTCAACTGAACATTTGACTAGATCCTATTTGCAATTCAAATCAAGTTGCTCATTCAACTGCACTATTTAACGAACTAATGCAGCTTCTGTGGCACTGAAAATCAATTATTCATGCCTGGAGGTCAGCTGGGAAGATGCCTGAAGGTCTTCTGTTCAAGAAGGGGCGGAGCCTTAAGTGTTTTTATATTTTTACAATGTCAGTCATACATTTGTATTCGGATAACTGACATTAGCATAGCTTGACCACCATCATTTACTTGAATGCCAACAATTTGGTAGGGTTGGGAAATATAGTGGCAAAGCATTATCATAAAATTTCACAAATTTTGCACAAATACCAACTCAGAAATATATAGGTAGATTCATGAATAAATTAATGAAGCATCTGGATAATGGTCGATGGTGCAGATGACTAGTCTGCAGGTCTCATGTTCTTTTGTCTCTGAACATTTTTCCATTGCATATTTAATCGTGATGACCGCTGTTATTGTGAAATGTTTGAAAATATTATTTATAGGTTACATCATCCAGCCCTCAATTTTCCTTATTTAAAGGGGAATTAAATTCGTAATTTAAGATATGTCCACACCCATCAAAAAACAAAAACAAAACAAAAAAAACCACCACTTTTTATTACAACATCCTTTGTAGTGGGAAAAAAAATTTAATAAATCTCATACGGGGGTCACCAGTTCAACAGAAGCATTCTGCATTAAATATATGCAAACAATTTACATTTACATCATTTAGCAGATGCTCTTATCCAGAACAAACAATGTCGTATTATGTACAGATCTGCTTGGCTTTATTTCATTTACAAGTCATTTTTGGAATGATTTAATCCTAATTTGGTTTGCGAAAAGGCTGACTCCCATCTCAACCAACTTCCAGGCCATTGCAGGGCAGAAACACAGATGATAATCAAACGGCTTGCTCTTTTTGATTGACAACCGTGGTTGTTTTACAACAGTAGTGGTTGTTTCACAGTGAGAGACATGGTCTGTGTTTGATAAGTCAAACAGCAGCACTGGGGAGGGGGACAACAGTGACAACTGGGCTAGAACCCCCAACCTTCAGATTACCTTAACCATCAAGCCACCCTTGCTCTGGTATAATATCTCTATATTGCTATTTTTGCCATTATCTTTCCTTACTGGCTCTGGCCAGTCTACATCCAATTCTTGCAATTTCACACTTTCACAACAGGGAATCAAACTACAGATGGCGACCTTACCAACAGGCTAACACAAATTATTGTACGCATTTTGAAACTTTAAAACTGGATGATGACACTACCTTGCCTCTGACAAATCATTACTATCGTTTTAATTCAGGCACTATCCAATTGCAAAAAATGTTTAATCTTGAGACTGTGGACCAATCAGATTGATCTGTTCCCATGGAGTATAAACTAATTAATATTAAACTTGGTCAGGGGTAGTAATGGCTCGGAGTTAAGATCAGCTTTTTGTGTTAAATGTACACTGTAGGTACATCATTGATACTCACGCAGACAAACATTAATACATGCACATGAGATGCTGCTGCAAAAAAATTTAAAAAAAAAGAATAGAACACCACCAGGATTTATTATTTTCATACATAAAATGCATTTTGCATTTTATTATGCTTTTAATAAGGTGAGCATGGACAAAATGCTAATTTATTTGGATAAATAAAATCACTCATGATTAATTAAAACCAAGCAAATTTTCAGTGAAAACATTCCCGTAGATTTTAACTGTGTATTCAGTGGTACGAGCACCCTGAAGCTTCTTTGTGACTAGTTTTTAAATCCACAGGATTAGATGCAGGATTAAACTGACTATTGCTAAGATCAACAGTCTTAGTGAGCTGCTGCATATATTTTATATGTTTATATTAACATAATGCAATGATAAAACTAAATTTCCTTAATTTATCAGATGCAGGAGCAACTGGATATGCAAAGCAGAATGAGGAGATTCAAAAACAACATTAATAACCCAGGAGATCGCAAGTTCAAATCCAGATTGACACCACAGCCATCCATGACCAGGAGTCCATGCAAGCTAATTGGCCGAGCTCTCACAGGGAGGGATGGCATATGTTCAGTTCTATGTCACTCACAGCGATCACCAGCCAATCAAAGGCATCTGTGAGCTAATTTGTACGACGGGATGAATACAGCCTTCGCTCAGAGTGTGTTGGACTGCCCCTAAAATACACACACGCAGCGGTTCAAGAAAGTGTGGGTGTCTAGCACTGCATATCACGTTGGGGGCTTGTGCATGCTTTTACCTCTCCATGATTGGTTGATAGGTAGCCATGTGGAGGCAATATTTGATGGGTGAGAATTGGGTACGATGAAAATTAGGGCGAATAATTGATCATAGTCTCAACAGTTCAACGCCCAAAAAAATTCAGCTTTATCATTCAGTTTAAAAAGGTGCAGACTTCAATTACTACTGTATGCCCAAATTTTAATAATTTATCCAGAGTTGTCAACTGCCAGACAAAAGTATTCAGTTAATTTTTCAACATAAACCATCACAACTTCTACAGAAAATACTATCTTGTAGCCAAGCATGCATTTATGCAAATTATTTAGCTAAAGCAACTTCAAGAACGAGGAGCAGAATTTTTTAAGTAGTAAAATGAGAGGCATGCAATTATAATTAAATTAAAACTCAAAAGAAATATACATACAGCTTCATTAGCATTGATCAGAAATGTATAATCAAATTGATATGTATTATCTCAAGCCAAAAACTAATCAGAAATGAATTAATTAATTAATGACCTTAACGTGTGTGTGTGTGTGTGTGTGTGTGTGTGTACGTGCACATTTATATATAAAAATTACAGATCTCTGGAGCTCCATACTTAAGCAAATGTCATAAGCCATGAGCTTGATTTTGTTGCCATGTTCATGCTCATGTGCCAATACAGGCAGCCCAACGAATGATGAAAATGGCGGGAAAATATCACACACCGAGCGTACTTTCACGTTGCAGCTTATCCTCTTACTTGACCTACGCATGGGATTTCGTTTCGGCTTTCTCCCTTTATCAGGGGTCGCCACAGCGAATGATTCACACGTTTGATTTGGCGTAGGTTTTTACGTCGGATGCCCTTCCTGACACAACCCTTTAGCATGGGACAGAAACACGCTCACGGCTTTGCAGCTACTCTTTACGAAAGTCAGCAATGGTTCTTTTACATGCCTCTCACCATAGACAGTGAGAGACATGGCCAGCCTTTGATAACCCAGTTAGCCGCACTGGGGGACAGGATCTATGCATATTTCTGCAAATTTACACGTGTAGATATTTCCATTACTCCATTATTAAGCAGTAACTAAATATTTACATTAAAAAGTAATTTTTTTGCAGCTGCAAATTCAAATTTTTTTGTTGACCAGCTGTCTAAGTTATCAAAATGATCTAAACTATGTTGCTGATTGCCATAACACATGCAATGTCCATCTGTGATTTAGATCTTGAATGCTAATGTTTATCACCTGCTTAAATTAAGTGAACTTGAAAAAATAGAAGTAATTAAAAAATAAATAAAAGCTTTTTTTTTTCATTCCAAACTGATATGCAGCTTAAACCCAACCCACTCTACTGAACCTTCCCTCACTCTCATTAATGCAGGAAGATGGGAAACCTTCAGACTAAAATAACTGTCAGCTGTAAATAAATTGTTCATATATATTTGCACCATTCTTACCATGCAGAGACGCATAATTATAAAAATAACTCCAATTCTCACATCCAAACAATAGATTAACAGTTTCCTGCTGATTTTATTCAAAGCATGTCCTCAAGCCATCTGATAAGTGTAAGCAATGGTGATTTTATCGGATATACAAAATTACTTTTACTATGTAAACAGTTAAGTAAACTAGCCCGTGTTATAGCATAGTGTCAGCTGACAAGTAAACAACAGTGTGAGACATCATAAAGGTCTCAACACCCAGGTGATAAAAGGCATAAACATCCTGATTCAAGCCTTATACAGGGTCTTCAAAAACAACTCTGATGCAGAAGGCCTAGCTATCCATTTAAAAATGTCTCACACACACACACACACACACACACACACACACACACACACACACACAAATAATTATGTACAACACACAGCAAATACAAGTCCACGTCAGACTAATACTGTGGCTAATAGACCAAATGTAGGGTTGATATTAACACTGATTCATTCACTGAACGGTTTAATCATACTAAGGTTGAGGGGAGGCTGGAGTTCAACTCTGGGCGAAGGTGAGGTACACACGGAATAGCTTGTCAATCCATCACAGGGCCAAAACTCACAACTAGGGGAAATTTAGGAAAACTAGTTAGCCTAATGTACATGTTTTCGAACTGTGGGAGAAACCTTGACAATCTGGAGAAACCCCACTCAAACATGGAGAAAACATGCAATCTCCACACAGAAACACATTCCTCAAACCCACAACATGCTGTGAGGTGGATGTGCTAACTCCTATGCGCCACCATACGTTAGGTTAACCAGACTATGCAGATCTAGAATATTGGACAGATGAAAACAAAACAACATGCATTGATAGCCTGAGTTATAGCGGCATGGACATAATCTAAATAAGAACATGGGTGTTGGTTTAAGGATGTCGCAGTATCTACTGCCTGATTACAAGAACACGTGATGCTACAGTATACAAAGTCTTGAAATACAGACTGTGGCAATATTTTAGGCAAGACCCACATATGGCTGTGATGAGCTGGTGTCCACAAACCCTTTGCCTTTAATATGTACACTAGGTATAATTAAGATCCATAAGGGTAGCAATATAAACAGGGGTTTAGGCATCTGTCCAACTATAATGACTGGTTTTCCATCACAAAGTGCTCAGAAGTCAGCCTATAACATTATGCACTGATAGTGTTGACTGTGAACCCCCCAGTGCGGCTAACTGGGTTATCAAAGGCGGGCCATGTCTCTCACTGTCTATGGTGAGAGACATGTAAAAGAACCATTGCTGACTTTCGTAAAGAGTAGCTGCAAAGTCGTCAGCGTGTTTCTGTCCCTTGCTAAAAGGGTTGTGACAGGAAGGGCATCCGACGTAAAAACCTCTGCCAAATCAAACGTGCGAATCAGATGATTCGCTGTGGCGACTCCCGAGTAAAAGGGAAAAAGCTGAAAGGAAGACAGACAGATTGTGTTGACTGAACTGTTATGTGGTTATTCATAAATTATCAAGGCCCCCTTCAACCTTTAAGATCCGTGGAACTGAATCCCATTTCATAATTAAACTCTCTGACTAAATCCATGTTGCCATCACACTTCTGGACCATCTAATGGTGCTTCGTGTGGAATTAAAAATTCTAACCCCCTGAAACCACTGGCTTATTACAGAGCGTTATTTAGCCACTTCAAGACTGCATATGAAAGAACAAAGAAGTCAAAGCCTGTAGAATAGCCTATTATAAGAAGGTGTTAAGCCAAAAGTGGAGGTCCTCACAAAAAGGTGGTCACTGGAGCACAGGCTAATTTGGGCTTTTATGCCACTGTGCTGCATATTAGAGCAAAGCCTGGGGCTGTTTTACTGGGTATTAAAAACATTCCAGTCTAATCAATATCACACCACCAGTCTCACACCATAAGGTTGTTTTGTGGAGGTTGATGGCTTCTAATTAGAGATGAGACATTTTGTGAGTATCAGTTTCAGCAATCCTCTCTCTCGCTCGCGCTCTCTCTCTCTCAGCATTCAGAAAACTACAGTTCGTTAGAGTAGAGTAAGGATATTTCTCACACATTAACAGGAGAGTAAATATCACTACCAATAGATAGTACATCTGCAAATCTTTGAAGTAGTTTCTAGTTTGCTGACTCACTGCCTTAAAAAAAAAGCCATACAAGAGCGATGGGAATAATTCAAGGTAAATCAATTCACCATCACCAACAAACATAAAAACCATGAATGTCATACTGAAGAAAAGTAAGCACACCATACACACAAAGATCCCAGGTGACACTGCACACGGCGCAGACTACCACTTCCTGTCACATGAGCTCCTTTAGAAACAATACTGATTTTAGACAGTCTCTTTCTAAAGCACTGTGAACAGAAAAAGCACGAAAAGCAGACTGACGGTTTAGGTTGTGTTGAGGTTCTCAGCATCATTTTCACAAAGTAAAAATTTCTGTGGGCCTCTTCCTGTACAGATGGACAGGTCTATAATTGTTTAGGTCATGAAAGATTTCTACAAAAAAACAAAACTGCAGAAGGAGGGATTATCCGACACCATTTGGATTCGTTCCAGTGCAGTTTTGTGGCTACTATAGTAGCATAAACTAAACACACAGGACATACACAGACCAAACAAATCTCACACACCCTTAAACTTTCTATGGGTGTGTGTTTTCTGTGGGCGGATACACACTTTCACTGCCCGGTGATTCAGAGAATAACAGGATAAAGAAAGATAAAAAGAGAGAGAGAGAGAGAGAGAGAGAGAGAGAGAGAGACATTCCAGAGTCCATGGCAACCCCCTTGCCCAGATAGCAGACACATTCTATATCCTCTTCACCCCTTTATGTAGGAAGCAAAGTCTATTATAACCAGGCTTCATAACAGAGGCTCAGACTGAGATAACATAATAAGATTCAATGTCAGTCTGCCGTAAATTATGTCCACGCCCCCAATAATATGTCTCAGAGGTTTATCAGCATACAATTGAAAGAGCTGCTGAGTCACCTGGACCTTTTGGAGCCTCTAGTAGCCTGTGGGTTTAACATATTACTTTAATCATTTACTTTTTAAAACATGATTGATCCATGGCCAGGTCTCTAAGTATGGAACTGTTCTACATGGAACTGTTGTTCTGCTAGAAACATATGTCTATCAAATACAGTAATTAAGTAAAACCACACTGAAGATTACAAACACTCCTTATGGCACATGAAACAAGAGCAGGCTTGCTTGGCATCAGCTTTAAAATATAAACCACACAAGCACAGCTCTCTTTCCAAAGCAATACTTACCAAGTGCTGATCCAGGAACCAAAATAAACACTTTCCAAAACCAGTTCTTTGCTTAAAATCAATGATATTTGTTCTCGGTTTGCAATATATTTTTTTTCTGTGCTCATACCACTTAACAAGCAATAAAAAAAAATTATAGCAATTTATTCTTCTTTTCCTTTTGGCTGTTCCATTTTTTTCTTCAGGGGTCACCACAGTGAATCATCGCATGTTTGATTTGGTATAGGTTTTTACGTCGGATGCCCTTCCCAACACAACCCTTTAGCAAGGGGCAGAAACACGCTGATGGCTATGCAGCTACTCTTTATAAAAGTCAGCAATGGTTGTTTTACATGAACCTCTCACCACAGACAGCGAGAGACATGGTCAGCCTTTGATTACCCAGTTAGCTGCACTGGGGGAACAGTCACAACCTTGTGGAGAGTGGGACTCAAACCCCCAATCTTGGGATCAGTGTTCCAGCACCTTTTACCACCAGACCACCACTTATAGCAGTTTATTCTACAACGGAAATACTGTAGCCTCAAGTCGACAAAAAAAAAATAGAAAGAAAACAAGAATTTCTACAATTTCAGTTTTATGGGTCAATAGCAGTGTAGTGGTGAATTTTATTCTAGTGGAAATCTCAAAAATTTTATATGAAAAATATATTTCCACTTTTTGGCCAAAACATTCATATTATAAATAAACATGGTCAACTAGTGCTAAACATATATTTTCCTAATTTGAGCAATATCAAACAGAAATTGAAAGATTTAATTTTACATTAACATTCAAAAGGGCAATGGTGGCAAGGTGCTAGATCACTGATTCTAAGGTTGGGGGTTCAAGCGCCATTCTCCACAGGTTGTCACCGTTCCCCCAGTGCAGCTAACTAGGTTATCAAAGGCCGGCCATGTCTCTCACTGTCCATGGTGAGAAGCATGCAAAAGAACCATTGCTGACTTGACAAGAGTAGGCTACATAGCCATCAGCGTGTTTCCGCCATGCGATGGCCTGGCAAGCTGTCCAGGGTGTACTCTGCCCTTGCCCGGAGTCGGATCGTATGGGTGCCAGCCATCCCCACGACCCTAATTAGGATTAAGTAGTTAGGGAAAATTAATGAATGAGGGGTTAACATTCAATATTCTCAATTTCCTTGAAAGAAGGAGAATGTATGCAAGATGATGGAAAACAATGAGTGTCGTGGTCACACAATGGTCGAGTGGCTCATCCTTCATTTTTATTTGGCAGGGTGGGGGACACCACTATTTTTCTAACTCATTCTAGAGGCCTGAAAATATACTAGAATTTGAGTACATATCATTAGATATAGTGGTAGTGTAGTGTAATTAGGTCATTAAGATGAAGAAAGTTTCAATCTGCAAAAATCCATTCAACAGTTTGCACTAACCTGTTTAAAAAAAGCCTCCACTTGTAGACACGTCAGTTTATATAATACAAGATAATGGCAAAGATAACAGTATACAGATATTAAACTGCATGAAACCTCCCAAAACTCTGAATAATAAAAATAAGACATCTGTACATAACACTAGATTTAAGTACATCAAACAGGTGTCTGCTCATTGACATGAATTAATGAAACATATCTGTGACGTGAATTCCATGTGACTTTTCACAGTACAACAGCATTAAACCCTTTTTCTGACGTCAGGACTTATTTACCCCCCCCCCTCACAAAATTGTAATTCTATATTATAAAAGTAACAATAGCACATCTTGATGTGCAAAGTATATAATGTATGCAAGAATTTATTAAGTCTGGATTTAATTTTCCTTAACCGGGGATTTAGCTCAGTCGGTAGAGCGTCCGCTTTATCCTCCAGAAGGTCAGAGTTCGAATCCGGCCGCCTCATACCATAAGAAGTTAAAATTTGGGAGTTTTTGCTTCCTGCTTGGCGCTCAGCATCAAAAGGATAGAACACCACAATATTCTCATGCGCACTGAGCATACGCGTGTATGAATAATGCGCTATACAAGCATCCATAACAATAATAACAATAATAATAATAATCATTTCCTTAAAGGAAGTTAGTATATTTATTTTTTTAATGCTGGGGTGAGTAACCTGTAAGGTGAGCAAAATTTGAAAGTAGGATCTCTACACAACTTGAGCTAAATGATCTCCTGTCCTCAGAGGTCACCCCCCCCCCCCACACACACACACACACACACACCACCACCGCTCAGTATACATGAGAGCATTTGATTGGATATTTCCCAGCGGACCGCGAGGTAGTGATTGATCTGCATTTTTACAGGATTACTGTGGCCACAGAAGAACCATTTAGGATGTATTTTAATCATCTAAGCGATTGATTGCTGTTAAGGTATAAAGAATATTTCAACCAAAATAACAGTTTATGTTAGCAGCTAAATTATTTTTTTACCAAACCAAACTTTAAGCTATAATCAAACAAACTCCATTACTTTTTAATCTTTGTCATCTTTGTATCACATCCATAAATCTCTTCTTTGGTCTTCCTCTAGGCCTTCTGCCTGGTAGTTCCAACCTCAGCATCCTACTACCAATATATTCACTATTCCTCCTCTGTACATGTCCAAACCATCTCAACTTAACCTTTCTGACTTTGTCTCCAATACCTCGAACACGTGCTGTCTCTCTGATGTACTCATTCCTGATCCTATCCATCTTCATTACTCCCAAAGAGAACCTCAACATTTTCATCTCTGCTACCTCCAGCTTCCTCCCCCCTTTTTTTTCTCAGTGCCACTATTTCTAAACCATACAACATCGCGGGCCTCATCACCGTCTTGTACAGTTTTCCTTTCATTCGTGCCGATACCTTCCTATCACACTAGACATTTTTCTCCAACCATTCCAACCTGCCTGCACGTGCTTCTTCACCTCTTTTCCACACTCTCCATTGCTCTGGATAATTGAGCCTAGGTATTTTAAAATCCTCCACCTTCTTTATCTCTGCTCCCTTTAGCCTCACCGTTCCTCTTGGGTCCTTCTCATTCACACACATGTATTCCGTCTTACTGAGGCTAACCTTCATTCCTCTGCTTTCCAGAGCATACCTCCACCTCTCTAGAGTTTCCTGCACTTGTTCTCTGCTCTCACGACAGATCACAATGTCATCTGCAAGCATCATAGTCCATGGATAGTCTTGTCTAACCTCATCTGTCCATCACCATAGCAAATAAGAAGGGGCTCAGAGCTGATCCTTGATGCAGTCCCACCTCCACCATGAATTCTTCAGTCACACCGACAGCACATCTCCCCACTGTCTTACATCTCTCATACATGTCTTGCACCACTCTAACATACTTCTCTGCCACTTCAGACTTCCTCATGCAATACCACAGTTTTTCTCTCAGCACCCTGTCATATACTTTCTCCAGATCCACAAAGGCACAATGCAGCTCCCTCGGACATTCCCTGCACCTCTCTATTAACATCCTCAACGCAAAGACATGATACAGTTGAATTTCAAAAGCTTTATATGATTAAAGGTCAGTAAAGCCTCACGTATGTATTAACAGAAGTCCATTCTTATCACAAGAACCAGTCTTTTTCCTCCTGGGCTACAAGTTTTCAAAGTTTCAGGTTACTTTAAGCAGTGAAATACTCTGGTACCCCACCTTATGAAATTAATCCGTCCGACAAGTGGTTTCATAACCTGGATTTTTCATAAACTGAACCTCATTTTACATGGTTCCAAGGCCCCCAATGCTACCCACTAAACCCTTTAAAAATTCTAAAAGTATACCTTTTAAGGCCTCCTTCTGCTTCAATATCGTACCGATGGTAGATGGCTTTGGCCATATTCCTTTGAGATATTACTCAACTGCATGCCACAAGCCCGCTTCTTTTCACTCGCACCGGGAATCACGTGTGTGTGAGTGTGTGTGTGTGTTGACCATGTCTTCTTAGCAGAGTTATAATCTTACAAATGTTTATGCAAGGTTAAAAGCCTGAGCTAAAAAAATAAAGTTACAATGAGCACCCTTAAAAAAAAAAAAAAAAAAAAAAAAAAAAAAAAAAAAAAAAAACCCTCACAAAACAATGGTAACTTTGTCCTTTACATGAAAAGTCTCATGGGTATTATGGAGATGCAGGTCCATAATAGCCAATGGGAGTAAGCTGCGTCATCCCTCCTAGCCAATGGGAGGCCAGCGTGGTGGGATGTTTGGAGATTGCCAACGGGAGGCCAGCAGGGTGGGATGTTGGGAGGTAGCCAAAGGGAGAGCAACTCGCGCATTGTTTGAATTTTTGAGATGGTGCTTTTGTAATGTGAACTTATTTCGTATCCAGAGACAAAAATTTTAGGAGAATGCATTCCGTAACCTGGATTTTTCGTTTGTTGGGACTTTCGCAAGGTGAGGTACCACTGTATACTAAGATCCTAACTGCCATGTGAGGATAAGCTAATGTTGAGGTAATATACCACAGTAGTACAATATCATGGTAATTTGACTGCATTGCAAAAACAGGAAAAATTAAAGTAATCTGAAGAAAAAAAAAATTACTGGTTCTCCATACTGGAAGCTGGATCATTTTGATGCACTAAGATTAAAAAAAAATTACTGCGTATTATCAGACTATCCATTAATAAGTAATGATGTCAGAAATATTACATTAATCCTGCACTTCATCTTACTAAGCCAAAGTGGGCGCACACGGGCGCACATGGGCACACACACACACACACACACACACACACACGTACATGGAGCAATGGGCCGCCATTCACTTCCCCCGCCAACACACGTTTTGCCTGCCGGTTTGGGAAGCAAATGAGTGAGCTTTCAGTCCCAAACCTGCTTCTCTAACCATTAAGCCATAGCTGCCCCAATGAAAACAAATGCTTAAAAGTCTAACAAGTGTGCAGTGGTTCCCTGAGTTCCAATAATTTTCAACATCTGTACAAAATCCCAAAAAGGCCATTAATAAAACGTATCTGACAAAGAAACAGCTACCTCGAACCACAAAATTAACATTCAAGCGAGACCTACCTCCAGATCATAAAGTCATACAAATAAATGTCATAGAAGAACAAGGGCGACACACACTGCACTTTCAGTAGTTGATAATCAATCGTTTGCGCATCTGGAGGCCCAAAGATCTGTTTCCAGACAAGTCAAAAATTCACCAATTGAAATATTAAATTCAAAGAATATGGTATGCAACAAGTTAATAATACCTGCTATAATGTATAACTGACTATAATTGTGCTTGGTTTAATTTTTGCATTTTGTATAAAACGCATAATTTAAATGATAAGTGAACTATTCTTAGATCTAAGCAAACAGTTAACACCATTTTCTAACTAGGATTAATTATATAAAATATTCAATCAATTAACATGGGTAGTGGTGGCCTGGTGATATAGGGCATGGATCGCTGATCCTAAGGTTGGGGATTCGAGTCCCACTCTCCAAAAGGTTGTCACTGTCCCCCAGTTCAGCTAACCAGGCTAGCAAAGGCCGGCCATGCCCCCACTGTCTATGGTGAGAGGTTTATGTACATGAACCATTGCTGACTTTCGTAAAAAGTAGCTGCATATCCGTCAGCGTGTTTCTGCCCCTTGCTAAAGGGTTGTGTCAGGAAAGGCATCCAACGTAAAAACCTATGCCAAATCAAACATGGAAATCAGATGATTTGCTGTGGCAACCTCTGAAAAAGGGAAAACCCGAAAGGAAAAGATGATGATTCAATCAATTAACACGTTATTAAGAACACCGGTACACCTTTCCAACCTTTCCATTCATCTAATTATTTAATCAGCCAATCAAGTGGGAGCTTAACAACAAAAAACAAATCATACAAACGCATTCCAGCAGCTTCAGTTAATGTTCACATCAACCATCAGCACTCACAGTGATTTTGACCCTATGATTGTTCCTGGATTGAGTGCTTAGATAAGGACTGATTTCCTGGTACTATACTTACAGCACGTGCACAATAGTATTTCGAGAATACTCAAAATGGTGCAATAAAGAAAAAAAAGAAAGCAGTGAATGGTCATTATGCAGAGAAACACCTTGCTGATAATAAATGTCAATGGAAAATGGCCAGACTGGACCAAGCTGCCAAAAAGGCTATAATAACTTGAATATTCACTCTGCACACACATATTCCAGAATATCTAACACAATACCACTCTGCAGATCGCATACACCAGAAGAAGTCCATGTCAGATTCCATTACATCAGCAAGGAACAGAAAGCTGAGGCTGCAGAGGACACAGGCTCACAAAACCTGGACAGCACAATACTAAAAAAAATTGTCAATTTCTGCTGATTCACACAGATTACGGGGTCAGAACATTATGACAACAGCAGAAATCCACGAGCCCAACCTGTCCTGTGTCAAGAGTCCAAAACAGTGGAGGTGGCGTAATGGAGTCTTTTCTTGGTACACAGGACCTGTTCATAACCATTATTTCTTGAATGTTACAGTCCATCTGACTATTGTTGCTGATCACATGCATCCTTTCATGATCACAATTCAAATAGCTGTGTCGAAAATAACAAAAGGATCACGTGATAAAATAATAAACTGGTTTTGAACACGACCGTGATCTTTTCAGTGTTCTCCACTGGTCTTCCCACTCATCAGGACTGAATCCAATAGAACACATTTGGGGTGTGTTCAAATACAACATTTGCAGCGTGATATTGAACTTCAAAAAATCTACAGGTATTGAGTGATGCAAATATGTCAAAGCAGCAACAAACAGTCAAATAGGCCACAGTTAGCAAGGTACTATTTCACTTGTGGCCTGCTTCTGTGCCCCAGAAAGTTCACATCACTGATACAGCAGCTTTGAGTGGAGTCAGTTTACAGAGAGAGAGAGTGTGTGAGCCGGTGTGCAGTGGAGACAATAGACAGGGAGGATCCGACATGCCACCCCTCCCCCATGGAGATTTATTGTCCTAACCGCCTGCAACTCCATTTCTCAAGGGCATGCTTTCTTGTAGTGGAGCACTGGGCCATTTGGGAGCTAATCTAATTTTTGAGAGTGGAGGATTAAATGGCAGAAAGTAAAGCAACAAACCTTGACATATGAACAGTGGTGTCGAATGCAGACCTCCAATTCAGAGAACAGGTCTTAACCTTAAAGTTTTTTAAATTTGTATAAAATTTAAATCCAAATAGAACAAAGGGGAAATTTTAGCTTTCAAATTTTCATGATATGCTAGACTGTGGAGTTTATTTTTACTGTATTGTTTATTATTGCAGATATTTATTTAAAGCTAGGGAAGAATCTGGGGTTTTGTCATTTGCAGAAGGACTGTTTGTTGTACTATCTTTGCACCATTGAGAGAAAACCAATTAAACTATATATTATGTACATACACACACGCGTATATATATTTGGAGGGGGGGTGTTATACCCAAGGCTAGTGGCTCATCAGGGCGGTGCTTATCCCCAGTTTCTGTAGCGTGAAGCGACCATGAGTTCAACTCCTCCTGGATGAGATGCTAGTCCATCATAGGTTACCTTCCCAGTATATTTTACTGGTACCCATTTATACTGCTGGGTGAACAGAGGCACACTTGTGGTTGAGACCTTGCCCAGGTATCTTCGCACAGTGAGGGTCTCAGTGGGATTCGAACTCACAACCTCCTGATCATGAGCGCAGCGCCCTAACCACTACACCACTGGCCCCACATATATAATTTAAAACTGCAGTGCGTGCACCATTATACATGGTTTAATGTTGCGAGTTCACCCTAAACCAAACGCCAATACTTCACTAGACCTCCTTTAATGCAAGTTTGTTTTGAGCCAACACACTATTTTTTTTCCTCATTCAGTACCATAACACTAAATGTTTTGTCTACACTGTTAATCCCACACGGTCTTGGTATGTCTGACCTGAACACAGATGCTAGAACATCACAATTAACTGCATTTGCGCTCTGAAATAAAACACCTTATTTCACTTTTTCCTTGTTTTTGGAGACAAAGTCAGAGAGGCTAGATTGAGATGGTTTGGACATGTACATGTCATGACAAATGTATTTACCGCCCCCACCTCTTTCAAATTATCGGCATCAGCAGCATTTTTCTGCTCAAGTTATTAATCTTTGATCAGATACACTTCCTGCATGACTAACACAAACTAACATGCTGATGCTCAGGCGATCTTAAACTTACCACAGATCTGAATCACCGAATTAGTACCAGAACAAATTATAGATCAAAATAGATTAACTTTTCAGTTTATAGATTACTGTCTGATACGAACATCACAATATCATGCCTTATTTGAAAAGGACTGAAACATTAAAATAAGCCTTAACTAAATGTGGAAAATGTCTAAATCCACACACCTCATTGGGACCGGAGAGCAGCGCGCTAAAACGGGACCAGACTGAATAGCAGAGGGAAACCAACTAATCTAAAGTGAGAGGCAATATATTACAAGTGTTAAGTATTTCCTTTGACAACTTTGTGGAATTCCTGAAAATAACAGCGGACCCAGAAGCTATTTATCAAACTACGCCAACCATTCACTGTCCTGATAGTGAAGGTCCATGGGGGTGCAATTAACATGAGCTAAAATAACACATCTGTTCCTGATCAGAAAACTGCTGACCTGGAGATGTGGCTTCTTTGAAGTTCTCCCTCAGCCACATTTCAAGAACCAACCTAGACATGGTTTGTACTCAGTGGCCTACTATTTAGACCGCCATTATGAGAGTGGTGTGAAACAAACATGGTGTCCATATCTTTCACAATCGGTGAAATAGTTATGGGGGTTATTTTTGCAAATATCCACACTGATTGCTTTCGGAATACTGGCTGCACACAAGTACTCTGTCAGGACAAGTTTAAATGCTTGGTGTGTTAACCACAAGTTAAGCATGCCACATAAGCACATCGGCACATAGCTCTGTTACGCATCAGCAAAGTCCACACAGAAAAGAAAAAAGAAGAAAAAAATAAAAAAAATAAAAATAAAAAAGAAAGGTGCTCACACTCGTGCTGTCCAAACCTGACAGTATGAGCCCGCATTTCTTTTTCATTTCTACTCAAGTCTCCATATTTTTCCTGCAAGTCTCACACAAGACAGTTTGATTTAGATCACTACAATTTAATGCAACTAAAAGAAATTCAGACATTTGCAAATTGAAGGTATGGATACACCATTTTAGGTAGATTTTAAAAATAATAATTAGCAAATGACAGGTGTTCGTAACAATATAGGATTTTGGTATATACACAACAGGAACAGCACAATTCGATCGGTCAGCTATCAGAGAATGCAAAAAACCATTATCCTGAGTGGATAACAATTGAATCAAAACAAGAGAGATACAGCTTGTTCGGACCATTAAGAGCGGGCAGTGACATCAGTGTCCCACTTCAGAAACAGGAAGGAACCCCCCCAAAAAAACAAAACAAAAAAAAAAAAAACAACAACGTTATATTCGGTTGATTTTATTATGATTCTGTGTGGAACAGTGATCCCTCACTGCTTCGTGTTTCAGTTTCTGCAGCGACAGTGCATCGTGGGTTTTTCAAAAATATTCATCGAAAATTTAAAAAAATAAAGAAATTCAGGAAAAATAGGTGAAAAGTTAAGGAAAATGACAAAACAAGGCCAACTTTGCAAAAAAAAAAAAAAAAAAAAAAAAAAAAACCCGAAACAAACGAAAACAACTGAACAAATCTACTTACATTTTTATGTGAGGTGCACATCTGTGTGTGCGCGCGTGCGCACATCTGTATGTCTGTGTACTGTATTTATATTTTATTTACATCTTATGCATTATTTTTGAATGTGTAATTGTTATTATTAGCATTTATAGCATTGAATATGTATTTATTGATATTATATACACATATACATGTACGTTAGCCCCGGGGGGGGGGGGGGGGGGGGGGATCCTGCTTCGAGGAAATCGCCAGTCGCGCGGGGAAAAATGTGTAGAAAACACACAGCTACAGAGCGCATTTTACTGTGTTTCTGTGGACTATGTTCAAAACAGAGGCTGTTAGTCACACTCCATTTGTTTCTGTTCATACTAAGGAGAGCTCATTTCAACCCTCTCTGTATTGGTGAAAATATGTAAAATGATGTAAAATGATTAATGAGAAAATGTCATTTTAGTTAGTTTTTTATGTTTAAGCACAGCTTTGCACAGCTCGTAAGCACCTGCTCATGTGTGCACACGGCTCATGAGCTTTAAAAACTATTTCCCATAGATGTGCACTTTTTTTTTAAGTTTCCATGCAGTATATACGTCAGCAATTACGACTTCAGTGACAATTACCCTCACCGTTATTGAATAACTGTTAATTACACGGATCCCTCACTTCCAGCGGTTAATTGGGACAGAGATCCTCCTCGCGACCACCGAATTCAACGAAGTAGGATCAACCCCCTCCGACTGATGTATATGTACATGTGTATAGAATATCAATAAATACATATTCAACACTATAAATGCTTATAATAACAATTAAAATGTTCAAAAATAATGCACAAGATGTAAATAAAATATAAATACACACACATACAGATGCGTGCACACAGATGCCCACCTTACATAAAAATGTAAGTAGTTCTGTTGGGGGGTTTTGGGTTGTTTTTCTTTCTTTGTTTTTTGCATAATTGGCCTTGTTTTGTGGCATTTTCCATATCATTTCCCCCTATTGTTCCTTATTTTTTAATTGGATTAATATTTAAAAAAAACAAAACAAAAAAGATGCACTGAAGCCGCATGAATTGAAGCACAAAGTAGTGAGGGATCCCTGTACAGTAGACCCTTGTTATTCGCAAGGGTTTGGTTCTGGCCCCTCCCGCGAATGAAGATAATCCGCGAGTTCTGTATGTATCATATTACATGCTCGAATGAACAACCGGAAGTAAAATACTATTACATGCATCTTAAACACATTCTATAGAGAGTCTTACTCATTAATACAGTATTAATGTAGTAAAATGTAGTAATGATAAAGAAAAACTTATTTTTTTTACTGTGATATTTATTGATAAAATATAAACATACAGCATGCATACATTATATATATATATATATATATATATATATATATATACACACATACATACATGGCAGTGGTGGTCTAGTGGTATAGGGTGCTGGATTGCTGATCCAAAAGGTTGGGGGTTCGAGTCCCACTCTCCACAAGGCTGCCACTGAGATGCCACAAGGTTACCCAAGTGTGCAGCTAACTGGGTTATCAAAGGCGGGCCATGTCTGTCACTGTCTATGGTGTGAGGCATGTAAAAGAACCATTGCTGACTTTCGTAAAGAGTAGGCTGCAAAGTCGTCAGCGTGTTTCTGTCCCTTGCAAAAAAGGGTTGTGACAGGAAGGGCATCCGACGTAAAAATCTCTGCCAAATCAAATGTGCGAATCAGATGATTCGCTGTGGCGACTCCCGAGTAAAAGGGAAAAAAGCCGAAAGGAAGACAGACAGAATATATACATACATACATACATACATACACACACACACACTTCTCAAAAAATTAGCATATTGTGATAAAGTTCATTATTTTTTTGTAATGTACTGATAAAAATGTAACTTTCATATATTTTAGATTCATTGCACACCAACTGAAATATTTCATGTCTTTTATTGTTTTAATACTGATGATTTTGGCATACAGCTCATGAAAACCCAAAATTCCTATCTCAAAAAATTAGCATATCATGTTCAGGTAGTCTAAACGAGCTATTAACCTAATCATCTGAATCAACCAATTAACTCTAAACACCTGCAAAAGATTCCTGAGGCTTTTAAAAACTCCCAGCCTGGTTCATTACTCAAAACTGCAATCATGGGTTGGACTGCCCAACCTGACTGCTGTCCAGAAGGCCATCATTGACACCCTCAAGCAAGAGGGTAAGACACAGAAAGAAATCGCTGAGCGAATAGGCTGTTCCCAGAGTGCTGTATCAAGGCACCTCAGTGGGACGTCTGTGGGAAGAAAAAAGTGAAAGAAGGGCCGATTCCAGACCTTGGGGGACCGGTGGAAGCAGTGGACTGAGTCAGGAGTAGACACATCCAGAGCCACCGTGCACAGGCGTGTGCAGGAGATGGGCTACAGGTGCCGCATTCCCCAGGTCAAACCAGAAACAGCGGCAGAAACACCTGACCTGCGCTACAGAGAAACAGCACTGGACTGTTGCTCAGTGGTCCAAAGTACTTTTTTCGGATGAAAGCAAATTTTGCATGTCATTCGGAAATCAAGGTGCCAAAGTCTGGAGGAAGACTGGGGAGAAGGAAATGCCAAAATGCCTGAAGTCCAGTGTCAAGTACCCACAGTCAGTGATGGTCTGGGGTGCCATGTCAGCTACTGGTGTTGGTCCACTGTGTTTTATCAAGGGCAGGGTCAATGCAGCTAGCTATCAGGAGATTTTGGAGCACTTCATGCTTCCATCTGCTGAAAAGCTTTATGGAGATGAAGATTTTATTTTTCAGCACGACCTGGCACCTGCTCAGTGCCAAAACCACTGCTAAATGGTTTACTGACCATGGTATTACTGTGCTCAATTGGCCTGCCAACTCTCCTGACCTGAACCCCATAGAGAATCTGTGGGATATTGTGAAGAGAAAGTTGAGAGACACCAGACCCAACACTGTGGATGAGCTTAAGGCCGCTATCGAAGCGTCCTGGGCCTCCGTAACACCTCAGCAGTGCCACAGGCTGATTGCCTCCATGCCACGCCGCATTGAAGCAGTCATTTCTGCAAAAGGATTCCCGACCAAGTATTGAGTGCATAACTGAACATAATTATTTGAAGGTTGACTTTTTTGTATTAAAAGCACTTCTTTATTGGTCGGATGAAATATGCTAATTTTTTTAGATTGGGATTTTGGGTTTTCATGAGCTGTATGCCAAAATAATCAGTATTAAAACAATAAAAGACCTGAAATATTTCAGTTGGTGTGCAATGAATCTAAAATATATGAAAGTTTAATTTTTATCAGTACATTACAGAAAATAATAAACTTTATCACAATATGCTAATTTTTTGAGAAGGACTAGATATGTGACCATTTTCCTTAAAACATACAGCACTGTAGTTTTCAAAAATGTCCACTAGAGGGATATATTGCATTATTTGTGAGGCAGCGCGAGATGGCAGAGTGGATTTATTATGCAAACACTTAAGCAGCACGCTTCAACTGAGGTAAGCATGCGGTTTGTGTCTATAGAGAGTAGGACAGAATTCAGGTATGAACTGCATTCAGCCCAAGCAGCTCAGCCACGCCCCTCAGCCGGAGCGGGCAGAAAACAAGAGTTTTAGAGAGTTAGAGAGCGTTACAGTACAAACAAGCAGGGACGTGATGCGAGTTAATCCTCTGGCACAGAGGTGAGCATGCTTATGTTTCTGGAGAGGTGTGAGCCACGGAGCAGCTCAGCCACAGACAGAGAACACAGCCATCAAAATCAAAGTCCCCAAAAACACAAACCATAACAAAAAGAACATAAAAGAACATGAAATGCAATAAATTGGATAAACAAAACAAAACGATAAACATGCTACACCACAGTACATAAAATCACACACGCAAACATTCTAAACATTAACTTAGGTACTGTACTGAAATAATAATAATTGAAAAAAGATTTTAATACTACAGTGCTTTCAGATGATTATTCCTCTTCAGGCACTTCAGAGGAAACTGCGATTTCTTCAGGAGAAAGTCTTATTTCTTTAGAAACATCCAACATCATTACCTTTTCTAGCGCTTAGCCAGAGAAGATGCACAACGTTTGAGTGGCATCATACAGCTTAACTAGCAATTAAAACACACTAAAAAAAAGGCTCATTGATAACTTGTGCACGAATGAGGAAAAAGGGGCGTTACATCATCTCAACCAATCAGCAGGAAGGAGGAGGGCCATTGGCTGAATTTGAATGACGTGACAGTTGCTCGGCAGTCCACGAATATGCAAAACCGTGAGTGCAAAACCGCGAATAGTCAAGGGCCTACTGTACTTTGTTTGAGTGATCAATCATCTGGTATTTATCAGATGTGCTTACTCAGGTTAACGTGCAGAAAGGCTTTTCATCAAACACCAATCCATGTAGTACTGAAGTCTGATCAAACTAAGTCACTGTTACAGACAAGTCTGTATGTGTCAATACAGCAGTAAATCAATACGTTTTGTTAGCAGAATTCTGTTGGACTGCAGTTGGGTTTAAAAAGCTGTGCTTTGGGTGATTTTATGATGGGCTTAAAAAGAAAAAACCCTGATTAGAGGTCTCGAACAGACGTCTAAATTCACATGTGCTTCTGAGAAGTCCTGTTTTAGAAGGACAATCCCAAATTCAAATTGCACAGAAAACCCTTCCTGAAATAGACGGTGGGAAGCCTGAGACTGAGAATGTGGGTTAGTAAAGAGCACACAGTATTTTTTAGATTTTTCAGATTTTAAGCATGATGTCATGGTTTGTATAAGACATCAAAATGTTTCTCTCGAAGTTGTGTAGGTACTCAGTAGAGAAGCTCATTCTGCCAGGAATGAGTTGGTCATAAAGGAAGGCTTCTAGGTTTAGAAAACACCTATTTGAATTATGAAGCACGCCATAAAAAAATCAACCAAAACACCGGGCATAAAATAAAACCCACGTAACCACAAAATTATAGCCACTTGATTTTAAAGTGTTCAGTAAAAGCACACATCAGGACAGAGGATGAAACAGGAGGATTATGTTAGTCTTTCTTCTGAACCCCCTCCCTTCAACCTTACACTAATTCCTATCATTAAGATCATTACAAGCAGATGGTAACTTTAAAAAACTGAGACCATCATAATTGCTCTTTACTTTCAAGTCTTCCAAGAAAATTCATCTGTACATTAAACAGATTATAATATTATTATATATTACAATAAAGAAGTCTAACAGCAGGAATAATGCTGTGTTTTGTACATGGTTAAACTATGTTAAGTTGAAGCACAATTACAGGATGACCAGCTTAAAAAAAATCTACCAGTATTTCAGTGAAACTGAAAATTGCACACCACCACTCTAACCTTACATACCAATTGCCATACAATGACCTCGAATTGTAACGTACTCTGAAAATCTGAGGTACATTTTAAACAGATTATTCATAGTAAGCAGGAAAGCCTATGGTGCTGCACATGAAGATGAGAACACTGTGTTCCTACCTGGTAGTAGTTTCTGATGTGCCTGAGAACCGTGCTGAGGTTCTGGATTCTGAGATTGACGTCACTGTTCACTTGTTTGTTTACCCGGTGGTTCGTCGGATTCGGGTCTCTGTCAGGGGGAGAGGGATTGGAGAAGAGAAAAAATAATAATAAAAAAAAACTGAATGTTTTCCAAATAAAATCTTAAATTAAAAGTTCAGAGAGAATAATTTTGCAACTAAACACATGCACAAAGGATTCAATTAAAATGCCATGACCACCACCATCACTCCCAAAGCACAACACTTCATCTTTTCATTTAACCTTAAGCATTGCTTTAATACAATATGTAATACAAAAAGTAAGGAACATTGCACACACACACACACACACACACCATTAAAACCACCTAACTACAGGGATCACTCCCTACTTTGCGCTTCAATTCATGTGGGTTCAGTGCATTGCGTTTTTTTTAAATATTCATCGAATTAAAAAATAAGGAAATTAAGGAAGGATTGTGGGAAAGTTAAGGAAAATGCCGCAAAGCACGGCCAATTATGCAAAAAAAACAAAAAAAAAACACCCTAAACAAACACAAAACAAAAAAAAACAACCCAAAACCCCCCATCAAAACTATTTACATTTTTATGTGAGTTGCGCATCTGAGTGCACGCGCGCACCTCTGTATGTGTGTATTCATATTTTATTTACATCTTATAATAACAGTGAAACATTCAAAAATAATGCATAAGTATTTATAGCGTTCAATATGTATTTATTGATATGAAATACACATATACATGTACGTACACGTCAGTCAGGGGGGTTGATCCTACATTGTAAAATCCAGTAGTCGCAGGGGGATCTTGGTCCCAATTAACCGCGGAAAGTGAGGGATCCCCGTATTCTGCTGCTCGGTAGCCCCATACACAGCAATTTGATCTGCAACCTATGTACCTTTCTATCCTGTTCACCGATTGTCCTTTCCTGGACCACTTTTGGTATTTACCACTGCATACCATGAACAGGTGTTTAAGACCAACTGTTTTATAGATTAACAGACCTCGTCGTTTAGCCACTTGGACAGGGCCCTTTTCCAAGCCATTCAGACTCTTTGGGTTAGGAAGCAGGATAAATGAGAGCACCATCAACTTCAAGAACTGACTGTTCATCTTCTATCCAATATAATCCACTCCTTTGGAGGTGCTACTGTCACAAGATCAATGCTATACATATCACTGGTCAGTGGGCATACTGTAAAGTTTGTAATGCGTGGCGGATGGGTGGACAACAATAACAAGGTTTTAAAGTAATAAGCCGACTTTCATGGCACAACACAGCTAGTAAAGAGCAGAATGTAAAGTAAAGCGCCTTATGCTTTAGACATGATCCACTGCTTGCAAGTAAAATCAGGTTTTTAATAGCCAAACTGGGCCGGTTGTGAAAACAATACAATGAATATGCATGAACATGTCACCAGCACAATTAAACGGGGTTGTTGAGTTGTACTTGGATTTAAAACTGTAAAGACTTGGCAGCCCTTCACACCACAACATGCTTCGCAAATGAGCAAAGGCTTAACTAACAGCTTTTTTTCGATGTTATATGCTACTAAGGGTCTTAGTGGCTCACACGCTGTCTTTATTAGGTTTCAGTACTTCTTGCAGTGTTTAATGT
Organism: Plotosus lineatus; assembly: GCA_024760905.1. Lineage (NCBI taxonomy): Eukaryota > Metazoa > Chordata > Actinopteri > Siluriformes > Plotosidae > Plotosus > Plotosus lineatus. Next base: position 49,382,684 of record CM045732.1, on the reverse strand, counting down.
TTTAGTCCACTGTAGCTACAAACTTAAATGCACATATTCTGACAATGCCCATTTTAGTGAAATTGAATAAGATTGAGAAACTACTACAGTACATTTTCTGCATCCATACCCTCTATCCACGAACAGACACAAACACACACACACACACACAGACACACACGAACACACACACGAACACACACACACACGAACACGAACACACACACGAACACACACGAACACGCACACACGAACACGCACACAAACACGCACACACGAACACGCACACAAACACGCACACAAACACGCACACAAACACGCACACAAACACGCACACAAACACGCACACAAACACGCACACAAACACGCACACAAACACGCACACGCACACAAACACACTAGCACGCACACACACACACACACACACACACACACACACACACACACACACACACACACACACACACACACACACACACACACACACACACACACACACACACACACGAGCACACACACGCACATTAACCTTGTTTGTCTGAACCTCATTTACATTGGCATTGTGAGAAGGACATGCAAATTCTGCCAGTCTGACCCACCAGTTCTACTTGCTTGTATATTAAAAAATACAATAAAATAAAATAAAGTTTTTGCTCTGCTGGCCCCTTTAAATGTTTTGTCTTATGCTTAAATCATGATAACCACTGTGTGATTTCTTTTGAAGAAAAGTTTTAAAAAGAAAAAAAAAGACTGAAGAATGAAACGTTTGCTTGGTGAAAGGATAGAGCCAACATACAGGACAGGAAGTCTTAGTACAGGGATAAAAAAAAATTTCACACTGTGTCAATCTACATGCACACTGTTAAGAAAACAGGTTATAAATATATCAAGACCTAATGATGCACCAACTCTTTGAGAGACTAATGTGAAAGTAAAACGAAAAGCTACACATTCATGGCAAGCTAAACAATCACAGCAAGTAGGGTGGTGTCTCATGTGATGCTGCAAAATATAAAGCTGATATAAAACCAATAACATGAAAGAAATAAACATCTACAACACTAAATCTGTAGTCATTAAAAATAAATAAATAAATTAATTAATTAAAAATAATAAAATAAATAAATATGCATAAACATCTTGAACAATTCTGGTAGCGAGATGGGAAGATAAAGCTGCTTCAATAGTTTATATCCACGACAAAAGTATTATTATTCTCTACAGACAAAACAAATAAACCAGTCAGGGTGATCTCTAGAAAGATAGACCCATCTGCCTGTAATATTATACACTGTGAATCGTATAGTAATGCAGTAAGAAGCAAGACATGCATCTGATTTATACAACACAACATGATATCTTCAATGGGACAGTCAGACTGTCTGAGTGGAGTTCATACAGAACACAAGCACATGTCGTGCCCTAATCAGAATTTCCCCCGAGTCCCAACAAACCCCCCATTATGAACAAAATATTTTCTTTGTGTGAAGAGCAGTGGTTATATTCATGAATAACAGACAGAACTGGACAGCTTGGTGGAAATGGGGTTAAAAGAGATGTTTGGAGGGGGGCAGGGTCATGCAGGGACGCTTCAGTTAGCACAGCTGGGAAAAGCACAAAGACACAAACACTGAATGAGTTCACAAGCAAAACCCACACCCACAACCAGCAAAGAAATACCACCTCGACGACTTAAATGACACTTAACAAATGGGACTATTAAGAGTTTAAATCTAATATTGTTGTATACTTAATTTCACCAGATTCGTTAAATTTACCGAACCCTGTGCGTCAAAAACACTGTTTATGAAACACCGAGTCACCAGATGGTCAACATGAGAGTGAAGTGCAGGTTTGTATTTCAACACCATGTAGTCCAGTAATTATTTGGTTGAAACCTTGCTTTTGTGTTCAATCAATATTAAGAATATTGAGGAAAGGGTCACAGGAAGCACGGTGGCGTAATGGTGAGTGGGTCCACCTCACAGCCAGAAGGTCCTGGTTTCGGGTGCTTATCCCACTTGTATGGATACAAAATCCAAAGACACGCATATTAAGCTAACTGGCTGGTCCAAATTGACCCTTAGTGCAAGAGTGTTGCCTTATGACAGTTCGCAAAGTGTCAGCAAAGACAGGCACCATCCTCCCGACAATCCTCGCAGGATTAAGTGATATCCCCAGTCCGCTCAGACGATACCGTACCTCATCAGGCCTGGTGGGTGCATGGTCTTCGATGTTCTCTTTTTATTTTATAATTCTTCAGACTTTTCTACATGGGACATATGCCATGGTGACATTGATCAGTTCAAAGGAAGTGCCATGTTTGGTGTTGCATTGTTTGGCGAACGTTTGTTTACCTACATGAGTTTGACTGTGTGTGTTGTTTTTTATTCTGTGCTATTTTGAGCAGTGGTACATGAGCATCTTTTTTGGTTTCAGTTTCAGTGCAGCTAACTGGGTGATCAAAGGCGGGCCATGTCTCTCACTGTCTATGGTGAGAGGCATGTAAAAGAACCATTGCTGACTTTCGTAAAGAGTAGCTGCAAAGCCGTCAATGTGTTTCTGTCCCTTGCTCAAAGGGTTGTGACAGGAAGTACATCCGACGTAAAAACCTCTGCCAAATCAAACGTGCGAATCAGATGATTCGCTGTGGCGACTCCCGAGTAAAAAGGGAAAAAGTCGAAAGGAAGACTTTCATTAAGAATAAATGTGTGGGTTTTTTTTTAAATAACTATCTATCTATTGTCATGCAATTACAGGGATCCCTCACTTTCCACGGTTAATGGGGACCCACACACACACACACACACACACACACGACCGACAATTTCTACAAAGTAGGATCGACCACCCCTGACTGACGTATACGTACATGTATATAATATCAATAAATACATATTCAATACTATAAATACTTATAATAACTATTAAACATTCAAAAATAATTCATAAGATGTAAATAAAATATAAATACGCACACAGACACACACAGACGCGCACCTCACATAAAAAAGTAACTAGTTTTGTTGCGGGGTTTTGGGTTGTTGTTTTTTTTTTTGCATATGCCTTTTTTGATGCATTTTCCTTAACTTTTCCCCTAGTTTCTCTTAATTTCCTTATTTTTTCAATGAATATTTTTGAAAAAGACGCGATGCACTGAAGCTGCAGAAACTGTGGCATGACGTAGCGAGGGATCACTGTATTAAATAGTGTCAGCAGTATGGACTCAATTCAGTCATGGATTCATGACAACCATCAAAAGTCATGTTCCATGCCAGTGGGACTCCAGTTAAGCATCCTGCAATAATACAACCTATTGCATAACAAAGCCTTTCCCAAAGCAGGAATTTAATTTACTATAAAGATAATATGTAGTCTTATCCAAACAGGAAATCGGGAAGTCACCTGCTCTGAGGCTACAGCAGTAAACTGAAACTTCTTATGAGTCACTTTGTTAAATAAAAAAATGGCGCCAAATCAACGTTCAGAATAGTATCAATGATCCAACTTGTGCTTCTGCATCTCCATCACATCTTACATCCCAAATATATTCCTTAACTGCCTTTCCAACATTGAGGTCACTAAAACTAGAGATTTAGTAATTATACATTGAAAGTGATGGAGCATAAAGATCTGGTGTCATTAACTAGTCTTGCATCAGGCAGCAAGAGATAGGATGTGGTTTCAGAAATACATGCCACATAACAGCTGCAAGAATAAACCTCACACACACACACACACACACACACACACACAGGTACTGCTGTATAAGCCACTCACATATGGTTCATGATCTTATGAAGGAAGACCCCATCTACTAACTCCATGAACATAGAGAGTTTGTCCCCAGAGTTAGAAGCCAGTGGCCCGAATGTCTTCACCTGTAGAAAGAGTAGAACTTTTACTTTATCAACAGGGAGAAAACATGAAAACAAATGCAATATGCCTTTTAACTGTCGATCAACACCTGCAGACAAAGCTACATTTTTATTTTCAGTACTGAGACCTTGTATAAAAACCTTTGCTTCTGTGAAAGACGGAAAAATATTAGCCTGAAAAATAAAGACAGGAGACTGAGGTAAGAAAGCAGGAGGAGACGGCCAAACAGGATGCAGGGCCATGGTGAAGGGGTCGTGGGAAGTTCTGCAGGTTTCATTAAACCTCAACGACCTCCCCATGAACATGCAGACACCATGCTCTACACGCAGTGTGACAAGGGCAAGATGGATCAAAGTTGTTGTTTTTTTTCCCCCGGACAGCTGAAATCTTCTGCTGCTGTGATCCCAGGTACCACAATGTACCTCCTCTTGTCATTGCGATAAAACTGTTGTATATTGTTCCTTTATTATGCACAACTCTCCTAAAATATTGATCTAGTATACCTTTCAAAATGATCCAATTTCTTTTAATTGTGCAAAGAACAAGGGGGAAAAGGGGGGGCTCAGTTTTCAGTAGAAATTTCTTTATATATAAAAATTAGTTTTCGACCGAATTTTTTTTTTTTTTATATATATAAAGTGTGACTTTAGACACTGGAAAAGAATTCAAATACTGTAGTATGTGCAGTGCATTATGTTAATAATCGCCACCTTTGAGGGTGAAAACCATGTGATTATTCCACATCTGACCTTTAATAACATGAATATCCCACACGGTGTCCTGAGGTTGCATACATGGACTGAGTTAAACACAAATAACGTGCTCACATTCAGAAATTAAAATCACCAACATGGGGAAATAACCTAGTGAAAATAAACTCAGGGCACAGAGGTATAGTGCTTCATGTCTGCATCACAAAAAAACAAAACTCCTGATTTTAACTCCTTGGCTCAAAAGGGGATGTTTCTGTGTACTTGTCCCCAGGTTTGTGTGGGACTCCAGTTACCTCCCACAGTCCACAGATGTGTATATTAGACTGACTGGCTGGCTGTTCCAAACTATCCATGGGTGTGAGTGTTTTGTCCTGCAATGGACTGCTGAGCTGTTCAGGGTGTATCCAACCATCACAGGGAGGCTGGAGCATATCTCAGACAATTCTAGGTAAAGGTAGGGTACACCCTGAACAGCTCAGCAGTCCAGTGCAGAACAAAGAACACGCACACCCATGGATAGTTTGGCGACTTGATGGAAATAAACTTATTGTGTTGGTGGAAAATGCACACACATAGACACATGAGAAACTGTAAGGCAGTGATCGCTCAGTGGTTAAGGTGCTGGGTTACTGATTAGAATGTTGTACCACCAAACATGTTGGGCCCACGAGCAAGGCCCTTAACCCTTAACTGCCGAGTAGGATAAAATGAAAATGCAACTGCATGAAGGACAATAGGTAAATGTCATAACTGGAAATAAATATATATTATATATACACACTGTACTCTATACATACACACATACATTTTTAATATATATACACACACATACTTTACATATATATATATGTGTGTGTGTGTGTGTGTATATATATATATATATATATATATATATGTGTGTATGTACTGTATGTATGTATGTGTGTATATATACAGTACATACACACATACATTTTATATATATATAACGTGTGTATATATTAAAAATGTATGTGTGTTTGTACTGTATATATACACACATACATTTTTTATATACACACACACTATATATACTGTACTGTTATATACATATACACACACACACACATACATACAGTACACACACATATATATATATACACACACACACACATATATATATAAAAATCATCTGTGAATCATAACGCTATAAAAGGTATTTCTGTGAGTATGTAAAAGTATTTGGCAGTTAAATTACTAGTATAATAAAAACAGCAAGAATTGCAAAATGGTTCAGTGAGAAATGTTTCAGAGATAATATAAAAACTATCACCCAGGGAGATAGTGATTTACAGGCATTTTTCAAATAATAAAACAACAACAACAACAACACAATAATAATCACAATAACACACCCAGCAGCAGGTGGCTGCCACGTTCTTGTTGCTGCATGTTCCACCTCTTTCCTTTCACTTACCCAAACCACCAGCGGGGACTCCATGAAGTTCGCCATCAGCTCAGATACAGTTACATCCATTTTGAGAATCAGTAAAAACTTCCAAAAAGCGTTTAGATCCTCCAGTCCAGTTCAGTTCAGTCCAGGCTACATTCCCTTAATCTCCACGCCACTGCACAGAGTAGTTCAATACTGCGATGCGCCCAATAATCCGACCTTTCAAAACCATGTTGATCCTTCATGCATCAGAAACATACTGAGGAACTATGCAGTCCGAAATAAAACACCAAGGTACTACTAGGAACTAGAACACAGCGTTGTTCGATCTTGCTTGAAGAACATTCACGACACCATTTCCTCCTGAGACATGATCACTGAGCGAGGGTCCTGAACAAAGTGAAGCTTCAGCACAATACAGCAAACTATTCATCAGCTCCAACTTAAAAACTCAAAATACTACCTGAAAAAAAAACATTTCATACGCATACGTCTTCATCCGCAATCCAAACCCATAACATTATATTATAAAACTATTTGTGGCCCACAGTGTAACCGAATAAACTTCAGATCCTCTCCACACGCTTCGCTGGCGTTACTTTGTTGCCGAGCATTCAACCTGTGCTCTGCATGAACAGTGGTGCACAATGACATCCCAACCAGCCAATCAGATATAACCACCGCCTCCAGGTTGAAAACATAACAACCAATGAATGACAACATAAAGGCGGGGTTTATTCAAACATGACGTACTACCAAACCAAACAGTCTGGCGCGATGGGAACTTTTTTTGGCTCAATAGCCCCCTCTGGTATCCTTTGGTGTGTATAACACCTGATTTTTCTTTCATTTTCTGTAACCTGCAACCGCTTAATCCTAATTAGGGTCGCGGGGAGGCTGGCGTCTGTTCCAACCGACTCCGGGCGAGGGCAGAGTACACCCTGGACAACTCACCAGGCCATCGCAGGGTGGAAACACGCTATGCAGATACTCTTCTCAAAAATCAGCAATGGTTCTTTTACTGCCTCACACCATGGACAGTGAGAGACATGGTCGGCCTTTGATAACCCAGTTATCTGCATTGGGGGGGACAGTGACAACCAGTTGAGAGTGGGGCTTGAACCCCCAACCTTAAAATCAGTGATCCAGCCCCTGTACTACCAGGCCACCACTGCCCGAACCTGATTTTTTTTTTCAATCACTTATTTACCAAACCTCCTAATCCTACTACCAGTCTGGGGGCTTGTGCCTATCTCAGCCGACACTAGGCGAAGGTGGGATACACTGCTTGCCAGACCATCCCAGGGAAACACACAGACAATCACTCAGGTGGATAACTGAAGTATTATAAGGTATTATAAGGGAGACAAAAATTGTAAATGTAACAATTTATTTAGGTAAATACAGTACACAGCGGTCAGCAATGGCTTGTAATGTCTCGGTTGTCCGGGGTACGATGTGGACTGTCGTATAAGGGTTGGGAAGGCAGGGAGGCCTCCTCTCATGCACTTTCGTGCATTACACTGAGCATGTCCTTCATAACCAAGTATCACAACCGGCAGGTGGGTCACAGTGACCTCATCACAGCCAGCGCATGTGTCACAGTCTGCTCATGTCACAACCACTGAGGCGTCTGTCCGCTGCATCACAGTTGCAATTAGGAACAGCATAATGTGCATGTTTTTGGCTAGTGGGAGGAAACTGCACACATGCTAATCACTGCATTATCATGCAATCCACACCTGTTTTTAAATGAATTAAAGAGTAAAGTAATCTTTATCTCCAACTTTTACCAATCCTTACAAGATGTAAATATAAAATATCAAACATGTACACTCATAGAAAGTTAAAAAAAACAGACTAGGCCTTTCCTGTCTTGTTGTCTCTTACGTCTTATTCATGAATGTGTATAGAAAAATTCATGGTTGACTTCTTTTCCTTTCTCCTTTTCCCTTTTTTCAGGGGTCACCACAGCAAATCATCTGATTTGCATGTTTGATTTGGCATAGGTTTTATGTCGGATGCCCTTCCTGATACAACCCTTTAGCAAGGGGCAGAAACACGCTGACGGCTATGCAGGTTGAAATATAGTATATGCAATCTAATTATAGCACGTAAAATTTTTAAAATGTAAATAGGTCTATTAATAAGATTTGATACTGTATATTATCTTTTGTTCTGTCCGACAGTCCAACGTGGTTAGCTGCTAACCGTTAGCATGTCAGCTTCAGAAAAAAAAGTACTGGGTTCAAATCACAAGCTAGGCAGTTTCTGTTCGGAGTTTGCATGTTAATCCCATGCTTGGATGGGTTTCCTCCTACAGTCTGAGGAAATAGACATTAAATGAATTGACTGTTCCAAAGTGTGTGTGTGTGTGTTGACCCAGCAATACAGGCATGCTGTTTTGGGGTGTATCCTAGTTTTGCCTAAAGTCTGCTGAGATAGCAGCATATACAGGGATCCCTCACTTTCCGTGGTTAATGGGGACTGAGACCCCCCTGCGACCGCCAATTTCCGCAAAGTAAGATCGACCCCCCTGACTGACGTATACGTACATGTATATGTGTATATAATATCAATAAATACATATTCAACACTATAAATGCTTATAATAACAATTAAACATTCAAAAATAATTCATAAAATGTAAATAAAACATAAATACACACATACAGAAATGGATTTGCACACACTCAGATGCGCACCTCACGTTAAATGTAAGTAGTTTTGTTTGGGGGTTTTGGGTTGGGTTTTTTTGTTTTTGTTTGTTTGGGGTTTTTTTTTTTTGCATAATTGACCTTGTTTTGTGGCATTTTCCTTAACTTTTTTCCTATTTTTTTTTTTTATGAATATTTTTGAAAAACCCTCAAAGCACTGAAGCTGCAGAAACTGAAGTAAGAAGTAGCGAGGGATCACTGTAAAGCAGTTCTGCAAATGAGTCAGTGATTGATAGAGTTTTCATAGCCCTCTAACTGCAATACTAATTTAACAGGGGATAAGTTAATTTCTGAAAGATCCTGCACCTTACCACCAGGACATCACTGCCTACATGTGTCATTTATTTACTTTAATTCTCTTCCTTTCGATTTTTCCCCTTCAGGGGTCGCCACAGCAAATAATCTGCCTCCATCTCACCCTGTCCTCTGCATCTTCTTCTCTTACGCCAACTACCTTCATGTCCTCCTTCCTCTCCTTCTTCGAACAACAGTAGTCCAATTTCCACCAGCATCCTGTTGGTTAACAGAATGCAGACGTGTGTGTGGCGGGGGGCATAAGTTGCTGTCTCTCCCTCATGCCGGTCCCAAGCCCGGACAAATGCAGAGGGTTGCGTCAGGAAGAGCATCCGGCATAAAACCAATGCCAAATAAAATATGCAAATCAAAACAAAGAATTTCATACCGGATCGGTCGAGGCCCGGGTTAACAACGACCACCATCAGTGCTGTTAACCAACAGGGTGCTGGAGGAAATCGGACTACTGTTGGTCGAAGACGTCGCAGAAGTCGAAGAAGGAGAGGCGGGAGGCATGTCCATAAGCAGAGAGAGAAGAGGAAAGGCATGAGTCTAGGACTGAGAGTCGGGACTTTGAATATTGGAACTATGACAGGAAAAGGTAAAGAGCTAGCTGACATGATGCAGAGGCTAGAAGCTTAGGAGCAGGGTTTAAGCTGTTTTATCATGGTGTGGATGGGAAGAGAAATTGAGTAGGAGTCATCTTGAAGGAGTTTGTCAGGAATGTTCTAGAAGTGAAAAAAGTGTCAGACAGAGTGATGAGTCTCAAGTTAGAAATTGAAGGCGTGATGTTCAATGTTGTTAGTGCTTACGCCCCACAGGCAGGATGTGAGCTAGAAGAGAAGGAGAGATTCTGGAGGGAGTTAGATGAAGTGATGCAGAATACCCCCAGAAGTGAGAGTGGTCATTGGAGCAGACTTCAATGGACATGTTGGTGCAGGCAACAGAGGGGACGAGGAAGTGATGGGCAGGTTTGGTATCCAGGACAGGAACACAGAAGGACAGATGTTGATAGATTTTACAAAAAGTATGGAAATGGCTGTGGTGAATACTTTGTTCCAGAAGAGACAGGAGCATAGGGTGACTTATAAAAGTGGAGGTAGGAGCACACAAGTAGACTCCATCTTGTGTAGGCGATGTAATTTGAAGGAAGTCAGTGACTGCAAAGTAGTAGTGGGTGAGAGTGTTGCCAAACAGCATAGGATGGTGGTGTGCAGGATGATGCTGATGGTGAGGAAGGTGAAGAAGGCAAAGGGCAGAGCAGAAGACAAAGTGGTGGAAGCTGAAAAAGGAAGAGTGTAATGTTGTCTTCAAGGAGGAGTTGAAACAAGCTTTGGGTGGTCAGGAAGTGCTTCCAGATGACTGGACAACTACAGTTAATGTGATCAGGGACGCAGGTAGGAAAATACTTGGTGTGTCATCTGGAAGGAGAGTAGATAAGGAGACTTGGTGGTGGAATAAGTAAGTGCAGGAGTCTGTACAAAAGAAGAGGTTGGCGAAGAAGAAGTGGGACATTGAGAGGACCGAAGAGAGTAAACAGGAGTACAGGGAGACAACGTAAGGCGAAGGTAGCGGTGTTAAAGGCCAAACAGAGGGCATATGATGACTTGTATGCTCGGTTGGAAAGTAAAGAGGGAGAAAATTATTTATATAGGTTGGTACAGCAGAGAAATAGAGATGGGAAGGACGTGCAGCAAGTTGGAGTGATTAAGAACAGAGAGGGAAATGTATTGACTGATGACAGAAGTGTGCTGGGAAGATGGAAAGAGTACTTTGAAGAGCTGATAAATGAGGAAAATGAGAGCGAGAAAAAGAGTAGAAGAGGTGACCGTTGAGGACCAGGAAGTAGCAAAGATTAATAAGGGTGAAGTGAGGAGGACATTGAAGAGGATGAAGAATGGAAAGGCAGTTGGTCCTGATGACATACCGGTGGAGGTATGGAAGTGTCTAGTAGAGGAAGCACTAGATTTTCTGAGAAGAATATTCAACAAGGTCTTAGAAAGTAAGAGGATGCCAGAAGAATGGAGAAGTGTGATAGTGCCCATTTTTAAGAACAAGGGAGACGTGCAGAGTTGTGGCAACTACAGAGGAATAAAGTTGATGAGCCATACGATGAAGTTATGGGAAAGAATAGTGGAGGCTAGACTAAGGGCAAAGGTCAGCATTTGTGAACAACAGTTTGGTTTCATGCAAAGAAAGAGCACCACATATGCAGTGTTTGCCTTGAGGATGTTAACAGAGCAGTACAGAGAAGGTCAGAAGGAGCTGCATTGTGCCTTTGTGGATCTGGAGAAAGCATATGACAGGGTGCCGAGAGAGGACCTGTGGTATTGAATGAGGAAGTCTGGAGTGGCAGAGAAGTATGTTAGAGTGGTGCAGGACATGTATGAGAGATGTAAGACAGTGATGAGGTGTGCTGTCGGTGTGACAGAAGAGTTCAAGGTGGAGGTGGGACTGCATCAAGGGTCAGCTCTGAGCCCCTTCTTGTTTGCTATGGTGATGGACAGGCTGACAGATGAGGTTAGACAAGATTCCCCATGGACTATGATGCTTGCAGATGACATTGTGATCTGTAGTGAGAGCAGAGAGTGAACAAGTGCAGGACAATCTAGAGAGATGGAGGTATGCTTTGGAAAGGAATGAAAGTTAGCCTCAGTAAGACAGAATACATGTGTATGAATGACAAGGACCCAACAGGAACGGTGAGGTTACAGGGAGCAGAGATAAGGAAGGTGGAGGATTTTAAGTACTTAGGCTTAACAATCCAGAGCAATGGAGAGTGTGGAAAAGAGGTGAAGAAGTGTGTGCAGGCAGGTTGGAATGGTTGGAGAAAAGTGTCTGGTGTGATGTTTGATAGATAGGAGGGTATCGGCAAGAATGAAAGTAAAAGTGTACAAGACGGTGTTGAGGGCAGCGATGTTGTATGGTTTAGAAACAGTGGCCCTGGGGAAAAGACAGGAGGCAGAGCTGGAGGTAGCAGAGATGAAAATGTTGAGGTTCTCTTTGGGAGTAACGAGAATGGATAGGATCAGGAATGAGTACACCAGAGGGACAGCACATGTAAGAGGTTTTGGAGACAAATTCAGAGAGGCTAGATTGAGATGGTTTGTACAGAGGAGGGATAGTGAGTATATTGGTAGTAGGATGCTGAGTTTGGAACTAACATGCAGAAGGCCTACAGGAATACCAAAGAGACAATTCATGGATGTCGTGAAGGAGGACATGAAGGCAGTTGGTGTAAGAGAAAAAGATGCAGAGGATAGGGTGAGATGGAGGCAGATGATTCGCTGTGGTGACCCCTGACAGGAACAGCCGAAAGGAAATGAAGAAGAAGACCCTGTTGGTTAACAGCAATGATGACGGTCGTTGTTAACCCGGGCCTCGACCGATCCGGTATGGAGGTAATATTTCTGATTTGCATATCGGATACCCTACCTAACACAATCCTCTGCATTTATCCAGGCTTAGGACTGACGTGAGGGAGAGAAACTGGCTTGTCCCCACTCCCTCACGGCTGCATTTGAGTGACATACATATAGTTTACACAGTGTATTTTCTAATAATCTAGTGTTCAAAGAAGTTTTATTTAAATGTAAATAACTCTAATTATAAATCATTAATGTTCTGGTATTCTAATGAATAACTTGTTATGTTGTATCTGGTCCCAGGTTCTGAAGTTGATGCTTTTAATCTTACGACTGTCCTTCTTTCTTTCTTTCTTTTATAATTTATACTTTTTAAACTTTTTTTTGTATTTTCTCCCCAAACTTAATCATCTTCAGTTCTCACCCATCAAGTATTGCATTCTGTATTACATAACCAACACCAACCGGGGAGGGACATAAGCATTTACATGCAACCTCCATGATATGCAACGCGACCACCCGCCTCTTTTCAAACTGCTGCACATGCCTATTTGGGTCAAACACACTATCTCCCCCTCGAATGAATGAGCTCACAGACTTGCATGACTGACTGATAATGGCTGAGTGGCAGGGAAGTGAGAATAAGTCCTCCCCCTGTGAGGGCTCCACCAGTTACCTCCATGGACTCCCGGACACAAATGACTGTGGCATCAACCTGGGTTAGAACTTGTGATCTCTGGGTTTGATAGTCACACACCCACGACCTACTGGGCATATTTAATCTACAGTGGTATGAAAAAGTATCTGAACCTTTTTGAATTTCTCACATTTCTGATCTTTGTCAAAATCACACAGATGAAAAAACAGTGTCTGCTTTAACTAAAACCACCCAAACATTTATAGGTTTTCATATTTTAATGAGGATAGCATGCAAACAATGACAGAAAGGGGAGGAATAAGTAACTGAACTATCACATTTAATATTTTGTGCCCCCCCTTTGGCAGCAATAACTTCAACCAGACGCTTCCTGTCGCTGCAGATCAGTCTGGCACATTGATCAGGACGAGTCTTGGTCTTCTTTACAAAACTGCTGTAGTTCAGTCAGATTCCTGGGATGTTTGGCATGAATTGCTGTCTTGAGGTCATGCCACAGCATCTCAATGGAGTTCAAATCTGGACTTTCATTTGGCCACTCCAGAACGTGTATTTTGTTCTTCTGAAACCATTCTGAAGTGGATTTACTTCTGTGTTTTGGATCATTGTCTTGTTGCAGCATCCATCCTCTTTTTAGCTTCAACTGTCTGACAGACAGACTCAGGTTTTCCTGCAAAACATCCTGATAAACTTTTGAATTCATTTTTCCATTAATGATTGCAAGTTGTCCAGGCCCCGAGGCAGCAAAACAGCCCCAGACCCTGATGCACCCTCCACCATGCTTCACAGTGGCGATGAGGTGTTGATGTTGGTGAGCTGTTCCATTTTTCCTCCACACATGACGTTGTGTGTTCCTCTCAAACAATTCAACTTTGGTTTCATCAGTCCACAAAATATTTTGCGAAAACTTCTGTGGAGTGTCCAAGTGCCTTTTTGTGAAATGTTTTTTTGAGACAGCAGTGGCTTCCTCCTTGGAGTCCTCCCATGAACACCATTCTTGGCCATTGTTTTACATATAGTTGATGTGTGCACAGAGATATTGGATTGTGCCAATGATTTCTGTAAGTCTTTAGCAGACACTCTAGAGTTTTTTTTTTTTTTACCTCTCTGAGTATTCTGCGTTGCACTCTTGGCATCATCTTTGGTGGACGGCCACTCCTTGGGAGAGAAGCAACAGTGCCAAACTCTATTTGTAGACAACTTCTCTGACTGCCGATTGATGAACATCCAGACTTTTAGAGATGGTTTTGTATCCTTTTCCAGCTTTATACAAATCAACAATTCTTGATCGCAGGTCTTCAGACAGCTCTTTTGAGTGAGCCATAGTGCACATCAGACAATGCTTCTCATCAAGACAATTCTTACCAGGTGTGTGTTTTATAGTGGGCAGGGCAGCTTTAAGCTACTCATCAGTGATTGGGCACACACCTGACTTAAATTGTTTGGTAAAAATTGGCTTCAATTGCTCTTTAAGTCTCCTTAGGCAGAGGGTTCGGTTACTTATTTGGCCCCCTTGTGTCATTGTTTACATGCTATCCTCATTAAAATATGAAAACCTATAAATGTTTGGGTGGTTTTAGTTAAAGCAGACACTGTTTTTTCATCTGTATGATTTTGACAAAGATCAGATCACATTTGATGGTGATTTTATGCAGAAATGTGAGAAATTCAAAAAGGTTCAGATACTTTTTCATACCACTTTATTGCACAGTCAATGGAGTGAATTTAATCCTAAATCTTCTAAATAAAGTTTTTCTCTACAGTTTATCCAGGATTAAAGGTCAAAACTTTGTTAAAAAAAAAAAAAGTTATCTAGAGGCAAGGAAGATATTGTTTTACACTTATGTATTGCTATCACTGCAGTTTCTCCGCCCTGTACATTTCACTCCTCTTCCTGCTCTAACACTCCACCATCAATAATGGAGTAGTTGAATTTCTCATTAGTTGGATCTAATGTGTTAAAACAGGGAACAATAAAGACTAGTGCTTCTAGAGGTGCGCTGCAATGGTCTGGTGAGCTGTTCAGGATGTAACTAGCTTCTCCCAGTGTTGGCTGAGATGGGCTCCAGCTTCCCTGTAACCCTATTAGAATTAAGTGGTAGTGGTCGTAAAATGAGTGTGAGTGCTTTATGATGGAAATGTGCAGATAAAAAAGGCAACTCAGATTTGATCATATATTATTTATGCATAAACATATAATGGTTTACCTTTCCCCTAACAAATCCACTAAACACCACTTTTTTCCTCTCCCATGGCTTTACTTCCTCGTACGGCATGATACAATCAAATAGGCGTTACACATTCCTTCCATATACATTCAGATTTAAATGCTTGCTTTGAGCATCACTGAGCCAATATTATATTCTCAAGTCTGTGCAAAACATGGTAATATTTTGTTATGATTTAAACAAGGGACATGATGCATGCTTTTGATAGCTGCTACAAATTTATAATAATCAATAAAGAGCCTGTGACCACTGTGGCATGTAATACCATAGCACCATATTAAATAAACATATCCATTCATGCATTAGAAAAAAGTAATATTACACTAGTTCCATGAGAGGAGGGGGTGATTTTGACCACTGTGCTTACTGCACTTGTATTAATTCTTTACAGAGTGTACAGTGTATAAACGAATCCTCCTGAGTAGACCCCTGTATGGCTAATTGGCTTCACAAGAAATTCTGAAATGTCCAATTGTAAATTGTACAAGTTCCAACACAAAGAGCACAGTATCAACAGTATTAATTGCTAAAATGCGAAAGATGTAATTATAAATCTATTATGCCGGGTGAAAGGGAAAAACATCTTTGGTTGAGTGTAAAAATACCATTCCTGTGCTTTGCCTGAATGTGAATCTGGGATGTTGTAAGGAAAAACAAACAAAGCAAATGAGTAGACCATAGCAACAGTTTGTTAGCGTACATACAGGCACAAGTGTAATTTTCAATCATAAAAAAACAGGTATCATGTAAATATAAATCAGTTCATTTCTTCACCAGTCCTCCATCGGTCCTCTGTGCTTTTTGCGTACTCTCTCTGAGGTCCTGACTTTTAAGGGTCTCTTTCACTTCTTTTTGGTGAACAAAGTAAACCTCTTCTCCTTTTCCTTCTTGGCAGAGGGAACTTCTGGGACAGTTGAAGATGAAGGAGGGGGCAAACTCTGAGCTCGAGGTTCTGAAGGCCCTGCTACTGGCTCCTCTGTCACATATTCTGCTGCCTTCTCTATGGCACGAGTCCAGAGCTTCAGTTCTTCCTGTACAAGTCATACATCACCAGAAATATTAAAATAAATTTCTTTAAATTGTACACACAAAGCAACTAAAAACTAGAAGCAGAGTTTATACTATTTTGTTGGTTCTTGTTCTTGTTACTCATTTTCCGAACCGCTTACTCCTATTCTGGTTGCAATAAGGATGACGCCTCTCGCCGCCAACACTGGGTGATAGCGTGGTGTATCCTGAATAGTTTACCAGAACACCGCCAATACACACCAACCATTTACACTCACACCTCGGTGCAATTTGAAACAACTAATTAGCCTAATGTTCATGTGTTTGAACTGTGGGAGGCACAGGGAGCATGAGGGGAGCATACATATTCCACACACAGATGCCCCAGCTTGGGACTCAAACCCAGAACCTTTTTGCAGTGAGGCAGACATGCTCACCCTTATGCCTTGTTTTGATGGTTCTAATTTGGTTATTTTTTGGAAACCACTTCATAATATTAATTGAAGATTATGAAAAATATTTTGGCTAAGGACGGCCGGGTGGCGTAGTGCATAGCATGTCGGTCTCAGAACAAAAAGGTCCTGGGTTTGAGTAGCAGGCTTTGTGAGGCCATTTCTCTGTGAAATTTGGATGCACTCCTGGTGCTTGCAGAGGTACTCTGGATTTGGCTGCTTCATATTGCCCCTCTGTGTGCATGTGAATAGGTGTATGTTTTAGCCATGCCATGGACTGGTGTGTTGTTCAGGATATACCCTGCCTTCCCCTACAGTCAGCCGAGATTGGCTCCAGCTGTCCTTAATGTTATTAAGTGGTTCATCGAAATGAATTTTTTGTTGCAGTCAGTGCTGATTCCAAAACATTCTGTGAACTTAAAAACACAATACTTTCTTCAGGTTCAATAATCATTAACAAGGGACATTTGTTCAATATAATAATGTGATACATAAAATTATACAAGATTATACAAGACGTGTGTGTACCTTTACAGCTCTATAAACTTATTGCACACTGGGTTTTTTTTTGTTTGTTTCTTTGTTTGTTTTGCCATGAGAAAAAATAGTACCACATATACAGTGATAATAAATGTTTTGAATTCAAGCAGTGCTTTTCAAATAGTGGGAGGGCTCTGGGTGTGGGGGGGTGATGCCGGTGGAGCACTTATGACCCTGGGGAACATGCTTTTCTGGAATAGTGGACAAGAATTAAGTGTAATTGCACCTCCACTCCAGTAGTTGGCAGTGGTGCCCTCATTGTCACGCTATGGCGTAGCGGTTTTTTGCCGACCAAACAATATTTTTATTAAGTGCAGTAAACAACCCCTCAAGAAACAACACGAAAAATTTTCTAACAGGAACTAAGAGAAAGGTGGAGAGAGACGGAAATATTAAAACATAAATAAGTTAATTGAGTTGAAATAAGGATATATTTTTAATTTCAGGCACATTGGCGCACTTTAAATCTTTTCTGGTCCAGATTAAAAAACAATGTGAATGAAGTTTTTCTTTATTGTAAGTTGAACTACTGTATATTTCTTTCTTTTTTTGTTTTTAATGTTAATGAAGATACAGTACAATGTTATACAGAGGTGTACTAATAATCATTTTATAGACAAATAATACTATGTATAGTCGCTCGCAGGGCGGTGGGGGGCATGAAATGTTTTTTTCTTCCTAGAGGGGGCGAGGCAGAAAATAATTGAGAAGCACTGAATTAGAGGGTAAAATAGTGCAAAAAAAAAGCACAGAAATTAATTAAACACTCCCTGCACACACAATGCAGACTATATGTATTATAAAATGAAAAGCACTGTGACAAGGTTGTGCAATGTGCTGCTTCTCATGGCATCTTCCAAAGGCATGAGGGTAAAAGACAAAAAGTATCTTTAGGGAAAGAACTGACCTCATCTTTACACTGGAACAGATATTCACTTCCATCTCCAAGTCTATAAAATGCAAAAAAAAAAAACAATATTGCTTCATGTTCCATTCCAGGTGGTTAAATAAACAATCTGTTTGATCAGGTTTCAAAGAAAAAGTCCCAAGACACCACAGTCATTTTAGTTAGTAATTGATGCACATAATTACATGCCAGATGTGTTTAGGTTGAATTTTGAGGGTAATTATTCCTGACATGATAATAACAGTTTGAATAATTAGGCCATTTTGAATTTTTACATTTGCCGGTGTAAGCTGAGTTGGGCTTCAGCGTCTACACAACTCTGGTAGGATAAAGCAGTTGGCAAATGAATGAATGAAAGTAAGTGTGTGGTATCTATGCTTGAATACAGGGTGTGACATCTGGCAAAACTGTAGTAGAATTGCTTAGTAGAAAACAGAACTTTCAGGACCAATATCCAGATTGCTTGGACACTACAGCCAAATATCAATTCATTAATTCATTTTTTGAATCACTTAAGTCCCTTAATTAGAGTCGCGGAGAGGCTGGCACCCATCCCAGACAACTCTGGGTAAGGGCAGAGTACACCATGAACACCTTGCCAGACCATCGCATTGCAGAAGCTTGCTGACAGCTATGCAGCTACAGCTACTTTTAAGGAAAGTCAGCAATGGTTCTTTTACATGAACCTCTCACCATAGACAGTGAGAAACATGGCTGGCCCTTGATAACCCAGTTAGCTGCACTGGGGCCAAATATTATTACTGAAATGATCCAAAAGTGATTATAGAAGAAGTCATTAAGACGGGCCTGGGATTTTCCTACCAGCAGATTCAGAATATAAAATACAAACCTTTGAACTGACATCACTTTGGAAATTACTATTTTACCACGTTTAGGGCTCGTGTAATTCTGCTTTGTCTTCTTCATTCTGGGTTACGGCTAAGCAAAGTACTTATACAAGTCATAACATACTAGCACCTGCTAATGCTAAGGTGGTTATGTTGTTCCGCCAATTTGAGTTTGTTTATTAGCAGGATGTCACAAAAAGTTACATGCGGTTTCCTATGCTTTGGACAAGAATCAAATTCTAAATCCAGGAATTTTTAAAAGATTCTTAAATATTGTGAAATTGGACCATTTTTTTCATTTACTTATATGTGGTATTACAGCAGGTCCAGCAGAGGGTGCTGTGCATTTTTGTAATTATTTTTGGCTTGATGAAGGTTTGAGTTTACCATGTGCTTTTGGTTTAGTTTGCAAATAAAAGGTATATTTTGCTATGCTTACCGCAGTCTAAACACCTGCTTCTTTTTCTTGTAATTGGTCAGAACCTCACAGACAGCATTGCTGAGAGAAAGAGGGTCTTCTCCATGGTACGTAACACTATGGCCGAAACTCTTTGCATCCTTGTAAGCTGAAAGCTGCCCAGGTTTTAAAACAAAATAAATGCTGTTCCAGGACCTGGGATAAGATGACAAAAAAAAAAAAAACCTTTTGGCTATTTTATGTTGTATCACAGTGTCTTTCAGAAAATAAGACCATATTTTGAATCAAAGCAAACAGAAATGCATCAACTGAGAACAATATACATTACCTATTGGCGGATTTTTTATTAGGTCCCTCCATCTCATGCTTACGCATGAGGGTTCCCTCCAGTAGGACTGACTGGGACTTAGGAGAAATGATGGGGAGACTAGCGGCCTGCTCTATCTCTTTTGTAACTTGAGTTAATGTTGAGGGGTCCAGTTCCATGGAGCCACTCTCCTGAATATCAGAAACGATGGGCACAACTGAATCCCCTGCAGTGCTATCTCCAAGGCCTGAGCTAGGATCTACTGCTGCTGTTCCAGACTAAACACAAACACAGAAGAAAGATGATTCATGCCCATTCAAATGTAAAGAGATAGCGAATAGAAATGCAGCAGAGTGGCGAAATTCACTGACAAAAGACGGATCCTCAATTGTATCCAAACGAGAAGATTCTTCAAAGCCCGTATCGTCCCTCCTACGAAGTACAAAATTAATGAAATTGTGCTATGACCCGTAAACTCTCCACAAAGTGTCTGATTGATAGACATTTTACCCGCAAAGCTTTTCCTCTTCCTGTGTGTACTGCTGCTTTTCCTCCTGGCTTTTTAATTCTAGGCACTCAATCTAGAATGGAAAAAAGTCTTTATTTGCACATCATCTCTTACACATACATACGGCTCACAGCTTTAATGCCCTTACTTTCGTAGGGCGCTCCAGTGCTGAGAATCGTTCCTCCCAAGTGCCAATGGATTTCTCAAAGGCTTCATGCCTCTTGAGCAGCTTCTCAACCTCATTTACAGATTCACCCAAGTCTTTACTGGCCACATATGGCTCCTGAGCTACAAGCCATGCTTCTGCTACAGAGGCCTCCCGGGCAAACTGGCACATATCTAACACTAGAGGGAGATATTTGCAAAAGCTTGCAATGTTATTTAATAAAGGATCACCAGTGGAATGGAGTTAAAAGTATATGATGGTGATTTGTTGAAAAACATTCAAGAACACATACACAGTTCAAGTCGGTCCCATCTCTCATGCCATTTATGCATCATTTCCTTCCACTTCTCTTCCAGCTGGATCAACTTTTCTTGGATCTATAGAAGTCAAAGAAATGGAAAAAAAACAAAAAAAAAACAAAAAAAAAAACAGGGACGACGTACAGCTTTAACAAATTAGTCCTCTTTGACACTTCTATTAGAGACCCTGATAGGAAAATTCAAATACTCTTGTGTCCAGTTACCTCATCTGAGTCCCTGTGCTTCTGAGCTAGTAGAGTCTGCCCTAATGCCACAAAGTCATGAAACTTTGGCTGCCGACTTTCAATCTCCGCATAGATCTCTTTGTGATATTTCATCAGTAACTCCACTGATGACACATCTCTAGAGTTGTGTATAGTACACACACATTTAGAAACATGTCACAATTTATAAACACACTTCTTTCTCTATGGTGAAAGTATTAATTCACCTGGGTTTCTCTTGAGTTTCAATCTGCAGGATAATGCTTTCCATCCAGGCCATTAGGTCTCTAACCATGGTGAAAAAGCGGAACCTGTTTGCGGTCTCCTCCAGCTGCTTCCGTCTGCCCGCGCAGGCAGCCAGAAGGCCAGTCCAGGCCTCGACCACCTCTTTCTCTGTTGCCTTAATGGCATTGGCCTGGACTCCGGCGTACTGGGCATGTAGACGAGCTGCAGTGTCCTGGAACTGCTGTACCTACACCCCAAATAGAGTAAAATAAAGATGACTGAAAGATTCATCTTTCTGAAAAGAGTCAAAAGGTCTGGAAAGAATCATATTAGTGATGGTAATGTAAAGTATTATTTCATCTGCATAGTGGTCTACCTGCTTTCCAAGGGAGCTGATATCTCGCTCAAATGCAGCATGCATGCGATGGAAAGACTCTGCCTTGCTGAAATCCTCCCCCAAATCTTCTGGAAGCTCATTCTGCTTCTCCTGAATCTGAACTACCAAATCCTTGCCATCATAAAAGTACCTGCAGGAAAAGTTATAACTGTTTCTTCTATATCACTTAGTAAAAGTGCATTTATATACAGTACTCAGGAATGGACATGAGATCATACTCATTCTTTCTACATGATATTCCCTGCCTACTGGATAGCTAAAGTAACATTATTCATTTGAACTCATGTCATTTTATCCACAATGACTTACTTAAACAGATCATAAGAAGAAGTAAGAAGCTGCGTGCGGGTGTCAATGAGCTCCAGGAGATCTGCCCAGCTTTCGTTAATGCCGTCCTTCCATTCCGCCAAAGTAGATGATTCACTATGACCGGCCTCAATCAGGTCATTAATAATGTGATTGACGGTGTCCACCCGCTCCTGTCCTAAAGTCCCCGTTTCCCGGGCAAACTCTCTGAACTTATCTCTCAGCATCTAAGTGTCATTTAATTCGGCATACAATTATTATTTTTTAAAATAGCAGCATTATGCATTTATACCTTGTTACAGTACATTATTATTTTTCAAAGTGTTTTGCATTACTACTGTACACGAGTGTATCTGTGTAGTACCGTCACATGATCTAGGTCCTGTCCCATCTCCTGAGAAGAAGCCACCACATCACGCTCAGCAATCCACTGCTCCAGATCTTCCACCTCCCGACTCAAGAGGAAATGATGATAAGTGTGATCAAGCTTCCTCCTGCGGTCCTCAGCAAGCTCCTTCAGCCCTGCGTACTGCTTGTCCACCTGACCCTGCCTTCGGATGATTGTCTCTCTGCATAGGAAAATGGAATTTACAGTACACTTCTTCTTTGATATTGTTTATTATCCTTTCTTTGATTAATTTATATGCTGAATTGCAAAGGAGCTGAATGACTCTGGGCAAAGGGTGGGTACACCTTGAACAACCTGTCAGTCCATCACAGGGCCAATGCAAACAAATCCATTCACACTCACATTCACACTTGGGGCAATTTGTAACAGCCAGTTAGCCTAAAGCATATGACAGGGTGCCGAGAGAAGAACTGTGGTATTGCATGAGGAAGTTTGGAGTGTCAGAGAAGTATGTTAGAGTGGTGCAGGACATGTATGAGAGATGTAAGACAGTGGTGAGGTGTGCTGTCGGTGTGACAGAAGAGTTCAAGGTGGAGGTGGGACTGCATCAAGGGTCAGCTCTCAGCCCCTTCTTGTTTGCTATGGTGATGGACAGGCTGACAGACGAGGTTAGACAAGATTCCCCATGGACTATGATGTTTGCAGATGACATTGTGATCTGTAGTGAGAGCAGAGAACAAGTGCAGGAAAACCTAGAGAGGTGGAGGTATGCCCTGGAAAGGAGGGGAATGAAGATTAGCCTCAGTAAGACAGAATACATGTGCATGAATGACAAGGACCCAAGAGGAACGGTGAGATTACAGGGAGCAGAGGTAAGAAAGGTGGAGGATTTTAAGTACTTAGGCTCAACAATCCAGAGCAATGGAGAGTGTGGAAAAGAGGTGAAGAAGCGTGTGTAGGCAGGTTGGAATGGTTGGAGAAAAGTGTCCGGTGTGATGTGTGATAGGAGGGTATTGGCAAGAATGAAAGGAAAAGTGTACAAGACGGTGTTGAGGCCAACGATGTTGTATGGGTTAGAAACAGTGGCCCTGGGGAAAAGACAGGAGGCAGAGCTGGAGGTAGCAGAGATGAAAATGTTGAGGTTCTCTTTGGGAGTAACGAGGATGGATAGGATTAGGAATGAGCACATCAGAGGGACAGCACATGTAAGACGTTTTGGAGACAAAGTCAGAGAGGCTAGATTGAGATGGTTTGGACATGTACAGAGGAGGAATAGTGAGTATATTGGTAATAGGATGCTGAGGCTGGAACTACCAGGCAAGAGGCCTAGAGGAAGACCAAAGAGACGATTCATGGATGTGGTGAAGGAGGACATGAGGGTCGTTGGTGTAGGAGAAGAAGATGCAGAGGATAGGGTGAGATGGAGGCAGATGATTCGCTGTGGCGACCCCTGAAGGGAAAAGCCGAAAGGAAAAGAAGAAGAAGAAGAGTTAGCCTAAAGTTCATGTTTTTGGACTGTAGGAGGAGACCTACAGACGCACAGGGAGAACATGGAAACCCATGCCCAGGCCATTGTTGCTGTGAAGCTGATGTGCCGATCGCTATGCCAAAGTTCTGCTGAACAACCTGAATTGTAACTCCACATACCCTTCAGGATGCTCCTCAGCGAACATCTTCTGAGCACGATCAGCAAGATGGCGGATAGAATCTGCATAGTCATCAACAACCTGCTTCACAATCAAGTGCCGCTTTAGCAAAATCAAAGCGCTCTGCTCATCCTACAAAGAAGAGATTTGAGATTATGACAACAATGAAGCAGGTCTTTAAAATCAATAGTTTAAAAAAAAAATCCAACAAAACAAACAAATGTTTCAAAAAAAGATCAACTTTATTGTGTAAAAGTCAGATAAAATTGTTCAAACAATTCTTCCTGAGAGATATTACCTTCGCCTTTTCATCAGCAATCATGTAAAGTTCCTGTTCACCAATCCATGCTTCTGCTTCATCCGCATCATTGTAGTACTGCTGGGCATCATTAGAGGCATTGAGTCGAGCTCGGCGTTTTGCCATCTCATCCTGCAGCTGTGTCCATACCTCCTTCAAGCTTTTCATTTTGTCAGACATATGCACTGCCTCTGGGCTTCCTTCTGCAGCCGTCATCATACGCTGACCCCGCTGCAACACTTCATCCATACGTGGCTGGTGACCTTCGATTTCCTTCTGGAGGGTCTGTGTTTGGATCAAGTTGGTTAATGTGAATAATGATTAAAAAAAAAAGTGAAGCAGATAAACAGTTGGGATGTGGCCTCAAGACATGCTAAGACTTGCCTACCTGATTTTTTTTCAGAAGAAGCTGGACTGTCTGTAAATTGTTTCCATGGTCCTGTGACATGGCCAGAGGCAACCTTTCTTCAAGCCAGAGCTAAAGCAAAATTAAAACAGAAAAAAATTGTAGAATATCACCAGTTATTAGAGCGCTATAAAAATTCCTCCTTATGGAATTGTCACTCACTATTTCATCTTCCACATCTCGGTGGAACTGGTACACAGCTTTAGCTGCCTCGAGTTTTCCCTTGCGTTGAGCCAAAGGTGTAAGCAGTTGCTGAAAGTTCCTCTGGACAGCCTGTTGCTCAGCCTCCATCTCAGGTTGCTCTTCAGTTAGTGGTGTATGCTGCTGCAAAGCGTCCTGCAGCTCCTCCAGCTCCCGCGCTCGGTCTCGCACCTGATTCTCAGTCATCTGCCGAAGTACAGATCACACTTTTATAGGGTTTTCAATCTCTTTGAAGGGAAATTGAACTTGTAGTTTTGTATGTGAAGTTAAGCAGGATGTTTCTAGTAATAAAGGTATGAAGTAATACCCAGAATTAACTTTCTAGTAATAAAGAGTATTTGAGTATTTGGATGGGTTAAATGCATAGGATGTAATTTCCCTCACAGGATTAATACAGTACAATATCAAAATAATAAAAAAAATTAAATTAAAAAAATAAAAAATTAACATTTGAGCTCATTATCCATCAAACGGCTTTAGTCTCAGGTTTGATCCTAAACCCTGGATTGGTTTAGTTCTTGTGGAGTTTCTGAGCATGTTCTCCACACTACCTCCAGGCAATTCCTACCTCAAAAAATCCACTCCATGGCTTGACTATGCTAAAATTACCCAATGATTGTGATTTTTGCACAAGATCTCTGAGATGGACTGGCCTCCCTTTTATGGTGTGACCTTGCCTTGGACCCACTGTTCCCAGGAAAGGACCCACCATGACCCTGAGCAGGATAATCGCCCCTTCTTCTCTTTCGGCTTTTTCCATTCTCGGGAGTCGCCACAGCGAATCATCGGATTCGCACATTTGATTTGGCATAGGTTTTTACGTCGGATGCCCTTCCTGTCACAACCCTTTAGGAAGGGACAGAAACACGCCAACGGCTTTGCAGCGACTCTTTACGAAAGTCAGCAATGGTTCTTTTACATGCCTCTCACCATAGACAGTGAGGCACATGGCCTGCCTTTGATAACCCAGTTAGCTGCTCTGGGGGGACAGTGACAACCCTGTGGGGACTCAAACCCCCAACCTTAGGATCAGCGATCCTGCGCCCTACCACTAGACCATCGCTGCCCCTACCCTGAGCAGGATAATGAGGTTACTAAAATAAACAGTGAATGAATGGTCTCAAAAATCTCAATCACTGACTGACATTAATATCACATCTACTACTTGCACCACATTATTAGGTCCAGGCTCTTGACCATTGATTTCTGTCATGAATATGGATGATCTTTTATTAGCCAGACTCTGAGATTGCCTTTCTTGCAGACCATCACACTGACACTCCCACATTCCAGGAAGACAGCTGTAGGATTCAAATGCTGTCAGGAGCAATCTGTGTGTAAACTGCTTGATAAGCACAATGGGACGTGTGAACAAACTTCATGCAACACACCCTGATCATAACATTGCAAATTCTGTCATATAATAACGTCAGTCAATTGTCTCAACGTCTGTTTCACCTCACTGGATGAATAATTCAGCTAAAGGGCATATTGCCTATTTGGATTTTGCAGGTGCTGTTCCAAATGAAATTCCTTTTCAGGCTTTGGCACATGTTATGGATCTCAAGAGATAGTAATTCACTTCTTACAGATCTTGTAGTATGTATCTTCAGGTCTTGTTGTAATAATAAACTGTTGTTCTAGCTTACTGGTATTTCTAAATGAACTGGTATCCTGTCATGATGTCAGGAAGTCAAAGTATAAGGTAAAGCTTGTCACCTCGTATTGTTAAATAATTGGCTTTCTGATATGATTCTGTGGCCAGTGGTGTAGTGGTTAGGGTGCTGGGCTCATGATAGGGAGGTTGTGTGTTCGAATCCCAGTTAGACCCCCAATGTGCGAAGACCCCTGGGCAAGGTCTTAACCACAAGTGTGCCTCTGTTCACGCAGCAGTATGAATGGGTACCAGTAAAAATATACTGGGAAGGTAACCTGCGATGGACTAGCGTCCCATCCAGGAGGAGTTGAACTCCTGGTCGCTTCACACTATGGAAACTGGGGATAAGCACCGGTCCAATGAGCCACTGGGCTCAGGTATAAAAAGCCAATTTCTGATGTAGAAGCAAAAGCACATCAAGATATTATTTTTAGGATCCCATTGGACATCCATGATACATTGGGCCATTTTTTGTGGGTTTTTTTTCTTTACAATCTATGTTTATATCTGAGAGTGTTGCACTTTCCCTGCAAAACATGTTCTTTTCAAGGAACAATCGATTCACATTCTCAATCCATTCTGGTGTAAAATTAGCCGAATGTATATGGCTATGGACTGTGGGAGGACACTGTAGAACCCCTGTAGGTATCTCACGCAAGCACCGGGAGAACATGCAATCTCCACACAGAAACATGCTTGCCTGATCAGGCTCTTGAATCTTCTTTTTGTGAAGTGAAAGTAACAACTTTGCCATAAGCCGTTTACTTACCATTATAAATATAATTATATTTATTATTTACTCCAATTAATGGATTTTGGACATTCTCCAGTGAGACTTACAGAAGTGCTTTTTAGTCTCCATTAAAAAACATGTTCTTCTGCTACTACAAATATGTCAGGGTATAAGAATACTCTTAAGCTATAACCCTATTGAAAAGTTCAACGTGTAAATCAAAAAGAGTTTAAAATTTTCAAATTTGATATGAAGTAGATAAACAATTACAGCAAGGACTTTTTAAAATCTTGCTCAAAATCTCAACAGTTTTCAAACATTGCATAACATTTTAACACCATGCACCTTATACTTAAAAGTTCTTCCCTGGTGTATATCATGCACATTTGACATAATCATTCACCCTTCTGTATACGTGTGAATAGGTGTGACTATGTGAATACATGTGTCGCCTGTAAATATGTGAATAAATATCCAGTACTGTATAGGCGTACTGTATATAGAATATATGAGATTTCCTTTCGGCTTTTTCCCGTTATCAGGGGTCGCCACAGTGAATCATTTGATTCACACATTTGATTTGGCATAGGTTTTTACGTCGGATGCCCTTCCTGACACAACTCTTTAACAGGAACAGAAACACACTGACGGCTTTGCAGTGACTCTTTACGAAAGTCAGCAATGGTTCTTTTACATGAACCTCTCACCATAGACAGTGATTGACATGGCCCACCTTTGATGACCCAGTTAGCTGCACTGTGTGTGTGTGTGTGTGTGTGTGTGTGGGGGCTAAACTGATTTTCATTGCTCATACAACAGTTGGCAATAAAGATCAATTTATATTTTTATCATCTATTTTAAACTCCTATTCCTTTCTAAACCAAATCTCCATTTATATAAATGACTATCTTATTTGATATTCCCCATTGACCATCCCCCAGTGTCGCTAACTGGGTTATCAAAGGCCGGCCATGTCTCTCACTGTCTATGGTGAGAGGTTCATGTAAAAGAACCATTGCTGACTTTCGTGAAGAGTAGTTGTATAGTCATCAGCGTG
Source organism: Plotosus lineatus (assembly GCA_024760905.1). Classification (NCBI taxonomy): domain Eukaryota; kingdom Metazoa; phylum Chordata; class Actinopteri; order Siluriformes; family Plotosidae; genus Plotosus; species Plotosus lineatus. The sequence goes on along the minus strand of CM045732.1, from coordinate 49,354,491 downwards.
CTTCTACCCCTTGCTAAAGGGTTGTGTCAGGAAGGGCATCTGACATAAAAACCTATGCCAAATCAAACACACACTGTGGCGACCCTGAAAAAGGGAAAAAGCCAAAAAGAAAAGAAGATGTTATTTTGACCATATTTTAAAAAAAAATTATGACACCGGCCCTTTAAATATTATTGTTAATTAGCATCTCCTTCTTCTTCTTTTCCTTTCGGCATGAAATGGTAAAAAAGCTACCATGTGACATCATTGTCATTATCACATGGTGTGTAGTGACTGATGAGACACATGGGGTTGCATCATGTTTGTTGCAGCAATGACAATGACATGATGTTGTTTCTAATGGATCAATACTTTGTGTGGAAGCAAGAACACTCACTGAAGACATTTTACACATTCCCCCAGGTTTGTGCTGGTTTTACTCCATAGAATCTTTTTACTCCAATAGTCTCAAGACATGTACATTGATGAATGTGAACAGTTGTGTGTGTGTGTGTGTGTGTGTGTGTGTGTGTGTTGGCCCTGTGATGTTTAGGGTGTACCTTGCAAGTGAATGAATTAATGTTTGTTCTTCTAAAAAACAATTATGAATATTTACCTGATGCTTCTTGAGCAGGATATTGGCACTGGTAAGATCTTTAACCTCCTCATCAACATCACCCTGAAGCTGCTGCTGCAGATTAGCCAACCACTTCTTTAAATCAGCTAAGCTCTGTTCAATTAGTTCGGAGCGGTGGGCATCAAACAGCAGCCGGGCCTTTTCCTGCGTGGTGTGTTCCAGTTTGTTCCACAGCTCATGAAGTTTGGTGAGACGTTCCTTCACAATCGGTTCAAACTCTGGTTTGGAGACTATCAACTCATTACCTTCCTAGATATGTTCAGAAGGTTGAAAGGATCGGAAAATCAATTTGTAATCAGTGGAATGAATTTAAAGGAATCTGCAGTATTTATGACACATAAGTGATCATTTTTTCTGGAAAATTCAAAAAACCTGGTCAATTTTGTTGAGCCAATCCTTATTTGAAGCCAGTTCTGCCATGAAGGCCTGATGCTTCTGCCATTTGCTGTGAAGATTGCGAGCTTCATCATATGAGGTGTCCTGAGCAGTCAGCATCTTCTCATTTATCCACAGAGTAAGCTGTGAAATGAGACAGAGATCGGAAGGGATGAGAAATAAGATGTAATAAATGGCTGAAGACTAGAGAAATCTATCATTGTTCATTCATTCTTTATTCATTCAGATCAAATAAGAAATTGCACTAACATCCTGAGTGTTCTGGAGAAAGTGCTGTAGGTCTTTGTTGTCTCTGAGTTTTACAGACACCTCCTTGGCTCTATCCTTGTTCTTCTCATATCTACCAGGAACATGTAAACACACATTAGACAATTTTCCAGGGCACATAAACACACAGCTCACAGTGAGAACATCTCAATATCTCCAGAACAATGCATTGCTTTTCCAGATGAGTCCTTTTACTATGAGATCAATACCCATCAGGCCAGGCGCCCAGCTCTCAATACAGTAGACGACCTCCACTTATGGGAAAAATATATACTTCCTCTCGACTGCCCTAATGTGCTTGTCTGAATGCTGATCCAAGAATGGTGAGATTACACAGCATGTTCAGCAATATCCCTACAACTAACTGTCAGAAGAAGAAGAACATTTGGACACTTTCAAAACATTTGAAAGACTTTGTTTTCTTTACTCAGCTATCTCATCTGAATAAGACCATAATACGCTTAACAGTTCCAAGAAATGTAAATGAAGTGTTCTTGAATGGGTAAAGAATGAGAACTTTCTAATGCTGTAAATTCAGAATATATGCTGGAACCCTAAAATAGCAGGAGACAAATTTAGAATATGCATGATCAGGTAACATTGACTGATCAAATAAAAGCCACAGGAGGCTCAGACACACAATATTATGTCAGTGAATCTAAAATTATGTTTAGTGTATTTATCACAAACATAAATTTTTTCTGACCTGTCTTGGATGGAGTTTATTTTGTCCTTCACTTTGGATGAGTAAAGATTTCCACTGTCTACCAGCCTTTGACCTCCATCTATTGTATTTATTATTTTGTCCTGATTAGCAACCATAGTGGTGACAAAGTCCTCATGCTTCTTCACAGCCTTCTCTGCTCCATCGAGTGTATCAGTCAGTTCAAGGTGAGCCAGGACGTACTCCTTGTAAATATAAACATACATATATACAGATTTTTGAATTCAAGCTATAAAAGGCTGAGAAAAGGTTGGTCATGCACTTACCTGGTTGTTCAAGATAGTTTCAGCTTGCTTTGTATCTCTTGAGAACTGTTGGAAACCTAAACCTTGGTCCAAAAAGTTCTTTCGGCTGTCCCACATTTTTTGCAGCTCATCCCAGCCCTTATCCAGACCCTTCAACCTTTGATCAAGCTGTTGATACTGGGCATCATCCTCTTTGTCATGAGTGACAGCTGCTCCAGTGTCTCGGACGCTGTGATAGTCCTCCTCGTGGCTATCCATATCTTCTTTTAGTGCATCATGAAGGCTTAGGAGCTCCTCTGCCTCTGGCAGGGTTGTAGGCATCTCCTCAGATGCTATAGCCTTCTGTGCCTTAAAAAGCCATGACTGAAAATCATCCAGATTCTGCAGAAAGTTTTGCAACTTGCTTACTTCACCGAGAGAATTCTCTCGATCCTTGAGAGTCTGTTTCAACATCTCCCAAGCTTTGTTTAACTCAGTCTGTCGAGCCAAGATGTCAGTGGCATTCTCAGGATGGTCTTTGACAAGTTGCTGCGCCTCACCATGCAGGAAATCCAGCTTATCCTGAATCGCAGCCAGGTCTCTTTCAATGCCATAAAGTTTCCTTTGGATAGTCATGACAGCAGCGAGGTCATTCCCAAGGTCTTGTGTAGACTCAATGAGTTGCGTCTTGTCCTTGATCCATGTCCCGGTTTCTTCACACTCAAGTCCATAATTGTGAAGACTGAGTGCTGAATCCACTTTATGCTTTTTATATTCTACCATAGCCTTAAACTCTTCCCACCTGTGAAGGGAAAATAAAAGTTTCAAGTTATGGGATGTACATGGATATTTAATGGGGACACTAACTGAGCCTGCATGGTTTATGAGTCAACATCAACAATTGTTCTCACCTTTTATTGAGACGAGTCAGGCAATCCTTTACTTCTTTGTATCTTGGGTGCCTACAATCTTCTAGCTGTTTGGCTGCTCTGTTGATGTTGTCTACAAGGGTCTCCATGTTGCCCATTTCTTGGGCAAGGATGCTTAACCTGGCACATAAGAAATTGTACATGTAAGAAAAAAGCCCTGCAGAAAACTATCAGAACATCGCCATGCACCTCCCGGAATGTGGAATTTGCATGGGAATTGTATGAATGTCAGTAATGTCCATATGTTCTTAAAATAACAAGTACTAAATACCACTCCACCTACCACTCCACCATAACATACTTAACACATTCCAGCAAGGGTGAACTTGGAACATGCACGTACCTATTCTGAACAACCTCCAGATCCTCCAACTTCTCTGGTGTTTCTAACCCGATCAGCCATGTCTCTTTCTGACCCATCCAGAGCTCACTGGCATCTGTCTCACTGAAAATGGTGTACAGGGACATAGTGTCCTCTAGCATCTTCTGGCGCAAGTCTGAGAGAGATAAGAGCTCCATGTACAGATCCCTAATGTCCTTCAGACGTCGTTGTATGTCAGGTGTGTTCTTTAGCTCCTCAGGAAGTGAATTTGCCTGTTTGGTCAAAGCATCAATGGTGGCTCCATTCTTAATTGCCTCATCACTCATTGCACGCTGCCTCTTAAGCAACCTCTGAGTCGTGTATTCCTCATGCCCGATATCTTGAGTGTTCATCTGCCGGATGGCATCCAGCAACCAAGCTTTAAGATCATCTGCATCACCCTGGAACTGGAAGAAGCGTTGGCTGTCCTGAAGGTTCTGTTTGCGGAATGCAGCCAACTCCTCCAATTGTTGCCACTGCCTCTGCACATCATCCATGCGTTTTTGTACCTTAGGGGAACCAAAATGTTTGGCCTTCACCATCTTCTCACTTTCAGTTTTCACATGTTTCAGGTGCTCATGCCAAGCACCCAGCTCATATTCAAAAGCACTGTGTTTACTCTGCAGCACCAGCACACTGGTTAGGTCCTTGCCATAATCGAGAGAGGAAAATATGTGTTCCTTTTCTCGAATCCAGCTCTCCAGTTCAGCTATTTCCCAGAAGAAGTTCCAAAGACGGCGAGACTGCTCCAAACGGGCCTTACGTTGTGCTGCAAGCGCACATAGCTCTTTATAACATAGGTCTAAATGCTGTACTCTGTCTTCAATCACTTGGGGGTCACATGGCTTGTAGCCTGCTTAAAGAGTAGAGAGCTTGATAATTAAAAATCATAGTTAAAACAATGTATATGTACATAGTTGCAAAGTCTGTAAAATTATTTTATGAAATGTTTTATTGTATTTATAAGTTTTTAAGCTAACACTGTACATATTAATAGCATAATAGCATGCTAACAGCGGGGCATGTATAAAAGATGTTCTACTAACTTTCTCCATTTGCAAATTTAAGAGCAGCTGCATTAGCCGAGCTCACTCTCTCAGCTTGCACAGCAATATCTGCTTCAATTAAAGCGTGCTTCTGCAGAAGGTCCTCCACCTCCAACAAGTGCTTCCCAAAATCAGATGACTTGAAACGAGCCTAATAATAATAATAATAATAATAATAATAATAATAATAATAATAATAATCAATTAAAGTGCGATCAAAATTTCAAGAGACTGACAAACAACCAGGATTTGAACTTAAGGACAATATTATATTTTGCCAATTTTTGTCTGAAAGGACAATTACACAGAATCATAACGCCTAAAGAGATAATTCATTTTAGAGAAATCAAAACCCTTCTTCTACCTTCATCTCATCTATCCAGACAATGATGTAAAGCATTTCCTGGAAAATTCTTTGCAAGGTGAGATTTTTCTTGAGACGACCCCTGCGTGCGCTCAGAAGCTGCTGGAGGTAGTCCCAAAGCCTCAAGATATTGTCTTTCCTTGCATCAATCCGTTTAGAATCATGGTACTTCTCTGCCTCCAGCTCTCTAGACAAATCCACCAGAGCTTGTACACGCTCCTCATATGCAGCGATGTCTGTCTCAATGGCATCATGTTTTTTCTTTGCTGCCTCTACTGCTGATAGATCATAGCCAAAGTTGTCCTACAATGTAAAGGTTCAGTAAAGTATAGTGCTTATGGTAAGATAGTGGCATGTGGATGTAATATCTAAAAATAACACAATGTCCTGATTTAGTACAAAGCATTTGAACAATACTGTTTACCTGGGCTACCAGATTCTGGTTCTCCCGAAGCCAGGTCTCTCTCATGGCAGCTTTTCTGTCAAAGCGGCGTGCCATTTGTTCAAGCTTTTCTTGCCTGATGAGTTCATCCCTAAGCACTTGCTCTCGCTCATGTTCAGCTCGCTCTAATCGCTCCCATGCCTGCGCCAAGTAAGAAATACTACTATGCATCCTGGGACATTTTAATTTATTATCATTATTATTATTATTATTATTATTATTATTATTATTATTATTATTATTACAGTATTATTATTATTATTATTATTATTATTATTATTATCAAAATCAAATTATATACTTAAAAGTCAGAAAAAAGCTGAGCAGTGGTGGATCTCAAAATAAGAAAGACATGTCTCACTCTGTTGATGTCTGCCACCAACGCGCCTTCTTTAGGTGTGTAAACCTTCTGATTATTGGCCCTCATTCTGCTCTGGATTGTGAAAAGCAGTACCTCCAGATTTCCCTTCTCCTGGAACCTTTAAAAATGTTGGGGTAAAATGTAAAACGATTTAAAAAAATATGACTAAATTGTTTATAATAATAATAATAATAATAATAATAATAATCATGATCATCATCATCATCATTACCCAATGATTATATACACCTGAGGGATCACCCAATCCCTCTCTGCTGCATATCATTTATTAACTATAATAATAATAATAATAATAATAATAATAAAAATAATAATAAGCTCTGTGTTTGCTCATACTTCGGAGGCTTCTCAACAGTACGGTATGAGTTGAATGCTTGTAATTGTTGCTGGACTCCATTCAGAGAGTTTGCAAGTTTGCGGTTGTTCAGGATAATGATGGTCTGTTCAATCCATGTTAATAGGTCTGAAGAAAGTGTCTCATACTTCTTAATCATGTTGTCTGTCTCAATGGCATGGTCCAGCACCTGAAGACAAAGACAACTTTACAGTGCAGTCTTGCTTTATATACATGCAAATCAAAATACATGGTTTCACAAAGATAAGCAAATGTATACATAAAACTCGAAGTACTGTATTCTCACCTTCCCAACTCGCTTGCCTTCAACTGCCAGAGCTTTCATCTTAGAGAAGTAGTGGTAAAAAGCAACAACATAAGTGATGATAGACTTCTCATCGGGGTTCTCAGTAAACACATCTGTGAAAGGCAGGATGTACAGATGTTATCTCATTAAAATAGAACAATGATAAATAACGGTTTGTTTGAATTTGGTGTATCAGTAGAAAAAAACATGTTCCTGCCTTCTGGGTCCAGGAGCTTAGTGACTCCAAGGTTTCTTTCAGCCACATTGAAAGCTTGCTGCAGATTGTGAGTTGGATTGGATCTCTGCAGGTTTCCATAATCAACTAGGTCTGGCCTAAAGGAATCAAAAATTGGCACAATGCAAGCAATTAAAAACGATGTACATATACAGTATATACGTATTTCTTTTTGGGGTCGTGTCTGTTCTCTTGTACCTGTGTTTGTGGATAAGGGCATTAAAGGCTAAACCATCCTTCCAGCTTGTAGTGAAGTTGGTGATATTCACATTCGGATACCTAACAAAACAAATGAATAGCAAATTAAAACCATGACATGATACTGTATATGGTATATGATATCCTGGTGGCACTGAGATGATTGATGACATTTACCCAGCAGTTTTCATTTGACACCAAAGCAGCAAGGCATCTTTAGCAGATCGTGTCTCCTGCTTACCCGTCTGGTCTACCTGTCCTACCTCTACTATAATGTCTTGAATCTGTGAGATAGAAGGAAAGTGGAAACCAGGTGGTCATAATCCAGGAAATGTTAATGCAACACATTTTGCGCACCCCCCCCCCCCCCCCCCCCCTCCAACCATTCATTTTCTGAACCACTTGATCATACTTAGGGTCATGGGGAGGCTGGCACCCATCTCAGCTAACTCCGGGCGAGGGCAGAGTACACCCTGGACAGCTTGCCCGGCCATTGCAGGGCAGAAACATGCTGACGGCTATGCAACTATTCTTGTCAAAAGTCAGCAATGGAATTCTCAACATAGGCAGTGAGAGACATGGCCGGCCTTTGATAACCCAGTTTGCTGCACTGGGGGGGGACAGAGACAAATCGTTGAGAGTGGGGCTTGAACCTCAAGCTTGGGATTAGTGATCTAGCACCTCTCACACCAGACCACCACTGCCCTATACTAATTTTCCAGTATTTGATTAATGTTATAGTCCTGATCAAGAAATGTTACTGTCCCACATGATTTCACTTAATTAGATCTTATTGAGGTTAATTGCATGCAGTTATCAGTTCAGGGAGACATATAAGCCTAGAAAGTTAAAAATGGACATGTTCTCGTTTATCTGTTCTTTTTTTTAACACATTGAAGAATCCAGACTAAAGAAATAATAATCAACTACTTCCATTCCTCTGCTCCCCTTTTAGTTTCCATGCAGATGGATTAAATTATCTGAGCTAAAAATACGTTCGCTGTCAAATGTGATTGAAAACAAATACAAACTTATTTATTTGTATGTGAAACTAAAGGAGAATCATGGATAAATACAATGTGTTGGCATTCATTCATCCATTCATTTTCTGTATCTGCTTACTTTTTTTAATTAGGGTCACGGGGAGGCTGGAGCCCATCCCAGCCGCCGACTTCGGGCGAGGGAAGAGTACACTCTGGACAGCTCACCAGGCCATCGCAAGGCGGAAACACGCTGATGGCTATGCAGCTACTCTTGTCAAAAGTCAACATGAACCTTATAACATAGACAGTGAGAGACATGGCCGGCCTTTGATAACCCAGTTAGCGGCACTGGGGGGACAGTGACAACCCGTGGAGAGTGGAGCTTGAACCCCCAGCCTCAGGATCAGTGATCCAATGCACCTTTACCACCAGGCCACCACCTCCTCTAATGCCTTGGCAAAATGATATATAAGTATCCAGGAATTTCAATACCTGTTAAAGTTGTATAATTTCTCACATTTATTTCAATAACATGTTAGACATTCTTATTCGGCTCACCTGGAAGCGAAGAATGATTGTCCAAATGAGCCCCAGAATAAGACGGTGGTTCCCGTCGACAATATCATGTGACCCCATGTTTTCCAAGTGAACCCTCTGCTCCCTTAGAAACTGCAGGGCCTTGTCTACATTCTCCAAACAATGAATCCTCATTCGACCTTTAGTGGGCCTGGGCTACAAAATGCAGAAATATGCTCCAAGATGCTTAAAGATGACTGTGCAGCTATAATCCGAACATTAACATCTTATTCACGCCAGTCTAGTTTTACCAACAGATACTCACCAGCCTTTCCCCTGATAGAACCTCGAGTAATTTGATGAGCATCCTGCCATCTCGCAGATCTAGGTAGAGGTCTAAAATACGGCAACTGACTCGAGCCAGGATGGAGTTTACCCATTTTGTGAAGGTCTTCTTTTGCACAGCTTCTCGCTCATCTGGCGGGTAATATGAGACAAAACTATTAAGCTAAGCTAGTCTAAAAGTGCTGACTTGTATTTCCCCCTCCCTGTCCATATGTTCACCTTTAACATAGATTTATGACTTTGGGGCTATTACAGTACTCACAGATACTATGTGCTGAGGCATGTGCATTTGAGACAAACAGAAGTGTGCATGTAGGTATAAGTTTTGGCTTAAGAAACATATTTTTTATTGTTGCTTTTATGAAATAAGAGGACCACAGGGGCTACATGAGATAAAAATGCTAAACAAGAGCAAAATCTTATATACAAAGATGATATCAGCTTCAAATGCTCACAGAGTCTCCCAACATTGGGTTTACAACCTTAGGATTTATGCAACTGATTTAAATACAGTATAGTCATGTTTTAAATTATATTCCTTTTTCTATCTCTTTATGGTGTTTCTCCTGGTCCATTTAGACATGATCTTAAATTAAACTGCATCATTAATAAATGATTTATATTTTATAAATGATTCAGTTCACATGACAACTGACAGTAGACGTCAAACAGTGGGGCAGAGAGAGAGACAGAGAGAGCGAGAGAGAGAGAGAGAGAGAGAGAGAGAGAGAGAGAGAATGCATCTAATGTTACTTGCACAAAAATGGCATTTGGATGGAAAACATCAGAGCAGGGTACAGGTCCTGAGAAGAAAACCCCAAAAGGCTTTTAAGCTTATTCTCTCCGAGACCCATGAGACACTATCCTACACCCTTTTACCCCTTAATGACAGAAAAACATTGCACGGTGCAGATGCATTGTCAGACTATATTTGGCCCATATGTCACTCTTCTACACACACACACACACATGCACACACACACACACACACACACACACACACACACATACATACGTACATTTCTTCTTCTTGCGTTCAAACCACATACGTAATTATATTAGGCACACTTGAAGCTTATTTTAGTCCACTGGGGTACACCGTGCTCATAATGCCAGTCCATCACAGGGCCAACACAGACAAACACAACCATACACACTCACTCCTGGAACAGCCAGTTAGACTAGTGGGAATGTCTTCGGATGGTGTGAGGAAGCCAGAGTACCCAGAGGAAACCCGCACAAGCATGGGGAGAACATGGAAACTCCACACAGAATTACCCATGACTTGAACAGGCATCTACACCACCTTGCCACCCTGATATTTATACTAAGAGCATAAACGTGATGAATGAGAGGAAGCAAACTATAACTGCAGCAGTATGAGTTGCTATAAAACAAGCCAACGCTTATCAGCAAAACCTGAACAAGTTTGAGTAATTCACAGTCCTAGGCAGATTAGGATTTTTGGACACAGAATAAATGAACAGCTTTTTTTTATTTTTTTTTAATCCTGGGAAATTTGTTTCAGCATTGAAAGATGATATTAATCAAACTTCCTCATCATGCAGTCTCTACGCAAGCATGACTTCTATATTTCTGGTTGTAATCATTCCTGTGCTGATACCTCGTGAATCGCTCAGCTTGTTCTCACCTGGTTGACATCTAGCATTATGGATTATACTGTATTGTAGAGTAAACTGTACGGAGCAGATCGGAATCATAGGGAGGCTACATTTTGCTAAGCATCTCATGGCCTGGGCTCAAATCTCCCCTTGAGTTCTAGCGACATGCCAATTAATTATTTATACTGATGGATTTTCCTTGTACAGCGTAAGCTTGTGTTTTGCACTACAGTCAGCATTAACTGTAAAGCCATTCAGAAAATTTACTAGTGCCCATCCCTGAAATGCCAACTTGTAGTTAACGGAGTGAAATGTCCAAAGGAGTGATTGGAGATCATAGTATAGTTGATATTTCACAATAACAATCAGTGGATGGGGAAGAGTGGAATAGAGAAATTAGAGGGGAAAAAGGAAGACTGAAACACAATCTGTTTTTATACCAAACCCACCCAAAAAAAAACAACGAAACTGCCATTAGCACCATTAGCTCATCTTTCTCATTCACTCACTCCTGCCCTGAATTATGTGCAGAATAAGCTCCAGTTCTTACATGAAATCAAATAAACAAATTCAATTAGGTTCTCAAAAATATTCACATCATATAACTATGAGTGCCATCATTATGCCACATGAGTGAGAGATGGGGTTGCTGGCCTATCAACGGGATAATACAGACAAACAACAATTCACCCACATTCACATCTCTACGTAATTCTGGGAAACCATCTAGCCTATGCTACATGTCCATGGAGGCTGGGATGAAAACCTAGTACACCGAGGAAGCTCCTGCAGACACATGGAATACATGCAAACGCCACACAGAAAGGCCACGGCCAACTGTGAAGTGCAAACCCAGAGCTTTCTTGGTGTGATTTGACGGTATTAATGACAGAACGCCTGTTACAATGAGGCTTATTTTATTGGTTATCAGGCAATTTCAGGTTGATCGAAATTGCAAATAAAGCTAAAGATCAATAGATGTAACAACAAGAATTAGACCTAATACCCCTTACTGTAATCTGCTATATATTTTTTATAAACAATGTATTTATCAAGGGCATTTGTATTGTTATAATTAGTTATAAGCCTACAGCTCGTTTGTAAGATTCGAGTTATCTCTGGTTGCTAAACTTTGATAGGTGAAGATTAAAACGAATAAAATGGTTGCTATTTAGTTTATACTTTCTCATATTCTTTAGATCACAAAAGAATGGCACAATATAAAACATATCAGTGTTTTTGTCATTGTTTTCTTTTTTATTTACACACCCTAACAATTCTGTTAGACTACCTTTACCCATTATTACACTGTGTAATCACCATGGCACCGTTGCTTCGGTTGGTCAGGTCAAGGCTCAGCAACAATATGTGACAATAAAATTAATTCACCTGAACGCACTGAATGACCAGGTTATCGCATCAGTGGATTTTTTTCCCCCCCGTGATGGCAAGGACATAAAATTGTGGCTTGAATAGGTCAGCATTAGGAAGCACTTTCTCATATGAACTCGAACCACGGAGTCCTGTTCTTAAGCTTATTGGAAGTCTATAGAATGTGTTTTAGAAGACGTTATGGCACGGTTCAATTTTCTCACCATCATTTCTGAATGTTGATGAAAAATGAACCAAACTTCAGATGGAAATAGATTTTGTGAATAAAGTTTGTTGAAAAAATACCATGATGATAATGTGCCACAATCAGGCCTAAGAGCAGCCCAGGAAAATATTAGAGTGTGCCTTTCTTTTCTTTTGGGTGAGGTACCGTATTACATCTTTCCGAAAAATGAAAATCTCGCCTGGCGATTGCATGGGAAAAACACACACCCTACCATTTACACTCACACTCACACCTAGAGGCAATTCGCCTCCTTTACATGGTTTAGGACTGTGGGAGGAAACTGTAGTACCCAGAAGAACCCATGTAAGCAGGGAGACAACATGCAAACTCCACACATAAATGCCCAAGCCCGCGAATGTGAAACCCAGGCCTCCTTGCTCCGAGGTGGACATGCGAGCTACTGCACTACCGTGCCATCGCAAAAAGTTATGAACTGTTTTTTATTTCTTTTCTGGTGGTGAGTGGTGAACTGGATCTGGGAATTTTTCCCCTAATACTCCCACAAAACATACAGTACAGTATTTATATAAGATCTCTTAGAAATTATATCAATAGAAAGAACTCTACAGAGGTGAATGCCGCAGAAATGAAAATACGAAGGAAAATGAGTCGCATTGGTGGAGGTTTGCATTCTCCCTGTGCTTTTAGTTTTAGATATTGTGTTGTTGAACAATGACCGGCCCACAGGTGTACTGAAATGGTCTAATCTAGCTTCTTAAAAAAAGGTACATCATCTAAATAAATAAATAAAAGCATTTATAGTATAACATTTAGAAATATATTTTTAATGAATATTATCACATAGTGTAAAGTATCACCATATGTGGTGTCACCAAAAAACCCATTACAATTACCTTAAACATGGTACACTGTAGAACACTGTTCTACCACCACACCATTAAATATTTAATGAAAACACACTAATGTAAATAAATACTTACCAAGCAGAACAGTTTTTACGATCTGCAAACGCCACCACAACAAAATTCCTCTAACTATAACTAATGTTTAAGTCCAAGGATCGCACCCTTTATCTCAGGGGATGGAGCCAAAAGAGAACTCTACCTTGAAGCTGTCGGAACCTCCCATCTAAGATGGAGTTGAAGCAGATGTTTGATGTGCTGTGACTTAGCCAGCGGGTGCGTTTCATACTCTGCGAAGAGGATGATGAGGACGATGAGGGTTTTTGTGGAGGTGATGGTCGAGATAGTCGCGAAGTATAGGAAGATGAGGAAGAAGAGGATGAAGAGGAAGAGGAGGCAGAAACCATTAAGGGGGCTTTGGTTGGTGGAATGCCCCGTAAAGTGCCATTCCTCTGAGGCGAATTCTTGAGTTCATGCTTGGGGTGTCCTTTAGTCTTGGGTGCTGCCTTTTTCTCGGTGCCCTGAACTCTGGACACTGGCGGTGTGCTCCTGCTTCTGGTAGCCTGAGTGCTGACACGGATGGGGAGCTCTTTTCCTGAGGAGTAGACACTGGAGTGGATTGAGCTGACCTCTCTGCTGCTCTTCAGGCTGAGCTTCACCTCTGGTAGCTGGCTCTGGCTCACCGGCATGGTGCGATACAGACAGGGGCTGCTCATCATCAGCCAACACTGCACATACCTCTGCAGGTTAGTTTGACAGATGTAAAGTGTATCGTCTCCTCGCTTCTGTCTTTGAGTCCTCCTCCTGTCCCATCCTCCCATCCTCCCTCCCTCCTTCCCTCCTTCCCTCCCTCCCTTCCTGTTTTTTACTCTCAGCTAGTGCACAAAGCAGCTTCACCAGCACCCAACTCATGTATATATAATATAACCTTTCTCACTTCCTCCTTTGTACAAGCACATGATGTAATCATAAAGAAAGTATGCAGCTGTATGCGTTAAAAAGCAGATATTAATACAGACAGGTGTTTCAAAAATATATATAAACACAGTGCAGAGTGACATATACAAAGTGTATATTTAGGAGGTGTATAATTGCTTCACTATACATGTTCCATTAATGCTGGAATGATATCTGCACACACAAATTATGAAATTCGAATATTAACCTTTCAGGAAGACAAGTATAAATTTCAGAATGCTGTAAGCGTGTCATTAGGTTTAAGAATGTGAATTCAAATTATACTGCACTTCTGCGTAGTATGAAATACTGTCGATTTGTTGTTAGCTTCATGTAAAAGCTGTTTGACAAGAACTAAAGAGCGCAACTCCTCACTCTCACAGTCTGTCTGGTTTATGTCTAGCTTGCTCTTTGTCAGTAAACTATAATTACATTAAATAAAGATCACTGCACATGCTGAGCACATTACACCAGCTCTCCACTGCAGGAGCATGTCTGCACCTTAAAGACACAGACTAGAAATGTATCACAACAGCAAAAAAAAAAAAATAATAATAATAATAATTAAAAAAATAATAATAATTTTAAAATGGGGAGGGGGAGGGGCAATGCTGTTCCAGCCTCTGAGTGTCCACAAAGTCACAGACATTCCATACATCAGTATTTTACTCCAGCACTTTGGGAACACACACACACACACACACACACACACACACACACACACACACACACACACACACAATATTGGATTGAGGTCCACAATCCCTGTTTTCTACCTGGTCTTCTTCTTGAAATAATATGGTTTGGAAAATCTTGTCTTTATATGTCATATTTTCATTTGTTAATTTTCTGAGCTGCTTTGTTACAACAAAATATGGCACGGTTTTCCAAACCATTTTCCCCCATCGTTTTATTCTTTATTAGGGTCGCAAGGTGGCTGGAGCCTATCTTAGCCTACTCCGGGTGAAGGCAGAGCACATATTGCACAGCTTGCAAACACAGACACATAACCGAGGCAGTTTTGACCTATTGGGTAGAGAAGTGGGTTTGGGTTCAAAAAGTGTGTGGCTGCCCACTGCTGTGTGTGTGTATATTTTAGATGGGTGAAATTCAGAACCAAATTGCAGGATGGATCAATCAATCAATCAATCAATCTATATATCTATCTATCTATCTATCTATATATATATATGTATATATGTATATATTCATTCATTTTCTGAACTGCTAAATTCTAATTAGGGTCGTGGGTAACCTGGCACCCATCTCAGCCAATTCTGGGCGAGGTTGGGCTATACACCCTGGACAGCTCACCAGGCCATTGCAGGGCCAACACTCACACAACCATTCATACTCACACGCTGGGGAGATTTACAACAGCCAATTAACCTAATGTGCATGTTTTTGGACTGTGGGAGGAAAACGGAGCACCCGAAGGAAACCTACACAAGCACGAGGAGAACAAGCAAACTACACACAGAAATGCCCAGGACAGGCTGGGAATCGAATCCAGGCCTTCTTGCTGTGAGGCAGACGTGCTAAGCACTACGCCACCATGCCGCTCTTATTTATATATACATACTATATATATATATATATATATATATATATATATATACACACACACACCCCAATTCACCTCAAATTCATACCTTGAGGCGATCAAGAACATTCAGTTAGCCTAACAAGCATGTCTTTTGACTGCAGAAGAAAACTGGAGAAAACTGGAGCACCCAGAGGAAGCTCATATAAGTGTGGAAAGAACATGCAAACTTCACAAAGAAAGAACTTAGCCACGCATAGAGCTTGAACAAGGGACCTTCCTATGTGCAGTAGACATGCTCATCATTACACAGCCACATTGCTTTGATTGAAATTGGAAAGATTAACATTTCCCATATTTTCTTTTCATACCCAGACGTGGTTTCACTATTACCCAAACCAGGACAGAGCAGTGACTGCAGATGAATGAAGAAACAAATCAATTTGAAATGAATGATAACACATGCAACACATTTATGGACATTTTTGGACTATAGAGAGTAGAACTGATTACAAATACATAACATAGTTGTATTGACTGATATCAAATGAAATATATATTATAATTGCTCTAAAAGTGATATGCCTCTTGTGTGTCCAGAACTCTTGCAAGAACTAGAACTCTGGACACACGCAGACCTATTTTAAGGCTCCGGTTTCAGAGCGGTCATGCCACAGGTACTGTCATTGCTTTGAGTCTTGGATGCAGACAGGGAGGGCAGCTGTCCAGCTCTATCACACTAAAGAACGCTGGGCATGTAGCAGAGATCTGAGATATCTGGCTGCAGTAGTGAAGGGGGAGGAAACAAGAATGTAGGGAAAGGGTTTGGTTTCTATAGGCTTCAGCCTTGTATTAGATTTTGTTATCTAGGGGACATAAAGAGTAAAAAAGTACTTAAAATTGGTTATGACCCAATCCAACCCATTAGGTCATATCTCACCTGCCAGTTTTTTGATGCGTGAACGCTCATATCGTCGAGCTGTGCTGCTGTCATTGTCCAGCTCCTCGTCAGACAGCTCAAAGCGTGTGTTAATGCGGCTGTACTGCTGTGTGATATCAGCGTTGTCAAAGTCTGTGGAGGAGGTCATGGCTGCTGGATGGGGTAGTGTGAGTGCCTGAAGACCTCACAGCACTGTCGAACAGAGCTGATGGATCAGCTAAATAGACAGGAAAGACCAGTTCATTTTTCAGTCAACCATCAATGCTCTAAAATTTAAATAAATAAATAAATAAAACCAGAAAGATTATTTAAAAGCTAATACCGTACATATTTCTTTATGCAGAAATTCTTATTGAGACAAGTAGCAAAACCCCGATAGAACAAACCAATAGTTTATCATATGGGTTTAATAACCAGTGTAACCATGGTGTTCTTCAAGCGCTGTCTGATGTATGAGGCTCCAAAATACCACAGAAAGGTTAAAAAAAAAACCAAAACATTCAAACACATAGTTTGCTCTTTTCCCTTTTTATGCTCCTTCAGGTAATTAAACATTTACATTCACATTTGAACAGGCCAGCATTTCCAAAGTATGGGTATGTACCTCTACGGTGAAATGAGTGAAGGTATATGGTTAAGATAGCTCTATCTCCCAGAGTCATGCTCTTTTTCCTACCCTTATCACCAAACACAGGGTCTAGGAAACCCCTTCGAGTAAAATAACAGAATACTATTCAAATTTGAACCCCATAGTGTTCAGTTCATTTTCTGTAACCGCTTAATCCTAATCAGGGTCATGGGGAGGTAGGCGCCCATCCCAGCTGACTCTGGGCGAGGGCAAAGTACACCCTGGACAGCTCGCCAGGCCATCGCAGGGCGGAAACACTTGACGGCTATGCAGCTACTCTTGTTGAAAGTCAGCAATGGTTCTTTTACATGAACCTCACACCATAGACAGGAAGCGACATGGCCGGCCTTTGATAACCCAGTTAGCTGCACTGGGGACCCCATAGTGTGTATGTGTTAATATACACGACAGCTTATTCTCACGATTCAGATATGTGTGAAAGATATATATACCAGTATATATATATATATATATATATATATATATATATATATATATATATATATTTTTTTTTTTTTCTTTTCTTTTTTTTAACCAAGCAGTGGTTTCAAATTACAAACATATTCTTCTGGACCTCTGAACTATTTCAGTCATTCCAAAATACAAAAAGGTCCTGATATACACTGGTCCCAATAATTATTAGGAAATATTTTACAAATTAATTTATTTCATTGGATCGGAAATAACACATCACACCAAGTAGGTCTATTGCTTTCTCATCTGCCAAATCGCTTAATCCTACCTAGGTCATGGAAACTCAATCGATACTGAGCAAAGGCAGGACGCTCGCCAAACCATTGCATATATGATCTTCGTATGAGCTTTAAATACAGTTATGTTATTATAGATGCCATAGATGATGTTCCCATTAAATAATGTGGATTCAGTATTTTTTGTAATGCAAGAAAGTGAGAAGGAGGAGTTCATTCGTTTCGAGAAGAGGCCTCGGTAAAGAAGGAGGAGTGCTTCTTTCACTCTCTCCTCTGTATCAGGAGGTTGCAGAGAGGATGTTATCAGAGAATGATGCTCCCTCCCTCAGCGGGAATCCTCTTATCATAGCCTACAGCGTTTACTCCTGCTCCATCAGCCTGCTCTCTGCAACAGTATGTACGGTTATTTGTCAAACACACGTCATGCGCAATAAAACCCGCTCTCTCGAAAAACGTCTTATTTCCTTGTATAAAGATGTCAGAGTAGAAAATAATTATTCTATTCTTAATTCAACCTTAAAATAGAAATTGATTTAGACGTTCTGAATATGAAAACATTTGTAATGATCACGTCAAGCAAACTGTCTGACACTATATGTGAGGCAAGAGAGTGAAGTGGAATGTTTCTGACGTGTGTGATGATGATGTAGTGAAACTAGAGACAGGCGTGGTTGAGATGCCCTTGTGCACTGTGAGTATGAAGAACTACAAACTGGCAATAAGTGCTGGGTTTTTTTTTGTTTTTTTTAATGTTGATCAATGTTATTATCATGAAGTTCGCCTTAACATAATAGTTAAGAGCCTGTTAAGTGAACAGTGCCATAATACCTGCCAGTATGATGAAGGAATCGAGTGTGTTAAATTATAACATGTCCATGAAAATGAACAAACATGGCCTTGTGATGGGATTTTAATTAAACGTCATATACTTCCATTAGGATATTTTTGATGTTATCAACATAAGAGCGGAGCTCTTTGTACCCCGTTCATTTTCTGTAATCGCTTAATTCTAATTAGGGTCACGGGGAGGCTGGCACCCATCCCGGCCGACTCCAGGTGAGGGCAGGGTACACCCTGGACAGCTCACCAGGCCATCGCAGGGCAGAAACACACTGACGGCTATGCAGCTACTCTTGTCGAAAGTCAGCGATGGTTCTTTTACATGAATCTCTCACCATAGACAGTGAGAGACATGGCCGGCCTTTGATAACCCAGTTAGCTGCACTGGGAGGACAGCATGGACAACCCATGGAGAGCGGGGCTTGATCCCCCGACCTTAGGATCAGTGATCCAGCACCTTTACCACCAGGCCACCACTGCCCATATGTTCTGAATAAACAAATGAATTAGTTATCAAATAAAAAATAAAAATAGGGTCAGGAGCTACATGCAGTTTATAAGTTTGAGTATAGTTGCAATAGAATTTATAACTGTTATTGACGTTTACCCTGAATAACCACGTGATACGCTGAGACTTGAAGGGATTAACAGGCCGCCAAAGCCGCAAGCTAGTAGAAGTAAAATAGAACAAATCAATGTTATACTATTTCTGGAACATCACAAACAGCAGTGAAAATGTTTATGATGCAATCCAATGTAAATTTTAATTAATAATATAACATAACAGAAGTTTCCAGACCCCATGGCTTCACCCTATAAAATGAGAGCTGGGCAGCAAAATTTTATTCTTTGGTACTTGAAAGCTGAGTGATAAAACAGCACTGTTCAACTTCGACTGATATTGTGAAGCCTCACTGTTTACTTAAGAGAGACAGACAGAGAGAAAGTCAGAGAGAGAAAGAGACACAGAGAGAGAGAGAGAGAGAGAGAGAGAGAGAGACAGACAGAGAGCAACAGAGAGAGAGAGAGAGAGGGAGAGAGACAGACAGAGAGAGAGAGCTAGAGAGATGGCGAGAGAGACAGAGAGTGAGAGAGAGAGAGGGAGGGAGAGAGAGAGAAAGAGAGAAGGGGAGACAGACAGACGACAGACAGACAGACAGGCAGTGTGTGTGTGAGAGAGAGAGAGAGAGAGAGAGAGAGAGAGAGAGAGAGAGAGAGAGAGCGACAGACAGACACACACACACACACAAAGAGAGAGAGAGAGAGAGACACACAAACAGAGAGAGAGCGAGACAGAGAGAGAGAGCAACAGACAGACAGACACACACAGAGAAAGAGAGAGAGAGAGAGAGAGAGAGACCCACACAAACACACACACACACATAGAGAGAGAGAGAGAGAGAGAGAGAGAGAGAGAGAGAGAGAGAGAGACAGACACACACACACACAGAGAGAGAGAGAGAGAGAGAGAGAGAGAGAGAGAGAGAGAGACAGAGAGAGAGAGAGAGAGAGAGCAACAGACAGACAGACACACACAGAGAAAGAGAGAGAGAGAGAGAGAGAGAGAGAGAGAGACACACAGAGAGAGAGAGAGACAGAGAGGGAGAGAGAGAGAGACAGACACACACACAGAGAGAGAGAGAGAGAGAGAGAGAGAGAGAGAGAGAGAGAGAGAGAGAGAGAGAGCAACAGACAGACAGACACACACAGAGAGAGAGAGAGAGAGAGAGAGAGAGAGAGAGAGACACAGAGAGAGAGAGAGAGAGAGAGAGAGACAGAGAGAGAGAGAGAGAGAGAGAGAGAGACAGAGAGAGAGAGAGAGACAGACACACACACACACAGAGAGAGAGAGAGAGAGACAGAGAGAGAGAGAGAGAAAGAGAGAGAGAGCAACAGACAGACAGACACACACAGAGAAAGAGAGAGAGAGAGAGAGAGAGAGAGAGAGAGAGAGACACAGAGAGAGAGAGAGGCAGAGAGAGAGAGAGAGAGAGAGAGAGAGAGAGAGAGAGAGAGAGAGAGAGACACACACAGACAGAGAGAGATTTTATTTCTTGGTGTTGTTGCACACTGTTAAATTGGAAATGTTTTAAACTGTAAATTTAAAAGTGAGGTCCATGTCATATTAAATGGTAAAAATAAACTTTTGCCAATAAACTTTGTGAGAAAATTTTTAACTTCAACTCCACTGGCATTTACACTGTAATATCTATTCAATCACCTTCAGTTTTTCCAATATACAAACTAATAAGAAACTACATATACCCCAATGTACATCTGTGAAGGTGCAACTATCAACATCACTGCAGAATAATAATCTTACTTTCGATTAAATAATGTGTAAAGATAATGAATCATGAAAAACAGAGAGCATCGTGTAAGTGTAGCCCAATACGAAAAGATATAGTTTATTTACCTTTTATAATATTTAGACACAGAAATGAACAGTATGCTTATAATAAACAAATTAGAAATACTTACCGATGCAGATTTTGAAAGGTATCTGTATAAGTTGCTCTTCAGTGTGTAGTTGTAATAAATCAGTAACTAATGTGTTATAATCTGAGGTTATGGGATGACGCCGGGGACAGCAACATGGAGTTCAGCTCCACACGCTTGACCCACCCTAACAGTTAAAAATAAAGTGCACTTGCAGCGCACAGTGCAGGACGCACATTCCTCCTGCCACCACTGCCTTTAAATGGCACATACACTGAGAATGGAGCTGCTCACTCCCACCAAGAGTGTGTGCCGCCTTCACACAGATACTGGCCACACAATAGAGTCACCTCTATATCAACCGGGCATGTTGTCCACCAACAACCCCACAAAAAGCTCGAGACCTGTGTTCTTTTCCACTGTTTAAAAAACAAAAGCCCCTTACATATAATTATATACATTTTACATGTGATCATATACTTTTCTACTTTTTATTATGTGAGAGTAATGCTTGGGAAGCACAGTATGTAAACGCAGGACACATACAGAAATAAACATTCTTGCTCATTCATTTGCTGAACCATTTTCTAATATTACGGTCATGGGGAGGCTATCTCAACCGACTATGAGTGAACGTCTGGTACACCCTGAACAGCTCACCAGGCCATTGCAGTTCCAATACACATAAATATATATATATATATATATATATATATATATATATATATATATATATATATATATATATATACTCACATGTATGGGAAATTTAGAGCAAACACTTGGAAATGCCGGGCCCGGGACTCAAACCCAGGACCTTCTTGCTGTGAGATGCATGCTAACCACAATGCTGGCTAAAGATAAACTCATGATATAATTTTTAAAAATATGACTTAAAAAAATTTCCGACATACAAAATTTTGTTATGCGTGAATGTAATAGCAATAAAGACCCTCGAATCATGTGAAAAAAGTCATGTAAAAATCACAAGTGATATACTGTACAAGTATACCTCGCTACTTCGCGCTTCAATTCATGCAACTTCAGTGCATCACGTTTTTTTTAAATATTCATTGAATTAAAAAAATAAGGAAATTAAGGAAGAATAGGGGGAAAGTTAAGGAAAATGCAAAAACAAGGCCAACTATGCAAAAAAAAAAAAACGTAAAGAAACACATAACCAAAAACAACCCAAAACCTCCCATCAAAGCTGTTTATGATTTTGTTAGGTGTGCATCTGAATATGTGCACATGCATCTGCTGCATGCGTGCGTGTGTCTGTATGTGTGTGTAGTTATATTTTATTTACATCCTATGCATTTTTTTTTCATCATCAGTTCATTTTTGTAACTGCGTAATCCTAATTTGGGTCGCAGGGAGGCTGGTGCCCATCCCAGCCAACTTCGGACGAGGGCAGAGTACACCCTGGACAGCTCACCAGGCCATCGCAGGGCGGAAACACACCGACATCTTTGCAGCCTACTCTTTACGAAAGTCAGCAATGGTTCTTTTACATGCCTCACACCATAGACAGTGAGAGACATGGCCGGCCTTCGATAACCCAGTTCACTGCACTGGGGGGGGGGGTTTGGGGGACAAGACAACCTTGTGGAGAGTGGGACTTGAACACCCAACCTTTGGATCAGCGATCCAGCACCATATACCACTAGACCACCACTGCCCCTGCATTTTTTTTAATATTTAATTGTTATTCTCAGCATTTATAGCATTGAATATTTATTTATTGATATTATATAAACATGTACGTATACGTCAGTCATGGAGAGTTGGGGTGGGGGTTGATCCTACTTCACGGAATTTGGTGGTTGGGGGGATCTCGGGCCCAATTAATCACGGAAAGTGAGGGATCCCTGTATTAGCTAATTATATTAGCTAATTATATGAAAGTGGAAAATGAAAATATATATGGACCACAATTAAAGAAAATTACAGTATTCTGTAAATGTTGATTTTGAGTAAATTGTGTGTATGGGGGGAAAGTATACAAATCAAGAAGTTTTTTTTCTCAGGCAAAGATCCTCTGATCAACTTTCATTCATTTATAACTCCCCCACTCACTCATTTTCTGAACTTAATCATACTCGAGTCATGGTGGAGGCTGGTTCCCATCTCAGACAATACTGGGCAAAGGTGGGGTTCACCCAGACTGCAGACCATTAACCGGCAACACACAGATAACAATTCACTTACACAGATGGGTCAATTTGGTATGTGCATGTTTTGGGACTTTAGGAGAAAACCAGACTACCCAGAGGAAACTCACACAAACACGGGGAGAACATCTAACTTGATTGAATTCAGGACCTCCTTGCTGTGAGGTAGATGTGCGAACCACTTCAGCCCCTCTGATGAAATTTAAACATTTTATATCAGCTTGCAATGGTTAGCGTATGAATTTCAATTGGATGTTTGGCTTGGAACCAGTATACAGAGGCCATATAAAGAAGTGTACTCCCAATTGTTTTTATTTTTGAGCTCACATGACACTCAGGAAAACATGGGTGAGCGTGCACATTTGTACAAGCTGCCAAAATGAATGGAAACTAAAACAAATAAACTCTGCATGCTATTCTCTGTCAATATGAAATGGACCATGAAACCCACCATTATAGTTTTATATGAAACAGTGAGAAATTAAATTATATTAGCTTGTCAGTGACCATTGTTTTGCCATTGGTGTGCCAGATTACTAACAACGCTCAAAACAATGACATTGCAAGGGTTTTTAAATACCTTTTATATCTTCCCAAGAGTCACTTGAAGGGTGACTATTTGTGGTATATATGTTGCACTGGTTGTGATGGTGGGAGCATATGAGTTGGACCCAAAGAAGCAGGAGACCATGTACGAAGATTCAACGACTTTATTTCAGCACAGGGGAAACCAAAATCACTGGGAATAATTCTTAAATGGAAAACTGGTCGAGCATGAAGCAGGATACCAGGAGTCAGAGAGATCACGGGGAACGGAATCACATTGAAAGGACAATCTTCTGACGCCGGAGGGGAGCGTGCCAGTCCTCTTTATAGCTCGCTGATTGCTGAGTACATTCAGGTGCGCTCTCTGGATTTCGCCTGCAGGTAACAGCCACGCCCATCGCCAGCACCTGCAGTGTATGGGGGGAGAGAGAGAGAGAGAGAGAGAGAGAGAGAGAGAGAGAGAGAGAGAGTTAAAATGCCGCCAGCAAGCACAGACCATAACACTGGTATTGTAATAATACCCTATTGTGTAAAGGGCAGTGGTATAGGGTGCTGGATCGCTGATCCAAAGGTTAGGGGTTTGAGTCCCACTCTCCACAAGGTTGTCTTGCCCCCCCCAGTGCAGCTAACTGGGTTATCAAAGGCCGGCCATGTCTCTCACTGTCTATGGTGTGAGGCATGAAAAAGAACCATTGCTGACTTTCATAAAGAGTAGGCTGCAAAGATGTCGGCGTGTTTCCGCCCTGCGATGGCCTGGCGAGCTGTTCAGGGTGTACTCTGCCCTCGCCCGAAGTTGGCTGGGATGGGCACCAGCCTCCCTGCGACCCAAATTAGGATTACACAGTTACAGAAAATGAACTGATGATGAAAAAAATGCATAGGATGTAAATAAAATATAAATGCACACACATACAGACACACGCACGCATGCAGCAGATGCATGTGCACACATTCAGATGCACACCTAACAAAATCATAAGTAGTTTTGATGGGAGGTTTTGGGTTGTTTTTGGTTATGTGTTTCTTTACGGTTTTTTTTTTTGCATAGTTGGACTTGTTTTTGCGACATTTTCCTTAACTTTCCCCCTATTCTTCCTTAATTTCCTTATTTTTTAATTCAATGAACCATTGCTGACTTTCAACAAGAGTAGCTGCAAAGCCGTCAGCATGTTTCTGCCCTGCAATGGCCTGGCGAGCTGTCCAGGATGTACTCTGCCCTCACCTTGAGTCGGCTGGGATGGGCACCAGCCTCCCCGAGACCCTAATCAAGATTAAGCGGTTACAGGAAAAGAACTGAACTGAACCTTATTGTGTAAAACATTATTTGTCTATTCTTTTTTTTTTTTTAGATATACAGTATTGAGGCAGTATGGAAAGTCAAAATCATCAAAAAAGCAACAATATGCAGAGTCTGCATTTCCTGCTGGTTACCTCCACGAGGATTATGTTTTTAATTAGGTTTGTGTTGGCTTTGTTTATCTTGGTCTGGTGAAGGTTTCTTTTAGTCTCTCTTTTGTAATTAGTATTTGAATTGTATTGACAAAATATGGTGATATTAGGGCAGTGGTAGCCTGGTGGTAAAGCTGCTGGATCACTGATCCTAAGGTTGGGGGTTCAAGCCCCACCCTCAACAGGTTTTCACTGTCACCTCAGTGCAGCTAACTGGGTTATCAAAGGCCGGCCATGTCTCTCACTGTCTATGGTGTGAAATTCATGTAAAAAAAATATTGCTGGCTTTTGACAAGAGTAGCTGCATAGCCATCAGCGTGTTTCTGCACTGCGATGGCCTGACGAGCTGTCCAGGGTGTACTCTGCCCTTGCCCGGAGTGGGCTGGGATGGGCTTTAGGATTAAGCGGTTACAGAAAATAAATGATTAAATGAGATTAACACAACTTCTAATATATTATTAATTACCTTAACTACCCAGTTGTCTAAAAATGCCAATTGTAAGCTGTCTGTAGATGTAAAGTTGGAGGAGTATTATGGTATGAAAAGAGTTGTTAATGATCATGAAGTTGGATTATGATACCATGCCAAAAGAATTTGGATTTACTAATCCACAATCAGATAAATTGTGTTCAAATGGAAGAAATTCAAGAACACGCTCCATGAGTGACAAGCCAACAAAGATCGTTTTGAGTGCAATGCCTGTAATAGCCAGAGAGGTCACTAAGGAGCAGGGTAAGTTCTAAGCGGCTAAAGCTCTCTCACATTTCCAAATGTTAATGTTCATGAGTCGACCAGACACCAAACTGAACAACATTAGTGTGCATGGCCAAAAAAAAATTGCCGCCACTTTACTAAGGATCACATGGACTATAAGGTGCGCAACTATCAACCCAGAGATCGCAAGTTTGAATCCAAGTCAATGCCACAGCCATCCGTGACCAGCAGTACATGGGACCTAATTGACCTAGCCAGCCAATCATGGTTGTCTGAGAGTTCATTCATACGAGGGAGCAGATAGTGCTTTCCCTCCGAGTCTGTAAGGTCGCCCCAAATACGCATGAGTGGCAATTTGAAAGTATGCACGGAGTGGGAGGGCCACATTCTACCAAGGGGGCATGTGCATGTCTACACCCCTCCCTGGTTAGTGGTAGTTGTGTGATAGAATAATCATTTCTAAATTATACCAATGAATACTAAATAAAAAGTCATAACATCTGTCGGTGTAGTTAAACTTGACAGGATGTAGCTCATACAGTGGCTATTATGAACATGACTTAAAAGAACAGTGATGGGTTCATGGAATCAAACTGTGATGATCTTAAGAGAACTTTGTGGACCATGATCTTGAAGGAGCTTGCCGGAATCATGATGATCTTCAGGAAACCTGGTGGAATTATGATGACCTTGAAGGAACTTGGAGGAACTGTTACAAAATTTTTGACTTTCAATAATTTTTCCATCATTATTGATACGATTTTTATGATTTCATGGCAACCGTAAACTTAAAAATCATATTAGACTGTATTAGAGCTTAACACCCCTGAGCAGAGTGTATTAGATTTCGAAGCGCCATTGTAGGCGATGTTGGTGAATTTCGAAACACGATTAATCAAGTTTTTCATCTTGGATGCACCCTGCCTTTTTTTGTACCCCAAGCCTGCTCAGATCATGTCCATAACTTGAGGAGCAAGTCATTCTGATAAGAAATGGGTAATATATATATATATATATATAAGAAACGCCAAGTCAAAGGCCTGACCTTAATTTGACATGTTGCGGAAGGACCTGAAGCGAGCAGTTTAGGAAGCCCACCAGCATTCCAGAGATAAAACTCTTCTGCACGGAAAAATGAGCTAATCAAGTTACCATTAACATTTATTTGCAATGAGCCTCTTAAAGCCAAGCTTCACATACAATTGATAGTCACAGATATGTAATATTGGATCACTTTTATTAATCAATAAATTGTCAGGTATAATATTTTTGCTTCAGCAATGCAGCTAACTTGGTTATCAAAGGCTGGCCATGTCTCTTACTGTCTGTGGTTCGAGGTTCATGTAAGAGTAGCTGCTTAGCCGTCAGCGTGTTTCTGCCCTGCGAAGGTCTGGTGAGTTGACCAGGGTTTACACAGCCCTCGCCCAGAGTCAGCTGAGATGGCATCGGCCTCCCTGCGACCCTGAATAGACTTAAGCGGTTCAGGACATGAATGAATATTTTTGTTTCACTTGTTAAATTGATTTATCTTTATTTATTTTTTTGGCCATTTGCGAAAATCTGGCAATGTTTGAGTCATAGTTATGCGGGAATGCAAAAAGTTCTAAAAGCATCACAAAGTTTTTAAGCACCACTGTATCTCTATCATAGAAGTCTATCTAGATGTCTATGTCCTTAGAAGATACTCTGCTTATAGGGACTGAAACCCTTCATTAATCCTTAAATGTGGACTGGCTTGTTGCTTATATTGTGCATTATACTTGCAATTACACATTTCTACCAGAAAGGTGTCCACTTCCACATATGTTACTCAGTGTTGTTGGAACTGTAGAAGTAGCAGATAATGACTGTTAAAACGCAATAGTAATTTTTTGAGGATCACGCTGTACCTCTCTGTGTATGACACCATCTCTGTGGGCTATGTGAATTTAATACAAATAACAACTCAACAGAAATCTTTGAATACGTTTTAATATTTTTTCATTAAAGAGACAGTCAGTTCTGAAGATTCTGTTAGCATACTTAATTAGCAGTGGTGCCACAGCCATTCAAGACAACACTGGCCACATTCCTTGTGTAGGAGGAATGGCATACTCTCTCTCTCTCTCTCTCTCTCTCTCACACACACACACACACACACACACACACACACACACACACACACACACACACACACACACACACACACACACACACACACACACACACACACACACACACACACACACACACACACACACACACACACACACACACACACTCATTCACTCATTCACTCTCTCTCACTCTCACTCTTTAATCTCATGTGTGAGGATAAGGGCAGATAGCTGGCTTTCCATGTCTTGGATGGGGGATCATATCCCCAGCTGCCTCCCTGGCCTTCACCCACTCCTGCCGGTAGCTGTCATATGACAGAGCTGGCAGGTGGGTGTGAATAGGGCAGAAAATAGAGATGGGAGAACAATAGGCAAGTCATTTGGAAAATTAACATTTTATATTTAGCAAGAAATATAAAAACATAAATATACAATTATAAAAATAGGTCAAAAGTACAACAGCAATTAAAAATAATAATAAAAGTTAACAAAAATGTGTAAATTGTTTTACATTTAAATAACAGTGATTATCTCTGGCAGTATTTGTTGTGTCAGGTACAAACAATTAACATGTAAAGGAGTACAAAACAATTCCTTCATAAGCCTGTATGATTTTTCTTTCTGCCACAGAAACAGAATTCAGGTTCTTCACCGGAGGCTTTTAAAATAAACGCCTTAGTCCCATTCTACAGTGTACGATCTAATACTATAAGGGCTATAGAAGTGTTGATATCACATACAAGTGACATTTCCCTCAACGTTACTCTCATACAATCTCCATACGTCAGGACCAGTCAATGGTCACTTGAGGTCCTATGTGTTCTCATGATATGAAGAGTAATGGGGATGGTTGTGATAATGGATGTATTTCATGCTACCCATTCATCCAATTCAACAGAGAAATAACATGTAGTATTTCCATTCAATACAGATTGCTGAGATATGGTTAATAATTATTTTTATATCATACACACACTTTCTAAAAAAATAAATAAAAATATTCTTTTAATTCTTTTTTTTTAATTCAAAATCCTAAAGGACGATTTCAATTTCAGGGACACTCCACTCCACTAAAGTGGCCACTTCTATTCCATTCATAAATAATTTGATTGAAATAACTTCTAAATAAAAGGGGAGTTCCCAGGCAGTGGTGGCCTGGTGGTAAGGTGCTGATCCTAAGGTTGGAGATTCAAGCCCCACTATCAACGGGTTGTCACTGTCCCCCCAGTGCAGCTAACTGGGCTATTAAAGGCCGATCATGTCTCTCACTGTCCATGGTGAGAGGTTCATGTAAAAGAACCATTGCTGACTTTCAACAAGAGTAGCGGAACAGCCGTCAGCGTGGTTTTGCCCTGCGATGGCATGGCAAGCTGTCCAGGGTGTACTCTGCCCTCACCCAGATTCGGCTGAGATGGGCGCCAGCCTCCCAGCGACCCTCAATAGGATTAAGCAGTTCAGAAAATGAATAAATGAATCAAGGAGTGCTGTGAAATTAGAGCTATAATAGTTATCAGATGAATTAAAAAATTGTTTTTGCTATGACAGTGCATGTGTGATATTTGTTTATGCTACAGAGTGGGTTAAGGAAAGCTTATGATACTGTACTGCACTGCACACCTCATGCAAAAGTAAAAATACTGCAAATTCTACCAAGTGACAACAGCTTCTGCTCAGCACTATAGTTTGATTTTTAGTTTTGTGTAATGAATAAATGTGACTGCGTACTCTACCTGTAGGCAGAAGCTGAGATACATATAGTGCATGTCCACACAGGAGCAGTGTGCTGCATATTATACATTCTGACATACGCCATCCAAAGGATGGTCTTTGCAGGTTCAAGTTTTAATTTTACTGGATTAGATTTTGAATGTCACTATAATTAGCTGTGCTACATACAAAAATACTGGATTGATTTGAGTTATCCTACAGAGATATATGTACCAAGAAATTTAATGTCAAGGTTTGTTTTTACAAATACATATGGGTGATTGGGACAAATCTTAAATATTCCTAAATCAATTCTCTGTCCAGTCTTTGGCAAAAAGGAAAAAAGCACCATAGTCTGTGTGCACAACTCAGAGAAGTATCAATATAATTTCACAAAAAACATTTTTCAATAAATAAACTAACTACCAGTGCTCTGAACAAATCAAAACAAAACAAAAAAACCCAAAAAGATTAGGAAAAAAATAATGAGGTGCAAATGTTAGAAAAGACCATTAAAGGCTTTTAAATAAGTGTTCATTAGTAACCTGGTCTGTCAAGAAGACAAAAATGTCTGAAGGTCTGCGATTACAGCTGCTTGCTTCCTGCCCACTACATTCAACAATCTCTGAGGCAGTGTTGGAGTTCCCAAATCAACCTGCAGGGGGAGACACAGTGTTAACTGGACAGTATGTGTGTACGTATTTCAGCTACATGCTCTCACCCACTCATTTACCGAACTACATAATCCTATAAGGGTCATTGGGAGGGCTGGAGCCCTGCTCAGCTGACACTGGGTGATGGTAAGATACACCCTGAACAGCTTACCGGACCATCACAGGGCCAACACCCACTAAGATGCACTAGGGCAGCCAAATAGTCTTTTGTGCATGTCTTTCTACTCTAGGAAGAAACTGGAGTACCAGAAGGAAACCCACGCAAACACAGGGAGAAAACACAAACTCCACACAAAAACGCCCAAGCCCAGGACTCGAACCCAGGACCTAACTGTGAGCCAGACATGCTCAAAACTATCCTACTGAGTTTCCCCTTCAGCTAAACTAGTTTAGAATGTGCATGTTTTTTGTGATGGAAAGGTTACCTGTAACAGATAGATAACTGTAACAATCTCTCGACCCTGCTGCTCCCTGCGCTGAAGAATCCATGCACTGGGAAACATCTCTCCACGTACAGTGTCCTTGTTTGGGCGAGGGAGGGACTCATCAAATACAGATTGCATGGCCAACACCCACTTGTCATCCTGATGGACAAGCATGCGGAAATAATCCAATCAGGAGAGATTCAGGAAAGGATTTAATCAAGAATATCAAAATATTTTTGTTTGATGTGAGCATTGTCAATGAAAAAAAAAAAAAAGCATTCTGCAAGGCAAATTTGGGATAAAACACAATACAGCATTGACATGGTGTTTACTACACCAACAATGATGAAACTGAAGGAACACACCCTTTTGGACTCGGTGCTCAGGCAGCAGAAATCCCGTGGCTGCTTCATATAACAGTTGGATGGATCAGTCAGCAGGTAGACTGGTAAAAGTGACAAAACGAGCTGTAATTACCTTTCATTCTTCTGCATAAATACATAAAAATATTGAACATCGCAGAAAACAACAGAGACCTAATTGTGTAGTGTCATCCAGGAGTCGTGTCCAGGCTGTCTTCAAAGATTTGTTGTAGAGATGAATCCGGGAGTGATCTTGAATTAAACTCCACAGACTGGCCAGTGGCCTCTCCAGTTCCATGGCACCCAAAAACCCATGAGCAGAGGGTGTGGAGAAGGGCCGATAGAAGGTCTGAACCCCGTTCTCTAAACCTTGATGTCTGGGGGATTGGGGGTAAAGTGGGTTGGTCTTATAATTTGGTCTAATATTTCGGTCTAAAGCTATGGTTTTTTTTTTTTTTTTCACTTGACAACACCAACCTCCAGCCAGCTTCCACCCGTCCTGTCAGCAGGTTCCTTACATCTCCTCCAGAAGCTAAATGAACCTATTACATCATAAATCCAAATCAAGCACTCAGCAGTCACTGAATTAAGAGAAACGCATGACGAACGCGTGCACTGTACCTGTGATATTGCACTTGTGAGCGTGCACTCTGCAATGTCCTGGTATGAAATAGAAATAGATGACGGAGAGCTAAAGGAACAGGTGCGCTGTCGTCCGGGAGATGATGGACAGGAGGCCTGATGCTCATATCCAGATGATGAGCTCTCCAAACGAATATCTAATGTGGATCATTATTTTAGTTTAATTCCGTTTGCATTATTAGGATAAATGTTTCTTAAAAAGAAAAAAGCCATGACTTACCCTGAGCTGATGACCAAGTACAAGAAGCCTTTAAACTTTGAGGGAGGACGACAGGAGGCCGGGACCGAACTTTTAAATCCTTGTCTGATACTTTCGTGATCTGCAGGATACAGGCTTACAAATATCAATCAACCATTAACCAAACATTGGGTTGCTAACAACATTTACAGTGATCCCGCGTTACTTCATGCTTCAGTTTCTGTGGCTTCAGTGCATCGCGGGTTTTTCCAAAATATTCATTGAAAAATAAAAAAACAAGGAAATTAAGAAAAAATAGGGAAACAGTTAAGGAAAATGCCACAAAACAAGGCCAATTATGCAAAAAAAAAAAAAAAAAACCCAAACAGACAAAAACAAAAAAAACAACTCAACGAAACAACTTACATTTTCATCTGTGTGCGCGCGCGTCACTATGTGTGAGTGTATTTATATTTTATTTACATCTTATGCATTATTTTTGAATGTTTAATTATTATTATAAGAATTTATAGCGTTGAATATAGTGGCATTGGTGGTCTAGTGGTATAAGGCGCCGGATTGCTGATCCAAAGGTTGGTGGTTCGAGTCCCACTCTCCACAAGGTTGTCACTGTCCCCCCCAGTGCAGCTAACTGGGTTATCAAAGGCCGGCCATGTCTCTCATTGTCTATGGTGTGAGGCATGTAAAAGAACCATTGCAAGAGTAGACTGCAAAGCCGTCAGCGTGTTTCTGCCCTGCGATGGCCTGGCGAGCTGTCCAGGGTGTACTCTGCCCTCGCCCTGAGTTGGCTGGGATGGGCACCAGCCTCCCCGCGACCCTAATTAGGATGAAGCGGTTACAGAAAATGAACTGAACTGAATGAGTGTTGAATATGCATTTACTGATATTATATACACATATACAGTGATACCTCAGCTCACGAACATAATTGGTTCCCAGAAAGTGTGTGTGAGGCGAAAAGTTCGTCTTCCGAACATTTATTTCCCATAAGAAACCATTAAAATGAGAATAATCCGTTCCCAGGTCCCCATAAAACATAATTTTCTACTAAATAAGCCTTAAAACTAACTAAATTAATACCTTATTTTATGTATAATAAATGTGCTATTGTATTGTAATTAAAGAAATAAACTGTACTGTATAATAAAGTCGTTTTATTTACTTTGTGATGGTAGTTGATGGCTTGATGGAATGGAGTGGGAGGAGGAGGGAGGGAGGGACTTACTGTTTGGAAGGAGTGTTTGGAAACGCCTACTGTTTGGAAACACCCTTAGCCACACACGCACCCTTAATAGCTTCCTTGTTCTTAAGGATGGGAGCAATGGTAGACTTAGCGTACTGGTACTGGAACGCTGAGTCACACAAACGCACACCTCGTTCGTGTTTTTCAATGATCTCCGCCTGTGGTGGGGTCTTTGTCGGTCCCATAATAGCAAAAGTACACTCAATATGGTCCAAAATGTCTAGCAAACACAAACCACTTCCGCACTCAAAGAATGGGGGTGACGAACTGTGACGCCGTGAGCGTGCGTCAACTTCTCGTGGCCGCCACCGTGGCGCTGTTCGACCGCGTGGTTTGGTTCGTCCGCCGAAAACTAGTTCGTCAGCAGAGACTATATGCTCGCAAATTTAATGTTCTTGAGGCGAAAAGTTTGTGATCTTAAGCGTTCGTCAGCGGAGGTTTTACTGTACATGTATATATACGTCAATCAGGGGGATCGATCCTACTTCGCGGAAATCGGTGGTCGCAGGAGGGTCTCGGTCCCCATTAACCACGGAAAGTGAGGGATCCCTGAATTTCAATTTTCTTACTATCAGACAATCAGTTATAACCAACCACGAATTATACAAATAATGACATTAATGCTATTATCATTCAAAATGAGACAGACAAATGTTAAATAACGTACATTACAGTTTATTTTAATTTAGAATGCAAATAATTTAATTTAGAATGTAAATAAACTGACACTATATGTTGTATCTGTCTCCCCGACCCCCCACCATCCAATCTGTCCTAGCCATCTACCAGTGGTAGTGGGTATGAATGCCAGAAAACGGATAGCACTAGTAGTAGTTTGCACCTCCACCTCACAGGACAAAGGCCCCGGGTTCGAGTCCCGGTTTCAGCTGTGATGTTTCTGTGTGAAGTTTAAATGTTCAGCCTGAGCACGCATGGGTTTCCTCCGGGTACTCCAGTTTCCTCCCACAGTCCATACATGCACGTTAGGCTAGCTGGGTCTTTCAAACTTCCCCTCAATGTGAGTGAGAATGGCTGTGAGTGTGTATATTGGCTTAAAGATGGCTGACAAAGGTTCCAGTCTCTCCATGACCCTAGTAAGATTAAGCGGTTCAAAAAACAAGTCACTCAATGCTTTTTCTTACCGGTATGGACGCTAACGTAACATCTTTCAGCAGAGCTGTATTACTGCTGTTGTATCCAGAGGTAGGTCCAGAAGACAGACTGAGGTTGGAACCAGTACACCATGTGCTATTACTGACAGGTGTACAAAGCCTTTGATGATCCTACAAGTGATAAGAAATATAAAATTTGACATGGTACGGTACATATTTTCCCCAAATCATATTTATTTCGCAAAGTCGACTTTAAGATGGCAGTTTGTATGTGTTGCATTTTTAACTCACCTTTACAGAGTGAGTGAGAGCCTGTTGCTCTAATCTCAGCTTCTCCTTTTCCACCCTCTCACGTAGCCGCACTCGGGCTCTGGCAATCTCCATTTTCGCTTCCTCACGTGCACGACTGTAGTCACGCAAAAGGAATTCAATATCAGTGGGATATTGACCCGTCCCTCTCGGTGGATCAGGAACTCTATTAAAGGTCACTTTGGATTAATTTGAATCCTTAAGGAAATCATGCACTCAATAATCAAATTTAAAATCACTAAAATATTGAATGGTAGACAGCGGAAGGAGGCGCATTCAGCCACTCACCTGCTCATCTCCACTACTTCCTTGCGTAATTTCTTAAAATATTCTTGCCGTCGGCTGGGTAGAGCCACATTCCTTTGGGACTGGTCCGTCATGTGATTCAGTGAGTTTGGTTGCTTGCCGGGGCTGAGACTTCGAGCTCGTCGGGATGGCTGAAGACAATCTTCTCTCTCTTTTCTCAAACCATCAATACTCCTCCTGTGTCTAAGGAAATCAAAGTAATGCAATATATAATACTATAACCATGTTGAATTTGATGTTGTCTCCAGTATTGATAACATTATTCTTCGACAGTACAACCATTAGTTTCTGTACAAGCCAAATCTTGAAAAATAATGTACATAAACAAGCAACGTGCCTGGGTGGGGGTGAGTGGATGTATCAGGAAGAAGTTGATCAATGAGTCGTGATCAGCCAAAATTCTACAGCCATATCATTTAGTTGACATCCCAAAAATATGTATGTGCTGATACATACTATAAGCTGATAAACGATACCACATGAATTGCTTTAATACATTTTAATTTATGTTAGAAAATTAAGGTGAGGAAAGGAAGATCAAGTCTGTTGGGCTTTTCACCCGAGCTTACTGGCCCATGAGGCCGGAACGGATCCCCGTTTTCCTTAGCATGATGTGACTACAAATCCAACCTTTCCTGGATGGGGTGGAAGTCAAGCCGTCCATCATAGGTTACCTTCCCAGGTTTATTTTTTTTTTTTACTGCTACCCATTTATACTGCTAGGTGGACAAAGACACACATGTGCCTAAGACTCTGGGTTTGGAGGTTAAGGGTCGTAGCATGGTGAGGAGTATAGGTAAGGTAAAGTCCGTTGGGCTTTTTACACCCAAGCCATAGTGGCTCATCAGGCCGGTGCTTATCCCCGGTTTCCACAGCATGAAGCAACTAGGACTAATTCACTTCCTTTTAAATTGTCATTTTTACCATGATCTGAGATTTAAATTTTTATCCTGATTAGATACCTCATTTTATGAAAATGATATTCAAATTTTAAGTCTTTTGATGTCTTCATATCCCCATCTTTTATATATCTCAGCAATATCTCTAAATGAAATGTTTAAAAGGAGGGAATGATTATCTGAGTACTATACATTATGCAATATTTTAATTTTTATATTTATATTCTTATGTATATAATGTTGTTTTAAATAGTGTCTCATAAGCCTGTACTGAGTTTGGGTGTGTGTAATCTTTTATCCGTATAATTTATGTTTTTTACTCTGTATTCATACATGTGACACTTTAATAAACTATAATAAACTAAACTAAACTAAACTAAACATATCATACAGATTACATTTTCTAACAAGGAGGTTATTTTTACTGTTTAAAATTGAGCAAAGTGAAAAATATAACTCAGAAGCATTGGGTTTGACACAGGGATTGAACTGCTGCCCTTCGGATCAGTAACTAATCGCATTGATCACTAAGACACCATTGCCCTGCATACAGTATATACATACGCTGCTCAGTCAAACTAAATAAATGACACACATATTAATATTTTGTTGGATTACCTTTAGTCTTGATTACAGAACATAATTGCCATGGATTTATTGCTTTTGTTGGTGAGGTTCAGCATCATTATGTGGCAATAAAATGAAGTCAGCTGTCAACCTGTGTGGTATGGATGACCATCAGGTTATCCCTCATTTGCAGGTACTGAAGTAGCGATTCAGGTAGCACGAGGAATCATTTTCATATATACACTGGCACTACAAATTCCTGATCTTAACCTATAGAAAGTCTTTTGGATGAGCTCGAGAAGACTTCATGGAGTCGTCGTGTGATTTTCCCATCATCAGTCAATGAATCCAACTCGGGATGGAAGTGGATGTGAAGTTGCTTACATGTTATAATAAAGGCTGAAAAGGTGGCGCTACATAATAAAGGGTGCGGGACTTTTTTTTGCCAGGCAGTGAATGAGCTCTTTACATTTAGTCATCATTTGTTACAAACATAAACCACTCACCTGTCATACAGCTGCTGCTTGGTAGGGATGACAGACTCAGCTCTGGGACTGGACTTCACCATCTTGAGCAGAGTGTCTGTCTTCTTCAGACCATACTGCAACTTGGCCTCTGTGGGCTCTACAGTGAGTGGTTGAGGACTCAAATCTAAGTCCATAGAGGCAAGTATCTGCTCTCGTTCCTTTCGTAGTCTCTCAATTTCTCTGGTACGCCTATCTGCTGTTTGCAAGAGCTCTGGGTTATACCTACACCCAAGAATGTCTGATTCTGCTGAATGTAGATGGCTACCTTGTGTGCTTATAACTTTGGATTTTTCTACCATTGTACTGTTTTCATTAGTAAAAAGCTTAGCTGGTGGCAGCTGACTGATGCCTGACCAGTTGGTAAACTTGTTGTGCATGGGCAGATTTTCAGGAATCCAAGGACCCCCTTGGAGTTGACCGGATTCAGTAAGTGGGTCGATGCTGACGAGGAAGTCTGTATTGCATTCACTCAAAGCCAAAGACATGCTGTCTTCCTCTTGGTATTGGACAGCGTCTTTGCTCAATTCGCTCCAGCAGCTCACATCTTTATAGAATTTGTGTTTGTTTTCCTGTATGCTGCTTCTGTGGCTTGGATTAATGGGTGTGGAGGACTGTAGCGTGCTTTGGCTCAGATCTAGACGTTGCCCGTGTTTGACGGAAGAATGACTATGAGAGAGGCGACTGCACCATGGGGCTTGGTTTGTTGCTTTGCTTTGCATTTCATGAGAGTTTTCAATTCTTCCATTTTGCATATGACTGCTGGAAGAGACATCTGTGGAGTACACATCTGGTGCACCTATATGTATACAACCGGGGTTACTGAGGTTCTCAATAGATATGGAAGACACTGTTTGATTTTCAGTGTGACATATATTATAATGATTTCTTTGATGCTGGGATTTGGGTTTATTGTTAGTTTCTGGGTTGTTTTCATGTGGATTTCTGATTAGTTTTGAGAGGGACTCAGTGGAGGTGTGGATTGTACCATGTTTTATTTTACTTTTCTGTAAACTTGTCACATCCACAGTAAGAATGGGTGAAGAGGCACGGTCTATAAGCAGGACCCTGTTATCAGGACTGGCTTTTGTCTTTGTCCTCATTTGCTGGTGTGTGAGATTGTCCTTTGCCATCATCTGAGAGCTGCATTTTCTCGGAGTGCAAACTGCAAATGTGTAGGCTTTATGGTCTGCTGCGACAGGACAGTGTGGATTCGTTGAAATAGTTCCTAGGGACTGAGTGTCAAACTTTCTACAGCGTCCCAACTGCTCGGAGGAAGGTAAGCCTCCAGGATGCAAGTCAGGCAAACTTTTAACTTCTTCAAGGGTCTGATTGCGTTCGTCTTCATCTTTAATAGCTTTGGTGACACCATTTTTCTCTGGTAATCTGCAAATCTTCGAGCCAATAACTTTGACAATGACATTGACCTCATGAGATTTGGGGTTTTGTGTTGGTGGGGTACTCTGGAGAACTTTGTTCTGTTTCATTAGCAATGCAGAGTCCTCAGTTTGGACCTCAGCATCTATAGTGGTTTGGGTGGCGCCATTGTTCTTGTAATATTTGTCAGAGAGTACCTTTGAATCTTTAATGGCGGTTTTTAATGGGGGCCCATTTTTCATCGAACTTTCCCCTGTTCTCATACACTGAATGCTCCCCAGAAGATCAGAAGTGCTAACAATCAACTCCGAAAGATGTTCAGACATATTCTGTAGACTTGTCCATGTGGTCGATGTTCCATGCATCTGTCTGGACACAGGAACCTGGGTGCTGCTTCTCTTGTGCTTTTTTTTCTTCTCTGTGTCATCATAAAACTTGACTGTCTGGGTACCATGGTGACATTTTTTGAAATCTTGCTTACTTTCCTTGATTTCATGTTCAGAAGAGTAGACAAGCACTATTTCATCTACTTGGCCTGAGCTACTGGCTAATTCTAAGGGATCATTGCAAGAGTCACTGCCTACAACTGTTAACACTTTCTCATTACGAGCCGGTGGGGGGCAAAAGGCTTCCATCAGCTTGGATTCTGTAGAAATGTGTTCTCTGGAACCTTCACCACTACTTAGTGTGCTAGAAAGCTCCTTCTGTACCGCATAAGTGCTCAGATGAGAACTGAAAGGCGCACTCTGAACATTCAACCCATAGTCCATACTGCAGCATCTTGCTATACCACTGTTAGAAATTTTAAGTGAGGATAGCGGACCAGAGATATTGACTGCACTTCCAAATGCCTGATTATTGTTTCCAACTTGTAACTGATCCTTGTTTCTTGTATAAATAAAGGGGTTGATGTCACTTGAACCAAAATGTAGAACAGGTTCTCTAATTTGGATGGAATCATTTTCAGATAAGCCTGCTCTTTCACGGTTCTTTTCCTCTGATGTGTGTTTAGTTGGCTTCTTTCTGATTAGATGAATTGTTGCATTGTTTTTGGACAGACCAGAAGTTTTAAATAACTTTGCTGCAAGATATTTTTTCTGCCATAATTCCTCTGCTAGATCAGTAGTAACATCTCTGATGTAAGGGTTTAGATTATCACAGTCAGTCCCAGAAGACTGACCATGTGTTGATTTTGATTCTACTGATCCTGGACTAATTTCTAAAGAAGTAGCTGTACTTGATTCATCAGATGAAATATTTCCTTTTTCTGTATCGAATCTGCCAGGAGGAGGAGTGCCAAGTATGACTGGAGTCGAACCACCACCACATTTATGCGGTCTGGATTTAGCCAGCTCATTTAAGGATGAGTCAGGTGTTGAATCAGTGGATGAACTTAGAGGTGCTGTAAAATGGGCTTTCCTGTATCTCTTGGGCTTTACTCTTTGCTGCTCTTCATTAGATCTTGAAAATACAAGCCTTGAATCATTTATCATTATTTGTTTTTTCCGATCTTTGCCTTTTTCACTAGATTCCCCTTTAACTTGAGGTTCTTTTGGGTTAAGAGAATTAGGTGCTGAAAAAGTAAGTTCTGGCTTATTTGCCTCACTCAGGTCTACCTGCTCTGGTCTTCCCACAGACTTTGAAAGGATTGACAAGTCCTGAAATTGCACTTTATTTGAATGCTTATTTTCTTTTTGAACATTAAAACACTGTTGCTGAATCTTCTTTCCAGATATTTGGTCATCTTTATGATCTTGGATTTGAAGAGAATTTAAGGGATTTTCTCTCATAATGACATTTTTGATCATTTGTGTTTCATGATCTGTCAGTAGTGTTGAAGTACTGGATACTAGGGTTTGGCAAGATTTAGAAATTGTGTCCTCATTATGTAATTTTCTAGAATAAGGATGGCTTTCAACATCCATTACTTTGTCTTTTGTTTCGTTTCCATTATGAAATTGTTCTTGTGCAATAAAACCATCTTTTTCTCCATCGCATTCTTGGTACGCCGGTTTTTTTAGTGGTTTACAATACGTGGCCTGAATATTTTCATCTCTGTCTGAATTATATGAGCGTTCATTTTTCTCTTGCCATTGAATTGTTGATTTAGAGTCAAGATGTGCAGCAGTGTGTAACTCTACCATCTCCTGAATTTCAGCAGGCATGTTAACTTTGCTTGCTTCCACAGACTCCGCTACCTCCTGCCAATGCTTGGCTGTGACAGTGTGGTCCATGGCTATTTGTGAGGATCGATTAGACCATATAACATCACAAACATCTTTGGAGACTCCTGGAACGCTCTTGTCTTCAGGATAAACACCTGGCATCTGTTGTGCATATGATAGAAGATCAAGTCCATTGTCGTTAGCCCGTACAGATGTTCCTGTTCCAGATACTTTATTGATAGGTAGAGGTTCTGCTTTTATTAGGAACTCATGTTCCTCGGTCACAAAAACATATTCAGAAGATGAACTTACTTCAGGGCTTGGTTTACAAGTAGACATCAATTTCAGTTGTATACTTTTGTTAATGTTGCAGGTCACGCCATCGATTATAACATCTGAAGGACTGGTATTTAACAGTTCTAGATCATCAGCTGGTTCCTCACGTAGGACAGTGTTTGCTTCTGGAAATTTTATTTTTAAATCTTGTGGCACTGGTCCATATGCATCATGATTGTCTAAATGTTTTATTTCTTCGCTGAAGTTCTTCCCTGACAAAGATGGACAATTGCTAGGGAATCCAACTCCTCGGGCCAAGACAACTTCTTTCTGCACTGGAAATTTTTCACTGAGGCAGCCAGCCGAGTTGTTCACATTCACGCCATCATCAGTAGAATATTTGTTTGCACATCGAAATGAGTGAGAAAAACCAAGATCTCCTTGTGAGACCTCAGCCGTAATATCATTTTTGCTCTCAGTGTTCATAAGAATATCAGGCTTGCTTGCTGATGGTGTTGTGTTGTTTGTCTCTAGTTGCTGATTGCTGTCTTCACCACCATCCACCTGCAATGACATGCTCAGGTGCTCCTTCACCACTTCTGATATCTTGTTATTTATTGTAAGATCAACCTTTTGCAATGTACTGCTCTCAAACACTTCTTTGTCCACAACTTCAACATTCGGAAATTTTACATCCTGCACACCACTTTCACACTTATTCATAAAAATAGTGGAGATTTTCTGTTCTTTAGTCACTGTGGATGCAGTTCTGTCTTCAGAAATATAGCTGGCAACATGACTTTGGCTGTTTTTGATACACATGGGGACATAATTATCCATACCTGGAGATTCATGAACTTCCTTAAATGTTTGTTTATATATGGAAATTAACTCTTTTTCTGTTGGTAGTGGTTTTCCTTGGCAGTCTCTACTGATGTTAGAATTCTCATTAAACAGGAGCAGCACATTACCTGGAGCAGAATCACCTAGATCCAGGGATTCAACACAGCTTCTCTTTGGGGTTTTCAAGCTTTCTGTGAAATCATCCTGAGAACCTTTGCTTCTTTTTCTGGAATGCGCACTGCATGATTCGTGTTCAAGCTGAGCATCACAGTGTCTTTTAGAATTGACTGTTTCATCCTCGCTGTCTAATTTCATCTCAAAAGGATAATCTTTTAAATCTCCGGCATCATAGCTGTCTGAACGTTTTTCTGTGCACTGAACCCGATTCTGCACCAAAGACTTTTCTTCATTCACCTCCTTTTTAATATGGTTCACCAGATGCTCCGTTATGCATTGTGGCTCGCACTGAAAGTCATGCACTGTTGATTGATATTCTCTACTGCAACATATTAATTTATGATTATTACTACTTATCAACTCATTTCCTGGTTGAAGTATACCGTGAGCATGATGAATTTCAAGACATTCATGTCCATCACTTTTTGAGAATACGTCACTGTTTCTGAAGGTTGTTTCTACAATACAACTTTCCTTAGACTGTGGTTCTTGTTTTGCTTCTATGAAGCCAGTGTGTGGTGTAAAGCCTGTAGTCTGTACACTCTTATTACCTGACGGGATAAATTCAGTTTGGCTCGTAGAATTGCTTTTTAAGTCCTTATCAGGGGATTTATCTGAGACGCATATTAAAGGACTAGACCGCCCAGCACTTTCTTTAGAATGTGTACGGTCTACTTGCATATCACCATCATTTACTTCTAATGGTGCCAATTCTGGCGACGGTGGTGTGTTTGTGCATAATATGCTAT
This sequence comes from Plotosus lineatus, assembly GCA_024760905.1. Classification (NCBI taxonomy): domain Eukaryota; kingdom Metazoa; phylum Chordata; class Actinopteri; order Siluriformes; family Plotosidae; genus Plotosus; species Plotosus lineatus. Next base: position 49,312,126 of record CM045732.1, on the reverse strand, counting down.
TGCTTACTATGTTCTGAGTATTAGAAGCTTCCCCAGAAGTGGTAATTACCTCAAAATTCCCCAACAAAGTATTATTTTCTTGCAGTAATGTGCATTCAGGGGCAGAAGAGGATGTAGAGGTGAGCTCATTCAAAAAGTAGTCCAACACAGTTTCACTTTCAGAAGATACCTGACTTTGTTCCTTAACTGTTATACCATTATCCGGTGTGAAATCAAAACTGGCTGATGTTTGGCATTCAGATGCAGTTGTTTCACCAGACGGATCGAGACCAGCCTGGCTTTGACTACTCCTGGACTCTGATAACCTGCATCGTTTTAACAAAGTCTCAGAGGCTCCAGTGATCCTTGGACTATCTGCTGCATCAGTGGACGACCACGCATCTGTAAGTGCAAGGAAAGCTTCTGTTTCTTTTACATTGACATCACTGGATTGCCGGGGATCAGGCATTACCTCGGTGAAGTCTGAAGACTCCTGTATCACTTGTCTTGTTACCTTTTGACCATGCAGACTCCGGAAAAGCTCCTCAGACATTTCTTTGGATTTTTCTTCTTTATTTCTACCTACGGTGGCCTGGAGACTTGATGGTGAATGGAGAGTATGACAAAGGGACTGACTGAGCTTCAGTGTTGGCTTTGTATCAGTATCCCCACCATTTTCTTTGACAAGTGAGTCCTTGGACATCTGACTGTCCTCACTGTCTGGCTCACTCGGCTCACAGTCCTCTTGCTGAAGCTGCTCTGCCAATGCAATTGCATAGGCTGATGAAAGGGAGTCCACAGAAAAGAGGCTGTCACAGTCTGAAGAGTCATCGGTGACTTTCTCACTGTTATTCTCCACCCAGTTCGTCAGATCTTCTTGCGTTTTGCCCCATCTTCTGCTCTTTTTAGTCAGAGTCTCTGCGCTATGCCATTGTCCATGGTTCTGCTCTTTTAAAGGGTTCACTTTGTCTAAACCATCACAAGACATTGCTTGTTTAATACGGAACTTTTGGTGCTTTGTCCCCTTGTCTTCTAAAACATTGTCTTTCTTTATTTCTGCAGCAAATTGCATTCTTGCTCTGCTAGCAGACTTAGCACCTTTGCCCCCTCGTGACCCTAAAGGAGGTTTGCGAAAAACCCTTGACAAAGCCATCTTTATTCCAAAGCCAACTGATCGAGAAAAAGCTTTGCGGATTGTCTCCAAGCCCTTGTTTCCTTCCTGAGATGAACACTTCCCATCCTTCGGGGAGGTTTTCTGTGTCCTTGACTGCTTTATTATTGGAAGCACCTTCTTACCATCTCCATTCTCAGACTCCACTGTACTTTTTATTGCAGATATAGTATGATTGTTGACTGATGATTGAAGTTGAGATGCACGATCAGGTGTTTCAGTCATTGCTTCAGTTAGAGTGTTTTCTTTCAGTAATATTCTCATGTTCTCAGAGGAGCTTGTCCTACTTGAAGTCCCTTGACAACAGCTTGAGGGCATAGTGTTAGAGCGACATCTAGGTTTGTCCGGTAGGCATTCATCAGACACCCATCTTCTAGGAAGCGTAACCCGAGAGAGAGATGAAGTCGACTCAGATAATCTGTTTCTCCGAAGAAACTGGCTGTTAAAAGAAATAAGTGATGAGTTTAAGGGGGATTTACACGCCAAATGTTTTAATTATTTACAGTTCTACACTCACTTTAATACATTTCATAATGGAACCACATTGGGTAGCTCTTACTGACCTGAACATGGATGTATGTTGAGGATAAAGTCGAGACAAAAGTTCAACAGAAAAAGAATGCCTTCGCAAGACCACTGGATGTCCTCTGCGCTTTGAGGAGGACCCAAGATCAGGGGACAGGTGTCCATCATCCCCAAGTGAAAGGGCAGTCTCTAGTCTCTGAAGTTCTTGTTTTGCCTCTAGCAGGTGTCGCTTGCGAGCAATTCTTTCCAGCTGGTAGCGCAGTCTTTTCCTCCGAATGCGGTTCTCATTTCTTCGAAGTGCATGGTGTTTGAGGAGCTCTTCTTGCACCACCCGTTTCTGATTACCCATAATTTGTGATGAACACACTGATTCACAGATGGTTTCATTTTTACTCATGTCAGTCAGTGCAGGTAGAGGAATGAACTCTGTCTGCACCCCTGAGTCGAGCATTCCCCGCTCACTGAGAGCAATAAGACGCTGCTTTTCTTGCAAGAGCCACTGCTGGACTGTAAGATAGACTTTTTTTAATATTCATATAAATTCAGCCAATCTTACAAACTAGCAAGTATGTTTTTAAAAAAAACAAAAAAAAACAAAGAAAAAATATTCAATAGATTAAACAATTCAAGATTAGGCACATATTGTCGCTTTTTAAATAAAAGTAATTTTGTGATATTGACCATGCTAACAAAAGATAATTTTCTTGATGCTAATTCTTTACATTGAAGCATGTGTGGGCGGCATGGTGGTGGTTAGCACGGCCGCTTCACAGCAAGAAGGCCTGGGCTTGCTTCCTAGCCTGAGCGTTTCTGTGTGGAGTTTGCATGTTCTCCTCGCTCCGGGTACTCTGGTTTTCTCCCACAGTCTAAAAACATGTACGGTAGACTAATTGGTTGTTCCAAATCTCCCCTCGGTGTGAGTGCGAATGTTTGTGTGAGTGTTGGCCCTGCGATGGCCTGGCGAGCCGTCCATGGTGTACCCCGCCCTCGCCCGGAGTCAGCTGAGATGGGCGCCAGCCTCCCTATGACCCTAATTAGGATTAAGTGGTTCAGAAAATAAATAAATAAATGAATGAATTAGGGAAAAGTGTGTGAAAATTAAAAAGAAATTGGACTAAATTAGAACAGAATGTAAAATTGCAGCATTTTGTAGTCCTACTTTCAGACTCAATTTAAAGTGTTACATTTTTAAAAATTACAGCAATCAGCTTCGCCTACAGGCTTTTTCATATAAGGAATTAAGACTGACTCAAATCAACAAATAGCTAACTAATAACTCACTGTCAGACCGCTGTTTCCGAAGATGGGCCTGCTCTCTCTCCAAGTCTTTCTCAGCTCTTCTCTGCTCCAGTAAGATTTTCTCACGCAGACATTCTACATAGCGCTGATGTTCCTCCAGCCTCTGCCAGGGAGCAAACCTTTCACTAGATTCCTGGCTGCCGACTTGCTCTGCCCTTAAGACACAGAGATATAAAGAGAATATACTTCATTATATCAGTGAACGGAAATCTCAAACAAACACACTTAGTTAATGATCTGTGTCTACATTTAGCATCTTTTCAGTTACCAAGTAACCTGAAGTCAACTCAGCCAAAACATAATAATACTCTAGAGATCCTAATATCAGTCCAACAATTCCACCTCACCAGAACAACACGGAGTGTCATGGTAGTGTAGTGGTTAGCACGTCTGCCTCACAGCAAGAACTCCGTGGGTTCGTTGTCAGTCTCGGATGTTTCTGTGTGGCATTTGTATGGGCTCCCTGTGCTGGTGTGGGTTTCCTCCCATAGTCCAAAAACATGTAAAGAAGACTACAGGGATCCCTCGCTACTTCGTGCTTCAATTCATGCGACTTCAGTACATCGCAGTTTTTTTTTTAAATATTCATCAATTTAAAAATGAGGAAATTAAGGAAGAATAGGGAGAAAAGTTAAGTAAAATGCCACAAAACAAGGCCAATTATACAAAAAAAAAAAAAAAAAAAAAAAAAAAAAAAACCCAAAACCCCCCATCACAACTACTTACATTTTTATGTGAGGTGCGTATCTGTGTGTGCGCGCATGTGCGCGACTGTATGTGTGTGTATTTTTATTTGATTTACATCTTATGCATTATTTTTGAATGTTTAATTGTTATGATTAGCATTTATAGATGTTGAATACATATTTATTGATATTATATACACATATACATGTACGTATACGTAAGGCGGGGGGGGGGGATTGATCCTACTTTCTTCAGAATTCGGCGGTTGCGGGGGATCTTGGTCCCAATTAACCGCGGAAAGTGAGGAATCCCTGTAACTGAATGTTCCAAATTGCCCCTAGGTCTGAGTGTGAATTGTTGTTGTTGTTGTTGTTGTCTGTGTGTGTGTGTGTGTGTGTGTGTGTGTGTGTGTGTGTGTGTGTGTTGGCTGTATATTGGTCTAGCAAGCTATTCAGGGTGTACACCGCTTTCGCCTCATATTGGCTGAGATAGGCACCTGCCCTAGTAGGAATAAGTGGTCCGGTAAACGGGTGAGTGTAACAGAGTAGTAGAACACAAACAAACCACAGGACAAAACTATTCACCTTGAGTTAAAAGGCAGCACATTAGACTCTGATGAACTGAAAAGTGAAACACTTTCAATGACCTGTAAAAAGCAATACTTGAGATTATTAAATCAACCATTTGTTTGTTTGTACTTTCTGTACTATGTCATAATCTTATTTCTTTTTCATTTTCTATGCTAATTAAATAAATTTCACACATATAGACTTTTTGCTTTTATGTACGTAAACATACACGTCTCCTCTCCCTTAGAACTGCTGCCTCTGCCGGGTGGTTAAATCGAAACTTGCGACATCCTGCTAATGTTATCACTGCACCTAAAACAAATAGATGATAATTACAGTAAGCAAACTTCAGTTACATGTTAATATGTTACTGTTAAATATTTTTATAAATTATTTGCAAGCCCCCTTCCACCCCAACACCTTTTATATTTATTTATTTTTTACACAACAGGCCCAGACGGTGAGCATTTACCTTGTGCAAGTCGACAAGGTTCAGTGACCCCTCTGTTGTTGACTGTGCAAGCTGTGTGTGGTAGGGGTTTGAGGGTCACAACTCCATTATGATTCTCAATTTCACAAACAGAACCCTCTGGCATAGCTACAATATTACAGAGCAACAGATTATACAGACCGCCCCTGTTTTAATATTCTGATACATTACAGCACAATCCTTTTGTGAGATATGAGACTATAGATACATGAAAATGGTTAATACCTATAGGAGGCTCTTCCTTATTTGGATCCAGAGGTCCAATTCTGGTGGTTCCCTCCTGCAGCACACAAAAGAAAGAGTTACTAACTCACTAATTTGCCAAAACATTTAATTCTATGAGGGCTGCAGTACATTGTATGCTGACACCAAGAAGACAGAGTACACCCTGAACAGCTCGCCAAACTATCACACTGCCAACACACACACAAACACACACACACACACACAAACCACCTACGGGCAGTTTGGCACAACCAATTAGCCTAATGTGCATGTCCTCATAGTATGGGAGGAAACTTGAGTACCTGGAGAAAACCCACACCAGCATGGGGAGAACATGCACACTCTACACAGAAAAACACTTTTGCTGAGCCTGGGACTTGAACCCAGGATCTTCCTACTGTGAGGTGGACGTGCTACCCACTATGCCACCGTGCTGCCCCAAAAGAGGGTTAATAAGCACATAACTATTAGTATATACTACATGGGAACAGTGTTATCTGGTTTATTATCTCAGGGTTGAACAACAATCACGAGCCTAAGGTGAGGTGGACGTCCATTTCAAAAATGGATTTATTGTGGAATTATACATAGAAGATCCCCGGGTTCCCTGAAGGAACTGGCTTTTTCCTGAAAGAGGTTATTCAGTGGCCCTGAACCGGATTAAATCTTACAAGCCTCTGGGATAAAGCCTCAAATAAACCTCACCTGAGCTTCACACAGAAGAGGGACAGTGTGGAAAGAGGAAAAGGTATTAAAGTGTGACAGACAAGCAGAGCTGCTTTACCTGACTGTGGTAGGCATCTCAAAGAATTTTGCAGATAGAGCAAGAATAAGAGGAGAAAATGATGACAAAAGATGACAAAAGAAGAATCTGAACAAAAGAAACAGTAATTAGTTAGAAAGAAGATTACGTATTCAAATGTAGCCGAGTGTACAGCGAGATACTAATGTTAGACATATCCAACCTCATGAACCTTAATTAAACAAAAACTAAGCACCAATAAGGTCAGTACCCGGAGATGGTAGATGGTAACTCCAGTGCTCAGAACATCTGGTTCCAGGGAGATGAGGTGAGGTTGAAGAGAATGTATCTGCACTCCTGCTCTGTCCTGATTAATGTCGACACTGTACTGATCCAGGAGTGCTCGCTTATCCTGCCAGCTCTCCGACCAGTCTTTGGTAAGCTGTTCCACCTGGACGTGAGAGTGGACATCAGGTCGGTGGGTTAAATGTATGATTATAATATTGAGTCTAAAACAAAACAAACAGAGACATTTAATAATGCATTTCATACAGGGATCCCTCACTTTCCGCAGTTAATTGGGACCGAGATCCCCACACGACCATCGAAACCCGCCAAGTAGGATCAACCCCCCACGACTGACATATACGTACATGTATATGTGTATATAATATCAATAAATACATATTCAATGCTATAAATGCTTATATGAACAACTAAACATTAAAAAATAACATAAGATGTAAATAAAATATAAATACACACACGTACAGTTGGTATTGCATGAGAAGAAGACGACACACATACATATGCGTGCAGATGCGCGTGCGCACACAGATGCAGCAATGTATCCAGTTTTGATGTGAGATTTTGGGTTGTTTTTGTTTTGTGTTTGGTTTAGGGTTGGTTTTGTTTTTGTTTTTTTGCATAATTGGCCTTATTTTTGTGGCATTTTCCTTAACTTTTCCCCTATTCTTCCTTAATTTCCTTATTTTTTAATTTGGTGAATATTTATTTTATGTTTTTTTTGTTTGTTTTTTTTAAACCACGATGAACTGAAGCCGCATGAATTGAAGCACGAAGTAGCGAGGGATCCCTGTAGTTGAACTGAGTTTTCATTTTGGAACCTTGAGCTCATTTTGCAGAACGATGTCTGAAATGTTGCTATCTCTCTCATCACTCAGAGATGGACTGGGGTTTCTTTGCTGAAGACAGTCAACAAAAACAATGTCTGTATGAGATATCAGATTAGCCATCTGTACTGGGATCATTTTCTAAGAGAGGTTAATTACCATAGAAAAGCTCAGCAGCATGCTCTTCAGTCGATCAATCTCTTCACGAAGCTCCCTGATCAGCCTTACGCTGGCATCCTGAGAAGAAAGCAGAACCAGCAGTCTCGTTTTTTTTTATCAATAACACCAGCAACAGCAGCAGCGACTGGTAGTAATTACCCAACGGTAGGGACAATCATTCATAAAGGCACCTCATTAACTCTTGGTTTGTTGACGATGTTCTTGGCATGCGCAGCATAGCGGAGGGTGCTGAGAGTCTCGTTGTAGCTGATGCAAGAAGGAGAGATTGCTGTACGGAAGACAGGGAGAAAGACGGAATAATGTGAACAGCTGTTCTCTGATTGGAAGAATACAATGCTGGTGTGATGGAGCCATTTCAAAAGAGTCGTGTTTTATTCCTTTAATTCCATAACAACTTTGCCAGCCATTGTTATTTATTTCTTTATTGATTGGTCTTGATAGTTACATTTAAAGCTACATAACATCATAGAGACAAGCTTGGTACTGTTAGTACGTCCATAATAGTAGCTGGAAACATTCACTTCATAACCAAGGCTGGGTAGGCCTTGGTTCATGAACATTTATCAGAGTTCTGATTTGAATGATCTGTAACTGCAGAAAATAAATATATCATTATTATTATTACAATTATTATTACTGCTGATCCAAAGGTTGGCAGTTCGAGTCCCACTCTCCACAAGGTTGTCACTGTCCCCCCCAGTGCAGCTAACAGGGTTATCAAAGGTCAGCCATGTCTCTCACTGTCTACGGCGTGAGGTTCATCTAAAAGAAATTGCTGACTTTCGACAAGAGTAGCTGCACAGCCATCAGCATGTTTCTGCACTGCAATGGCGTGGCGAGCTGTCCAAGGTGTACTCTGCCCTCGCCCAGAATTGGCTGGGATGGGCACCAGCCTCCCCGCAACCCTAATTAAGATTAAGCGGTTACAGAAAATGAACTGGTGATGAATTATTATTACTATTATTATTACCATTAATATTAATATTACTATCGTTATTATATTAGGGCAGTGGTGGCCTGGTGGTAACGTGCTAGATCACTGATCCCAAGGTTCAGGGTTCAAGCCCCACTATCAACGGGTTGTCAATTCTGTCCCCGCAGTGCAGCTAACTGGGTTATCAAGGGCCGGCTATGTCTCTCACTGTCTGTGGTCAGAGGATCATGTAAAAGAACCATTGCTGACTTTTGTCAAGAGTAGCTGCATAGCCGTCTGCGTGTTTCTGCCCTGCTATGGCCTGGTGAGCTGTCCAGGATGTACTCTGCCCTCGCCCAGAGTGGGCTGAGATGGCCACCAGCCTCCTTACAACCCTAATTAGGATTAGGCGGTTCAGAAAATGAATGAATGAATGAATGAATTATTACTATTATTATTATTATTAGTAGTAGTAGTAGTAGTAGTTGTATACACTACATAGGAACAGCATAAGCTGATTGGTTCCCTATTTGGGGGATGATAAACAATTACTGAATGAGACCAAGTATAATATGAAAAATAATTTCCAATAGGAGGGTTAAATGTGCCAAGGCTACAGTCCAAGATCTGAATAATTCCCTATAGCCTTACAAAACCGAACTGCTGTATTACTGATTCAAAATATTTTCAACTTATCGGATGACAGATACTTTGGCTGTTAGAAGAGTACAAACAATTATTTGATAGCTTGTCACCAGTCAAAAAAGAGAAACTATTTCAAATTTACAAGGAAAAAGCAATTATTAAATAAGGAAAAGTCTAATATGAATTATTTGATGAAGGGGTTGTTATCTATAGATGCCTTGAATAGTTCTCCATATCATCTAAATTTGAGTTCTATAATTGTTCAACTATTTATATAAAAAGAGGGCGTGGTGTCCCAGTAGTAAGGTGCTGTATTATTGATTCCAAGGTTGAGGGTTCAAGCCGCACTTTCAGCGGTTGTCACTGCTGTCTCCCCAGTGCAGCTAACTGTGTTATCAAAGGCCGGCCATGTCGGTCACTGTCTGTGGTGAGAAGTATGTAAAAGAATGATCGCTGACTTTCGTCAGGAGTAGCGAGCACTTTTGTACAGAGCCCTGTGATGGCCTGGCGAGCTGTCCAGGCTGTACCCTGCCAGAGTTGGCTGAGATGGGCTCCAGCCTCCCAATGATCCTAATTAGGATTAAGTGGTACAGAAAATGAATGAATGAATGAATATTTATCCAAAAATATTTTAAAAGTAGACCTCCGTGTTACTATGGTGTGCATGTGACCTATCCAATGGCAATAATATGGTTGTCCTATGGCATTGATGCAATACCAAGAATAATTTACTATTAATAATAAGTAATTAAGTATTCATTCCAGAGATTTTCTTGTTTCTGAGAGTGGACAGCCACAGCAAATTAAAACTTTTTGATTGAATAATTCTGTATATCAAATTTTGTTTCAATCAATATTATTATTTGATGGCTTTACACCAATCAGAAATGAGATGATCTATTGAATGAGTAATAAGACATTGGGCGTCATGGTAACTTGGAACATATGGCATTATTGTCAGACCTTAAAAATGAAAAAAAAAAAAAAAAAAAAATATATATATATATATATATATTAAACGTCTTGTTTTAGTTTGTTGAGACCATCAGTGCATAGCTGGTAAATGTAACCCTGTAGTTGAATTACAGCTATACTGTTACAGAAACATAACACTGACCAATCACATTTAAAAATACACTACTGCTGCGGTCTCAATTTATAGTGAACTATCACTTCCCATAAACAAACCTACTTGCAATCATGATGGTTTTGGAGTTGCCACCCAGGCTATCTTTAAGAAGCCAGGTGAGGACAGAGTCTCTGTAGGGGATGAAGCAATGTCTGCGGCTGCTGCTTGACAGTGAGCTGGACTGGCTGCCCATCGTACTGGCCTCCCCCTCACTCAGCATGCTGTTAATGCTCTGAGTACTACTGCACATCTGAGAGTTCTGAGCTAGGGGGAGACAGAGAAGCAACATCAAACAGAAAAAATCCCAAACCATTAACAACATTTGCAGACGGTAGCGTACAGTAGGCCCTGTTTTTCACGATGGTTCCGTTCCGGCCCTTCTCATGGATCAAGAAAATCCGCAAGTTATTGATGCGGTTTTAAAACCCTATGTATGATATTACATATGCTAAATTATGCTTCTTAAACACATTCTATAGACAGTCTTACTCATTAATACAGTAAGAATGCAGTAATGATTAAGTATAAACTTTTTAATGTTGCACTGTGATACTATTTATTAATTAAAGCGCTTAGGCTCCTTACCAGAAGCGAGAGAATATCCAGGGCATTTGAGTGGCATCATAGGGCTTAAATCATCATAAAAAACACACTAAAAAAAAACGTGAATTCACAATTCAATCATGTTGATGACATGTGTGAGAAGGAGAAAAAAAGAGGTGTACACATCATCTGCAACCAATCAGCAGGAGACAGAATCAAAACCTCTCAGCCATTGGCTAAATTTGAATCACATGCCAGTAACTTCCGGGTTTGCCGCTAATCCAGGAGTATAATAATACAGTAATAATGTAGTAAAATGTAATGATTAAGTAAAAACTTTTAATTTTGTACTGTGATAATATTTATGAATAAATTAAAGTGCTTAGGCTCCTTACCAGGAGCTAGAGAAGATGCAGGGCGTTTGAGTGGCATCATAGGGATTAAATAATCATTAAAACACATGAAAAAAATTTACTTTACAATTCAAGCAATCACGTTGATAACCTGTGCGCAAAGGAGAAAAAAGAGGTGTACACATCATCTGCAACCAAGCAGCAGGAGAGAGAAACAAAAGCTCTCAGTCATTGGCTAAATTTGAATCACGTGCCAGTTACTTCCGAATTTGTCGCCAATCCGCGAGTACGCGGGGGCGCAAGCGCTGAACCGCGAATGGTCAAGGGCCGACTGTATTGAGTAAATATTGTTCTTATTTCCCATACCGAGAGCAGATATGACAATTCCAAGAGTAACTAGAGACTTGTTGATGTTGGCTCCTTCAGTAATCCGATCCCGGCAGTAATTAGGGTCTGCTCTCTCACTGATGGACAATAGTAAGAAGGACAACATGCACAAAAACTTCATGAATACAAAATAACCAAGCAGATCAAAAAGGGGGTGAGATCATCATAATCAAAGTTGTTTAAAGAATATAAAAAAATAAATTACCGGTAAGATTAATTTTAAATTGTTGAACACCAACCTTCCAGCCAGGTCCACTAAGTTGATCTTGCTCACTATTTCAGATGGGAGATTATTCTCGAGGATCGCCTACACAAGACAGTTTATCCAGAACAAGAGGAAAAATATTACAATTTATATTTAAGTGACAAATAACATGAAGGGCGCATGAAAATAGAAACTTTTAATGATATTTGATTTACATGTCAATTAATGACCAATAAAATGTACTTTTACAGTAGCTGTATTTATTTGCATTTATTAAATGCAAAGCCGTCAGCGTGTTTCTGTCCCTTGCTAAAAAGGGTTGTGACAGGAAGGGCATCCGACGTAAAAACCTCTGCCAAATCAAACGTGCGAATCAGATGATTCGCTGTGGCGACTCCCAAGTAAAAGGGAAAAAGCCGAAAGGAAGACAGAATCCTGGGTTTGAATGCTGGACTCGGCAAGGGCGTTTCTGTGTGGAGTTTGGTGTTCTCCTTGCGCTTGTGTGGGTTTCCTTCTGCAACTCTGGTTTCCTCCCACTCCACAGACATGCAAATTAGGTTACTAGCTGTTGTAAACTGCCTCTAGATGGGAGTGTAAATGGTGTACAGTAAAACCTCCGCTGATGAACGCTTAAGCTCACGAACTTTTCGCCTCAAGAACATTAAATTTGCGAGCATATAGTCTCTGCTGACGAACTAGTTTTCGGCGGACGAATCAAACCACGCGGTCGAACAGCGCCACGGTGGCGGCCACGAGAAGCTGACACACGCTCACGGCGTCCCAGTTCGTCACCCCCTTTCTTTGAGTGCGGAAGTGGTTTGTGTTTGATAGACATTTTGGACCACATTGAGTGTACTTTTGCTATTATGGGACCGAAAAAGACCCCACCACAGGCGGAGATCATTGAAAACCACGAACGAGATGTGCGTTTGTGTGACTCAGCGTCCCAGTACCAGTACGCTAAGTCTACCATTGCTCCCATCCTTAAGAACAAGGAAGCTATTAAGGGTGCGTGTGTGGCTAAGGGTGTTTCCAAACAGTAGGCGTTTCCAAACGCTCCTTCCAAACAGTAAGTCCCTCCCTCATTCCTCCTCCCACTCCATTCCATCAAGCCATCAACTACCATCACAAAGGTAAATAAAACACTTTATTATACAGTACAGTTTATTTCTTTAATTACAATACAATAGACATTTATTATACATAAAATAAGGTATATTTTTGTGTAGTTTTAAGGCTTATTTAGTAGAAAATTATGTTTTATGGGGACCTGGGAACGGATTATTCTCATTTTAATGGTTTCTTATGGGAAATAAATGTTCGGAAGACGAACTTTTCGCCTTACACACACTTTCTGGGAACCAATTATGTTTGTGAGCAGAGGTATCACTGTATGTGTATTGTGTGTGGTTGTGTGTGTTGGCCCTGATAATAGACCAGTCAACTGTTCAGAGTTGTACCCGACTTTGGCTCAGAGTCAGCTGAGATACGCTTCAGCTCCTCGCAACCCAGCACTACAGTACAAGGGATTGATGTAGATTTGGGTAAGAAGGATTTAAAAGATGTGTATTTGTAGTGGCATATAAAATATTACACATCTGTCATAGTGAAAATAAATTCTGTAAGTTAATCTGTATGATGTTCATATAAAAGTGATGCAACTGCAATGCTCGTATGATATTCCTGTGGTACACGGTTGATGTACAATTGCCATGTAACAGTAGGATATATGTGGAAGTCCCATGAGTTTAACGGAGGGTGGGCATAGAACTATCCTAAGAAAACTGTGATTCTGTACCTCAGATGACCCAGAAGACATAAAAGTTATACGTATACAGAGATCCCTCACTTTCCGTGGTTAATTGGAACCGATATCCCCCCACGACTATTGAATTCCGCAAAGTAGGATCACCCCCCTCCGACTGATGTATACGTACATGTATATGTATATATAATATCAATAAATACATAGTCAATGCTATAAATGCTTAGAATAATAATTAAACATTAAAAGATAATGCATAAGAAGTAGATACTCACACAGATGGGCGTGCACGCACTCAGATGCGCACCTCACAAAAATGTAACTACCGTATTCGACGTAATACGTGCTCTGCTCCAATAAGCACCCTCCCAGTGTTTTTGTTAATGAATAACACATGAATAACCCAAATATCAGTATAAAACTCTTTTATTGTTCTGTTATTATTCATGTTTTCCACCTCTATGGTAATAAGCACTTACCGTTCCACTCCGCTGGTAATCATTTTAATAAGCGCCCACCCACTCCAATTTTTTTTAACATAAAATACGGTAGTTTTGATGGGAGGGTTTGGGTTGTTTTTTTGTTTTGGGTTTGTTTAGGGGATTTTTTGTTATAATTGGCTTTGTTTTTGTGGCATATTCCTTAACTTTTTCCTCTGTTCTTCCTTAATTTCCTTATTTTTTTAATTCAATGAATACTGAAAAAAAAAACGCGGTGCAGTGAAGCTACATGAATTGAAGCACGAAATAGCGAGGGATTCCTGTACTGTAATCCAGCTGTTGGTAGCCTTAAAGTATCACACGACAGCTCTAACAAACAGACCTGAAGTCAAAAATGACCTAAAAGATGGAAAATATTGTGAACATGTTCATAATTCCACTACTAGAGACTACAATGGCATTTTCTATTCACAGCAGGTTAGTTGCATATCACTCACCCACAACTGTCCAAGGAATTTGGCCCATTTTTTGTTGTCGGCCTGATGTGTGATGTATGTGACAGGTGCTTTACAGTGTTGGTGACGTATTTTCTTCTTTCATTTATTTATCCTTACTAACAGCCTTTTTTTTTTTTTTTCATCAGGGACGCAGTGTGTGCATTACTAATTTCTTGATCTTATGAGAAATTAAATTAAACTAAATTTGTCTGAAAATATTTACATAACATTTAATACAGAAATATCACTAGTCATCACTAGAGTCAGACCAGCAGCGTAAATGTTCCTCTATCGTTCCTACTCTAGCGTGTGTACTGTTAAATCTTAAATCTAGTATTCGCAGGAAAAAGTGAGCATCATTTCATAATGTCTAGAACGCCACTACCCACATATTTGATGGCCTGTGGGTGGTGGTATCTCAGTGGTTAATCTTAAACTCTGGGCTACTAATCTGAAAATCAATCCCCAGTATCACCACTGTTGACTTAGTTGCATTGGATAAGAGAATCTGCCGAATCTGCCTCATTTGTATAGTGACAGCAAGGATGAGCAGTTAAAGAACTAACCCTTATATAACACGGTTTTGTAAATTTGAAACTAAGAAAAAAACTGAACAGTGATTAATACCTGCGTGTACTGGATGCTGAAAATGGCATGTGATCGACTGCTGGCGTCATGAACATGTGTCGCAGCTGTGATTCGGTTAGCAATGCCCTCTTCCAGCAGATCTGCTGCTTGTTTGTAGTCCTCCACCACATGCTGAGTAAGACCTGTAAACACAAGCACCAGAAGTATTGATGAGGTCATGCACAGATGTTGGAAGAGGAGGAGTGACATGCAGTTAGTATTCTAATTCATCCAAAGAGTGCTCAGTGGGTTAAGCTGCAAGCCACTCAAGTCCCATCGAACCTTGTAATACTATCCCTTCACTTTGTTCACAGGGGAAACAGCATCCAAAGAGATCCTAGATAATTTAAGGGATGTGAGCAAAAAGGAGGTTAAAGGAACTCATTCACTAAACAGATACAATAAATAAACATGAAATACAGTGTTACCTCTGGAGAAATAAAATTTCAATCAAAATCAATTTCATCCTAAACCATCCTGTACACGGGTGTTAACAACCCCTGCTATGAGGGGCTACAATGATACTAGTAAACATTACCATCTCTTTTATTTCTCTTGAAATTGTATTCCTTCTTCTATTTCTTGACATTTCATTTCAGATTTTGTTAGTTCGTACAAATCAGTGTTGCACTGCTAACTCATCTTAAGCAAACATGTAAGACCATATAAAACGCAGACTGAATGGACACTGTGAATTCACATTCCAGATAAAACCATGTTTCTGATACCAAGGAAAAGCAAAAACTAGCAGTTTTTCATTAAACAAATAAAATTCTAAATTCTTCTGTGACATCTCAGGTTTTGCAATGGTGGAGTCATGAACTATGTACTGAACAATGTAATGATGGGACAGTGGTCAAGGCTCGGGGTAGCTAACAGAAGGTCAGGGATTGAGGAGAGAATCCCACAAAGTTACCACTGTTGTGGTATATAAGTCACTCTAGATAAATAGTTCCATAAATGTCCAATTGTGTACTTCCACCAGTGTGGATAAGGTGCAAATATGGGTTTGATGGGTAGTAGTAGTAGTAGTAGTAGTAGTAGTAGTAGTAGTAGTAGTAGTAGTAGTAGTAGGCCTCCATCAGTCTCGAAGGACTAAGGAACTGCGCTCTGGCTGGCATCCCGGCTGGTGATACTCTCCAGTGATATTCTCCAGTGCGCAGAGCCTGGGTAGGAAGTATGGAAAACAAGCTGTTACCCAAGCAGCAAGTCCCCACTTTCGACACCACCGGAAGGATCCAATGGAAGCACAGGAGCCGATACGACTGGGTTCCAGTGCCACTACAGGAGTTGCCAGAACGAACTGTCTCAAGGGACTCCGACTCCCGATTAGAAACGCTGATGGCTTTGCAGCTACTCTTGTCAAAAGTCAGCAATGGCTCTTTTACATGCCTCTCACCATAGACAGTGAGAGACATCGCCGGCCTTTGATAACCCAGTTAGCTGCACTGGGGGGACAGTGAGAACCTTTGTGGAGAGTGGGCCTCGAACCCTCAAACTTAGGATCAGCAATCCTGCGCTCTATACTACTCGACCACCACTGCCCTTGATGGGTAGATGTCCACAAACATCCAGGTATATAGTTCAGGTGTAGTGTGCATTAGTGTTATAGCCACGTAAAGTACTAAATATTCAGTGAATCTCAATGAGATTATTTCAGTGATCTGTCATCACAAACCTACAGTTTTAATCAAGGATTAAATTAGTTTACATATGTAAAAATAAAAAAAATGTGAAAAAAAAACAGTTGGGCTTTTTACACCCAAGCCAAGTTGCTCATCAGGCCAGTGCTTATCCCCGGTTTCCATAGCGTGAAGTGACCAGGAGTTCAATTCCTCCTGGATGGGACGCTGGTCCATTGCAGGTTACCTTCCGAGTATATTTTTTTATTGGTACCGATTTATACTGCTGGGTGAACAGAGGTACACTTGTGGTTAAGACTTTGCCCTGGGGTCTTAGCACAGTGGGGCTCTAACTGGGATTGGAACACACAACCTCCTGATCATGAGAGCAGCACTCTAACCACTACACCACTGGCCCCAGTTTACATATGTCCAAAAATTTTAAATCTTAACCTAATTATCCCACACAATAGCCTGTATTAACAGTACTTTGCTGTGTGTGTGTGTGTGTGTGTGTGTGTGTGTGTGTGTGTGAGAGAGAGAGAGAGAGAGAGAGAGAGAGAGAGAGAGAGAGACAGACAGAGAGAGATGTGGACTGCATTTGTATTCCATCAGGCTTTCTACAGCCACAGGAAAGTGAGGTCATTTCCTTCACTCTTGAGGGATTTCTCCTGATATACACAATGACTGGATGCTGGACAAAATGATATGTAGATCCTGAAGTTGGGCCAGAACTTTGCTCTTTAATGACACCAGGCATAAACAGAACATCACTGGTTTGTAGTTTTTATTCAGGTTTTGTGGTGTCAACAAAATGAGTCTCATACCTTTCACAGATTAAACTTTTTTTTTTCTTATAAAATCCTCACCCTGCACATACGGCCCCTTTTCTGGGTGTTCCCTCACACGCAGCGCCGTTGGCTTTTTCTGGTCAACCCTTCTCAGCAGATCTCGTACTCGCTCATTGTAGATCTCTAAGAAACTGGAGAAGGAGAGGGAGGAAAAAATAATAATCTCCTTACAACAACCTTTCCTTCCTAAGCAAACAGCATATCATCTTTTTCTGTATTCGAGACAGAACACAAATATGTAAAAAACACTTTTGTGCTGAATTCTGTGCTCTCTTACCTAACTTCAATCCTGCAGTTCTGTCCATCAGGAGAGTCTAGACTAGATCGAAAAAGCTCCTGAATGCACAGGAAGAAAAATGCCACTCGTGAAATTCTTCTGCATGACCCAAGAGTGAATATTAGTCAATATTACATTCCATATCAGAAACATACTTGAAAAATCCTTGGCGTCAACCCAATAGAACCCTGCATGAGAAAGAAGAGATGGAGAGATTACATTCATGCAATGTGCTTGAGTTACTTATCACAGATGTGTTCTAGGGAAAGTCTACACTGTGTGAACTCACTGGATTGCCTATCATGGTGTAGGTCTTCCCCGAGCCTGTCTGTCCATATGCAAACAGACAAACATTGTAGCCTTCGTTTGCTCCAGCCAGCACGTACATACCCAGATCCTGAAAGACCTACAAAAAAAAAAAAAAGACACATTTTCTTGCCTGCAGCTCAAGAATAGTTGAAAACCTTTTTAAAAAAATATCCTAATACTTGAAACTTGTAAAAGAAATGTAATCTGGAGGGAAAAACCTAAGTTAAGTGAAGAGGCGGGGCATTTCTTTCCACCTTAGTATACCCTGTCTAGAACACATTGAAGATTGAAAGCATTTGATGAAGAATAGAAGGAGTGAGGTGAGAAAATAAGTAGTTCTGTGGGTGTAGGTATAAGTATGCAGAGGGCAAGTTGATCTGTGTGTTTTCCTTTCACTCTACTTACTGAAAAAGCAGCGGCAGAGGTGAGGACATGCCCTTCACGCACATGGCAGACTAGCACAAACACAGACAGCATATTCTCTGCACACACCGCATTAGGCCTACACCAGTCATACTGAGAAAGGTTGGAGTTTTACTAACTTTCCAGGTCAGATTTGAAGGGAGCAGCCGAAAGGAAAAAAAGAAGAAGAAAAAGATTTACAGTCTGTATTTCAGGAGGGAAAAACAGACCAAAATTAATTTGAGCTTGTGTGCAATACGACAGTTAAATAGTCCAAAAGGACGAAATTCAACTGTTTTTTACACAGTTTCATAGATCAAATATTGACGGGGTAAATTTCTATAATACTGAGACCGCAAACGACCTTGTCTACTTGCCAGCCAGTAACACATTGACAGCCATGGTTTGCTACACGTGTCATGAATGTACCTGTTTGGTGAAGAAAATGAAAAATCAAACAGCTTCACACCGGCACTGCTATATACAAAAGGTGTGTGAGAGATGAGGTAAAATAGACAAGTATGACCCATGATCTCTGTCCTGTGCTTGATACTCTGAGTCAGCAGATTGCACATCACTCCAAAGCTACTTTAATACTGATGTGTTGATACCCACTGCTCAGCTGAGGTCACATGGTCTAGCAATTCCCATCACCCTAGTAAGGGTTCTGAATAGGGGCTAATTGGCACTAGATCTACAGGAAGAGCAGATCAACAGCAGCTTTCTAAAGGAGTGCTGGCACTTCTGTCCATTTATCACTTACGATAATTAGTTTAAGCTTGGCTCCACTGCCTGAAGAAATCAATGAAGAGCTTATAAAAAAAAAAAAACAATAATCACACCTCACTGACACAGGGACCCTTCCAGGTTGTGCTGTCACAGCACAAACAGACTTCATGTCTCTGTGAATCTAAAACACTTTACAGCAGTACTTAATAGCCTAATAGCTTAATAGCTGGTTCTCAAAGTGGTGTCCAGCAGACCTCAGGAGTCTATAAATGTTCTAATGTTGTCCTAGTGTCTCAATTCTCAACTCTCCTTTGTTAAAACAAGAGCACTTGGAGAGTGAAAATCACATCTGGCCAAGAATACTGGAGTATCATCTGGTAAGATCAACTCTGTGCTTGACCAAGTGCTTCATTATCTTGTCATTATTTTCCATATTTCACATATATGATGACACTGAACAAAATATTACAATAACTTATGGTATTATAGTACAGAACTGTACTCACCACAGAGGTGTTAACCTTTCCTGTTCTATTTCTGATTGTAGTTGACACTCACATTAAAGGAGAAGAAAAAGAAGAACACGCATTGAGGATACTACCAATAAAATGAGTTCTGGGACTGACAGTACAAAAATAACTCAACGAAGTATTACTGTAAATACATAATTATTAAAATACAGTAGGCCCTCGATATTTGCGGGGGTTCGGTTCTGGCCCCTCCCGCAAATGAAGATAATCCGTGAGTTCTGTCCCCGGAAGTAAAACCCCATGTATCATATTACATGCGCGAATGAGCAAACGGAGGTAAAATACTGCGTATCTATTACATGCACTAAAATATGCTTCTTAAACACATTCTGTAGACAGTGTTACTCATTAATACAGTATTAATGTAGTAAAATATAGTAATGATTAAGAAAAACTTTTACATTTTTACTCTCATTTTTATTGATGATAAAATATAAACATTATACAGCATATACTGTTGTAAAGCACTAGTATTAAAGTCTTTTTCAATTATTATTCCAATACAGTACCTAAGTTAATGTTTAGAATGTTTGTGCGTGAGATTTTATGTTCTGTAGCATGTTTAACAAACGATACCAAAATGATAAACTTCATTACGCTTCATGTCCTTTTACATTGAACTTGGAGTGACGTCTCCAAGATGGCGCTGCCTAGAGGGCGACGTTGTGGAATTCTCAGAGTAAAATTGTTTCTTCGTTCATTTTAATTTGTTTTATTTGTTGTTTTGTTTGTTCATGTTTTGCACTATGCTCGTCTATGACCGGTCGACCCTACTACAGCTATGAGTAGGCTAATATGCTATTCTGAGCTAAGGTAGCTCAATGCCGCAACCCGGCTAACAATAAGCCCAGGTGGGGCTTATAACGCTATTAATATAGCATGTCCCACATGGGAATACCAGCCTGCAAAAAGCACAGAACTGAGTTTCATTTGAAGTTAAATCGAGTCTGTACAGTGAAGCAAGTAGTAAAGTTCACTAAAGAGTCAAAAATGCAAGTCAGCAGTGCATTGAAAAACAATCCCAGAAAGACTGAACCCTGCCATCAACAGGAAGCGTATGGCTCTCGGAGCCTGGGCTTATGTGCATTTGTTGCTGAAGGAAATACATCAGTAAACAATAGCACACATACACAAACCTTAGTTGGCCTGCTTTTTCGTACCCCAGATTTAAAAAAGAAAACATGCTCAAAAACTGAAAGCAAGTGTAAATTAGAATACAGCAGATTCTAGATAATTTTTTTGGTAGTGCAGTCACAAATAAAAAAAGATCCTTCACTGAATCCAGAAGCCAAATTACCTTATGGTGCATTTGATCTGTAAGTCATGAAAAAATGCTATAATGCGATGGCCTGGTGAGCCGGCCAGTGTGTACCCTGCCCTCACCCGAAGTCAGCTGGGATGGGCGCCAACCTCCCCACGACCCTAATTATGATTAAGTGGTTATAGAAAATGAATGAATGAATGGACTATCAAAAACGGATATGAAAAGGTAAATGTTTAAATAAAGTTATGTGCTCATTACTTGGTGAAACAAAAAGTTATTTCATTATAATCACAAACTGATTGTTATTGACAAGGTTGTGTCATCTGTGATAAATGACCATGTACTGTTTGTAATGTACCATTTTGCTAGATTCTTCAAACAGATTACATTTAAAAATTATAACATACTCTTAACACTGAGGAAAAACTATCTATCACTAAAACTTCCTTGAATTATTTAAAAGATGTACAAGTTGAGAAGAGCTTTAAAAAGTGCACCTATAAAAAGTTTATGGCAAAACATTGTCCCATCCATGATGCAATTTTTTATAATCCCTTCCCACCAGTTTCACTCATATAACCAAAAGACATTTACAAACCTACAGGTAAACATTAACTCAATGATGAGAAAAAGCTCAATACTACATTTTTGAGGGTGTTTAGTTTACAAAAATGTCCTGTCCGTAACCAAAAAATACTGTGGAATGCCCCTCTTGTATGAAGTGAAATCTACCAATAAATATCCAATATAACATTGGCCTTAGTCATATTCTGGACAAAAGTGTGATAAAATAAGGCTTATAAATTTACAAAAACCTATATTAAAAAGGGAGAAAAAGGCAACTGAAGTGCACTGAACTAGAGCTTCCGATGTCTGCAGCAGCTTAATTTCTGAGCTCCAGCTATGGAGGCATACATAGCCCACCTTCTGATGAGATTGTGGTATAATGGTTATGAGCACACAGTTTATAAGAAAATGGCACAGTATGGAGATGTTCATGCAGAACGCATTTAAATTACTTCGTTTAAAACCCCAAAAAACAAAACTGGCTCTAGTTTAGGACCGTTTCATTTGGCCTACATATGTGAACTTTCTTCAAACTTTTGCTACAATGCTTGATCCACATAATTATAAAGAGTCATTATGTGCTGTAATATTACAATTAATCTTTTACTGGAACCAAAACGCCTGACAATGCACCTGCGCACAAAGGAACACTCATGTAGACAAAGTTTATCGAGGTTTGGGTGGAGGAATTCAAGTGCACAAAGTCCTGAATTCAGCCAGGCAAGTCAACAACGGAAAGCTATTCTGGACAGCTGGCAAGTAACTTAAGAGCCTCCTGAAACAAAAGGAGCAAGTGGTGGCAAATGTGAAGACACAGTGAAATTATGTGGTACTAAAAATTCAAACTGTTTGCTATATTATTATAGAACATTTCAATGGATATGCCAAGTTTTTGACCCTGTTTATATCCGGTGAAAAACGTGTATGACCGAGGTGGATTCACGGGCAGTGACTCAACTTGCCTCATCATGAAATACTTTCACAGAATTTTGTAGAACAAGTTTGCATGGTGGGAGATATAAGAGAGGAACAGCATTTATCAGCCACCTGCTGCTATAAAATCAAATCAAGGCCAAATTAAGAGCCAGAAAAGTTAAAAAGAGTACAGTAAATGGAAAAAAAAGTTATCTGTGTGCAACTCCATACTAGAGGCATGATTGTGTACAGATGGTACAGTCAGAGCATGCTCTGTTGCTACTTAATGGACAGTTTGAGTTTCTGTAGAAGGATGAATGCTGTATGCTGTAGCAAAAAAAACCCCTTAATTATTGCCTTTGAGACTGTGTTTAACAGAATAATAAATGCAAAATCTTCTGTTTCCTCCCCCTGCTGCCAATAACATCTTTTGAATGCTCATTGACCAATCCAAAATTCAAATGCCAGTCTATGAATAAGTTAACCAGAGTGTGTGCAGTGACGAAGAATCACCCGCTGGCATGCGTTACACACACAGTGCCTCTATTATTTTTCAAAACCAGCAGTGCATACAGACACACAGACAGAGAAATACCCAGGGCATAATTAAACTTCACACTGGATCCAAAAGAAGAGAGAGACAGTGTCAGAGTCAGAGAGAGAGAGACAGAAAGAGAGAGAGAGACACAGATATATATATATATATATATATATATAGAGAGAGAGAGAGAGAGAGAGAGAGAGAGAGTGAGAGAGAGAGAGAGTGTGTCAGAGACAGAGAGAGCAACAGAGAGAGAGGGAGAGAGAGAGAGACAGTCAGAGACAGAGAGAGAGAGAGAGAGAGAGCGAGAGAGAGAGAGGGAGAGAGAGAGAGTCAGAGACAGTGAGAGTGTGAGAGAGAGAGAGAGAGAGAGAGAGAGAGAGTGTCAGAGACAGAGAGAAAGTGACAGAGAGGGGGAGAGAGAGAGAGAGAGAGAGACAGTCAGAGACAGAGAGAGAGAGAGAGAGAGAGAGAGAGTCTGAGACAGTCAGAGACAGAGAGAGAGAGAGAGAGAGAGAGAGTCTGAGACAGAGAGAGCGAGCGAGAGAGAGAGAGAGAGAGAGAGAGAGAGAGAGGAGAGACAGAGAGAGAGAGAGAGAGACAGAGAGAGAGAGAGAGAGAGCAGAGAGAGAGAGAGAGAGAGAGAGAGAGAGAGAGAGAGAGAGAGCGAGAGAGAGAGAGAGTCAGAGACAGAGAGAGCGAGAGAGTCAAAGACAGAGAGAGCAACAGAGAGAGAGAGAGACTGAGAGAGAGAGATAGAGAGAGAGAGAGAGAGAGAGAGAGAGAGAAAGGAGGGGTGAAAAATAAGAGGAAGAGAAAACACAAGAGCTGACTTCACTTGGAAAAGAAAACCAGCATTGTTTGCCGGCTTTTTCCCAGTGACGTCCACGCAGTGCAATCTTTCATTTAAGCAGCTGTGCTGTTGGCTGCAGAGAGGTCTGGAATTCCCTCTTCCCTCCACCCTACTTAGAGCTCAACTTTCTGCTTTGTTTCTCAATCCTGCACTGTACACTTGCATCAGTGTATTTGTTTCTGACCTTCTACTTAATACACAAACTACATGAGATTTTACCATCTAAAGAAAAGCTCTGTGCAAAATAAACACAACAGCTGGCTTCCATTACGCCTCTTTATCTGCACTGCTTCATGGCCTAGACAACATCCCCCTCCTCCCTGATTCCTTCTTCCTGTTCCCTCTAAACTTGAATATAAACAAATCTCCTTCCTGGTCTTCTACATGATCGGTATACTTTCCATATAATAATCAGTTATGTTTTCATAAGCCGTCATATCAGGATCAGGAAAAGGAATTGAAGAATGAAAGATAAAGAATAAAAATGGAGCTGATTTCTCCAACACTGTCTCTGAGGTAAGCGAAGCTACTGCCAGTAAAGCTCAGCTTACAGACGTAGATCAAGAGCCAGCTGATAAAATCCAATTCAAGAATCTGCACTGAAAGGTTGAAATGAGGAAAGATGTAAAGATACTAACAAAATAAATAAAACGTTGTGGCAGAGTAGTGTAGAAGTACATTCAACTCAGAGCAAGAAGGTCCTCGGTCCGAGTCCTGGGCTCAGAAAGTGTGTTTCTGTGTGGATTTTGAATGCTTGCGTGGATGTCCTCTCACGGTCCAAATACACACACATTAGGCTAATTGAGAATTCCAAACTGTCACTTGGTGTGTATGTTAGTGTGGGTGGTAATGGCGAGCTGTATAGGGTATACCCTGTCTTCAACCAGAGTTGGCTGAGAGGGGATCCACCCTTACCATCACCTTAGTACAGGGATGTTCAATCATATCCACAAAGGGTCAGATTGGAAATTGGTTTTTACTTCACCAAAGCAGTAGTCACATTTTCCAACTGCTTCAATCACATCAGTGTTTCAATTCTGAAGCTAGATGGCAGCCATCTTGGTGAGACCACCTTAAGATCTTAAATTAGAGCTGTTAAAAGCCAACACGGCTTAAAAACTATGAATTTTTTACTTCTGATGGCTGGAATACTTTAAATTCATATACTTTTACCAATAATTTCACTAATATTTATCATTAATTGAAAAAATCAAAGAAATTAAAAAGGCTCTACTTAGCTAAAAGGTGGTGATGGTTGGGGGAATGAAACTACAACTTAGTTGAAATGAAAAGCTGCACCCATACTGGCCCTTTGCAGATAAGATTGTACATCCCAGCCCTAGAAGTATTAAGCAATTCAGTAGTTGAATGAATCAACAATACAAACTTGAAAAATACTTCAGCGCCATATAGGACCTACCGGTAACCTTACGTTCTCTCCCACCACCCAACTCTCTTCTATTATACAACTACTAACTGCGGAAGCTAAAGATTGCTGTTTCTTCTGAGCTGCAAATTCAGCCAACTGCATCTTTTTGAACTGCTAGTGCTGCTTCCCAGAGTTGAGGAACATATGAAGAAACAAAAGCTATCTACCTTCTTCTACATACAACAGGCTCGTATATACAGGAAACCCTCTCTTTCCGTGGTTAATCGGGACCGAGGACCCCCCCCCCCAATTTCCACAAAGTAGGATTGACCCCCGCCAACTGATGTATACCTACATATGTGTATATAATATCAATAAATATATATTCAACCCTATATATGCTTATAATAACAATTAAACGTTCAAAAATAATGCATAAGATGTAAATAAAATATAAATACACACACACATACAGATGCACGTGCACACACTCAGACACGCACCTCACATAAAAATTGTAAGTAGTTTTGTTGGTGGGGGGTGTTGTTTGTTGTTTTTGTTTGTTTGTGGGGTTTTTGCTGTCTTGTTTTGCGGCATTTTTAATTTTTCGATGAATATTTTTGAAAAACCTGCAATGCACTGAAGCCACAGAAACTGAAGCACGAAGTAGCGAGGGATCACTGTACTACTGCAATTGGCTAATGAAACAGTGATGCCAGTCCTTTCAACCAGAGAGCACAAAATACTGACAGTGGCATTGTTGGGATCTCAGGATGCTTTTATATTACCGGTACAACACTCAGGAGGATATAAGAGGTCTCACCGATGCACATACCCCGTCTTCCACAAGAAGTATGGTCCACTTATTATCTATTGACAGGAACACTGACATTATCGGAAAGCCCACACATATGAGGATCCTGCTTTCTTCTAGTCATACTAGTGGAATGTCCACTTCAGGCCTTTGCCATAATCTCTGACTTAGCAGAATTAAGAAGGGCAGAGGAGGTGATTCCTGCCCAGTGACAATGACTCTGTGTTGTGTGTGTGTGTGTGTGTGTGTGTGTGTGTGCGCATGTGTGGATATGTGTGTCAGAGTTGGGTTTCAGACAGAGCATACAAAGAGCGGGTTTCAGGAAGAACACTGAGTATAAGGAAGCCTCATGCTTACACAGAGATAAACATGAATCTTATCATACCATTACACAAAGCGGAATTCAAAAATGTGATTTGATTTAAATTGGATTAAACCGGATAAGAACTGGACTGGAAACAGCCATGCAACACAGACGGGCATTTTAAGTGTTTTACTTCATTTGAAGGCAGATAGCAGACAGATTGCTTCCAGAGGTATTGACTGTCCGCTGGTTACAGGCTTGTTTAGATGCCAGTATTAGCCTCCAGATCCTTTAACGCGGCTCATCAATGCAACACCATGACTGTGTCGGGGAGAAAGATGCATCAGATAGCGCTCACCTCCTCCTGTGATGCATAGTTGGGTGCCTCAGGGTTCACGGACCAGTAACAGTAATCAAAACCAAACTCGAGTATCCTCTCTCTGCAGTCACCTGGAGTTTCGGCTCGCCCATCCAGACGCCCATCCAGCTGTAGAGACAAAAATACA
The DNA here is from genome assembly GCA_024760905.1 of Plotosus lineatus. Taxonomy (NCBI): domain Eukaryota; kingdom Metazoa; phylum Chordata; class Actinopteri; order Siluriformes; family Plotosidae; genus Plotosus; species Plotosus lineatus. The sequence goes on along the minus strand of CM045732.1, from coordinate 49,285,769 downwards.
GAGTAAGAGAGGTAGAACGGGTGAAATTGTGAAAAAAAAAGAGGAGGAAAACTCAGCACCCGTGTCGAATGTGAGAAAACTAAAATATTAGCAATGCCATAAGTCTTGCAGGCAGCAATGAGGTCATCTCCTATGAGGGAGTAGTTGAAGTATTAATTACTGATACCAAACACATGTTCTGCTCTTATGAAACAATGACAAATGAAATCAAAGCATTCAAACTTCCCATTAAATTAAATTGATAATTTCAGATTTTTAAACAAGGGCCGCATGGTGGAGTACTGCTTAGCATGTTCGCCTAACAGGAAGAAGGTCATAGACTCGAGTCCCAGGCTGAGTTAGCATGTTAGCATCTGAGTTAGCATGTTCGCCCCCTGTCTGCGTGGGTTTCCTCTGTGTACTCCACAGTTCTCCCACAGTCCAAAGACATGCATATTAGGCTGAATGGCTGTTCCATATTGCCCATAGTTGTGAATGGTTGTGTGTGTTGCCCGGCAATGGTCTTGTGAGCTATTCAGGGTGTACCACTTATTCGCTCAGTTTGGCTGAGATAGGCTCCAGCCTCCCTGCTGCCCTCATAGTACGATTGAGCAGTACAGCCAGTGAGTGAGTGAATGAGTGAGTGATTTCTAAAGAAATTGGAGCGTTTATGCTATAATACTGTATTAACAAATGATGCAAAAATCTAGAGTTGCACAGGCTGTGTTTGGGTGGTCGAAATCAGAGCCCATGGCAATAAAGTTCCACTCGGTTCCAAAGCTTAATAGAAGAAATAAATGATCTGATTATCCACGAATGACTCTCCGCTGACATTTAGAAAAACCACAGTTCCATTAAGTGTCAGCATAAAGCAGTAAACACATCACTGCATATGTGAAACACACACACACACACACACACACACACACACACACACACACACACACACACATCAGCAGTTTATCAGCTCTATTACACAGACCTGACCTGCATCAATGGGATGTTCAGCTGTGTCATCTATTGAAGCCCTGCCCTGTCAGGGTACAGAGGCACGTACAGGAGCGTGCAGAAACATGCCACAAGTTGCCAATGGCAACCATGTGTTTGCAGCTATGGTGCAGCACTTTCCTGGCTCCATTCAGCACGAGTTACCTCATAGCTACGCACAGCTTTACTGAAGCCATTAAAGCTCTGCAGTTAAATTTAGATCCAGCAATCTTTATAAGCTGAGCTTAAGTCATTTTCCTTATTACTGCAACCCTTTCGCTATTCATGACTTACAAGACAACAGATTAGAAGTTAGTTGCTGATATCAGACTAGCATTGTGTCCTGCATCCTAACTGCAAAAAAAAAATAAATTGGGATGTAACTTACCAGGTTTAGTTACCCTTATCTACCTTAAAATTTCATCGAATCCCATATAGTGAGTTAGTGTACACTCCATGGAATTGTTCATCATCATTTTCTGTAACCGCTTACAGAACCTAATTAAGCTCACGGGGAGGCTGGCGCCCATCACAGCTGACACCGGGCAAGGGCAGAGTACACCCTGGATGGCTCACCAGGCCATCGTAGGGCGGAAACACGCTGACGGCTTTGCAGCTTACTCTTGTCGAAAGTCAGCAGTGGTTCTTTTACAGCCTCACATCATAGACAGTGAGAGACATGGCCAGCCTTTGATAAGGATGGGGGGGGGGCAGTGACAACCTGTGGCGAGTGGAGCTTGAACCCCCAACCTTAGGTCACCACTAGGCCACCACTGCCTATACTGGAATGCCTACACTGCCTACACTCTATTGGGTCATGAATTGTTAGTCCATGCTAATTTAATGCTTTAATCAAAATGGCACAAATTCAGTATGTCCCAAGCACTCAAGCAGGAAGTGGCATCATTATCGCACTTTTATACATCATTCATTCATTCATCTTCTAAGACGATTCATCATATTAGTTTCACGGGGAGGCTGGCGGCCATCTCAGCTGACTCTAGTTGAGGGCAGGGTACACCCTGGACAGCTCACCAGGCCATCGCAGGGCTTGATAAGATATGCAAATACAAAGTACTGTATAAACATGTCGTTTTAGTCTGTTTTTCTTGCAAGTCTTCATATTTTATACTGATGTCTGTGTGTGTGTGTGTGTGTGTGTGTGTGTGTGTGTGTGTGTGTGTGTGTGTGTGCGTGTGTGTGTGTGTATTGTATGTACTAACTTCATACGAATAGACTTAACAGTCCATAGCACTTATTAACTCCATTCAAAGCACAAAACTTGCCTGGCCAGTCTGTGTCGTGGTTAAAATATGTCAATTTCAACTATAAAAATCTCATTTTACTTTGCTTACTACTATCTTTCTGCGTGGGGACATCACAAGCAATATTAAGCAATATTTACCTCACTTTTGGTGCATAATTGGTAATTAGCACTAATGGAACATCCTCACCATGCATTTAACTCTCATTGTGCTGAATAAATACACTCGGCCCTCAAATTAACAGACAAAAGGGGGGAGGGGAACCAGTCCAATTCTGCAAATTGTCTGTAGCTTCCACCAAAGAATGGTTTGGAAGTGGGTAATAACAACAATTGAATGATGGAGAAATAGAGAAAATCGTATGTATGTACAACCACATTATTCAATGTAAATCCACCACAAAAAAATAACAAGAAATAACGAGGGAAAGCGTGGATGTACTGCTGACAAATAACCTCTGCCCTTGCCAACTAACTGGCGTCTGCCCTTGCCGATCGCCGATAGATGTCCGAGTCTGAGATTACGTTAAACTGCCTTACTGCTTTCATAAGTATAACCAGCCCTGGTAATTCCATTTCATGTCATTTTACAAGTTGTTCCTCTGTCAACATCTGATTTCAGTGATTTCTCCATGAACATCTATTTACCTGTAGGTTCCTCTGCTTACCTGAGGTAGGCTATGTTTTTTATTATGTGCTAAACTGGGCAGTGATGTAAGAGTGTATAAGCCTCTGTCTTTTTGGGTATCAGTTTTATTATTGATAATGAAGCTGTTTTTTTTTATTATTATTATTATTGCTGTTATTTTTTTATTGCTGCCTCATCATGCAGGTCAGCGATACATGGTAGCCAATAGCATGAGCTACGGCAGCCTTACTTTGTTTCCTGAGATGGGCATGTGTGGACATCAAGCAAGACACAGGACAACCATCTAAGCCATATTTTATTATTATGGTGCTCTATTATGCCTCTATTAAGAAGAATTTTATATAACTGCTTCAGAAACTAACAAAAAGTTTAACTAGAATTTTAAACTCTACAGAAGTGGGGCTGGTGGCATAGTTGTTAGGGTGCTGGGCTCATGATCAGGAGGGCATGGGTTAGAATCCCAGTCTTAACCACAAGTGTGCCTCTGTCCACCCAGCCTTATAAATGGGTATCAGTAAAAATACGGGAAAGTAATCTGCGATAGGCGAGCGTCCCATCCAGGAGAAGTTGGACTCCTGGATGCTTCACACTACGGAAACCTGATGAGTCACTAGGATCAGGGTGTAAAAAGCCCAGATACCTTATAGTCTACAGAAGTTATTTGGTCTGGTAAAATCACGACACAGAATTAATCTCTCTCTCTCTCTCTCTCTCTCTCTCTCTCTCTCTCTCCAAGTGTTCCCTCCTGTCCTATATATGTATAAGCCAATCATTTCTCTTTGTCAATTGCTCTAAAATCTCTTGGGATGAGAGCGAACCAAAACCTTTGTTTTTGTTTCCTCCCACTTTCTCATTCTACACTGACCGTGGCTAACCCCAACACAGCCTGACTTCTCTTCAATCTTCACCAATCTCACCCAGCTGTGTTCAATCCTTTGGATTCTTGTAACTATTTACTATTTTAAACCCTGATACTTTCTGTCCAAGGCAACTTGATGGTGTTTATCAAATCTCAAACAACAACTCAAATTACAGAGCTACAAGTTAACAGCTTAAGTTAACCACCCACACTTCAGGACAAAAACAAAACAAGTGATCTTAAAATCTCCCGTCACACTGGCATGGTATCCACACGATAGACTAAAGGTTCTATGGCTGTGCAGCCTTATGTCCTTTTACTCTTACTATATGTACAGAGAAGAGATGAATTGCATTATAGAATGCCATTGTTGATGTAAACCAGATGTGAAACTTCAGTTTTTAAGTTAAAGAATTGAGTGATGACATATATGGATCTTAATGTTACTCGCAAGATGATTAAAATGTAATATATTCTCTGTGTTATCTGTTCAATGGTAAATCCTTTCACATTAAATTAAACCAGAGCCAATCATCAACAATTACTGACTAATTCAATATAAACAATCAGCCATAAGATTAATATCATCTGTCACCCATAAGCAAAATATGTGAAAATATATCATAGAATCTATAGAAATCACATTTTAGTTTGTTTTTTCCCCCTCAATGTTAAGTCTTCGGGACTTTATCAGTGACATCCACCTAGCTTACACTACATAATTGTTAATTATATATACAAACATAAATATACAGTCGACCCTCTACTTACGAAAACCTCTGACTACGAAAAATCCAGGTTACGAAAAACATTTTCCTAATTTTTCGTCCTCTTTTTATAAAAAGTGCCTAACGCGCCATTCAAAATTCAAAAAATGCACGAGTTGCTCTCTCATTGGCTGTCTTCCAACATCCCGCCCCGCTGGCCTCCATTGGCCAGGAGGGAGCTGACCTGTACCCATACTTCCTGTACCCACACTTCCTGTTTGTCATATGCGTGGAGAGTTGAACAGGACTGTTGGTTTGTTTTGAGACTGATAATTACAGCGTTATATTTCGTTATCGCCAAAACCCCGCTTCAATCGGCACGATATTGAAGCAGAAGGAGCATGAAAACAGAATGCTCTGTGGGACAAGACCTCCGATCTCGCAAGGAAGCAAGGTAATATTGAATCAGGACCTCTGATCTTTCAAGCAGGTACTGTAATTCCTCTTTATATATGACATACCATCCATTTAAACATTTAAATAGAATTGGTCGGTTGGCTGTGCATTGCGTGTGGGCGGAGCCCGCCTTCGGCAAAACACACCACAGTGAGAGTTTTGTGTGTGTGTGTGTGTGTGTGTGTGTGTGTGTGTGAGAGAGAGAGAGAGAGAGAGAGAGAGAGAGAGAGAGAGAAACAGTGTTGTGTGTGTGTTTGTTTGTGTGTGTGTGTGTGTGTGTGTGTGTGTGTGTGTGCATGTGCGATAATAAAAAATATTTGATAATGGTTTACTTAATAAATATGTTAATAAAATGGTTTAATATGTTAACAAAATGTTTAAATGGCTTAATAAATAATTTTCTTTTTCTTTTAACACATATTTCAGACAAAATTGGTGTACTTTTATCATTTTTAAAGGGTTTACGGGGTAGTCTTGGGAGCCTTGGAACGAATCACGCGTTTTACATGTAAAATGCACCTCTACTTACGAAAACTCCCGGTTACGAAAAAGACCCTGGAATGGATTAATAAGTAAGTAGAGGGCTTTCGTAAGTAGAGGGCTGAGTGTATATATATATATATATATATATATATATATATATATATAATAAAAATAAAAGGACAGGACAAAGACTTTCTATTGAAACTCCATTTATCGCTAAAGATCTGTTTCGAGGGGTGGTGAAACCATCCTCTCTCTTCAGGTGATTATAGAAGAATGATTACAAAGTGCTGGGAGCAGTACTATGTCGATAAACATGGCGTCCTCTAGATGGGGTGGTGTTCATTATGTATTCGGGGGCGGGTTCTCTTAAATATTGGTATCGATGCATGCATATATGTGCATACATTTTAGAGTGAGAAAGTTGTTACAAACCAAAGGGTGATGTGATGTGAGTTAATCCTCTGGCGCAGAGGTGAGCGTGCTTTTGTTTACTGGGAGTAAATAAGAATAGTGAATTTAGGTGTGTGCTACCCAGCAGCTCAGCCACACCTCTCAGCTGAAGCAGAGAGTAAACAGTTAGAGGCACAGTGCCAAAATTACAGTCCCCCAAAACAGACCATAACAAAAAGGACATAAAAGAACAAGAAATGTAATAAATTGGATAAACAAAACAAAATGAGAAACATGCTACACCAAATATAACACACAAACATTTTAAACATTACCTTAGATCAAGTACTGGAATAATAATTGAAAAATACTTTAATAGTGGAGTGTTTTACAACAGTTCAGATGATTATTCCTTTTCAGGCCAATGCTTCAGGCACTTCAGAGGAAACTGTCGTTTCTTCCGGAGAATGTCTTATTTCTTCAGAAGAGACATCCAACGTTATTACCATTTTCTGGTGCTTAGCAGGAGTGACATCATAGAACTTAACTGGTAATTAAAACACACTAAAAAAAAGGCTCATTGCCAACTTGTGCTTGAATGAGGAAAAAAGGGGCGTTACATCATCTCAACCAATCAACAGGAAGGAGGACCGCCATTGGCTGAATTTGAATCACGTGCGAGCTGCTCGACAATCAGTGAATACTCAAACCGTGAGTGCAAAACCACGAATAGTCACTGACTGTGATTAACGATGCTATTTTGTGTTGATGTACAGGGATAACAAAAATAAAATAAGACACATACAAAACTTTTCTTTCTTCCTTTCGGCTTTTTCCCTTTTCTCTGGAGTCGCCACAGCGAATCATCTGATTTGCACATTTGATTTGGCATAGGTTTTTACGTCGGATGCCCTTCCTGTCACAACCCTTTAGCAAGGGAGAGAAATACACTGACGGCTTTGCAGCTGCACTGGGGGGACTTCACAACGTATTATTTTGTATTTCTGTTATAAATTTATTATTGCTATTATTATAACGTTTTTAAACATTCACATGGCTAAACTTATGCCAGTCCACAGCCTACAGTGCACGATCAAGTCTTAACAACTTTAGACAGTGAGTAATTTATTATTATTATTATTATTATTATTATTATTATTATTATTATTATTAACAATATTATTATTATTATTATTATTATTATGATTATTATTAACAATAATATATTATTAGACAAATTGCTTAATCCTAACAGGGTCACAAGGAGGGTGGATTCTTTTTCAAGCAACTCTGGGCAAAGACAGGGTAGAAGGTAGACAGCTTGGCAGTCCATCACAGGGCCAGTACACACAACCACTCACATTCACAACTCAAGGAAAGCTGAGATACCAAATTAGCCTAATGTGCATATCTTTGTACTGTGGAAAGAAAGCCAGTGTATCTGAAGGAAACACACACAGATACAGAGGAACATGCAGAAACGCCACTGAGAAACGCTCTCATTGAGCTTCAGACTCAAACCGAGGACCTTCTTGCTGTGATTTGGATATGATAACCACTACATACGTTACCATGGGGTTCCCACGCTATGCTATTATTATTACTATTATGATTATTCTTCTTCTTATTATTATTATTACCGCAGTTATTTTTGTTTTACAAATTTATGTATAATGTCAAATCCCACAATTTGTTATTACCAGCTCAACTTAAGTGAATAAGCAATAACTGACTGGTTTCCATTTCCAAAATGGTTTCCATTCTGCAACAAACAATTGTCAAATCGCTCATGTACACAATATGCACAGTCATCCCAAATATCAGATTATACAGTGAAAGTGTCAGTCCGAGTACAGGTATGGAATTCATGGTTAAAGTCAGTGAATTTTTAAGCTCTTTACTCATGTTTAAATGCACGGCTGTGAAATGGGTATGCCCGAGTGGATGCTTTGCGGCGGTGACTTCAAATCCGATGTTTGTATGTTTAGTGGGAACTTTATATAAACAGCAGTATAATTATGCAGGAAGTGAAGAATCTCGAATCTCAGCTTCCTGTTAATGTGATGCCCTGGGATGAACATTGCACTCACATCATTTCCTTTTAATCCCGAATATGTACACTGACAGACTCTGATTTATTGTATTTATGTACACAGTGGGAGATTTCACAAAATTTCCTGTTTTATGTCCTACTACTCTCTGTGTTACTATTATTTTCAGTGACTGCAATGTCAAAGCCATGAAACAGAAAACTTACCTTCACATTTCTTACTCTCACCACTTTGTCTTCCACCTGGACGGCTATTCTCCTTCCATCTTCAGTTTCCCTGTGCGACAATACAGAAGAAACTGATAATATCTCACACTCGATGTAACGTTGCATATAAAACCACTACGTTTTTGAAACAAGGATGTTTATGTTTTCTTTATGCAGTGAAAATGAAGTCCACAATAGTTGTAGAAATCCATGCAGGTTTGGAGTAATGCACAAATTCTAATAAACAGATTATTTTTTCCAGAGAAATGATTTGTAAATTTTTTTTTTAATGTGTAGTTGTTGAAGTGGTGGTTATTTTGCATTTTTGGAAGGAGTCTCCACTTTCAGTACTTTTGTATCAGTCAAAGAGAAGGCCGTTGACCATTTCTGACACAGGAAAATGATTAGAATGGAGATCTCTGAAGTTTTGTGATCCCATGATGAGCTGGCTTTTTTTTTGTCTGATTGTTTAAAAAAAAGAAAGAAATGAAAACCAGGGAGAGAATGTTTTATAGCTGACAAGTTTTCAGTCCCTCCAAGATTTTGCAAATTTTTTGTAATTGTTATTGTTTAAAAAAGCTAATTTTGCGGCAAGCTTGCAATGCATGTTGTGATGTTTTCAAATAAGAAAAATCCTAAAATACCTGCACACCTGTTTGCATCATCCGCACACCAGTCTCTCTCTCTCTCTCTCTCTCTCTCTCTCGTGCGTGCTGTGAGCCACGCCCACAAGACGTGAATTCAAAGCGCATTCCCTGCTTGACAAACTCAACTTTAATTTGATTCCTTGAGGGATCGGAATTCCAGATAAGCTCAAATGCGCCCACATTTATTAAACATTTACTGAATTAGAGACGATTCATGGATGTGGTGAAGGAGGACATGAGGGTCGTTGGTGTAAGAGAAGAAGATGCAAAGGATAGGGTGAGATGGAGGCAGATGATTCGCTGTGGCGACCCCTGAAGGGAAAAGCCGAAAGGAAAAGAAGAAGAAGAAACAACTTGAAAAACTGAACTAAAAACTAAAGAGATAAGCTTCCTTCTGTCTCTATCTGGGAGGCCAGCGGGGCGGGATGTTGAGAGACAGCCAATGAGATAGAGCAACTCGTGCGTCGTGTGAAATGTTGATTGGCGCGTTTGAATTTTGAATTTCTTTTCGTAAGAGGGGGTTGTTTTCGTATTCCGGGGACAGAAACTCAGGAAACTTATCTTTGTAACCCGAGGATTTCATACACAGGGGTCTTCGTAAGTAAGGGGCCGACTGTAAACATAAAGATGAATGTCACAATAAAAAGATACAAGGATCCCTCATTTTCCTCGGTTAATTGGGACCGAGATCCCCACGCGACCATCAAAAGTAGGATCAACCCCCCCGACTGACGTATACGTACATGTATATGTGTATATAATATCAATAAATACTTCAATAATTCAATGCTATAAGTACTTATAATAACAATTAAACATTAAAAAATAACAAGATGTAAATAAAATATAAATACACACACATACATATGGTATTGTATGAGAAAAAGACGACACACATAGATGCAACAATGTAAGTAGTTTTGATAGAAGATTTTGGGTTGTTTTTTTGTTGGTTTAGGCATTTTGTTTTTTGGGGTTCTTTTTTGCATAATTGGCCTTGTTTTTGTGGCATGTTCCTTAACTTTCCCCCTGTTCCTTAATTTCCTTATTTTTTAATTCGATGAATATATATATATATATATTTTTTTTTTTCTAAACGCGATGCACTGAAGCCGCATGAATTGAAGCGTGAAGTAGCGAGGGATCCCTGTATACAAATATCTATACTGTATATGCAATCATACATATGGAAAGACACATATATATATATATATATATATATATATATATATATATATATATATATATATATATATATATATGTACAGTGATTCCTCATTACTTTGTGCTTCAGTCTCTGCGGCCTCAATGCAGTGCAGGTTTTTCAAAAATATTCATTGAAAAATAAAAAAATAAAATAAGGAAAATAAGGAAAAATAAGGAAAGAGTTCAGGAAAATACCACAAAACAAGGCCAATTATGCAAAAAAAAACAAAACAAAAAAAAAACAAAAACACAACACCCCCCCCAAAAAAAAAACTATTTACATTTTTATGGGAAGAGCGCATATGAGTGTGTGTGTGTGTGTGTGTGTGTGTGTGTGTGCGTGTGTTAGTGTGTGTGTGTGTGTATGTGTGTATATGTGTGTGTGTGCATGTGAGTCTGTATGTGTGTGTATTTATTTAATATTTACATCTTATGCATTATTTTTGAATGTTTAATTGTTATAATAAACATTTATACCGTTAACTATGTATTTATTGATAATATATACACATATACATGTACGTATATGTCAGTGGGGAGGGGGGGGGGGTCGGTCCCCATTAACCGCAGAAAGTGAAAGATCCCTGTATACAGTATATATCTTATATATTCCGAATATCAATATAAACAGATACAGAATAAATCTTATCAGTGATTATTGAATATTGCTCAACGCCAGTTCATTTTATTTCTAACTTAATGAGAAGAGAACACATGCTAGCGCACTAAACCCATCATTGGGTCCAAAATGTTTATATAAGAATTTTTATTTTCATCATTAGTTCCATAGTACAATTTAAGATTAAACTTTAATGCACCGAGTCAAAATTAAAATTAAAACAATTTTTCCTTAAAAAGGAATTGAACCCGAAAATTCCTCCCTGGTGATTTTATTTCTCAAAAATAAAGCTGATTCTTTAAGGAAATGGGGGGGGGGGGGCAGTGGTGGTCTAGTGGATAGTGTGCAGGATCGCTGATCCTAAGGTTGGGGGTTCGAGTCCCCACATTGTTTCCACTGTCACCCCCAGTGCAGCTAACTGGGTTATCAAAGACGGGCCATTCTGTCACTGTCTGTGGTGAGAGGTTCATGTAAAAGAACAATTGCTGACTTTCGTAAAGAGGAGCTGCAAAGCCGTCAGCGTGTTTCTGTCCCTTGCTAAAGGGTTGTGACAGGAAGGGCATCCTACACAAAAATCTATGCCAAATCAAATGTGCGAATCAGATGATTCGCTGTGGCGACTCCCGAGAAAGGGAAAAATCCGAAAAGAAGAAGGAGAGAGAGAGAGAGAGAGAGAGAGCAGAATGAAGTGGGCTGTCTCTGAGACTCTCCGCTTCCTCTGCCTGTCTGCACTGCAAAGTCCAGAGGGTCAAACAAAAACAAATTAGTGAACTCCTCCATGAGCTGCACAGCTGAAAGAAAGCAGACTTGATGCGTGTGTGTGTGTGTGTGTGTGGTGGTGGGGGGGGGGGCTCGGGCAGCCATGTGTATTCCAGCTGTTCCTGACTGATGCAAGAGAGTGAAATTTGAGGAAAGTGTCGATCTGAATTTTAAAATAAATTTTCAGATTTTTCTAAGTGATATATCAAAGCAAGGACTCATTTTACTCGTGAAAATCAGCGGTTACAAGCAGATTCTCATTTCTTTGTAAACCCTGAAGGCAGCCCTGCCCAAAACCTCAGCAGTCCGTCTTCTCATCTTCTGGCCAGGGCAGAATTTAAAACAGAGTCCGAACTCATCTCGAAGAACACACTATAAACACTGAATATTTTGAATCCGATGAAATGTCATTTCTCGTGGTGTTTGTTTCAGAACTGTCCAACATTCCCTTTAACACTTGACGACTTCTTGGATTTCTCTGTTCTGTCCCACTCTTGTTTCTGGTTAGTTGGTGGAAACTCAGTGGATGGAACTTCTATACTGCAGTTTGCGGCTCGTTTAACAGCTGTACGCAGTTACGTCCAGCTTCACTACTGAACTCATTTAAATCCAAGCTTCCTCCACATGGGGAACTGCAAATGTCAATATACCACAACAGAACACTTTACTTCTCAACTAGATGTTATTCTGAAAAAGAGAGGAAGTATCGAAACGAGCTAAAGGGGAAGCAGCAGCTCTTTCTATTGTCCTGAAACTCTATCTTAAGCTCAGCTCAGGCAAAGACGCCTCGATTTGCATAACAGGAACAAGACATGAGGTCATCCTTTGTTATGTTCAGACCAATGGTGTTGATCTATAAGTGTTGCCACTGGTCTGACACAGGTCGAACTGGTCAAGCTGGTAGACCATCTATCAGAGTTTGTTTCAAACTGATTCATGAATGTTTGATGAAGAACAACTTGCAGCATGAAATTGGACAATCCTGATCATCTGTCCTATCAACCAACCA